>CM031858.1:30109115-30121505 GCA_018697195.1 Certhia americana
CCCTTTCCCTTTCCCTTTCCCTTTCCCTTTCCCTTTCCCTTTCCTTTTCTTTTTCTTCTGTTCCTCTTTTTCTTTTCTTTCTATTTTTTTTCTTCTTTCTTTTTCTTTCCTTTCTGCCTGCCTGCCTTCCTTCTTTCCTCTCACTTTCTCTATCTCATTGTCTTTTATTCCATATGGCATAATTTGATCACAACAATGATGAATTTTTTTTAAATCCGCCTTATTAGATGAAATTGACATTCCACCGGGGAAGCGATCAGATGACAGCTGTTGTTGCAATGCTAACTCTAACACAATGATAGTTCTTTGCCTGCCTAGTCCTAGCTAAGATCGATGTTGATTTCTTTTGCTGATGCATTTAGTTTGAGAGGAGGGGCTATTTCAATTTCAGATGGAAAACTGTCTCTTAGTGAGATCAAACATCTGAGTCCACCTGCCAAGAAATGCATGAAAGAAGTCAACACACAGTGAATTTTGATCTATTTTTGGTTTTATTTCCTGCTGTTCATGAGAACCAGGAATGCAGATCAGACTCCACCATCCATCGAGAGGCATGTGTTTGCAAGGCTTCCGCTACTTTTTGGAGAACACGCATCCCCTTGCAGCTTTTGGCCAAACCTTTTGTTCTCTGCAGGCCTTGGGTAATTTATCTGTGACTCATCTCTGGCAAGGGAATCCCAGGCTTGTTGGAGTAGCCTGGGAGAATTCATGGTGATTTATGGACTCCTAAGATGAATGCCCCCTGTTTTCCTGTCTCAAATTCTCACTCCATATTTGCCCTCTGTTCAGCGAAATCTCTGAAAAGCCTTATATTAAAAGGAGCTTCAGAGTCTCTTGATGATTCAGCTGGTGAAATGACAAACAGGGCAGAGAAAGGTTTGTAATCTGGCTGAAGTGCAAATTAAGGCAATCTGAAGAAACGATGTGGGAAGAGAAGAGGTGACATGCATTCCTCTGGAGCGATAGAACAGGTTCAGTTTTGCATGGCAGCGGGTCGACTGTAGAAACTGTTTGAGCCACTGGCAAACCTCATAAAAAGGTGCCTTACTGGACTTGCCTGCCACCTTATTACCCCAAAACAGCTGTTTTAAAGAGCAGGCATAAACTCACCCTGGCTATTGCAAGCACGTTTTCTGCAAGGTGAAATGTTTGGCATCTGGAAGTGTCAGAAAGGAGCCTCTTGCCATAAATCACACCAGAAAGCACACAAATTTGACAAGTGCCTTGAGACCACTTATATGTTCACCCCTAAATTCCAATATCAAAGAGCAGCCCTTCAGGCTGTAAACTCCTACAATACACCACATCTGACATAGGAAGATGCACTAGTGGGGAGTTGAATGGCAGGAGTGTCCTTGACACCTGAGGACTGCTCACAGACAAGGGCTGGCACACGCTGGGATGCATGAATTCCCTGTGCTCTCTTCCAAGAGTGAAGAGGTTTTGCCTTCACTCAGATGCAAAATCCTTTTTCCCTCTCCTTTTCCCTCTCCACCTCTCTCTTTCACTGCCCAGATCCTAGAAGTGGAGCCAGCTGAGTGCAGAGCCAGGAGCTCCTGGGTATGAGCTCTCTGCTCTGCACTCAGGGCTGTCCAGAGCTGAAGCCAGTACAGATAATCAGACATCTCATGCTTCATTCTTAAAGGTAAGGGAAATACTTTTTGTCACTGTTTCCTCAACATCTAGCATTTTTTCTCTAATCAGAAAAGAAAGTACTGTGGCACCTCTGGCGGTTCCTGGTATAGTCACCAATGGTCATGAACTCCTTCCATATATTTTTTTCTTACTGAAATGCCTCCATAAATAAACAAGGCTCCATAAAACAGCAGGAAAAATCCACTCCCAGTGAGACTCCATGGAGGCAGTGTGAGAGGATTACAGTGTTGGAAAGGTGGGGATAAGAAGCTGCCCCCTGCTTGCTCATACAGACAACTGTCTCTGCCCAGTTCACTTCTGGTGATTTATGAAGCCCTTTGATCAGAATCGAGTTTTAATTGCCTGAACTGCAGAATCTGACACGTGCTTCATCAAGTCAAAAGCACAGCCTCTTCCTGATGACCTGCTCTTCTTTTCCAGGGATCCAAGCACTGTAGGATTTTAGGAATCTCCCCAGCCCCTAACTCCACTTTTCAAATGGCCATTGGCTCAAGAATTGATGGAGGAAGTGAAGGAGAGAAAGAGTGAAAGAGTGAAAGAGAGAAAGAAAGAGAGAAGGGGGGAGAGAAATAGAGAAGGAAAGAAAGAAAAAGGAAAAAAAAAAAAAAGAAAAAAGAAAAAGAAAAAGAAAGAAAGAAAGAGATAGAAAGAGAGAAAGGAAAAGAGAGAAAGAGAGAAAGAAAGAAAGAAAGAGAGAAAGGAAGAGAGGGAGAAAGAGAGAGGAAGAGAGAATGAAAGAAAAAGAAAGAAAGAAAAGAAAGAAACTTTTCTGTCTTAAATACCCCCAAGTTCCTCAACCCATCCATCCCAAGGTCTCAAGGGGAAGAAGGGGAAAGCCCTGCTGGTGTGGTGCTTGGGAGAGCCCTCCCATCAGGCACAGACCTCCAGAAAGGCCACCCGGTGGTGACAGATACTGGGGGATCCCTCCCAATGGGATCAGACCCTGGGGAAACCCTCCCTGCATCGGAGCACCTCGTCCAGCAGAGCTGGGTCCCCTGCAGGGACTGGCTGCCACCCCGGGCCTGGCTATCCCCGGCGGAGCAGGTATCATGTTACTGCTGGGCAGGCGGAAGAAAGTCGAGTGTCAGGCACTGTCACGTATTATTAGTACTGTTTCTCCCCATTAAAGCCATGCCTTTGAGCTAAGGGGTTTCTTTCATGTTTTCCTCCAACAATACTCTGACAGAACTTCTAAAACTCAGGAATTTTCCAAATCAAAGACTTAATCATTATCCTTCTGTCCATTTCTCCCCTCTCTGCCACACACACTATACCCCAAACTGCTTTAACTGTCATTATCCCCAGCACAGATGCCTGTTTAAATTCTTGATTCAAGCTGGAGGACATTTAATAGCTGACTGGATTAAATATTGCAGACTCCAGACCAAAATCTCTTTGAAAATACAGGTCGAGGAACTATGTCTAAATTCGCTGGATGAAAACTGATCTATGATATATGTTTTAAGTTCAGATCTGAGGACTGGGAGAAGCGGGGGAGGGAGTCTGTTCTGGATCTGGTTTATATTGGTGTAAAAACCTTGAAGTTGAAAGGTGTTTCAGGATTCTTAGAGGGGGAGAAAAACAGAAAATGAGAGGAAGGAAGGAAGGAAGGAAGGAAGGAAGGAAGGAAGGAAGGAAGGGCCCGGATCGAACAGGAAGGAAGGAAGGAAGGAAGGAAGGAAGGAAGGAAGGAAGGAGAGGGAACGGAACTGGTTAGGTGCACTGGAAGAGGATAGTAAGCTTGGACAGAACGGCTGATTTTTTATCCACAAGCAAATAAAAACCAGTTTAAGTAGAGCCTACATACTGTACATATATGTACAATACATATAGAAAAAAGAGGAATGAGTTATGCTTGAATTTCTGTGAGCTTTTCTCTTCCCGGTGTTTACAAGGCGGAGCTCCATTTGCAAGTTGTACATCTGTTCGTTTCACGTGACATTTTCATAAAAGCTCTAACATCTGGTCAAAATAAACCTCCTTCAGGTACCTGCTTAACTTTTCACATGTCAAAATCCCTTCCCCTCTGAAGCTCGCCTTTCCTCCACGGCTGCAGTCGCGTGTATTGCTCCTTTCTTGACTGCTTGTTTAATGATTCTGCCTCTGCCCGAATAGAACAAAGCAACCCTAATCATGAGGGGGCGACCCCGACCCTTCCCAAGAGCATCCTTCCTCATCTCGCTCCCTCCCACCTCCAGATTTTCCCGCATTAGGAGGGCAGAGCGGGTATTCTTCCCGCCGCAATATTTCGCTTTGGTATTTCTGCAGCCCAGCAAACAGAATTTTCACCCCCCGCCCCTGCGCCAAGCGAATCCACAGTCCTTCTCGGGTTAATATTTTGCACGAACTGTGATAATACTTCCAAAGTGAAATTGTCACAAACATTTTTCTATTATTATTTCTGCTGTTATTAATTGCTCCTGATACCTTTGTAGCTGTTTCTATCCCAGAGCGGTTCGTCTGAATTATTTTGGAGTAAACCACTTTTTTTCCTTGCCCATGTCCATACAGCGAACAAAGACATTTTTGTAAAGTTTCTGCAAATTTAATGTCACCTCCTTATGAAAAGAATGGGTAAGTGTCGGCTAACAAGACACGACGACTACGTTGATAAGAGCAATGCAAGTGTTCCTGAGAAGGCGGAGGAGACAGAGAATTACTAAGAGAATGGACAGCTTTTCCGCCGATCTGAATATTTAGTTTTGTTTTGCGTTTTGTTTCGGATTTTTAAACGGGTGTTACCATCATTATTAGGTTTTCGCAGCTTTATTGTTCTTGCTCTGCAAAACCCTTCTAAGCCTCCCGCAATGCCGATCACTTGGTCCTTATAAATGGCCGGCTTGTTTGCTTTTAAGAAGGAAAAGGGGGACTTTTCTACAAGTGATTTTAACCTGCTCCACCTTCAAGTGACCTGCCAAATGCTCCTTCTTACTTTATAGACATCTGGGAATTCCATACATGCCTTAAACTCCAATTACACACCTTCTTCAAAGGACACGTGCTTTGATTTGCCAAGAACATTAAGTGGTCTGAAGTCGAAAGAAGCTGGTGCAGAAGTTAATGTAAAATACATCCTGTGCCATGTTTACTGCGGGCAGGTTATGTGTGCAGCAAATAAAATAAGTCCTGGTGGGATGTGGATGTGCGCGCCTCCTTTTTTTTTTTTTTTTTTTTTTTTTTTTTTGAGCCTCCCGGATCCCTTTACGGGGTGGATTGGATTTGCCGTCACCACCACCACCACCCGCTTCCCAAAGATGCTAATTTATGGCGGGAGCGCTCCCGCTCTCCCGGCGGGTCTGCTGCCTGCCGGAGCGGCCAGGTGAAGGGAGAGCCGCGTGAACCGGGCGGGTGCAGCCCCCGAGAGGGACTGGGGCAGCACCGATGCCGGCAGCTGAGCCCGTTCTCGGGAGTCGCCGGGCCCCGCGGTGGCTCGCCCCGGGAGGCAGGTGCCCGAGCTGCCGGCGCCGCAGGTGAGTCCATCTCCCTCTGCGCTTTTCCGTGACTTTTGTGCCCCCGCCCTCTCCCTCCATTTCCCCCCCACATCCCCACGGCGCGTTTGTTTGTTTTTCTTAAAATTACAGATGCAGGGAAAACCGCCTGACATCATGGGAGCGGGACAAGAGCGCACTTTGAAGGGCTCCTGGGCAGGACTTCAAGTGAAATCATACGCCGGGGAGGAATCCGATACCGGGCTTGGAGAAAGCAGCGGGGCGGCCCCTGCCAAACCCAGGAATGCGCGAAGGCCCGCGGCCGGCGCCCCCCGCCCGCCGCCCCGCAGGAGGCGCAGCGCCGGCACCGCCGCTCCGCTCCCCGCCAGCTCCGCCGGGGCCGCGGCGGGGCAGCCGCACGGACACGGACCTCTTGGTCCGCGAACGAACGCGGCAGATTGATTCCTCTGAGGAAAAAAAAAGCGAAATCAATCAGGATTTCCAAAGGCAGAGTTAATTTTCCGATTGCAAGAGTTTTTAAAATTCCCAGAAGGCAAATTAATATACGTATTATTTCTTTTTTCCTTCAGGAAGCCTGACGCTTACTTAATGGTTTTTGGCTCTAGCACGAGGAGCACCAGGCATCTTCAGTCCCCACTTTCAACCCAGGAAAGGGTACGCTCGTAGTTTAAAAACAGGTTTATCTCTTTTTATCTCGGGGGAGAGGGGGGGGTGTCGGTTTTTGGGGTTTTTTTGTGTTTTGGTTGTTGGTTTTTGTTTTGTTTTTTTTTTTTTTTTTTTTTTTTTTTTTTTTTCCTGTTTTTTTCTTTTTTTTTTTTTTTTTTTCTTCTATAGGCTGAGGTAGCGGTTGTCAGCCGGGAAGGAGCACCGGCTGAGTGCCTGCTGCTCAGGAACTCTGCGGCGTCGGCAGGGACCTCGCTCAGAGGGACACAGAAGTGAGAACGGAAGACCTGCCGGTGGCATGAGCCCCACGGATAGAAATTGGGGATTTTTCTCACTCGAGTGTTCAGCTTGCTGGAAAGGTGTTGCACCGGCTGGCCCAGAGGCCTCTTGCTGGTTGCAACAGACCCAGTCAGGTTTAAGTCCATCAATCTGGGCCTCTCCCGATTTCTGAGGCTGAGCACAGTTTGATTCGTGGCTTTTAAAGTGCACTTGATTCCTCGTTCATATTTCGCAGGAATCCCCTTCCACGAAACACGCCTTCTCTTCAGCACCGAACAGCTCGTCTGGTTGGTTGCTTTTTTCATTCCCGGAACCTGTTTTCTTCCTAAATGTGAGGAGTTTTCCCCACCTTTTCCCGGCGTGATTTCTCCCCCAAAAGAAACAACCGAAACCTTCTATAACCACCTAAATCCCCTTAGCCCCACTGCCAAAGCTGCGCCGGCTCCCCGTGCCTCTCGCCTTCGCTGCAGCCGAGGTTACGCGGGCAGACATTACCTGCTCCTCAGCAGCCGGTCGTGTCGGAGCCGGGGGTTCGGAGTCTGAGGGGGCAGCTGAGGATGCCAGGGTGCCGGGGAAAGGCAGCGAGCCCTCGGGAGCTCGCAGCGGATTCCCCTCCTCTCCATCATTGAGAGTTGCGACCACCAGGGCCGTCATCTAATTTTCAAGTCCTCGCTAATCCGTCAATGCAAACAAGCGCTGCTGGCTCTCTACTGTAAACATTGCTCACTGGCTTAAAAATATGCCCGATATTATACTCATAATACTGTTATATGTCTAATAGACGGCAATATGTGGATGTGGAAACAAATACAGGCAATAAAGTCAACTCATGGGCTATGCAAACAGGATCTGTCTTGAAGAAGTGTCCCGTCCTATTTACCCTAGACACTGGCCGAGCTCCAGTGGCAGAGTCCCTGTCTCCACGGAGGGCACTGCTCAGCTCCCAGGGCAGCAGCGGTCCCCGCGCACCTTTCGCGGCCGCGGAGGGGCAGGAGGGGTCGCTCCCCTCTCACTGCCCGGCTGCCAAGTGCTGGGAGATAAGCAAGTGACAACAGAGACTCAATCAGCTGTCCGGTTATAAGGGTTGAGGTTTGGTTTGGGTTGTTTTGTTCTCTGGGTTTTTGGGAGTGTTTTTACAACTTCCCTTTCACCTTCCTTCCGAGCCCTCAGAGCTGGAGGTTCCCTCTCTTTTGCAAGCTCGGGTTCTCGCTGCATACTCGGACCCCGCGGGAAGTACGGTGGAAAAGAAAGAGGGGCAATATGCGCCCTACACGTATAAAAGGAGAAGAGGGCAGGTTAGAGAGTCCCTCCGTGCTTTGCACAACGAAAATGTGATCGCTAATATATATATTATATAAAACCCTGGAGAGCAGAGCAGTCAAACATCACTTCCACCGGAAAACCCCACTCGGTAGACACTTCCCTATTTCAATCTCACTTTCTTTTTCTTTGCCTTTGGATGGACGAATCCCTGTTTAAAACTGGTGCCACTTCCTCAGGGATATCAGCAAAAGTACCAGCCACCTGGGGGCTGGGGAACGGGCCCCACTCCTGCCTCACATCTGGGGGCAAAACACGAAGGTAGGGGTAGAGCTCCGCTGTGGAAACTCCGCTCTCAGCGCAATTCCGCCGTGCCTGGCGTGAAGATTAAAGGGGGAGACGGAGAGAAAGAGAGAAGAGACAATCCCTTCCTCTGCAGATGTAGTGAGCTTCAGCACAGAATAATAAAGCTGTCTCAATAAATAACGTGCCTGTGTCTGTCAGTAGCTAGTTTATTTGCGTTTTTCGCCTGGTTTGTTTATACTAGTGCCCCCTCTCTCTTGGGTGTCTTTACAGATCAACAAGCAGGTATTTATCTACAGTTCTAACCCTGAGTTCTCAGAGAGACCAAACTTTAAGGTTATTAAAATTTCAATCATATTTATTTATTGCAGAAAAATAATATACAATGATATTTACAAAACAATCATAAAAATAGGAATGCATTTAGACACCGGATCTATTTGCATTTTAACATGGGTCATCAATAAATAAATAAAATGTTTGTTTTTTTCTCAGAGGAAAAATAATAATAATAAAAAAGTTAGGAACCGGGTATATAACAGCTTGAGCCCAGCTTATTTCCCCCTACACAAAAAAAAAAAAAAAAAAAAAAAAAAAGGGGTTTTTATCTCTACAGGGATATTTTTGGTTGGCTGCTTCGTTTCATTCAAGAATGAAGAAAGTCCACAATAATGTATTTCCTTTCATCAGTGGCTCATAGGCACGACCTCTTGGGAATGCATGCAAGCAAAAAAAAAAAAAAAAAAAAAAAAAAAATAAGAAAAAATAAAAAAGGGCAAATAAAAAAAAAAGTTCAATTCCAACATTCTTCGTCAAAATTAAAAAAAAAAAAATTAAAAAATGAACGATTCAGACTTCTATCAGAATGCAGAGATGTGTGGATTGTACCGACGCCCAGAGGGTAGTCACTGTCCAAAGCCCTTCTCTCTTTCTCTTTCCTTAAGTGCTCCCCACGCCCTGCTTTGAATTTGGATATTACTCTTCTAATTTCCAAGAAATCCTTGGTACATTTTTTGTTAGACAAGATCAAAAAAAATCGTATCCAACTTCAGAGTCTCTAGATTGTCCATTCTCTCCTTCTGTGGGAACAATGTCATCTGCAAAAACCCAGAAAGGGCGGAAAACTCGTTACTGAAACGAAAGTTACACAAACATCTACCTACACCTCTCTGTCTCTGGAAATACGCGCATCGGGCAGGAATGGAGAAGGGAGAACGCGCCGTGCGGGCGGTGCGGTGACCGTGTGACACCTCAGCCCGGCGGTCCCTGGTGTCAGAGCCGAGGAAAGGGACTGCTGGGGCGGTAGGAAGCCCTCATCGGGCAGCACAACGGGAGGACATGGATTCACTTCAAAATATGAGCAGCAGCAGCGGCGGCGGCAGCAGGAGCCATCCCAGCAGCCCTGCTGGCTCGTCAGCGTTTGGTGAAGAAGTGATCCCAGGCCGGCCCCATCTGGCTGGGGCACACCCGCACCGCCGCCGCCTCCCTCCCGCAGCCCACCCCGCCGGCAGCGCCCGGACACGCGTGGGCCCCCGGGGTCCGGGGCGCACCTCGGGCCGCGCAGGAGGAGGGACAGGCCGGAGTGGGGGAGGCACCTCCAGCCGGCCCGCTCTCCGGCTGCTCCGGGCAGCCAGGCCCCTCCGGGCGGGGTGCGGGCCCTCTCGCCGCACGGCCACCCGTGCCCGGCTCACGGCGCAGCCGGCGAATTCACGCCTCCCTCCCCGCTTTCTTCCCGCCGCTTTCGGGGTCCCTGTCTTACCTAGGGCTCCTGCCGGGGGGATGCGGGTGGGGGACGCCGCCTGCTAGTGGGATGCGGACATGGACCAGGCGCCCTCCATTCTCCACACCGAGAAGGCGTAGCTGAGCCGCTCGTGGGCCACATAGCTGCAGCTTGCCATCTTGGAGTCCAGCTCGTCGCTCTGTAAGACCTGGTAGAGGAAGTCGATGTACCTGGCTGCCAGCTTGAGGGTCTGGATCTTGCTCAGCTTGTCCGAGGGCAGAGTGGGGATGATCTTCCGCAGGGCGGCGAAGGCTTCGTTCAGCGACTGCGTGCGCTGCCGCTCCCGCACGTTGGCCATGACCCGCTGGGTCTGCAGCTCCTCGTAGGACTGGGGGCTGCCGCCGCCGCTGCTGCTTCCGCCGCCCCCGCCGCCCCCGCCCGCCCCGCACTTCTTGCCCCGCTTGCCTTGGGCCGGGCTGCAGGGCTCGTCCGCGGCCCCGACGGCACCGCCGGCGCTGCGGCGGCTGGAGCGGCGCTTGCGCCCCCCTCTCTTGTTGGGCAGCTGCTGCCGGTCAGGCTCCTCTTCGCTGTTGCTCAAGCTGTCGTCGGCGGGGGAGACTGGCGAGTTTGACTCGTCCTGCTGCATCATCTCTGGGGGGAGACGCGAGAAGCGGGCCGGGAGGGGGGGGAGGGCAGGGAGAAGAGGGGGGCACCTAACCCGCCAGCTCCCCCTTGATCGGCTGCTTCGCTGGCCCGCGAGGAGAAGGAGGAGGGAAGGAAGGAGGGAGGACCTCACTTTGGGGGGAGGGGGGATGGCATCAGGATCCAAGAGGAAAAAAATAAAAAGGCCAACCAAAAAAAAAAATCCCTCCCGATCCCTTCTTGGAGCCCCTTCGAGGTGTCTGGGATTGGGAGAAAGTTGAAGACTTGGAGGTTCTTATAGCTCCTGCTGGCGGAAAGTTTGGGGGCAGCAGTGTCATTGGCCTGACGTGGAGAGGAGGGACTTTTGCTGAGTTTTATAGGAAAGTTTCCGCTTCCCCCCCTCCACGCCCTCCCCCAATTATTTTTTTCAAGCCATTCACAAGTGATCTGGCTTCCCTACACACACGCACATACATCCTTACCCCGAACTCTTTCTCGGTTTCCCCCTCCGCGGTTTCTCGCTCAAACTCCTTCTGTTAGCGCTCGGCTTTGGGGTGGTGCTGAGGGCCGGGCCGGGAGGTTGTGGGGATGCCCAGCACCCCGAGCGCTACTGCAGAGGGATCAGCGAGCCGCTGGGTGGGGGGCAACTGCCCCGAACAGCCGGGGAAAACCCGCACCTCTCGGGCTTTCCTCACCGCAGCGGGCACGGTTTGTAGCGAAAAGAAGGAAAGGGAAATTACCCGCGGGGCAGCATCCAGGCGCATCCTAATTTTGACCCGCTTTAGCACACGCAGCACTCCCAACCGCTGAGCGCCCCGGGCGCTGAGTTGCGGAGGGAGTCGCGCATTGCTGGGCTGGGGAGGGGTGATGGCACAGCCTCGTCCTGCCAGGCTGGAGGACTGAGCTCGGAGAAAGCCATCTTCAGAGGTGGAAGCAGCGGGATAACAAAGCATTGGCTTCTTACATGCATAAGCACCAGTCCGTGAGCTCGTCTTAAGAGAAACCCGGCAGGATAGGCGTCTCCAGACTGGCACACCGGGAGACGGGAGGGTGTACAGACCCTCTTTGCCCACACTCTGTGTGTGCTGACCACTCACTTCAGTCCGTCCTCCCACAAGGCGCCCGAGTCCAGCACTTCCTGGGAAAAGAGATTATTTATTTTAATTTCTCTTCTATGTCTGAAGCCAAAGCTATTTCTTCCCATCCCCCGCCTTTGTGCCTCCTTCCCCGCTCGCTGGCAGCACAGAGCAGGTGGTGTGTCTTTTTAACAACAGCTCAGATTCAAACGGGGAACGCCTGGGAGGGAAAGCTAGAAATTGCCATCCATCAGTAAACGGGGCGAAGCTCTCTCGTCTCCCAGCGTGGGGACCGCGCTCCTCGCTGCCGGTCTGGCAGCCACCGCCCGGACGGGCACGGCCGGGTGCGGGGCGGAGCGGGCAGCGCCGGCAACGCAGAGACTCCCCGGCTTGTTTGAGGTGTGAGGGCGGACGGGGCGAACGGAATGGCAGAGGACCGATAAATCCCAGTCACGAAATACGACAAGGCTTCTGGAACAGAACTGTCATCTTCTCCGGCGAACAGAGTCGTCTCTCTCCTCTGCCTAGGGACTGACTCGTTTTCTCCGGGCAGAGGAGTCTCATCCCGGGAGCTGCTGGGGGCCAGGACCCTGCTCGTCCGCTGCCGAGGGGCAGCCCCCGGCCATGGCCGCTGGCCCCGGCCCCGCCGCAGCTCCCGCCGGGCGCTCGCTGCCGCCGGAGCGCTCCCGACGCTTCTCCGTCCGCTGCCCCTTTCGGCGAGCTCTCCTTCTCGGGTTTCCATCCCGGGGTGCGAGCACAGAGCAGTCTGCCCAAAACCTTCTGTCTTGGGAAACAGCTGGAAACAGGACCGGGGAGGAAAGAGGGACCGCCTTAGCCGGCAAGGGAAGGCACGCCGGCAAACAGACCTACAGTGAGCCTGCACAGCTTTGCCGGCTTTCGGCTTGTTCCTGCTGTATCTTCTGTGATCACAGGCCTCTTCATTCAGCTTAACACCATAGCTTATCCAGGGAGCTTCAAGGGTTCCCTTGTGTTGGCAGCAGCTGCTGATCCCAAGGTAAGAAGAGCTGGCTCTCCTTTCACCTGCCTCTCACCAATAATTTTGGTACCCAGAGCCTCACTACTCTTCTAGGGTGTTGTGCAGTGTCATTACAAAATAAATGTTGGAAACAGTAGTGATGAACATCTGTAGGTGACTCTAAGGGCCTTCCTTCCTTCCTTCCTTCCTTCCTTCCTTCCTTCCTTCCTTCCTTCCTTCCTTCCTTCCTTCCTTCCTTCCTTCCTTCCTTCCTTCCTTCCTTCCTTCCTTCCTTCCTTCCTTCCTTCCTTCCTTCCTTCCTTCCTTCCTTCCTTCCTTCCTTCCTTCCTTCCTTCCTTCCTTCCT
>CM031858.1:30121599-30158273 GCA_018697195.1 Certhia americana
ATGAAGGGACGTGTGGACGCCGGCACGCCGGTCTTCTTCAGCACTCTTCCCCGACTCCGTTGCGACCACCTCATGAAATCATGCTGCCAGCCGCCTGCCTTCCTGCCTTCCTGCTTCCGTTCCTGCCTGCCCTGCCGGCCTGTCCTGCCTCCTGCCTGCCTCTGCCTGCCGCTCCCTGTATTACTTCCTGTCTGCCTTCCTGATTTCCTACCTGCCCTCTTCTTATGGGAAAAAAACCATCACAGGGCAAAACCAAACCTGGATAGCTATTACCCTGCTGGGAACGGGATGCTGCCGGAAAGAAGGGAGGGCCAGCATCTCCTGAGCTGATTTGGTTGGATGCACAACTTGTCTGGGTAACCTGAACTTTGAATGGGATACAGGACATCACCTGCTTGTCATGGGGTAGGAGGAGGGTGTGTAGGGGTTATATGGAGGAGTCAGCGACAGGTGGAGAAGTAGTATTATGTGGTTCGTAAAAATCGAAAACATGGGACAGAAATATAGGGACAGAGTTGAGGAGAGAGGAGTAGTTGACCACGGTAGATGGCTGGACTTAGTGTCAGCTACTCTCTGTGTAAACTGAAACAAAATCAACCAGTAGTGTTTAGCAGGACTCCTGTGGTTCTACCTGTGACCTGCACACTGATGTATGAACCAGGACTGACCAACCTTCTCCCTCCCACCCCCTCCATCATCTTCATTCGGCTTTTGTTTTATCTCTGACTCACAAATTATGGTCTCAGGAGCAAAGGCATCTAAGCCCATGATGTTACTGTCAAGATCCACACAAGAGTGCAGGGGCTAGACGAGCAGTGGTGGCAATGATCCGTCCCAATGGACTTGGTCTGGGCTGGCTGTGGGAGCCTGCCTGGATCCCCCAGGCCTGCTGGCAGGCAGCAACCTAGTGCTGGAGTGTGTGGAGGTGTGTTTGGAGCAGGGTGGATGTGTCAGAGGGTCATGTCTGGGGTTCTGTATGAGAGGGAAAGACATGCTGGTGTGTTTATACATGAGGATGTGTTTGTGTGTGCATGTGTTTGTGTGTACTGTTGATGTTTTGCAGGGTGGATACATACATATTTCAGGAGGGAAGGGGAATAAAGCCTATGCAGAGATTAAAGAAAATCAATTAAATTCTGGTGTATTTTGAATTCTACAGTTCTGATGGGGATTGAGGTGGAACCTTTGTATTTCACACTGAAATAATAATTGTATTTTAGTTATGCAGTGTTAAGCCATCTGTTTTCAAACTCCACTAACCTACTAAGGTAGTTCTGCAGGCCACTTTAGAGAATGGGATAAAAGATGTCATGTCCTGCTTTTCTCTCTGCATAGGGTAAGGACTTGGGTAAGGCTTGGGTAAGAACTCTCCTGTCTCCTTAGGCAGAATTTCAAACCTGTTTCCCTCTTTGGTGATAGCAAGCAAAACTGCAAAACAGATCCAGGGCCTTTCTGATACTTGGAAGAGATACTTCCAGGTCCATTCCTGCAAGCTTCCCTGGATCTCAGCTCAGGAAAATATGTATTGTGGGATGAACTCTTACAAGGAATACTGGCAGGATGCAGAGCACTCTAGCATTTTGTCACCTGTGCAAAAAGATACAACACTGGTAAAGCGGCCATCTAGATTGCAGGAATGGCTGTGAACAAGAGCTAAATGAATTACAAACTCCTGGGAGGAAGAAAAGAGAAAAAATAAGTTGGTCTGTGATGATTACTGTAGTCATGGTTGTTCACACGGAAATAGCTGTAAAGGACCACCCCAGCTTTATGCCAGTCCTTCTGTAGGCACCCATTAACTGTTGAGACACCCACAGGATGGGACAAGCAGTATTTGCCTTAGCCAGGCAGAAACATCACAGCTTCTGAGGGGAGTAGGACAAAAAGTTGATTCTTCCCTTGACTTCTAAGAATGAATGAATGAAAGGCCAGATTTTGTCTGCGTGTTTATAAATCAGTGCAAAAGTTAAAGAACTAATGTGCTCAGGATCTGGCAGCTGCAACTACAATGTTGCCCCTCATCAAAGTGTTATACCCATTGTGCATACACACAAATTACAGTTGGATTGCAATAAGGCTGTTCTATATTGCTCATACAGCAAGCACATACACATACAATTTAGGTCACAAAGGCTGTTCACTGTGGTGAAACTGTCACTGCTGGTGATTCCTTGGAATATTGAACAATGTGTTACATGCATGCCTAGAGACAGCCAGCCTGCATGTTTTTGGTGCCAAAGCCTTCAATCAGGTGCTTTCTCAGAGGTTTTGTCTTTATGTTGCAAAGACCACTGAAATAACTTGAAGTTTCTCTACTAGTTTCCACGGCCAGGTATTTTAATTGCTATGGGTTCCAGGTGAAAGCCTGGTCAGGACCACATCTCTTCAAAAGGGGCAAGAGAGCACCTAGCAGCTTTCCGCACTGACGTTTATGCTGTAATTTGCTCCGTAGGAGGCACACCGGGAAACAGGCTGAGAACCCTCACTGTGCCCTGGTACAAATTTCTGCTCAGCAACAGCAAACGGGCAGAGTGGATATATAAAATGTATGAGAGTGGGACCCGATTCTCGTCTTTTTTCACCTCTTTTTTCCTTCTTATCACCGCGGCAGCTCAAAGAAGCAAGGAGGCGGAGAAGCTGACAAGCATCTCCCGTCGTTCATCTCCCTACCTGTGCCCGGTGTGGGTGGGCACGGCGCGGCTCCGCCGGCAGGGCCGGGGCTGCGGGGCGGCTCTGCGGGGCCGCGCTGTGCGGCCGGCGGCCACCGGAGGGCACGATTCCCCGCCGGCCCCGCTGCGGCTCCCGGCTGAGTCGCTCCCGCCTTGACCAGAGCTTGCCTTGACTGGGTCACCCGAGTTTCGTGGCCGTGAGGTGCTGCCCGCCCGTCCCCGGCTCCGTTCGCTCGTGTTTCAGCCAGCCCCGAGCGCCTTTTCTCGCCGAGGCGGCCCCACCCGTGCGACGGGTGATCGTGCTGGGCGCTGGGGAGAGAGAAATCCGGCACACGGATCCCCCGCGGACATACGGACACTTCCCACGGGCCGGCTTCTAGCTGCCGCAGCTTTGACACTCGCTTCGTTCGGAAGCTCTGGAAAACAAATGGATAACGCGGAGTTCCTCCAACGAGTCAGTTTCATTGTCAAAATTGCTACAATGATTTTCAGTTAATTTTTAAGGTCGTTGCCATGTGGCCGTTCATGTAAAAGTCCTAGCAGCTTGCTGCCACGAAGGGATGTGACAGCCTTGTTCCCAGTGTTCCCAGTGTTCCCAGTGCGCAGCCGGCCCTGCTTCCCGTCCTTCCCGCCCCTGGGCTGGCGGCAGGGAGCGCTGCGCCCCCCGCTCACTGGCCTTCGGCATCCCCTGCACCCAGCCTTTCCTCCCAGCTCTCGATTCTCTGCAAGGCAGAGGAATACCTATATCCTACTGGCAAACTAGCAATCCCACACAAGAGACAGGTCTCCCAATAAATTAAGATCTGAGATTATTTTCAACACAGGTTTTTTTATATAAAATCTTTTATTCAGCTCCAGAAATAATTTGTGGCCGTGGATGGGGCTGTTTTAGCAGATCCTAAGTACCTCGGTGGAAGGCTGAGTGATATCCTCTCATGTATTCTAGACAAGACCAGTCCTTCTCATCAAAAGAGATCAACATATCTAATGCTGTGGTGGAGTTCTGACCCTAATTATGGCCCTGGGTCTTGTTTATGTGGTTTCACATCTAAATCAGAAAAGAGCGCTTAGTAAAACAATCTTATCTACACTCCAGGGGATAATAGTTATTTTTATTAATAATGGAGCTTATTGGATATTTCAGCTCCTTTGATTTTTTTCTTTTCCATCTCTTCCATCTTTCCTGAACTATATAAATATATTTTTTCTTGTACTCTTCCTGCTTCCACACATTACTCAAATCTATATAATTAATCTCTCAGTACACTTGGCCCAAGGAAACTCCATTGAACTTCAGGCCCTTTTAGCCACAAATTCTGCTTTTTTCCTCCAAGTTGGGGGAGGGTGTACCTCCAGCACTGGTGATGGATAAAGCATTCCATAAAGCCTTCTTCTTATGGGTGGACTCAAATTCCCCATGGCTCAAACAATTAGAATCAGAGCTGTAAAGGCAGAATTTTGGCATTGAAGAGGGCTTTCACCCTGTTAGCCATGTCTGCAACCCTGGGAAAAATCCACCCTGTGTGCTTCTTAGTATATGTGGTCTCCTTTAGGATTTCAGGTGTTCTTGGAAGCTCACAGATGAAAATGAAAAAGAGGTCATGAGAGAAATAACCATAACTCATAAATTAACGTAGAAGTTCAATAGACAGGATAATAGGCTGGTTTTTACATCTGAAGGAGGTAGAAAATTCTGGTGTGAGGTAAAAAGCATGGAAGGTTATCCCAACATGATGCTTTCCCGGGCAAAGGTTTTTTTTTGATTGGTAGGCTGATTGAATGCCGAGTGTCCAAGTTGGAACCCATCCACCTTTTCCTCACATAGACCACACGGGCTGCATGCAGAGGAGGTGAGCCTGGAGGGGAAAGGTTCACAGAAATGAAGATTCATCTCACTCTTTCCACAATTACCTTACTTCCAAGGACACCTACTTAGAGCTAGAAAAACTTTTGAGGGAGCAGGGGTTTATTTCCTTCTCTGCCAGATTGTATTTCCTTTCAGAAAAGTCAATCAGCATGGATCAAAGTTTACATGTTCCTTTCTATGTGGGGAGATTATAATTGTTTTGTGCTATGGGCTATCAGCTATGATGCCTTAAAGTCTGCTATCCATTATTTCTCCTCATTTTGCAGCCCCAGTCTCATTTTCCTTCTTCCAGAATATAGGATGATGATTAGCTTACCTTGCTCACAAAGGACTGATCTGCCCACATCCTGGCTTTATTTTCTGACCAAAGATAATATAGTAGGTCAACAATGAAGCTGATCTAGAGCACAAATCTTGGTTACCAAATTTCAAAGGCAATCTTCCAGAGAGGTAGTGGTTTATTGACATTTTAAAGTAAATTAGTACACATCCACTGTTCATATATGTGTGTACATACTTGACTATTTATGAACTCTGACCTCTAAACAAACATCTGTAGTAGTATTTATGCAAAATACTGTACTGCTTCTGCCTTAAAAAGTATCTATATCAAACATTCTCATGCCAAACTCTACTATCTGACCTTGCAGCACTAAAAATAGTTCATGTCAGAAGCAGAGAAATATTTGTTTCTCTTTTTAGAACATTTGTGCTTACATTCATTAAGGACTCAATCCAAAATCCTTTGATGTCAAGGAGACTGTTTCAGTGGCCTTTGGATCAAGTCTTAAAAAGGGTCAATTAAATTCTAAATAAAATAAAAACTATAAATTAAGGGTCCAGCCTAAGAGTATAAGATATATGTAAGAAAGGCTGCTTTTAGAGTAAAGCATCAGTCATTGTTCTCTAATATTTAGCTGAACTTGCAGAATTTTTCATTATTAAAACAATTATCCTTTTCAATAAGGTTGCAATAAATTTTTAGTCTTCAAAAATCCACATTTTGCTGCATAATAGAAATGTTGTTACTGACCTAGTAAGTGCAAGGATGCTTTGAGCTCTGTATGGCATAGATGGACTGGACCTTAAGTAGTAAGATATGGACCAGATTTTCAAAGTCAGAGCAGAGACCTAATTCCAAAATACTCTTCTGACTCTAAAATATGTTCTGGTTTATGTCTTACTTTATATTTGAGCAACTTATGACATTTTCTAGTGTCTGATCTAATGTTAGCCTTCATTTTTCACACTTTGCAAAAGAACTAATGCAGCTCTTGGCAACAACAGATGCTGTAATTAATTTGAAGGTAGAGGATATCCAGTGGAATATTGCAAGGGCTTTAATTCAAAACAGTGAAATTTGCAGTTCTGTTGGTAATCTTTTTCTCTACAAGAATGCATAGTGTTTAGAGCATCCATTTTAATAAAAAAGAAACCGGTATTAAAACAAGCCACAACCTCACAGAGCTTACTGCAGTGCTTCCTTGTAATCACTGTGTCAGAGGTACAGTAAAATGGTCATCATTCCTTCCAAACAGATAGGAGTTTGATCAATTATATTTCAGTGGCTTACAGCCATATGCTATCTACAGTGACATTTATGATCTATTTTTGTTATCCCCAAATGGCCTTCAACCTAGCAGTTATCTGCCAACATGTTAAAGTTTTGGTCAGTGAAAATCCTTTAGTGTCTTAGAAAGATTCATGATGTTGTCTTTTGGCCAAAGTCCATTATGGGTAACTACAACTTTATCTACATTCAACGTATGTAATTGAGTGGCTGTGGTATGGCACACTGTCATTTGGCTTAATTTCAATCAACTAAGATAACTCTCTGTATTTTCTTCCCTATAACACTGTGTCATGTTGCTGTAAAAAGTGAAACAGCTGCCACATTCTCCGTCTTGAGGTTGCATCCCAGAATGGGCTGTTTCTTCCGACTGGACAACATAGCCTCCAATTTGGCAGGTAAAATTTTGCAACAGCAAATCCTTCCATCTGTGGTTTCATGTTGTCAGATCATTGCAGGAACTAATAGTCTGGTTTAGATGTCAAACTATCTGATTTGTTAGTGTAGCTGGCAGGTTAACTGTCTAAGTCCTACCATTTCCTCACAGAATTCACTGTGAGTAGGAAATTTCATCCAAAAAAGAAGAAAAATAACCATCTTTAAAGATTAGATGCACTGTTGGGAAATTAAGTTCTTAATGCTAAATCAGATGTATGATAGGAAGCAGTTCATAATTGCTCACATTAAGGGTAAGGGGCCAACCCAAAGGAACATGGACAGGAGGAAAAAATGCAATACAGGCACTCAGCTATTACTGTGAGAAAAAACCCTTCATATTCCCACAGATCTAATGTGTATCACAGTAAGTTACACTACTATAAAGAGGTAGAAGATGCTTTTTCATCCTTTGTGGTTATGGGAATGGGAGGCATTGTATTTCTTTGCACATATCCCTCCCAAACTGGGGGAAAAGAGATTTCTGCTGCTCCTTAAATCATAGAAGTTAGCAAAATACTCTATGACAAAAAGTTGCCATTAGCTTTGCTCAAGAGCGTTTGGAAATGACATGTGAAATCCATGCTGGAATAGGTGCTGCTGTAAGGGCATCAAAATTGAAGGGAATGGATTAGCAGCTCCCCAGTAACAGCTGTGGCACCACAAATGAAGCAGATAAACACTACCCCATTTGCAATACAGATGCAGGAGAGCAACGCCACCCATCAAGTAGTAGCATTATACATGGAGTGGAAAGAAACCACAGCAAATATAGGTTTGTGTTATCATTAGGTTTTCACTAAGAAACCTCCATGGTGTCAGCTGCATTTCCACCATGCTACTGCAAGGTGATCATTACCAACCTCTGTGTAGACTTTCTGTCATTTGAAAATATGTTACTGGATGTTTTCATCAAAAAAATTTTCTTCATTCAGAAAAGGAAAATACTATGGGCATAAAGTCTTCTCTTTTCATCTCTGAGGTCACACGGCATCTTTGGGTTGATATTCAGTGTTTATGTGCTATGGAAGTAATTCAGAAACCCTCACAATAAATATTTCTAATGACCCATAACTTCACAAGAACTTTGTTCTGTAAGGGGAAGCAGGATTGAAGTGAACATCATTAGAACTTCTCTTTCTGAGGTATCTATCATGTCTTTCCATCTTGAAGGCAAATCCACTGGTCTTATACACCAAAATGCTCTCCAGTCAAATATTTGGCTCATGCACTGGATCCTTCAAATAATTTGGCCAATGGTATGCTAAAGATTCACATTTCTGCTGCTCCAAAACAAGATGAGAAGTTTATTTGGTTTTGTTTTGGTTGGTTTGTTTGGGATTTTTTTGGGTTTGGTTTGGTTTATGTATTTCAGGAGATATGCCGGCACATTTTAAATTTTTAAAATATGAGGAATGATGTGTGTTCTCATTATAATTTTGGTAGGACTTACTTCTCTCCAAGGGCAAACCCCACGCTATTAACATAACAGAACTTCCTCAGCATAATGTGGTTCAGTCCATAGCTATGGCAGTTGTGATCTGAGAGGGGATGCTGAGATTATTTTTTTCCTGAATGTCTAAAACATGTAACAGTGAGAACTGACTGATGCTGTTGTCAACCCAAATATAGCTGACAGAATAAAGCAATGAAGGTGGATGCTTCCAGATTTAATACTCTGGGGCTGGTAAAGGTGTTTTCAGCTATAGGACTTGAAGTCCATCTTACCAAGGGCTGGTTTAGTAGTTTGAGCACAGTTATCAGCACTTCAGAAAAAGTTCCATTTGCTCATGATGAAAAATTTGGGTTCTGTACATCAAGGAGGCGGCACCTGATGAGGGCCTAAACTGTCAGTTTAATCATATTTGGCAACATTCAAGATATCTGCAAAGAAAATTTAAACAGAGTCAGATGTAATATGAAATGAATTCCACGCGCCTTCATGTAAGGGAAAGAAAGATCTGAGATAGCCCTTCGTTTTACAGTCTCTCAATCATCTTTCCCCTTTTTTTCCTTCCATTGCTATTATTCATCATCCTACAACTTCTTTTGCATCTGGTAATTTGCAGAGTTATGAGAGTCAATGATGTTGCAGAGTTCCTGCGGTATTCTAGCATATAATTAAATAATTATAAAAGTAGATTGAAACATCTTTCTTCATATTCACTTAATGATCTTCATATTTTGCATCATATATGATAATATTAACAAGAAAAAAGTGAACTACTTAAGATTGTAAATACTCACATATGTCCCCAGATGATGCTGCTGAGGCCTAAATATCTAATTCAGCTTGAAGTTTTTCTAAAATAATTTAAAAACTACCCCTGTACACAGAAAAATTCCTGGCAACTCAATGACTTAGCTATGTACATTATTCTAAAAGACTTCGTAGGAGCTTCAATGCCCAAGACCAGGCCCACGAGCACCTTGAAACATCTGAAACACTTCAGCATTTGGATAATTACATACTTTTGGGACCAACCCACATTTCTCTTTGGAAAATGTTTCCCCTGCATGGCTGCAGACAACAGATGGATCATATGATCTCTGCATTTGGAAAGATGGCATAATTCTGGCAGACTGTCAGTTAAGTGAAAGAGGCTGATTTCAGATCCTCATTAAGAAAATATACAACCACATGGAGTGGACTGAATGGCAGAAAGTGATCGCTGGCGCCAGCTTTAATAGAAAATATAGCACACTTGCAACATGAAATCTGCTGAGCTGTGGCTGGATCTAGCTCTATCAGGTTTTACATTCTTTTCCCAAATGAATGTGTTTTAAAGGAGACAATCTTTGTAGTATAAGGGCCTTCTGTTTGCCAAGAGGGAGGGGAGCAGAGTGATGGAGGGTTAAAAGGCAAATTCAAAGAGTCAACAGGTCTAGGGTTGGAGCAGGGTGCCAAGGCTTTGTTGAGTCTTCTCTTACGCTTGCAAAAGTTTCTGTTTAATGAAACTTTACTTTATATTTCTAGTCTTTTGGTATATTTTTTAAGGTGTAGATGGCACTTTATCCAGAGACATGTCTTGGAGAGAGCACAGCCCCTTCCCACTGCAGGGCTCTGGGAACAAGGCCCATGCCTTCTTTAAACACATTTCCACATGGAAGCAGCCCTGCCAAACCCCTAAGAGCTTGAGTAGGAAACCCAGGGCACTGCAAAGTGTACTATAATTTCCCAGCAACACTGGCTATGAGCAATAATTTCACTGTAATCACTACTCACAGCTGAAGAGAAAAGGACTGGTTGAGCTGCACACCTCCATTTCACCATCAAACACCAAAACAATGGCTATGGCTTCAGCTCACAACTTTTGTTTCAGCAGTGACATCAGGATTTTTATATGATACCTCATCTTGGCTGCACAAAATAATGAACAATCATAGGTCATTGGTTGCTTTGAAAGTATTTGCTAAACTATCTTTTAGTGAGATCAGAGACAACATCTACCCCACATGAACCTGAAAATTTCAAGCAGTAATAGTGGTTGCTGTGGTATATCTATTCCTGTATCCT
The DNA here is from genome assembly GCA_018697195.1 of Certhia americana. Lineage (NCBI taxonomy): Eukaryota > Metazoa > Chordata > Aves > Passeriformes > Certhiidae > Certhia > Certhia americana. Next base: position 30,131,658 of record CM031858.1, read on the forward strand.
TTGTTCTATAGCTACCACTCTTCCCTCTGATAACTGTAAGTTTCAAAAGCTGAAACCATTTACAAGATTAAAGACTACATAGTAAGTAACCAATGCTAGAATTAAAAAGAAATATCAACATCTGAATTAACTTCTTCTCTCAGTGCATGTGTTTATGTTGAAGACTCTCCAGTCACAAATTTCCTCTTTGTTGTATAGAAAATCATAAAATGTGCTACTTGTCCTTGATCCTCTTTAAGGCTTGAAGCAAGAGAAGATGGAACAGGAACTCAGAGGGACAATTATTGGGACAATTATTATATTTCTTCTGCTTTCAGAGCTAAGGAGAGACAGTTAAACCAAAAGGAGGATACTCTTTATTTCTCTTTTTGAAATTATGACAGAAAACATAAACAGGCCTAGAACCCCAGTGTGTCTGATTATTTGTTTGAAATAAAGTCATGTGTGACAGTAGTGAAGCCTGTCCTGCAGTGCAACAACTCTGTGTGGGAACCATTCAAAATCCCTCAGCATGGGAGGACATGGTCTGTGTCACTGTTGTGACACTGAAGCCTTCGAGAGCAGCAAAAGCCACACTAAGATAATATAATTCACACAACAATTTGAATATGTTACAGTCCTTATAGGCATATATTAATGTGGAAAACTGTACTACAAAAGTAAAGATAACAGAATTACTCCCCTATTTTGACTTCTTCAAAGAAATAGGAATTTCAGGGACATAAGGACCACTGAACTGGAGTGTAGCTGGTGATCAGCAGAGTGAGTAGTAGCTGTGAAAAATTCAAAGGATTAAACTTCAGTGCCATCCAGACAAAAGATAAACACTGAAACTAGGATAGAGAAGGGGAAAAGCAAAATTTGGATGAAACACAAATTAAAATAAAAAAAAATCTGAGCTGTACTTCTTAAAAAGCTAAAATTCTATACAATTACAATTGAATATTTTTATTCTGTCAATTCTTTTATTCTTGCTATATCACTGTGACAAATCTTCATCTCACTATCTGAAACAAGCATTGTTTTGGAGCAGAGTTGAGGAGCAAATAATCTGAACTGATTATATTCAGTAAGTTTTTAGAAAAAGCACCAATTTACTGCATAACCAGCACACCTATCCCTCCTTGTAACTATTCTTTTGTACTGCTACAAGAAGCTTGGCTGTCATTGTTGCAGAGTAGTAACATTTAAGCCTAGTAAAACAACAAATTCCTGCAAAAACAGGGACTCAGCATGCACAGCAGTCACATTTTAAGCTCCAGTACTTTGGATATTTATAATATAAAATAAACCCACCCCCCCCCAACACAAAAAAAAAAAAAAAAAAAAACAAAAAAAACCCCAAACCCACCCACCAAAACCCAAAAGCCCAAGTTAAATGAAAGTCCCAGTAGGGTCATATAAAAATTCTCTTTAAGAAGAATCATCAGTCTGAAAAAGCAATCAAAGCCATTTTTCAATTACTTTTGTTTAGTACCTCCATGACTTAAAAAACTAATTTATTTTAAAGTTTGTAAAAGAAAAAAAAAAGTGTTCTTGGACTAAGACTTCACTTAACAAGTTTCATCCTAGAGGGAATTTTTATAGCTGAGTTATAAGCCCTCCACCCTTGAGTTTTTATAATGGAATTGCTGACAAATGCTATAATAAACACCATTCATGGGGCCATAGTAGCTGATCAGAGAATGGATGCAGAAATTTGCAGTGCTATCATAATATTTTGTTGTTTCCAGCACTAGTTTGCTTAAACCTCCTTACAGGTTCAGCTGTAAAACAAGATCAATCTAACTAGAGATTGCAAAATCATTTTATTATTTATACTTGTCTTTGAAAGCTACAAAATGTCTCTCAAATATGATTTCATTTAGTCTTATTCTTTTGGTTTACATGTCTGAATACTAATTGTAAAGCGATAGCTTCAAGGGAACTCAAATTTCTACCAAAAGTCAGTCTTCAATGGCCAAAGAGAACATAAACAAACCAGTCTCAGACCAGGATCTAAAAATGGGCTATGATCAAACAGCTCTAAAGCTTTAAAAAGCCCCTTATTATCTTTTCCCAGAAGTAATTGACACTGTCAGCTTTTGTTCTTAATGTGGTGATAATGGCGCTGTGCTTTGGGGAGACAGGAGCTGGACTCAGGTGGCAGCAGGGATTCTGATTCTGATTCTGAGCAAGGGGATGGCCTTTCACTCCAGTGGTTGAAATCCAAACCTTGCTGAAGTTAGCAGCACTTCTGCTCTCTGTTAGGGCTGGGGCTTCGCTGTCTTCCCAAGCCTGACAGGCTGTTGTACTGCACTGACTCCACAGATTAGAATGCAGCTATCTTGGACTGAGACAAGGATTAAGGGAGAGAGGACCCCACAGTTCTGTTATTTCAGCGAGATGGGATTGCACTCCAGAAAGAGGCTTGTCTGCAATGTTCCCATAATTGGTTTATATTCTTACCAGACTAAACTTCCAGAATTTCGACATGTCCACAGGGGCCAAGGGATGGGTCAGTATGGCATCTTGCTCTTTGGTATCTTGCTGTTTCACTGAGCTCTTCATGGGTGTAAGGACATGCTTTAGTTTCAACACTGGTTCCTTGGAAAAAAATTGCATTTAGACTGCTTTTCTGGTAAATCTTCATCAGTTTGGGAAAAGCATGAAACAAGCAAGCAAGCAAACAAACACAAAAGTCCATTTCATCAGGTTCTCAGGTCGTATATATCAATGTGTGGCCCAGGGGAAGCTCAAAATACATCTTGGTATTTTTTTCTGTGCTGTTTACATACTGTGTTCATTAGTTTATGCCACAACTGCATTTTGAATTTCTAATGTTTTTAGTATCAGTGTCTCATATAAGAATGTTACTACTGTTTGCATTGCTGCAAAATTTCCAGTGATCCATTAGAAATCAGGATTCATAATGCAAGATCATTTGTATTTAAAAATAAAATGCAACATATCCTTTCTGCTTTTCTCTAGTCTCTAACATAAGTATGAAAAAAACTTGGATCTTGAACAAATTTCAGTGTTTTGTTATTAAACCAAGAAGAGAAACCAATATTTTTTGAATTATCTGTTACAGACATGTTTACATTATGAATCTCCTAACTTAAGACTCTATGTGCTGTAGAGTTCTAATTTTATCCAATGACATGAACAGTAAAAATTATGAAAAGTTATATAATCATACTGCGAGAGATCATAGAGAAATAGTGGTAAGAAGTGAATATTAAATTGTGTATTTCATTGTCCTTAGAGAATTTGTCTTCATCATTTTGCCTGAGATGATGGTAACTAAAATGAGATTGGGTTATGTGAACAATTGTTGATTTTGGACCATTGTTCATTCATAGTTCCTTTTCTCATTTTATTTTTAGGAAAAAAAAAAAAAAAGAAAAAAAAAGAAAAAGGAAAACAAACCCCAAAACAACACAAAACCATCTGAGGAGGCAAACCCCCCCAGTTCCTAGAAAGGATCCAGCTGCACTAACTATCCAACTGCCTCTTGGAAAAAAAAAAGCTTTTTGACAAATGGAGAGCAGATGCAATGTGTGGAGTCAGGGAGGTCAACAAAAACAAGTAGAAAAAGAAACCAAGGAAACAAGTGAAAAGAGAAAGAATATTAGATTATTTATACAGAATATTAGATCTCTCATGATAATAAAATGAATAGAATGAGAAAAAGAAGAATCACCACAGAGCTGACAAAACGTAAGAGAAGAAATAAGAGACATAGGATCCTATCAACACTAGCCTAAATCCAAGGTGAATCTTGATTTTACTAATATCACGGTAATTTTATAGGATGGAGATAAAAGCTATCCTATGAAGCCACGCAGAGCCACTGCCCTGAATGGGCAGTTTAATGCGGGTGGACCGGGCTCTGATCAGGCAGGTTGCTGAAACCGGGGGAGAAATCTCGGTCTTTTCCAGCAGCAGCCAAGAAAGCAGCAGAGAGAAGTGCGGAGGGGATACGGAAGGGAGGGCAGAGGAACATCAAGATGGGTCGGAGAGGATTCTAGGGGAGACCCTGGGCCCCAGTCACAGCCACGTCCCGCCGCTGCCGCTCTCCCGGCCGTTCTCGCCCCTGCGAAGGCATCAGTAGGTAACGCTAGACAGAGATGCCCGACATGGACCCTATCCCCATCCCCGGGGTATGCCCCCCTCAGGCTTTCCCCTTTCGCCCCGCTCCGGCTTTTCAGAATGTATTTCATTGTTTTTATTCCTTGCAGAGACGAAACGTGGTGTGTAGGTGTGGTGTGCGTGTGCGCGTTTGTAAGAGGACGCGCCGGGAGAGAGAAAACGTCTCCGCTTGACGTCCCCAAACCCAAAGCCCACAAACTCACAAGTTTTCTCTCTCAGGAGGGCGCAGACGGCCCTGCCGGTGCCGGGAAGGCTGCGGGGCATCCCGGCCAGCCGCATCTCCCCGCCGGTGCCGTGCCGGGCCGTGCCGGGCCGGGCGCTCCTGCGCCAGCTCCCGCCCGCTGCGAGCCACGGCGCTGGCCGCCCACACGCAAGGACAGAGCCGTTCCCGGGAAGAAAATCGTGACAACAAGCGGTTGTATCCAGATGTTCGGCTTCCCTGGCCCCGTGACACACGGCGTGGACTTGGCAGACTGGATTTCAAAGAAAAGGGAGTTGTTGTTTATTTTTTTAAAAGGCAGAAAGCACTGGGTTAAAACGCATAGGCCGAGATTTCCCTGGCAAGCAGCTGGGCAGGAACCGGACCCGCTGTAAACCCGTTCCGCACGTTGGAAGGGCTCCACTACCCCGGCCCAGTTTTTCTCCACAGCAACAAATTGGAAAGATATTAAAGCAAGCAGGCAACATAACACAAACCAAAGGGCCTCGAACTTTCATTTCTCCCCCCCGCCTCCCCCTTTCCGTTTACAAAACTTATAAATATTAACAAATCTGCAACACACTGAGCCTCTCCATCCATCTTCTCCCCAAATCCTGCCGACCTCAGCGCACTTTTCCAAACACTGCAGGTTTGCATCCCACACCTACACAGTCCTGGATACAGTGTGAGAAGCCGAGGCAGGGACCACGGCTCTGCTTCCCCAGCAGGGAGGCGCCGAGGCCACCTGCCCGCTGCCGCGGGTGATACCCGGCCCCAGCCGCATCCCGCCGGGCCCGGGCGCTCCCTAGCTCTCCTCCTGCCTGCTGCATCCGTCCAGGAGCTCAGTCATGAAGGAGATGTACACTATGGCCAGTCGCAAGGTCTCTATCCGAGAGAGCCTCTTCTCGTAGGCGAAGGTGGGCACCTTCTTCCTGAGCTGATCGAACGCCTCGTTGAGGTTGAACATTCTCTTCCTCTCCCGTATGTTGGCAGCCTGGCGCTGGGCATAGGTGATAACCCGTTTTCTCCTAGGTCTGTCCAGGAGGGAAGCGCTGCGCATCCTTTCCTCTTCCTCTTCTTCTTCGTCTTCGGGATCTCCATTTTCGAAAGCAGCCAGGGGCAAACCCCGGGTCATCCCTTCCCGAAGCGACAGGACTCTGCCCCCGAAGGGAGGCCCGGCGGTGACCTCGCAGAGCCCCAGGCCCGCCCCGGACCCGGGGGCTCCCTGGGGGTTGCCCAGGGAGAGGTCGGCTACGAAATCCAGCACTGAGGTGCCCAGCAGCCTCTCAGGGTAAGGCACTTGCGGGGCTCTGCCGTGCAGCTCATCCAGCAGCCCCGGGCGCTGGTGGGCTGGAAAAAGGCTGGTTGACATCTTACTTCAGAGAGGGCTTGTTTTGGTCCCCCATCCCCAGCCCCAGCGACGTTAATATTTATAACCCCTCGGATAACAGGATTAGCAGGACTAGAAAGAGCGGCTGTAAAATTTCTAGCCGTGATGCTGATGAGAGGAGACAGGCAATCCCCTCGGGGACGCGTGGACGGTCCCGAGAGAGGAGTCCCCAGCGAGTCAATCCTGTCACAGTGATCAAGGACAGTTCCTTCTTGGCAAAACCCTCCGCTCTTACCTGCTGAGCCCTTTTGTCTCTTCTTACACACCCGCAACCAAACGATTTTCAGCCTCCTTAAAGCCCCCAGCAGAAGAGCCGTGTCTCCATTGGGCTTGTTTTCCTGCTTTCAGTCGGGATCTCTGAACCCTGGGAGCTAGCCTGACAATTGATGTCAGGCAACTGCATGTATGCTTTTAATGATGTTCTGAAGAGGGGACCTGCATGCAAAGGGTCACCGGGGAATGTTTACCCTGTATCCCAGCGCAATAGGAACTGAATGACAGGACCTCCATTAGCCTAAGTAAGCATTGTAGGGGACCCGATATTGCATTCCCAGTAGTAACTGTTGGAATCGTCTCTCCATTCCTCCTAAATCCCCTTCAATCAGAGTTCAAATATCTTTCCAGTAAAAGGCTGCTTCGTAAAGCTCATTTCAGTTCAGGCAATCTCATAGAACTTGTTTTGAAGCTCTTTCCTCCTGCCCGTGACAGGGCAGCGGTTACACCTTTGGCAGAGCCCTCCCGGTCACCGGCAGAGCACAGAGGAATCAACTTGAGCTCACGCACTGATAACGCTGGATACATGCCGCAAAATGCCGTGAAATGCACATAAACACACCCACCCACACACCCGACACTGCTGAATACCTTTCTTTGATCAAGGTTTCCTTGAGGACAGACACTGGGGATTGTTTTGCTTTTGTCTTGGGAGACTGGAAGAGAGGTTGTGTCTTCACCCTCCCGCACCATAGTCTCTTCCTAAATAAACAGCCCAGCCCTGGCAATCCCTGGAAGTGTCAGATACACCGAAGTCGAATCCGATCGATTTTCTTTGGCACACGATTTGTACACACAGCTCTCTCAGGAGTGACTGCCCATCACTTCTGAGCTGCCTTCTTTAAACCTAATCTTCTCTTTTGTCATGCATTGTTGTCACTCTCGCTTTGAGGCTAATTAGTCTCTAATTTCTAAGGGGATTTCAAAACCCAAGAGATCAAAGGAGGTGGATGGGGGCGGCCGAAGGATCCCTCTCCTCGAAAATACTTCCTGTTTGCCTACGGGACCGCAAACATTTCCCGCCGCGTACCGAGATTTGCCGTCACGGACGAGTCAGCGAGCGAACCACTCATCTCCCTTTCCCGGGAAAGATGCAGAGGGAAAGTCACTTCCCGTCCGCTCCTGGGCGGCGGCAGCGGGCTGCGCGGGCTGCGGAAGGTGCGCGGCAGCTCAGCTACGTTGGACAGCTCCGGAGAGGAGAGGAGCCGTGGCAGCGCTGCAGGTACCGGAGGGGGACATCGCCACCAACCCCTCCTCCGGGCCCACAGCCAACCTCTCCCCACGCTGTCGCGCCGCCACCACCGCCGCTGCTTCAACAGCCTGCCCAAGGCTGGGTAAACAGCGAAGAACGGCGGGCTGCCTCTGTTCTTACTAGGGCTGGGAGGATTCTTAGTGAGCAAGGAGAGAGCCGCTCAGAGACTTGCTTATTTGTAGCTAATATGGTTCAATAAAGCACCTGGTGAATGACGCAATGAGGTAAGGAGGAACTGTAAAACATCTGTTGAGAGACGTGTTGCCTAGAGAACATCCAAAACTAAGCTGAAAAGCTGTAAATGTAAAGTGTTATATAAAAACACTCGGTGGAAGAAAGATCGGATATATATTTATGACTGACCCACAAAGGACCATGACTTATTTGGGCACTTTTTAGTTGAGGTGACATGTATTTAATTTAAAGACATGAAGGTATAAATTGAGGACAAATTCCAAGATAGATATGCCACTACAGAACTCAAAATTATCGTGGAAATACAACTACATCAGATAGTGAAATAAAATAATGGAAGAATATTAACATATCACCTCTATGTCAAACTTCACATGAATTTGCTCTCCTGTAGGACACTGGCATTTAGAAGAGGGCAGACCTGCCCTTCACCAAGGTTATCTTCAGAAGGAAGCTCTTGCTCACCTCACTAGTTGCAGATTTTTGCAGGACACAAGCTACAAAGACAACCAGAGCTGGAAGAGGTTTATATTTCAAGGGACAAACTTTTCTAGCTAGTAGTGCATCGCGAAGTAATATAACATAAACCATAAGATACTAATGCTTCTGAAAGGAAGCAAAAAAGACAAAACTATGACAGAACTATGTTAGGACTGGGTGGTCCTAACAGAAAATGAAGACTTGTTACCAAGCTGAAGCCTCACTTAAAGCAATTTTTTTTCCTGCTTTGTGTCCTTATCTATTCATCCTTATTTTTTTTTTTTGTTAAAATATTGACTTTGATATTAAACATTTTGGATTATATAGAATAAACTCAATGAACTGTGGTACCACTTATATGGCACTTTTTTTATTTGATGATTTTTGTCACTTTGGGGAAAATATGAAGCTGAGGCAATACACAATGAATATCCAATTCTGTAAGACACAGATTTTCAGTGCCTAGACAAAGCAAGAATGTCAGAGAAGCAGAATGAACTCTCATAAGAGGCTGCTTTGTTACTCCAAAATTGTCTCATCTCAGATTAGGTGATCCAACGTGTGTTCTAGATTTGTTTTAAACATGAATATAATTTGCTCCTACATTCCTTCACCCCTCTCTTATCCCGCTTTTCATTTCACTAGTTTATCAATGAAGAACTTGCTCACAAGGTGCTTAGAGATGCTAAGAACTGATGGCTACAATTTCCAACCACTGTGCAGCTATTTCCAAAATTATTCTTCAGAAATATTTATAAAATGATTCTTGATGTTCATCTTGTAGGATTTGTGTTTAAAACTCAAACCACAGCAACTTTTCTGATTCATTAACCCTATTGAAAAAGTATATATATCCTTTTCTGACCAGCCCTTTTATCACTTCATGTGCTGTGTGCTTGTGCTGATAATTACCCACAGTATCACACAGGAAAATACAGACACTCTGATAACTCAGAAATATTAATTGAGATGCTATAGATTTTAACAGTGGCCTGTACTTTCTGGAAAATTTACTGTAAGTCAACGGTGACCTTGAGATGCAGAAATATGTAAGTACTGTCTATCATATATGACTCATTAAACAAAGACCTGGAAGGTACAGTCTGCTTCAGAAACCACAAGAAGTTAGATATGCAACTGAAGAAAATGTCTACACATTTTTTGTAGAAAGGAAAAAGTTCTTCTCTCCTTTAACTGATCCATTAATAGTTCAACAGTTGCTGTCGTTTTCAAACTCTGGCCTGAATAACAAAAACAGATGGAGTCTGTGGGACACTAATGCAATCTCTTTCAAATTATTGATATTGCAGCTGTCTGATCTTCTCATTAAGCTTAAAATTACAGCAATGGCCATGGATCAGGACCTTACTGCCTCAAAACACAAGGCAGCTCCTGTCCTGTTGGACACACAGTTTGCATTCCTGACAGTCCAGACAGAATCAGTACAGATTATATGTGTGGAGATGGGACCAGCTCACAAAGGAATAGAGAGAGTTTGGACAATATATCATCTTGACCCTTGCTCAATCCGTGGTGAAGAGGAAGGCACAATGAACACCACTGATGAATTAATACACTAATTAAATATTTAAGCAAAGCTAGTTGAATACTGGTTATTTTGATGCTAGAAGAATGCCATAGTATTCAAATAAAAGTATAGCAAATGTGATTGAATGTGATATTGCTGGAAGAGTTAAGGAGTCCTAAAATGTCTCAATGCGTTGTGAGGTTAAATAGGCAGTGAACACTGGGCTGTGATAGAGTTCATGTTCAAAGATTTTATGTCGGAGTGAAGCTGAGGGAGGCTTAACAAAATGGGTAAAATGAATTAAATGGTCAGCACATTTTTGAGTGCCTTGCAACAAAACCAGAAAGCAGGAGGCTGGTGAAGTCAAGGTGAAAGGTAATGCAGACCAGAGGAAGCAGTGCTTTGCTGGCTGAAACTGCTGGGAAAACCTTTGGCACATAGAGACAGGTGAAGTGTATGGAGGTGAGAACAAAGCTACCTCAGCCTGACTTCCCCAGATCTCATTTGCAGAAAGAATTGATTGACTCCATCAGTTAAGGAAAATAATACAGATGCTAGAAATGGGTTTATTTTGTACGCTGGATGTGTCCAGTATGCTGGATCCTATCCAAGCATCAAGCTATCATGGAGACACTCTGATTCCCACAGAAAAAAAGAACACTTGTAGTGAATATTGTGGTCCACTTCAAGTCTGTCTCTCCTGATGGACTGTGAGATGCTTGGTGATACTGGCTTCAGTTCTGCAGGATGAGCCTTAGCTCTAGAATTAGCAATGTAAGAATAAAGACTAAAAAATTTCCAGTAGGATGCATATCCAGAGTATGTAGGCAAACACAACTGGGTGGATTTGTAGCAGTGACTAGAGTCTGAGTCTGCAAGAATTCTCCGCAACTTTTTTTTTTCTAAATCGTTTACCTGGATAGACAGTTTATGAATTTACTTTATTCCTTAGGCTGATGATATCTGTGCAAAATCTCTGCTCACAAAGCAGGTGAAGTCCAGCTTACTAGTTCATCAGAGGAACTACTTCTGTTCTGAAACAGAATCGAATCAGAACATATTAGAATATAACCAGTGAGCCAAAGTTTTACAGTCTGATCCTGTCAGTAAGTTCAGGCACTGATCCTACTTGCATCTGACTGTATTAATGCATTCCTGTGTCACAGCCTGCCATTAACAGGACTCAAATTTGAATACAAGCACCTACTTACGAAGATCAGGTTTCACAACTTGGCTCTCTCAGACAAAAATGTGACATTCAGTAACATCATTATTCCCTGACACAGGAAATCATTAGGAAAAATCAATATTTTGGGCAAAACCTAATAAAACTAGGTATGGTCTGCCCGTAAAGTGCAGTTCATTTTTATTTACAGTGGTATTACACACCATTTGAAGAGTTTAAAGAAGCAACTGTTGATATTTCCCCATATGGGACCAAGTGATGAAGAAAAAGTCTGAAACTATAATCTTGGATAAATCATAGACAAATGAAATGAACAGCTGTGGTTAGGGTGGGATGGGATTCATCATGCTTGCAAAGTTTTATGAATGATACTTTTTTCCTTAATCATAACCTTAGGGGTGGGAGGGATTGAGAACAGGACATACATTAAGGCTGGAATGTCAAACTTTGAATTTCCTGGCTTTTTATCAGCATGCATGAAAAGGTGTAATATTATCCAAACCCAGCTTCTTTAACCTTGATTTTGTTATATAAATATTTCTTTTGTTGTTGAAATGGAATACAATAAAATATGTATTCTTAACCTAGAAGCCTAGGTTTTTTCAAAATTTTTATTTCAATTATTAAATTTATTTGTTTTATAGTTATGCACTAGAGGTATTAATTAATGCTTTTTTCCTCTTCCACTTTTCATAATTTGTCAAATGCAGGGAAATATCAGTCTGAAAGATATTTTTATGCGAAGATTTTGCTTATATATCAACAGAATTAAAGTATGTTTTATGGGGGACCAAGATTCGTTCTTTTTCTTTTTTTTTTCCTTTTTATTTGGAATTTAAATATTTTTTTATAGTTCACAGGTGTATCTCCTGCAACTAGCAAAGGTACTGAACAGAAAGTCATCTCCAGATAACAGGTCTCCTTTGCCAAGCTTCTCAACCATCCATTGCCTTGCTAGCTTCTGGCTATGGTATTTTCCTAAGGGTATGTATTTTCTTCACAGGCCCTCTTAACAGCTCTGAACAGCTTGTGTCTTTGTGCATATTTATGATAAGAGTTTAAAATTACAGTATCACATAGTATCTTTCCAACTGAATTTCCATTTAATTCCCATTCAACACATTGGAAGCAGCTAATAATATGAATAGTGTTTGCTTACTTTTGCTTAGTCATTCACCTTTTTTCTTTTTTTCTGTGGTTAAGGAGTCATGATTAAATATAAGATTTAAAATCTCACTTTAAAAAACATTCCTCATGCCATATCAACATGCTTGGTAGATGTGGATTGAGTAAGTATTGTTTCTCTTTACAAATGGAAAGCAGGGACAGAACAAATGTCAAACAGAAATAGAAGAATTATGGCAAATAGAATAACAAGGTAAATTGGAACTGAGAGTTTCAATTTGATTTATCTAGAATTTAACTTCTGGGACCTTTTGTGTTATAGAGACTTTTAGCCTTAGGAAGATCCCATTCAGCTGTGAACACATGGCCCCTCCATGGATGGTATATGGTCTTTATTTTAATTACATATGTTCATAAAGTGATTTATTAATATATATCTGGAATATGTTTTTATTAACAACATAGATTAAACTTTGCTTACTAACCTAAATGGTTTGATAACGCAAATGTAACTTTAAAAATACATACCAGTGCTTCTGCTATTTGCCAGATTTTTTTAAGGTGAACTGTAAAATAAAAATTTCCATCCTATGTTCCATCATATTATTCCCATGTGTGTCAGTGGCAGGGCTGAAATCTTTAGATTCATTGTGCTGCTCACTGCCTTCAAAACTATGCAGCCAAATCTTCTCCTCCCTCTGCCATCAGGATCTGGAGAAAGGTAACACACTTTTCCAGAAGATTTCACAGATACTTGCCTCCTTGTTTTTCTATCTAATCTTTGTATTTCTATCTAATCTTTGTCTTTCTATCTAATCTATCTAACCATTTTCACTTGCTGTTGGGGCTATTCAACCCCAGGACTTGGGGTTGACTAATTTATCATGCTCAAGCATGAACATTAAGAAATTTGGCAACATAACTAGAAAGGTATAAACCATCTAGAATATTTGAAGCCATATAACTTGCAGTCTGCTTTAGCAGGGTAAGTCTTAAATGAGATATTTAAAAGTGTACTCCTATGAAAAATATGCAATATTCAGTATTTTGAAGGATGAGGAAATCATTTCCCAGTTGCTTTGTTTACACACCATAATTTTGACTGGATTACAGAATAAAAGAGATCATAAATGTCAACGTAATTGAGTTGTACAATTCAAGTTGTTATTAGTATATAATAGCAACATTAAAGTTACTTAAATGGGCATTAGTTATATATATTCTTTTTATCTGTTTAACATTAGAAGGTAAAGAAGCCCAAAGCCATTTTCTTAAATCATGTTTTTTAACTCATTTGTTTGATTCATGTGTATGTGTGCAGGGAAAGAAATTAACCTAAATGTTTTTATAATACCTTTCATGCTCAACTCACAGTAAAAACTTTGCCAGTCTGCTACATCTTTAATAATCTGTGCCAGAAAAAACACTAATTTGTCCTTTTAATGTTTTCATAAGTATGAGATTAAATGTTTGGAATGTTCATGAAGCTGCTTTTTCTTTAGGAAAGGTTTCAAAGGTGGCGAAAGATGTTGCTCACTACCAACTGAGATGAGAGAATCTACCATTTTGATAGGAAAATCTTGGGCAAGGTAAGCACTCGACTACTTCAAAGTCTTGTGTAAGGTTGTCTTTTTCAATTAAATGATTCATTACATTCTGGAGAATTCACTTGTAGGTTTTTAAATATCGTTTGAGCTGCCTTTGTTTGTTCTAATTAGAAAAAAAATAATATCTCATTTTCAGGAACCTGGTCAGGCTATTCATTGAAAAAAGAAGTTTGCATGAACTTGTGTTGTAGACACATTGACACATAGATAATAATGTCTACAATGCAATTTTATTTGTTTTGGGTGAAAGTTAAAGAACATATTAATCTTTTGAGTTCATTAGAAACACAAAATGAGTCAAGATACTGGACTTTTTTTGACAGCTACACTAAAGCTGTCTCTCCTCCTCCCTATATGTGGGTCATTGCATTATTTTTTATCCTTCCTCCTGTTTTCCATTTTGGGTTCTGACAAAGTAAAATATTGGTGTAGTACAGCAGTTGCTGCATATCAATAATTATAAAGCAATAATCATCATGAATGAGTAAAAGGTTTTTGGAACTAAATAAGGAGCAGTTGAGTAGGTTAATACCTGGGAAAATGCTACCCTGGCCTTGAGGATCTAGGAAGACCAGACATGATTTTCGTGGAGCTGAAGTGTTTCTCCCATTCCCTTCCCAACATGAAGAGGAAGGGAAACTTTTTTTTCTTATGCCTTCTGATTTATGACAAACATGTTGCTTTGCATCACATATTAAGCAAGGTTCTGTCAGGCAAGGACTGAATCTCCATATTCCCTCCATGACTTGTAAGAGGGAAAGCTCAGATATTACTGGACACTTTAACATTATCAGAAGATGAGAAAAAGACTAATTTTCATGCATTTCATGACCAAGAAAAAACAGATTTTAAAAGGAGGAAAAGCTAAACAGAGCCATAGCCTAGCTGGAGAAAGGGAAAGAGGAGTTGTGAGTCTACAATACCTTGATGGCAGCGGTGTGGAGGGAAGGTGGACCCTTTCCTACTGCACCAGTAGGTTGGAGATTTAGTAGGAGGATAGAGCTAGTTCTGGCAAGGCTACCACACACAGATGAAGCCCAAATATTTTCAATCTTGTCATTGAAAATGTTTTTTATTTTTCAAATTCCGAATTCTGTCCAGTGAAGGGAAAATATAACAGAGGAAGGCTGAACCTAAGAGTCATAGCAACTATTGTAGCACTACTCATGGACATTATCATCTGAGGGCACAATAGCAAATAAAATTATGTATAAGTAGTAAATTTTGAAAGCAAATAGTAAATAAAAAAATGTGACCAAGTGTATGTTAAAAGCTAGAGAGTAAGGAATGAGAACTCTTGGTCCAGCTATTTTATAAACTCACTGATAAAAAACAGTTTCTCCATGTTGTGTCCCAGGTCATCTTTGCCTCAGATTTGCCCAACTTTAGAGAATTACTGAATAATGAAACCTCACTCTCTGTTAGGGATTTCTCCCAGGCTAACAATGGGGAACAACAGCATCAATTTCATTTGCACAAAGGACATTGTGAGTCATGGACAACTCCATCCTTACATTTAAAACATCCCCAGACCACGAGTGCAATTATGTAAACACATAAAGAAGGACCTGCAGATATTTACTGCTACCCACATAAATACAGGGTTCTGGCTATGGCATGTTTTGTTAACACCAGAGTGAGTTGTAGAAAGTCATTTTATTCTGCTCTTCTTTTTCATATTTGCTTCTATTCAAACATTGGTAGAAAGGGTCTAAATTGCAAGTATAGGCATGTAAATACCACACCAGCAAAATGTGTAAGTGTTATCACCCTGTAAAAGGATAAACTGAAGAGAAGCAGAGTCATTTATTTGTATTGGGTTACCAAAATACATTAGTTGCACAGCTAAGAACAAACCCACTGTCTCTGGTCTACTAGCATAATTCTTTAATTGGTAGGTAATCCTGGCTCACAAAGTCAGGGAAAATCAAATCATTCGCTTTTGCTTTCAAAGCTAAACCTCTCTGGGATTATCTCATATGTGAGGCCAGATCCAGAGAAAATAGGTTAGGAATGGAACAATCCATTTTATCTTTTGTTCCAGAAAGATTGAATAATTGAGCAAACCTATTTTGTTTCCTATTTTTCAGAAGTAAGAAAGGACATATAATCTCATTTAATTCAGATTAGGTAGAAAATCAGAGTTGTGAATTAAAAACTTGATATACCTTAGTACACAGTAGTCAGTCAGAAGGAGTGTCCTAGGATGTTGAAGATTTGCCGTGGTGGTTTTGGTTTAGTCTTTATTGCTATGAGAGATTTTTTTCCAGGATTTCTTGACTCACTCCTCTAAGCCTGTGTTGAAAGGGAGTTTCTTAATGCATTCTGAAGCAATCACATAATTTATTTTTTTTTTTTTTTTTTTTTCATTTGCTACTTAGTAGTATTTCAAACCATGTGTTTTTTTGAAAGAGTTAATATTATTAGATTTATCATTCAAGGACAAACATAGAAACAATGATTTAAAGAAGTAAGGAGAACTAGTTCTAGCTAATAGTCTTTTAATATTCAAAATCATTACCTTACAAAAAATTAAACTAAAATTAGTCATTGGATTAAACCAACTGCAGATCTAAGTAGCAGCATGAAGTCACTAACAGACATAACTTAACCTGGTGCTCTTTTTAGTGACGATGGATTCAGCAAATTTTCCCACTGGCCATATATATGCCATGTTTGAAATCTTACAAAATAATTCTTTCTCAGAGGGGTGACAAAGAAGAAATTTGCAATTCCATTCTGCAGCTACAATCACAGGTGATATTTTCAGTCAATGATAGAACTTATTCCTATGTAGATGGTCTTGATGTTGACAGAAAATTCTTGGAAAAATAAGAGCTTAAAAGGGGCAAGAAGTCAAAGGTTTAAAAATAAACATTTTTTCCCCCCAGCTGAGAGAAGCTCTCAAAAACTGACTGAGAAAACAAGACTAAAGAATTGAGTGGTTCCTTTCTGCAACCTGGACTTTTCAGATTTTATCTGCCACTATTTCCCATTTTACTTTTCATGTATCTTGAGCAGAATGTTTACAGAAAATCACCAAGAAGACATAGAAGCCAATTTTGTCCATCAGTCTACCCTTTTTCATATCAGCTTCACAAGTCAGAAAGTGATGATTGGAACATCAGGAAAGAGTACAGCCTAATGTGGCCACTTGACTAGTCTAAGACTTCTTACTAGTGTTTCTTTTGGTTAAATGGGAACCTTTCCGATTAATTGAAATGCAATGACAACATAAAAGAAGTGGAAAGAAAACAAATGAAAAAGCACATTTATAGTAATCAATTTCTTTGGTATTTAGAGACAATGTGCAGACCAATATATAATCTGAGCTAAAAGTAGTCAGGAACATAAAAGGTGATGGAACAAGACTCTGAAGTTAGTTGCAAAGTAAACTTAAGGAAAATGTGAGTCTTTTGAGGTAGAAAAGCTACCAAGAAATGATACAGAAGAAGCTGAAGCAAACTTTGTGGGTTTTGTCTTGGTATTCACAGGCGTTGCCTGATCTCACACCTCTGCATTGACCAATGTAATTTGGTGAAGAGATGGAAACCAAATAATGAAGTAGAAACAGGGTATTTTTGACAGAAATTTAAAGGCAGTGGAGATGGAGGGCAACCATTCAAGGCCACTAGAAGAGCTGCCTGCAGCGATTGCAATGTTACAGACTCAGAAAAACCCTGTGGTCATCAGGGAAGTCCCTTGCAACCAAAAATGGCTAACACTATGTCTATCTTTAGGGAAAATGAAAGGAGGACTTGCGGAATTTTAGGGCCTATCAATCCCTGTAAAGACTGTGAAGAATGACCCTTTGGAATCCATCTTCCACCACATGAAAGCAATCAGCAATAACTAGTTCAGATTTGACCAGCTTGATTGCCTGCTCTCATGAGACGGCACGTTGAGCAGGCAGGAGGAAAACAATGGATACCTGGTAGTAGGGATGGATTTTGGCACTGTCCCCAAAAGTATTCTCTCTGAATCTGAGGAATCATGGACTGAAAGAACAGCTTGTTAAATGCATTGCAAATTGGTTCTGCCACCACAGTAAAAGTATAGCAGACTCAATGCTTTGAGATCCAGTTGGTGATAAGCAAAACACCCTATGGTTTGGTACTGGGACTCATATTGCTCAGCATCTCCATCAGCAGCTTAGATGATGACACAGAACATGCCCTTAGGTAAATCTGCAGATATTACTGATACAGAAGAATGATTGACATGAAGAGTAGGAAAACTTTAATTCAAAATATTGTTGAGAACCGGACCAACATAAACATCATGAGGATCCTGAATCTGGGTCAGAATAACCCCATGTACCCATACAGATTGGGAAATAACAAGGCTGTGAAGGACTACAGGTGGAATGTAAACCAGCACCGCAAACTGCTAAGAAGGTAGACTATGTATTGGACTATGTTAGGCAGGGCATGGGAGCATTGTAGTAACCTGCAACTACTAGAAGGGGAGATACAAAAATGACAAGAACATCCTAATTTGGGCAGACAGGTAGTACAACATTAAAACTGACTGCCCAAAGAAGATGGGTAATCTTCAATTGTGGGCTTCCTAGGCAGGGCAGCACTAAGATATGTCTTACCTGAACTAGCACTAGCTAGCGAAAGTAAACTTTTTGCAGGAGACCTCCAAATATCCCCTGCAAACAACATTCTATGTTTCTGCTTCTTGGAATCTGGAGTTCTGAACCCCATTGTCTTCTTCCTACGAAAGAGCACACTTCTTCCCCACAGGAGTATAAGGCATGTCCTCTCATCCTCAGTTTCTGAAAAAGTTTCTATAGAAGAGTCTATTTAGGTTTAAATAAAAACTCTTGAATTTGTGTTCATGGCATCTGTGGAAATATACATGAAATATAACAGAATATTTTGATATAAAAAGTCAGTTTTAGTGCCAAAAAGGAAAACCACTTATTTGTGATCATAGATATCCATACAGAAGCAGTGCCATTTCACTTCAAGCGTGATGAGAACTTATTAAGTCATAAAGTGATTTGCTGGTTTATGGCTTTGGTTCTTCTTTAAAATGAAGTATTGAATACCTGGAGGCTGTGTAGAATGCTTGCTACACACATGCAAGCAGCAACAACAACAAAGAGTCAGTTAAACTATTAACTAGATAAAAACTAATTTTTAATATCTTATAAAGATATTTTTAATTTCTTATTTACAACACTATCATGCAAACAGAGTATAATTTCAGTGTTCAGTTTCTTACCTTGGAATTTGTTCCTATTCTGTCATTTGTAGAGAACAGAGAATAAATGCTTGGAATGCTACATTAAAAGAAAACATCAGCAAAGGATTGTCTTAATGATTAGACAATATGTTACAGAGTAGAAACTCACTAATTTGTACTGTACAGGCAAAGATTGTGCGTGTCATATATTTTTTTCTCAACTTCTATTGTAGGGAATTCCAGACTGAACTGCAATTTTTACAACATGCAGAGTACTCCACACGTCTGCAGTTTGGATTTCACAGGACTGTAAATAATTTTAACTGTTTGCATTGGTTGTTGGTTTTAATCTTTTAGATGCACGAACTCTTAAATTTTTATCAGGTTTTCAAAAACTTTGATACAGGATAATGCATCTTAAAAAATTGTATGCCTTTACTGTAAATCTGAGAAGAATTTATATCCCTAAGGCTTTCCTCTAGGATATCTTCTGACATCAAAAAGGTAAAATTAGAAATAGATTCTATTTCTTTCAGATGTCTATTTAATTTCTTTTTTTCTTCCAAACACTGTAATTTAATTTTAAAGTTCACTTTGAAAATAAACAATAAATGAACGTGTATTCAGAGAAAATGCTTTTTCTTTGCTTAAAATGAAAGCAGACATCTGTTTTCTAAATGATTATCTTTTAATTGTCTAACTAATCACTAGGTTTGATGAATTTCAAAATAGCATTTATTTACCAATGAGAAGAATACATTGCTGGCAGAAACCTCTTTTTATGCATGTATATGCATGCAACTTGTTCTCTTTTATTTTTAGTACGTACCCATTTGCATCCACTTACAAAGTTATATATTTAAAATGCTGCAAATGCAACAAACATTGCCTGGCGCTTGCTATTTTATTTAATAACAAAACCAGTATATTCCATCGGGGAGCCTATGTTTGTAGAAGTGAATATATAATATTCTGTAGAACTCTCCTCTTTCTGCTCCTTGCTATCATTCACAGTCTATCGATATAAAGCAAGTTCTATCTATCCTTCCACCCAGATGGTTGACGTTACATGTGATTGCATGAAAGCCCTGATATGAAATGCCTATGACTTACTGGATTACCCTCTCCCCACATGTTTCAAATTAATAATAAAAAAGAAAGAAAAAAAAAGAACCAGTGCAATCTCGCTACAAAAGAACAAGAGTTTATTGTATAACAGGATTGCAGATGTGGAAAGGTGCTCATAATAAGGCTACACTATTTTTGTTTCATTGTGCATCTGGAATGCCAAAGGATCTTTAAAGAACTAGGAGCTCATACTAGACAGTCTTGGCTTTTTGATTAACTTAATATTCAGAGAAATGATTCATTTTTGTAAATTCCGTGCCATTCATCATCATATTGTCATTTATGTAATCACAAAATGATTTACAAAGTCAAGATTTTTTTCTAATTTCTGAAACAATTTTAAGACATCAAAGGCTTCCAGATATAAACATCAAAGAGCAGCCCAAATCAGAGATTTCTGGCTAAGACAGTTTAGTTCATTTAATATCCTCTGGTTTTCTAAGGATTAAATTACAGCACATAAAATTCTTGGAATCTGTCTTAGGAAGCTGTACTGTATATTTATTATTTATTACAGTTTGGCCTTTTTTTTTGGTGGGGCAAAGGACTTTGTGGTAAAGAAGATGCCATCTTTTCAATTTATCAAACCAGCAGCAAATTCTTATGAAATATTAGACATACAATGATCTAATCCTACTGGGAATGGAGAGATGTGTTAACTGAGGAAATATTTGCACATGAGCTCAGGATGAAATGCAGTTCTCTTTTAATCAGCCTGTTACAGAGGGATGCTTATATGAATTTAATAAGAATGTTCTGGGGAAAGGTAAGACAAAACAAGAATAAAATTACTTCTTTACAGGAGGAATAATATCTGTTGCTATAGCTATTGAAAACAGTAGGCCAGGTTTGCAGTATTGGCTAAGGAAGTAATTTGAAATGCTTTCCATTATTTCCACAATTTACAATAGGATGACACTAGAGAAACTGGTCATATGGATACCAGGCATTGCAGGTAACTGGCATAGATGCAAGTCCTGGACAGAGAATTTAGAAAGCACAACACTGTAAATTCATCTAGTCAAATCAATCATTAGGGACATATGAAAATTTTTATCGTGCACAACCAGGAATATAAGCATATATAGTCATATACATTATCCACCTAAGAAAGACAGGATGTTACCAGTTGCCTTCAAGTAAGCAAGATAGATTGAAATGTGTGCCTGGTTTACCAAATATCAGGGAGGATCTTGCCAGAGGGAACAGCTACATGAAGTACAAACTCTCTACAGAACCTGTTTCTGTAGACTGAATAATTAAACTTCTAAATGCTTGCCCTTGAAAGTCATGCAACCACCCTTCCCAAAGCAGACTACTGACTAGATGAACTGAATTTCTAGGGATATGACCTCATATTACTGTACAACAAGGTTTTTCCCAGCTGGATTTGTATTCTAATGCTCATAACAAGCTGTGTTAGGTTCAAGACAATGCAGCAACTCAAGCAAAAAAATTGCATGGTTTCTAAATAAAATCCCCATAGATCTTTCATATTTACATTCTTAATTTCTGTGATGGTAAGATAATAAGACTACATGTAGAAGAGTCTCATCAGATCTTGAATGCAGAATTATTATTCAAGATAAAACTCCAGGCAAAAAAAATATTCTATAAACCGGAAGAAACACTTGACGTTTTACCAAGATTTTATCTTGAAGATATTTCAGTGCAAAATTCTAAAAGGCTGTATATAACCAAAATTCTGTATATAACCAATGAAGCTTAATTATATTCCCTTTGCTGATACCTGTAGAAATTTGTTTAAGATAAGTACTTTGTAAGAAACCTCTGCTGGTCTTGTGTGAGAATGTGAGAAGAAGACAAGGCGGAATATGCACCATGCTGATATAGCTCCACTGCCAGAATGGAAGAGATTCTGCACATCTGTTCTAATTTCTAGTCAATATTTTATGGTCACATATAGACTGCTGATGAAAGCTTATGCCTACCCACTCAAAGCAGGGAGAAAGCAAACTGGTATGTGAGAGAGAGAACTGCCTCCTCCTCTGTACGCTTAAAACCCAGCTTAGACAAATATAATTAACACGTTTAGGTTGAGAATTTGTCCAGCTCTGGTTCCTTAAGATATTTGCTCATCATGATGCACTGCACAGAGTAGACAATTTAAATTCAGGTATAAAAGAACTTCTGTCAATGGCTTGCATTGGTGTAGCTCAGCTTGAGTCCGGGTTAGAAGAGTCCCTTGGGACAGGATGCGGGGGAGGAACGGGACAAAGACTTCTCTCAGCCTCCATCAGGATTAGATTAAACCCAGGAAAGATAACCAGGGCTCTAGAAACTTTCAGGGCTGATCACAAGAAGCAGCCAAAGAGGAAGCCTAGGAACAAAAGCTTGATTTCACCAGGGTTTTGAAGATGAATTCTAACTTAGGTAGAGGCTGGGATTTTCCTTTCATTGCTACCATATAACTTATAAAGAAGCCAGGGACTGAACCCTAATTTAGCTAAGAAAATTTTGGAGATAGGGTTACAGTTTCCTAGGATTTTAATAAATTCTTGTCCCAGTGTTAATATTGGGAGTTTTACTGAGTGATTTCTTCTGTTCCATTATGCTTCTCTGTTTGCATGTACTTGGGTAAGTTGTATGTCTGCTGAAAGAGTTGTGGTTCTGTAGGATTCCTTGAAAAAGTGGTTATAATTGTGGTAGACTGAAATTTTGTAAAATGTTTGTATTCAGAAAGGATATACAGACTTAAAAAACCCCATTTCTATCACAGTGCTATTTGTCATTCCTCGGAATATTATCCGAGAACAGCAAACTTTAACAGGCTTTATATTTCCTGAGACAAAGGCCATTTTTTCATTGTTTTGTTCAGTGCCTCTGTGCAGTTAGGCTCAAATTCTGCCTTCAGGCATAGATAAAATAAAAACGCTACATTAAAACCCATGTCATATTTGCCCCACTCCAGTGAATAAAAGAAGTATTATTTCAGGATTAATAGCCAACTTTTCTACCACCCAGTAGCATTCCAGAGAAGACATAACACCTGTAGTTCTCTCTCTCTCTCTGCACATACACATTCTACTTTTACCCTGCAGGTATCCCTCCCTTCTTTGGGTCCCCTGCAAGTGACACCTGCTCCCCTACACTACAAGTTTGTCCTAAGTAGCAGCAGTCTACCTCTCTCAGACATACTTGACATGTCTGTCCTTTCCCTTAGCCCTGGTTCTGTTCATCTGTGTATTAGCACCCCTGTCGTTGCCATGTTGTCCTTGTTTTTCCTTACAATATAAGTGATTTCACTAATTCCTCCTAACAGGAAAATGGGCACTGATTTGTGTATGCTCTTGTCCAACTGACCATTTATGAACACTTGGTGATGTATTCTGTAAGATTTCTTTTTATTTTAGGTTCTAATTTATTTTCCTAAACAGATGCAGTGGCATTCCTTCTCAGTCTGATCAGCAACCATTGACAAGCAGCTGGCTTTGCCTAATAATACTGATGTAACTAATAAAATGTTGTATTTGGAGAATGTAGATTTAAAAACTTCAGTTTGACATTTCTTGCCTTAAAAGTTTTATGTTCATACATTTATATTTATAAATATTAGCAGTTCCAGTTCTTTTTAAGCAACTTGAGGAATTCAGAAACAGCAGAGGTTTTCATGTGCTGTATCCTTTCCTATGAAATTCACAGGTAGAGTCTTCTGAGACTGTGGTATCATAGTATTGGTGTTTCATCAAGCAGAGCAGCAATGACTTCCTTAGTGCTAAAGATGAATCCAATCCTGCATTTTTATTTGAAGACTAAATGAATGCAATGAAAATTTGGAGTGGGGCAGAACTCGGCCATAAGATTTTGTTCTGGCTTCTCTTTTCCAACCACAAATTAAATATTTTATATTTTATATCTGATCAGTCAGAAAATGTTGCAAAATTTTGGGTTTGAGTTAACTTAAATTCCCCGTATGGATTTTTTATGGGTCCCCAGTCAGCAAGCTAAAGAGGAATAAGTGTTATTCATAAAAGGCTACACACAAAATTGTGTCAGTGTATAGGCAGTGTATAATACTTCACTAATAACATTGGTTATGTAGTCCCTGCATGGTTCTCTCAGGAGATTTATTTCAAAAGTCTATGAGGAGAGTTTTGACATATGAATTGCTGGTATGGTTGTTCGGACCTTTTGTGATATCTTTGTGGAGGATGAGAGTGAAAAATTTCTAGGAATAGATCCTGTGGCAAGACATGATCTCTTATGTTCTTACACATGAGTTGACCCCAAAAGAAGAGCCAGAGGGTGAATAGAGATTTGAAATATGACATCCATCTAACAGAACGGCAGGTCTGAAACCCTGGGGACCAAAAGGGTAAGGCTGTTCATTCTGTGTCAAAGTTTCCCCACACATTTTCCTCTTCCTCTGCAGTTGTTTAGTTCCATTTAAAAATTCAGACTATGGAGGCTTGTGAAGACCATGTGAACTGGTTGCAGTTTGTTTAATTGGGGTTTAAGTTATATGTAAGATGATCCTTAGCAATGTGAAGTGATTTCTACCCCGTTGATCAACTGACCCCCTTAAATAAATGACCTATGCAGATGTTCAAAGGGCATTGTTGTGTAAATGAACAGCATCAATGGGCTGGTGAGTGACTGAGAGGCAGTGAGGTCCTGCATGGCATGTGTGTTCTCTGTTCCTAGTGAGCATTAACTGACACTTGAAAGATGAAGAGCAACTCATGGGCCCAAACCTGAATGTACTGGAAAAACTCTTCAGCTGATAAAAATTTGCATGTGTCAGCTTCCAGCTGTTAAATGATTGATCTGATGTATTGACTCCTCATGGCTCAGAACTATGTTTAAACCTTCGTATAATAAAATCATTGCTTCTTAAGGGTGCAAACAGACTCCACATGTTTTGTTAAATTAGTTGCTTAATGATTGAATTATATCTTAAGGGAGTCCATTCTAGTTCAATCCTGTTGGATTGAACTCCTTAAAATATGGTCCTTTTGAAGATGTCTCAGCTACTCTAGTACATGCCAGATGCTCACCATGGCTCTCCCTCCAGATGCTCCCATTCCAGATAGGTTAACAAACAAAAGTGATGGATATGCATGATAATAATGCTAAGTTTCATATTTCAGTAGTCAGGCTGTTCACTCTTCATTCCTTGGAAGTCCTGGGAATTTAAACCTGACTCACAAAAGATGTATGCTCTTAACTTTTGGACTTCCTTTTAGATCATGTATCATGTAAGTACAAAATTCGTTATATCATTGCCTGTAAAGTCTGTGCCAAATTGAAAAACTTTTAAGTTACAGAAAGGATTAACCAATCCTTTCTGCTTCTATTATTTTCTTGTCTCAATGGCTCTGCAGGGATTGCTGTGGTCTCATTATTTGTGAGACATGATACAATAGGGGATGTGATAAAGAAAAGGTAAGGAGGCCCTTGATAATTGCCCTAGGCAATGCTATCTACATCTCAGACAGTTCATATGGTAATTGTGTTTATGTGAGTTCACCCTGGAACTATAAATCTCATCTCTTATAGTAGAGGGGATTTTGAGGTGTCTTGGACTAGCTTTTTCTATTGCTTCAGTTAGGACATTATACCGATATAAATAAGAACGGTGTGCTAGTAAAAGTGATGCCTAAAAATAGATGAAGGAAAACCACAACTAAGACATAACCTTGTAGCTAGCTGGAGCATAAAAAAGATCTCTATAATTCTAAGTCAAGTAAGTAATTTTCAATAGTACTACATAAAATAAATTTATTGTTTTACCTCAGCTGTTTCAGGATTTCATAAAATGAATACAATGTCTCTTGTCAAGTGGCATCTATATACTTTCTTGAGACTGATAAATAATAATAAGCATGGAAATAGAAATGCATTTTTAACATAGAAGTAGGATTCAGTTAGAATCTTATCCATCTTAATATAAAATATTTGGGAAAATTCACAGGGGACTTAAAAGATTTGGAAACCTGACTAGGCTTTGAATAAATTCTTCCTTATTTTCTGTAACTAGTGGAAAAGATATTTCTCAGCACATCAGCTGCCTCTAATTACAGACCATGATACAAAGAAATAAGATAATGATGGAGACTGTCAGCCATAACACTTTCTGGTGAGCCACTGCTATAATTTTTTCTCCAAAATATGACTGACATCTTTCCTTTAACCCTCCCACCCCTAACTCTTTATGTATATTGGCATGATGGCCCTGCAACTATGTGGGGCACCATGTTTTTGTTGCTAAGCACTAGGAGAGAGTGAGCCATGGGAATCTTTAGCTATAATTTGTACTGAATTCTTTGAGGCTTCCATTCAGCAAAAACAACGAGTGGAACTTTTAACTCATTCATTGGCATTATTGACGAAGTAGTGCTTGCCTTTCTGCCCGTTCAAAGGCCAGTTTCTGCTGAGTGATGGCTAAACAACAGATTCACCAGACAGTTTTTTATAAAGCTTTAAATATGGTGAATAATACTCACCATTATGAGGACACTTCCAGTGTCATCAGGAAATGGCATGCACTTTATCTAAAGTTAACTTGATCCTGAATCTTCAAAGTGACATTGTAAATTAAAACTATTCTAATTATTTTTGATTAAAAATTAACATGGAACTTACATTTATGAATAGTGTGATAGGACCAGAAGTCCGAGCGAATATCTGTGGTGTCATGTTCTTCTAGACAGCAAGTTAAGTGAAGACAGGAATTCTATCATCCCATACAAGTTTCAGGTACTTTAAATTTTGCTTAATCTGAAAATGAAGATCTCTGTTTTGTTTTCTTTCTTTCTTTCTTTCTTTCTTTCTTTCTTTCTTTCTTTCTTTCTTTCTTTCTTTCTTTCTTTCTTTCTTTCTTTCTTTCTTTCTTTCTTTCTTTCTTTCCTTTCTTTCTTTCTTTCCGGCCCCCCCCTTCCCTTTCCATCATTTCCCTTGCT
>CM031858.1:30158367-30363622 GCA_018697195.1 Certhia americana
TTCTTTCTTTCTTTCTTTCTTTCTTTCTTTCTTTCTATTTCTTTTTTCTTTCTTTTTCCTTTTTTCTTTCTTTTTCTTTCTTTTTCTTTCTTTTCTTTCTTGTCAGCAGTTACTCAACATTTAGTTCTTTTTTTACTGTAATGAAAACACTAAATTAATTAACAAAAACATTACCACACTGGAAGTGCAACTCAAGAACTGATGATCCAGCTTCTCATTTTGTCATTTCTGTTAGCTGTGCCTCCAGGCCCAGCTGATAATTCACCATCTATCAGTTCTTACATGGAAGTTTTTTTTTGCAACACTGAAGGAACACACACTTTTCTTTCTTCTTTGTATTTTTTACTCTATTATTTACCAGAAGGAAAATAAAAGTATCAATGATGAATATAATTTCAGGTAGACTACATTCTTGAGCAGATATTTGGGGAAATAATGAACTAATTGATAATGTTACATCTTTACATAGAGAGTACTACATTTTTGATAAACTGGCTGGATTAATAACATTTGCAACTCTCTGAAATATACGACTGAAATATTTTATGTAGTACACCTTCAGAAAGAAGAAAATAAACTATGCAGGGACATTTTCCTGTATACAAACATTTTTGTAAACGTTAGAGTTATAGGAATAATCTCCCAGATATTCAGCCATTGTTTCACTATAACACATAATGCAAAAATGTAAGTCCATTCACCTATAATTATTATTATTCTTTAGAAGATTCTAAGTGTGAATTTACTGGTTATGAGCCTGAGAAAAAGGACAGGAAAGTATTAAGGATGAAGTTTCATCTTTGCCTGTTTCAAAGCTTACAACTCTTTTCTTCTTCCTGATATAATTGAGAGGTGAAGTCCCTAAAACTGGGCTATTCTAAGGGACAGATAAAAAGTCAGTAGCCTAAATGAAAAGGGGCACCTAGAGCCAACAAATATTTGCCTGAGTAAGTGCATCTTCATGCTAACAAAGTTACAAAATATTTTCTCTAAAGAAAGAGCAGAAGTAGTTTAAGACTTATTTTTTGCAGGATAAATTATAGATTGTTAGTAAAATTTAAAAATTTTAATTCTGTTTTGCCTCAGTATGGATTTTTTGCTTTTCTGGAAATGACAAGCTTCTTATTATTTTCCACATCAGCCTCTCAAAAATTTGATAATGTCATAACGTGTTTTGGGTTTTATTTTTTTGGGTTTTTTTGTTTTGTTTTGTTTTGGTTTTTTTTTTTTTTTCATTTGATTCTCTAGACTGGACTCTTCCCAACTAATTGGTGTATGACACTAGAAAGACAAATGACCAGAATGAAATTCTCACTTTCTCATATATTGTCAAGCATTGGGCCTTTAAGAAAACTAGTAAACATTTTGAGACTCAAGAGGCAATCTCAATGTTTGGCTGATTTTACCAGGTTAAGTCTTCTTAGCGAAGACAGTAGCAAAGAATTTGTATGCTGGATACATTGGCAGAAAGTCTGAGTAGTGAATGCGCCCCTTGGTGATTAGCACAGCAGAGGACACAAAATAAATGGATAGCCACTGACATATGTACTAGATCATCTCCTTTTGACTGGAATTCACAGTGCTGGAGTGCACAGTATGGAAATCAGACACTCTCTGCTCTGTGGATAGTATCTATTGTTTCAGCATCTCTGTGACAGCTGTGTGCTGTCTGATGGCTCTGTCTGCCTGTAAGAATCTATGTACTTGCACTTCACAGACAGCAAAAAGTATACAGGGAGATCTCGCTTGCTCTGAGAGGGGAAAAATAAACATATGTATCTTCCATTAAGCCTTGTCATTTCCAGAGTTAATGTCCACAAACTACCTGTTTTTCAGTATTTCAACACTGGCCTTTTGTAATATGAAATTTTGGCCCAACAACCCACTCAGTAGTGCCTTTATCTATGCTAATGCTCTTCTTCTCTGATGTATTTATGTTAGATCTTGCCTCCAAAACATCTTTCAGGAAAACTAGCTAAAGTTCATATTCCATTCAAGTAGATTGTTTAATTTGAGTTAAATACCAGTGTAGACATTGTGTAGCTTATGTCATTTCTCACCCCCATGAATTTTTTTGAGTGGCCCTATTTTGTTCCCTCATTATAAATGGTTTGTTAAGGCCTGCCACACCTGTATAATTCTTTAATTCTGATCCCTACACTTAAAATGTTCTACAATGCATTTTTTTGTGTTTTTTCTTTTCCCTCCCTCCTTATTTTCCTCTCTTTTATTACTTTTTCTAGCAGTTCTGGCACTCTTTGACAACATGCCTTCCAGGAAGGGGCACATTTTCCCCCTTCCTGGAAATTCACATGAAGATGTCTTATTCTGGACTCTCACCAGGACTCTCTTTGTGATTGAATGCCCAAGGAAAGGTCTTCCAATTTACATGCACTTAATCAACTTTCTGCTACCCAGCCTTTTCTGCTCATTGCATCAGCTGGATTTTTACTGCCTTCTCTGTAAAAGCTTTTCCTTGGACAATCTGCTGTACATAAGTATAGTGTTTTGCTCCATATCAGGTTCTATCCATTTGACTTTAGCAGGACCATATTCTCCACTAAACTAAATGTAAAGTAAATTACACAAGTAATTGGTAACACTCAAATTCTTTTGTATCAAGAAAACTTTTAACCCTTTTCTACTTCTGTTGAGGAAGAATGTTTTGCGGTATTAAACAAACCATACTGCTTTCTCTGTTATTTTAAACAGCGTTCAAAACTTTTTTAGCTTTCTATTTTTGAGGCATGAGTCTAAAACATTTTTACTGTAGGTCATGATTATTAATGAACAACAAGCTTATCCTTTAACTCAATAAGACTGAGATAATCAAGTGGTGCTGTACAACAAAGTAACTTAGTAGCTAAAAAAAGAGACATTTATGTACTTGATAATGAATTTTTATTCACTTCATAGAATCATAGAATATCCTGAGTTGGAAAGGGCCCACAAGGACTGTTGAGTCCCTTTTGGCTGCCAGGGCACAGCTGTTTCATAGTATTGAAATGCTCCTACAAACCTCAGTAAGGCCAAAAGGGCTATGTGCTTTTTACTTTCCTATAAAATATGAAACTTTATAAAGTCTAATGCTTGAAATTTGGTAGGCAGTTGTTGATTGCACTCACATGAAAGGAGGTTTCCTTGTTCTAAATCAAAGCATTTCAGATTGTAACCCTCATCTTCCTCAAGATGGTGAGCACACTAAATTATGGATATATTACCCACATTATTATGTGGTTAATTTGAAAAAAATTCTAAGCAAAAATTTCAGGAGGGGAGCTGAATTTGGGGTGCCCCAAACCTTCATATTGGCTGTTACTTTATGATGCCCCTTGGTCTCAAGTGACAAGGTACCACATAAAGAGTGAGGATCTCCTTGGTGGTTGCAGGAATAATAGTAGTGGTCTGGCTGTTTAGAATAAACCTGGACTTGATGCTCACTTACTGTGTCATCTTTTTGAATCAGCTTGCCTGAAATTGTGCTGAAGAGTATGGGTAGAGGTGAAGTTACAGGTTGCAAGTATCACCTGCAGAACATCTGTTAACCTTTCTCAGGGAAAGGCTCAGCTAGCATGGTCCTGTATTTCCTACAGTCAATAATCCTTAACCCTATGGGGCTAATAACCATGAAATCTTTCACCTTGCTATGTATTTGATATATTATTTTTTTAATGGTAGCTAGATAAAGGCATGAAACTTGCACATTTAAAAAATATCATGTTTAATGCCATGTTAATGAAATTCAGTACAGATTGAAATCAATTACATCTTGGACATCCGGTCCAGTAGGATTTGCATTTACTCCTTTATCTTTATGATACATCTATTGACAGATTTAATTAGTAATTCTGGGAGGTGAGAAAATTACAAAAAATAAAAGCACTGCAAGTTATATAGGAAACTAACAAATCTATTAGAGATGGATCTGGAGAAAGTAACCACATTTCTTCTTCATAGAATAAAATTTTAGAATGGTTTGTGTTGCAAGGGACTTTACATATCACCTTATTCTCTCTCCCATGACATGGGTAGGGCCCTATATGTTCTGGTCTTGTTACTTCATTAAGTTAACTTGTCTTTCTCTGACTTGCACATTTTTTCTCTTTTTTTCCATGTAATTTTTTTTTTTTAAATAATATTTTATTGAACAGAGGGCCTTGAATGAGCCTTGAATGCTACAAATATGAAATATTTAGAATGGAGTCTAAGCCAGAAGAGTTCAAGAAATTCAGAGACGCTATTTCTTTAATCTTAGTCCCCTTCCTTGATCTCCTCTCAATAGTGTTCTTGCATCTTTCTTCCCAAATCACCCTTATCTTGGCTCCCTTGTGAAAATGAATTAAGATATGACTTTCTGATAGGGAAATTCATGGATGTCAATTTACCTGTACGATCTGATAACTTACCAAAATCAGTGTAGGAAACGTGTCTGTGCTCCTGGTCTAATTAGCTCATATCTGTAAGATAAATATTACCTATTGCTCAGAGCTAAATGGTCACGTAACCAAAGCCTCTACCACAATTCTGAGACACAAGGGATAAAGATAAGGGTACAATGTAATGTAGATCAGAGAGAGAAATAAGGTTAGTCTTTTTTGCATCCCAGACCTATTCCTGCAGTGCATTTTTGTGATCTAAACATGTCAGTAAAAAAGAAGGGTTTGCACAGGGAAGGTGCTGTACAGTCATCAATGAAACCAAAAACGTGTAAGAACCCATTCTGGGACTAAGGATCTAATCTGGGAGTTTGGCTAAGAATAGTTAGTGTTGAGTTTTCCAAACAGCAAGACATGTGTTTAGAAATAGGTGATGCTTTTATTTTGTGTTTGGTGATGAGAAGAATCCAGTGCAAGTCTTGAGCAACTGGATTTTCCATTTCCTCTGAATTATTTGGATAAATTTTTCTGATATCTGGCATGTGTTTTACCTAAAATGATTAGACAAAAACACCACAGAGAGGTGTGATGGGGATGAATGATTGTATGGAATTTTGAAAATCAAGATTAGCTGGTGAATAATAATATGAGACAAAGTTTCAGTCAGCAGATATCTACTTATAGACATGTGCATCAAGTATAAATTAGGTTCTGCTTGAACTGAAATCAGAATAGTTTAGTTTAGTTGTTTTCTTTTTCTTTCAGCTCC
Source organism: Certhia americana (assembly GCA_018697195.1). Taxonomy (NCBI): domain Eukaryota; kingdom Metazoa; phylum Chordata; class Aves; order Passeriformes; family Certhiidae; genus Certhia; species Certhia americana. The sequence continues at coordinate 30,163,513 of CM031858.1, forward strand.
AGTTGAAATAATATCATATGCTTTATGTCCAAAATAAGAATGTCCAGGACTGTGTAAAAATAAGATATATTATTTTATATAGTGTGATTTCTTTATGCCCTCCCCCAGGATAAAATATGGTAGGTTACAAAAGAAATGCTCCAACAGTTTTGGCAAGCAAGCCATGGCAAGTGATGTGAGTTACGGAGTAGTTGGCAGTACTGTCAGCTTCAGAGGTAGTTAAGCTCAATGTGAGATGTTTATTACAGACTGCAAACAGTGATCTGATCCAGCTGAATTAGAAGTTGATATGAGTGCTTGCTTCACCTCCTTATTTGTTGACATGTGTTTGTAAACATTCGAAGTTTTGAACAGTAGGGACAGTAAATTCTCTTCTACTTTGTTGAACCTACATTTTTACTATTATCTTTAAAATGATCCCTCCATGACATTATTCTGCTTTGCTTTGCAAACCTAAAGTTACTGATGTTATGTAGGAGATACTGGTTTGGTACTATTAATATATTTGCTTTGTTTCTTCCTTCTTCTTCTACCTGCCCCAGCCAACTGAATAAAAATATGACTTGTTAAGGAGGTTGATGTGCTAAAGCAACTCCTTACTATTCCTTCTGTCAATGAAAAGTTGAGATCCAATCTGTTGTTCCACGAAACTCGTGCTGTCTTTTACATTGATGAAAATGAAGAAGACTGATAATATGGTCCCATTTACAATTGTGGCTGAGACATATTTATTGAAAAGAACTCTTCTGATATTCATGGAATCATGGAATAGTTAGTGCTGAAAGGGACCTTTAAAGACCATCTAGTCCAAATCCCCTGCAAGGAGCAGGGATATCTTCAACAATGTCAGGTTTCTCACAGCCTCATCTAACCTGACCTCAAAGGTTTCCAGGGTGCAGAGTTTTCATGACAAGCCATTATGTATTTCTTCACTGCTCCACAGTTAACACCACTATAATAAAGAGGAATTTGCATTGCTGGAGTAGCCTTTGATTAAGATGACTCAAAAGAAAAGTCAAAGACCGACTCTGCCTGAATAAAAATAAATAAGTTTTTAAAAATACTCTAACAATCATGATGTAGTGGATTAAATTTAGAATTACTTGTTGCATGCAGCTGTCTGTCTTGCTCCATCTAGGCAGATGTTGCTGCTTTTGAGACAAGAATGTGAATCAGCTCTTGGACCCCTGCAACTGCCAGCCCAGTCTACCTTCAACTGCAGTTCATCTTTATATACTGGCTTAGAAATTTACAATGATTCCAAAGCAGAATTACAAGAATAGCAGATGTTCTTTGTTCACTGACAGTGATATTCATCTGACAGGTAAGGGGAACAGCAGGAGATATTTAGTTGCATGACTTTATTTGCATTGCACACTGAGGTGTTAACCCTGGTATGACTCAGGTAAGTTCTACAGTTCTAATACAAATATCATTTGCAGTGCTTCTTTGATTTAACTGTGACTCTACAGCTCTGAGGGCTGTAGATTGTATGTTCAGGAGAGGAGCATAGGGTGAAATAATGCCATAGATAGATAATACAATTTTCCCCATTTTTTTTGCTACAAGTAATCCTTATAAGAATAGTCTATTAAAAGAGTAATAGATTATCTAATACAGTAATATATGTCATTTCCCTATATTAAACTCTGAGACTAGGTAAATAATGAGCAGTGTTTTATGTTCCTAGGAAACTCATTTTCCATGGTTCTATGCTCTGATATCAACACTCACTGTGTGTCCAAGTCTTGTGTTCATAGCTGAGTAATACTTTGTCAGGCTTAAGTTATAGCAATGTTGCCAAAAGGCAAATAGCAATCAGTAACACTTCTGCATTCAAATGCAAAATATAAAAATAATCTTTGTCCAAGAAATACAGAATATGACATTTTGGTTGCTGTGATTTTCATGTATAGTAACAGAAGCAATAAAAAGATGTCATTGTGCATTATGGAAAGATATCAGTATTTGTAGTTCCTTCCAGTCATATAGCACTGTAATGGGAAGGATCACAGAAGCCATTTCAAAGCCAAGTCCTATCAACTCTGGGACTACAAGTTTTTTCATCTTTTTCTACCTCATTTCTTGGCGTGGCTCAAAAGATATAGTTTTTGGCTCAGAGAGATGCAGCTTTCACTCTGCTTAAGAATTCTTGAAAGAAAAAGAGGCCAAGATTTTCTAAAAGACTGTAGACTTTCCATGCCTTAGTGTCTGGGGGCTCAATTTAACTAGTTGAAATTCAAATGCTCTATAAATTGTGTGTTGAACTTTCAAATGGAATCTCTCTATAATCACCTGCTGCTTTGAAAAGCCAAACCATTCTTCTCCAGATTAATTATGAAAAATTAATTTTAGCTCGTTGGTCAGGTACACCCAGATGAACTTATATTCAGAGGACAAGTAAGATACACCAGGTACTGCTGCTGACTTACTGCCTATTAAAGTACCTAAAAAAGTCACCTTTATTCCACTCAGTAAAGTGGCTTTAAGTTATTAATTAATAACTTATAAAAGCATTTATCTGTCTTGGTGGTAGTTGCTACTTCAGCTTCCCTTATTTTTCTAACAGAAAAGGAAACACAACGCTGCATTCCAGGCGTTTCTATGGTGAGGCAAGAGGCTGCAGCTGTAGACCTGAAGCAAAAGGGTGAGGTAATTTTAGTCCCCAGAGACTTGGTAAATATTAACTGTAAAAAAGAAAGTTAAAATAAAGTAACAAAAAATATACTCCATTATATTGATGAGTCAGTTTTACAATGGCCAGAAGAATGTTATCTTGAGATTAGCTGTATCTTGTAAATATTTTTACGGGTTTTCATGTATTTATACAACAGCAGTCATTTCTACCCATTGCCCCCCACCCCCCCTATCCCTGAATCCCCTCAGGATTTAAATATTTGGTTTCAAGTTAAAATTGGCTTAGTTCTGACCCCTCTGCACTGAAGTTTCTGTCCAGAGCCAAAGTGTTAAGGCAAAGACTAAAAAAGCCTGCACAAGGGGGAGCCGATCAAATCCAACCTCGGACAGTCCAGAACTCTGACAACTTCTGGGCATGTTGGGGAGGACAGGAGTTAGTGCCCCTTTTTTGGGGACAACCTCCCCTGCTGGTTCATCCCCATAGCTGAATGACAGTGCTCAAAAGGGGAGTAAGGAGGCTCTCTTGCCCCTTCTCTTGATCTGGCCTTGTATTGTGGAGAAACAAGTGTTCTCATTCCCTATGGGTATGGCACTATACGTGTGTGCTCCCACAGCAGAGTGTGGTCTAGCCCATTCCCACATCAAAACACTTCCTAAACATTCAATGAATTGATAATTTACCATCCGGCTGAGATGACTTCAGTGAGGCATCTAATGCCTAATTTAGATTGAAAAGGCTTTGGCATTACAGAGTAGAGACTGTTGCTGGTAACTTTAGGCAATTCCAATAGTAGAATCAAGAAGCCAGAGCTAAGCATTACATTTCTCACACATTACCTGAGCAAAGACAGTTTTTTTCTGAGTTGTCATAGGAAAAATGCTGCTGGTCAGTGAAAAAAAAAAAAGCATTGCACAAAATACATAGTGTTGGCAGAAAGTACCAGAGCCTGAGATGCTGCCTACCAGAGAACCTTAGAAATTAAACTACTCAGTCACACTGCGTGTAGGTTATGCTGTAAGTCCTGAATTCTGTAGGGGAGTCCTTCCTGTAGGGAGAGTGGCTGATTAACTGCTTTCAGAAGTCTGGCAGCTAAGTGTGAAACATGTACTTGAATATATTTGGGCTTGCACCCACATAAAGGGGAATATGAACAGTTTTAAATATAAATTCCTTAAGTAACAAATTTCAAAGGAGGAGGATGATTTATCCTACCATTTCTTCTCCAGTGAAAAACCTTTTGTGACCAGGCATAATGATCCACTTTCTGATTGTGTTTTCACCCTACTTCTCAGTTCAATCCATTAGGTTGTCTTCAAATGTGCAGCTTTGGAGAAGTGTGTAGACAGACTGCCCTTACCTGAGGTGATGTTGTCTATGCAGAGAACGTCTTCTTCAGACAAGAGTAGCAAAATTCTCCATATTTTCTGACCAAAATCTACCCTTTCACTTTGAAACCTTACCGTTATTTGGCCACTTAATTATTTAAGCATATGTGCAATTCTCAGACCTTTCTAAAGAGTCTCTGAGGGATGATACTTAGAACCATAAATCCAAAGAATGAAAAGTTAACAAGTTTTTCTGTAGAAAATAACCAAAGGAAAGATTCTTGGGAATGTGATGTTGGAAGGCAATATTCAAGGTTGAAAAACAGAGTGTTTTGAAAAGACTTGGCCTAAAATATGTGATGACAGAGAATATTGAGCGATATATGAAGAAGAATGATTTATATGTGTAAATTGACATCAATAGTGTCCAAGTGAAGAAAAAAATAGAAGTAATCCTATGTAAAAGATGGTATATCAGATGGCTGTCTCAGAATGTCTATTTTTTATGCACCTACTGGTTAGCTAAAAATTTATCTCCATTGAATTTAAAGTGAATTTTAATATGAAAGGATTTTTTTTTTTCATTTCTTTCAGACACATGCAGAGAAATCTGACAAAAAGGGTTTATAAGAATCCAAAAGATATCATATATTCACTAGCCAAACCTGCTTTTATCCCATTGATGAAGTATGACCCAAAGGAATAATTAAATTCATCTTGCTTCATTTCATCCCTCAGGAAACTACAAAAGAATCTGCAAACACATTTTGCAAAATTTCTAAGGTGAGAAATGGGCTCATAATACAGTATAAATGTCTTACAAGAATAAATGTATTGAAATAGAACTCATTAAAGATAGAATTCATATAGAAATACAGGATTTTTCAATAGGAAATATGGACTTTGTGCAAAGTCCTATTCAGGAATTCAGTACTATTTTGGAATATTCTTGCTTGCCTCTTTAGGAAAATATATTTCTCTCCTCAAACACAGCTGAAGGGGCATTAGTTGGGTGGTATAAATCACTTGAAAAACAGGAAATGGGTAAACTCAAGTCTGAATTATGTCTTCTCATATACACTAAGGTTTAGTTTCATATCCTCTAATTTCTCCGTTGTAGAAGTTAACTGTCTGGTTAAAGGTAGTGATCAAATCCTTCATGGTCATTACCAGAGAAAGATATCTATTTCCAGATGACTTTCCTCTCTGATATTAAATACTTATTTTATGCCCTTGGATTTTCTTGTCTTTCTTTGTTTTTGGACATGGGAGACTACATAATTAATTTTGGTTTAGCCTGTAAAACCTAAACAAAGTGTGGTGAGATGAGACTGAAGTAATTAAGAGAGTAGAAAATACAGAAATATACTCCAAGTCATTAAAATAATGGAGATATCTTGACTCAGTTTTCATAGTTACATTCTCAGCTACTTAAATATAATTTTGAAGATATGTTATGTGCTTCCCATACTTCTAAAGTACTTCTAGTACTTTAGAGAATGTTATTTTTATGGGTTAAAAGGTATTAATGAGATGCTATCTGATACCTACACTTTCACTGTGTCTTCTGATTCAGAAGCAGAGTAAAGTCACAACAGCTAAAATAATCTCATTTTATTTTTGCACAACTATAGCAGTTTGTAACTTGGAGACTTGTAGCAAACTTCAGTCCAACCCCTCTTGTCTCATCTGCCTGTCTAACACTTTCAGATTTAAATATCATGGCATTTCTTCCTCCCTCTGCTTCATGCTGACACAGGCACTGTGTTGATAAAATGATCAGAGATGAGCACAGGAAGATGATCCCAAATTTCCTGTGCTCAGTTCTGAGAAAAAATTATGAAATCCCTTCTATCACTCTGTCTTTCAAGTCAGGAAAGCTAAGTGATGGCAAATAAATACAGCAAAGAAATGCAAGCAATGGATTTATCAATAAAATTGCACTGACATGATGTGGGGACAGGGAATGAACATGCCATTTGCTGATTAATTGTGCATTTGATTTTCAGTATGACTTGTAGCTTAAAAACTGAATCTTGGCAATAAGTCAAAAGAACTATCATCAATTAAGGAAACATTTATGATGGCAAAGAGGATTTTTTAGTATCATTTGCTTGAACTGTTCTTGACAAACAGCCCACCAACAGGAGACTCAGTCCAACATCTTTAGCATAAGACAATATTTGTTGTTGATTTCACGTCTATTATTGTTTCACCCTTTGTCTTCAAAACAACATAATGCTCAAGTTATTTTCTATATTAAAGGATTTTAAAAAAATAGAGCCTGTGAAATAAAGATCTCAGTGTCTGGAAAGAAATTACCTGTCCTCCTAAGCCGGATTGAAAACATCTCACCTTGAATAAAGATAATTTTGGCACACCTATCTACAGTTCATTCTACAATTTGTGATGGTCATAGTATTTCTTTTTTTATCAGAGGAAATTTGTTTGCTTTATTTGTAAAGGCAGCCAGAAGGTCTATTCATATTCCAAATATTCCTCTTTGCGAAAGAGACTTCTTTTCACTGTCTTAGGGTAAACAGTCAGGTTGGATGTAGTTCTCATAACAAAGAGCTTTACAAGTAAGTAGTTTTTTGACTTTGATGAGAGAAGATATGAATTTTAGTTTTCTTCCAGCTGCCACAACAGACCCTGAAAGAAGGGCCTTCAGGCTTCTGCACTCTTCTAATTCAAAACCTGTAATGATGCAAATTGAACTATTTTATTTTTGCATCCCGCCTCTTTGCTGTCCTTGCCACCAGCAAATATAAAAGATTTTTATCCTTTCCTCAGGAAGATAACAGAGCAGAGACAAACCAATGAGGAGATAGGATCACTTTCACCAACAGAACACTATAGATAAGGCACTTGAAATATGTCCTGCACCAAGGCAAAATTTCTGCAGGGCTTTCACTAATGACTAGCCTGAAACTCTCCTGTGTAACAAAGATTTCAACACATAAAGGTATCTCAATGAAATATTAAACATAGTTTTGGTGGAAAGTAGAGCATTATGAGGTATATGGGTGAATGAAAGATAAAATCCAAAGAAAGCATGTCTGTTAAACTAGTACAGTCACTGCTATATAAAAATGTATACACTTGACTATTACATTTAGGCAGGACAAAAGCTTATCATAAATCTACTAATAAAGGCTAGACTGCAGATTTGCAAACATGAACTGAAAAGCAACCCTGAACCTACAGAAAACTGCACTACCAGTCAAATCTGTCAAAGAAAAAGATCTACGAACAGTGAAGTACACATATACCTGAGAATCTTCTGTGATTTCATGAGACTTCATGAAAGTAATTTCATTGTGAAATTTTCTTTCCAGTGATAGCAGAGTTGCATTAAAGCTGTGTGGTTTGCTGCTCAGATTAATTATTTGCCATTGAGGATGTGGGTTGCATTGGAAAGCAGATGAATGCCAAGCAATCTATGTAAGATTTTTAATTGTCAGTATATGTCCTAGTCACTTGTGAAACAAAAAGGCAAAACTAAACAAGCATGTACTGAAAAACATGATTAACAGTCTCTTCCACTGCCATATAAGTATTTAAATTTATTAATTCTGCTATAACTTTTCCATTCAAATTATTTGAATGTAATAAAACCTTGTTAATTAAAGAAATGAACAGGCTACTTCAGGGCTTAAAAAATCACTGGTGGAATGACTCAGCTGCCAAACATAACTTGATGTAGAAATGGTAAAAATGGGTTGTGATGATCAACCAGAGATCTACAGAAATTGCAAATGAGGCTGCAGTGGAAACATTTTAGGGAGCATATGGAACAGTATCGAGCCGTAATTGTCAAGACCTCTCATAACCTGCTGCTCCTGAGCCAATTTTGTCAATGTGGGAGTAAAATGAACTAGAGAGGATAAAAGACTCACTAAACCAGTGTGAAGAGTGGATGTCCGTGTATTCAAAACTACTGTGGCTTAAGCTTGTAAAAATGTACATACTAAAAGGAGTATGTCCAGGATGCAACCCTTTATACCCTCTATCTTCTATTATAGCCCCTGTTTTGAAACATTTATACTCTCCAATGCAATGATTTTTTTATGCTGTTAAGTAAATCCAAGGAATGGCTTTCAAATAAAAAAAAAAAAAACTTAATAAAATAGAACTGTTATTACAGAATTTGTCAACTTTTCCACAGATGTTGAGTAGCCCTTGTTAATAGGGTTTTTATATATTTCCCATGTGTTAACCTTTTTCCCCCCTTTTCTGTGTATATAATGAGTGAGTGTCTGTGCGCATGTGCATACAAGTGTGGCACACTGAATGCAGTTATATTTTCCATTTAGATTCCTCTTGCCCTTTTGGTAGTGAAGCTGGGAAATATTATATTACACAGAAAGTTTTACTCCCAATAAAAGTAACTCTTTCTGTGACTGCCTTCTGTGCACGGTCTGGACCACCGTGTGTTTTAATGAATTTCCACTCTTTCTTGTAATGGAACACTGTGAGGCAACGTGTAATGGTACCAGGGTTGAGCAAGTCCCTGTTTCCTCCCCAGGCCTACACAGGACTGCATTATGTTATGTCATGCTTCTGATAATGTTCTAGTCAGAAGAATGCCACATGTTACAGAAACTGCTCTGCCATCTGCTTTGGCCAGGTGTGTTCACTGAACCTCAGTTACATCACTTTACAACTGCCTCACTGTTTCCTTTTTTCCACATATATTCCTTCCCATCTGTCCCTTAAAATTATTCACACACTTTCTCCTGATTAATAGGTGGTGTTCATAGCATATATTTTCTCACTGGTCTTGATTGTAACTTTCCATGGGACATGTCTTATTCCTCTTCTTTTCTTCAATGTTCCAAAAAACTTCCAATCTTGCACATTCAATTCCTCTTGCCTTAAGTGACATTCAAGTGATACAGTGAATAAAAAATAATATGAAAGAAGATATAAATGGCAGGAGCAGAGTAGCTGGATGGGTTCCAGTTCAAAGGAGATTCTTATTTAAGCGCCTTAGGGTCCAGGACCTGTCCTAATTTTTTCATATCAGTTCATCACACTTGCCCAGGCAACTTACCAAAGGACTGTTTTGAAAAATTCTCCAGAAGCTTGATCCAGTTTGAGGACTTTGCATGCTACAAAAGAAAGACAGAAGACCTGAAGAAGAGTTTTGGAAAGTCCGTTAAGTGTCTTCAAAAAACTAGTTTACTGTTACATGGAAATAATAAGAACAAGAAATGTATTTCATAAGCTACAAAGTGTAAAGATTGTTCTTATGTTCTGAAAGGAACACTTGAAAATCCAAACTTGAGACACATCTGTTCGTACTTTCCAAGGAAACAGTTTCATTCAATTAAATCATTGTTAGGCTGTCAGCCATAGTATGGGACCCAAACTTGAAGTGGACTTCTGTCTTTACATTCTTTGTTTCCTGCATAGGACACCAGTCTGAGGGCAAGCTTGTCTCTCATTTATGTTGTCTTGGACGGTCCTTTTATGAGGCTGGTCTGAAGCCTTACCCTGCAGGTGAGTTCTGCATATTAATTATATAGTACGTCAGAAATCAGTCCTCAACAGATTCTACCTCTCTCAGGACTGTTACCTGACATAATCTAATACTTTGTTGACTTTTTATGATACATTTGAAATGTTGATGCTCTTCAGCTATTTTATAAGGGCTTACCTCTAAAACATGTATTTAAAGGTGAATGCAGAGCATATAGTCTTTACTTCCTAATCAAGATAAGTAGAAAAATTACCTTATTCTTATCACAGCATTAGCTTTTCAGGTTGGCAAAGAAAGTTTTAAATCTTGTGATTTAGATCCACTAGCATTTTCTCTTGCAGGCAAGCTGGTGTAAGACGTTTCCTCTGTTGTCCTTTCTCATATTTTCCAACCCCTTGGATTACTCTGCCCATTTCACCCTGCTAGTTCACTGGCTTGTGGGCTGCACTATAAGTGGATCAGGGAAATTACCCAGGTATGAAAAAGAAGTATAAATTGATCTATTATACCATGTACATCTAAAAACATTTACATAGGAGTAGCCAACAGTAAAACGGAGATGACCAAATGACCAAAAAAAAAAAAAAAATTGAAGGTTCTTTATATGGTCTTTATATGATGTTGCCATAGAGAAGAGCTTTGTCTGTGTTTAGCAGATAACCCCTTATCACAACTCAGTGAACTTGAAAAGCTGTGTTGGAGCATACAGGGCACAAAAATGAAAAAAATTCATCAATAAATAAAGAGCTATAAAGAAGTAACTCTGTAGGAGCAACAACAACAACAACCAAGAATTAGCCATGTGGGTGAAATTATAATGTAACTATATGTTCTTAAAACTGAACAGACAGTAACAGAATCTTCACCAAGCTCTCCTGAGATAAGTACAGAGCAACAACTATGTTGTCTTGGTAATTGAAACAATAAGTTCAGGTGAAATGACTGAAGCCATTTAATGACTGAAACTTTTGTATGACTGTATTCTTGTGTTTCAAATAATAAACTAGCAAAAGCTTCAGTAATGACATAAATAGACATGTGTCTAGTTCAGGAGGTGCTGCATGAAAACAAGATTATTTTCTGCTTTTAAATGTATCTATAATGACTTTAAATGTCTTGAGTTGTAAATTAGACTTTTAAAATTAAATGCCTATAAAGTACTTTTTTTTTTTGTTTCTTATAAAGGCCCATATATTCCCACTTGACATGATCTGAATGGCACATTTTCATGCACCAGTGATAGGCTTACTCATCAGATCATGAGAATTATATTCTATTGAGTTATTTTTCTAAATAATGGATATTGTAAGGGAGTAGTTAACAGGTTTCTGCTTGTGTGAAAGTGAAGATACATTCTAGGACTTCAATATCCAAATTCACTGTTTCTGATAAAATGACTAGTTGAAAGACCTGCAGCAAAGAAAATCCTGGTGATCAGTATTAAATATTGTCTTATTTAAATAATATCATGTTCAAAATTACATGATATTTAGGAGTGTGCTATTTCCTCAACAATAACATTCCTAACAGCACTACTTACATCAATTTAATAGTTTTGTGAGACTCCTCAGGAAATAGATCCAAAAGTAAGTACATTTTATTAGCAGAAACTTCAGTCAGTCAAATGGATAACCCTCTTTTTCGTAAAGGCTGCCTGCAAGGCAATCTTTAATTAGAGTAGCTTGTTAACAATAAAAACTGGAATTTGCCTCTCAAAAGGACAAAAGGTCAAGTGATGGCTTGGCAAGTTGGTATAACCACATCACAAGTCATGAGCTACAATAAGATCTTAACAGAACTGGATGCTTTACTTCCTGCTGAAAAAAAAATTATCCCCATTATGAAAAAAAGTCATTACAATTGGGAAACAGTTCCTGGTTCCACCCAGGAGATGCTTAAATTTGGAATTTTACACTTCTTGGACTGTTGTCCAAAAAATGTGATGACTGCTAAGGCTACTTAATTAAAAAAAAATAAGAACACCACAAATTTTATGTCAGGAAATAAATTTGGAGGCCCACTGTATAATAAGGAAATAACTTGAAGTGTTACAATCCAGAAGTTTATGAATGAAAGCTGTAAGATTATACCAGAAATAGCTAAAAATAAAACAGATACATTTCTGATTGCTATAAAAGAGCCAATACTTATTAGCAGCAACCACACCAACTTTTAAATAACCTTGCCTGTATTCATGTGTATCTTTAAGCATTGCTCTTCCACATTTCCTTAATTCTCTGGCACTGTATATTTTGATATTAAAACCTAATGTAAAAAAAAATAAATTCTAAACCCACACATTTTTAGATATAAGAAAAGGAGCACAGTGACAGGTATGTATTTATACGAAGTATGGCTATCTTCCGGGCATGTATTTCTTGTACAGAGATGCACATACAAGTAATGAAAAGAGCAAGACATTATCAATGAGAAAGGAGTATAACAAATACTTATCCTAATATTTGAAAGATAAGTACTGTTAATCTAATCAATGGGGTTTGGAATGGCTTTGTGAGTCTGGAATGGATTCATAGGTAACAAAACCAGGACTGACTCACTCACAGCAGATGCAACAAGATCCTTAAACAACTGTCAAATACTCTCTCCATGTCACTTACACTAGACAAAAATATTTTGCAAATATATAGACATCTCTAAAAATATACTTTGGGCTATTTTTCTAGTGAAATGTGTCTTTATTCCTGTAAGTAATTAAAAAGAATTCATATGATGTCATAAAAATTCATGTCTTCATAATGTTTTAAAATGCTTTTTTTTTTTCATTCCAGAACTGAATTATATACTGCATGTTATGGGGAATGAGAATTTTCCTCTCAAACCAATTTAAAGATCTTCCATTCTTACAAAGCAAAAAACCCAAACCCAAACCCATTGCACTTCAAATACATGTAATCCTGCAGATATTGAACTTAATTTATGGATTAAATTCAGCTTCTTAATTAGGCAAATAGTGAATTGATTACCTTGAATAATTCTGAGTGACAGCATTAGTGTATTAATGTTTTCCGTATATTTGTCTCCATTCACAAAATGTCTGACACTGGAAATCTTCTGTCCCCTAGACTTCAACCACTACCTTGCTTCTAGTGAGCAATTTAAAATTAGTTTAAAATCTATTTCTAGTAACTGTTAAATGACACTGGCCCTCTCCAATTTTTGAGAAAAGGGAGATGCTTCTATTGTTTGGAAAAGAAGTCACTTGTGAAATCCCTGGGATCAGCTGACATAAATTCTGGAGCAGGTTGCAATAATGTTGAAAATATTGTCAAAACAAGTCTGTAACCATAATTATGTGCTTTCTCTATAATGATGGATTGCTCATCTTAAGAAAGGTCATTGCAAGTGGAAACATTATACAGATGGCCAGGTTCAACAGCCATGATCATGTAAGCATGAACCCTTCTTGTTTTATTCATGAGCTGAAAATTCATCCTAAGGTTTTCCATTGTCAAGTGTCTACCACAAATGTTACAATATGTTTGCCAACATGGTCTTGAAGGTGAACCTCTGATGCACTATCGTTGCCAGAAGGATGCCGCAAAATCTTGACCTCTTAAACAAGGATTCCAGTTCTTCTGGCTCACATTCACAAACAACAATGACTCAAGCTGAGCTCAGGCTCTGATTGCAGGCTGCTATTACAAAACCATGTGTTAGCAGTCATATTCTTAGATATTCCCGCAATCATCTGTCAATCAAAAGCCTATTATGGAAGAAGGGATGATGCAAACACAGAGAACCATTCACTTAGAAAAAGCCAGATTCTGGCTTGTCTAGAAATGAAAGGCTACATTTGGTTTCCTTTGGTTTCTGAAGAGCTTCTGAATTTGAACTGCCTTTTCTTGCACTCCTTATAAAAGAACATTCCCATTACAAGAAGTATGGGAGAAGTATGAGCTATTCCAGTTTTGTCTCTTCAGCTTTGCTGAATAAATGTTGGTATCACATCACATATGCCTGGAGACATAAGATTAAGAGCCTGTCTCTTCTTGGAGGAAGTTTTGAAATGCTCCAAGAGAAGTAACGAGCCCCATTTCCTTCTCTCTGCAGCTATGTATCTGAGAAATCTGCTTGCCCCCTCTAAAAATTTTCCCAGGATGCCATGTAATTTTACAAGGTCAAATGCCATGTCCCCTGATGTGGTCTATAGCTCATTCCTTACACTATTTTCTCCCACAAAAAATCTGATCTTCCCATAACTTTGTCTGCGTAGGTAGTTACTAGTGAGAGTTTCAGACATTAATCGGAAAAAAAATTAGTTGATCAGACTTTCTGGCTAAAACCATAAAATTAGCTCTAACAGCTGATTTTAGTCTTTCTCAATTCTGGCAGATCAAAACTGCTGCTTTTTCTTTCCAGTCCTGATCTTGAAACCAATGGCAGCTGTCTACAAAGCAGGATACCTCTCTGATCCCTGAGTTTTCACATTGTTCTGTACACTCCTGTCAACTTTAGCTGTGAACATAATATATGCAAGGTCAAGTGTAGTCAGTACAACTTAATTTAGTTTCAAATCCTGGGCCTAAATCACCCCCCAAAATTCCTGAATATAGTGGCCATACTGGCAGGCATTAGTGTGTTTGAGTCAGGTTTGAAGTTGTCAGCATATATTAGTTCAACACTGGTACCAGTTCTGAGCTGCTGGGGTTATGGACCCACTGAAAATGTACACTGGGATTACTTATACCATATGGAATACTGTCTTTCATAAAATGCATAACAAGGTTCAGAGAACTGAAAGTATGCATAAATCTTTACAGAAATATCTGGTGTCAGACTCCCCTCCATTACATTCAATGTCAAAAGGATTTTTTTACTTTATGGACAGATCTGAGAACTTGGTAGAAATACTTAACTTCTCAAACTTTAAGAAAGATTTAGCTCAATTTTGAATAGAAATACATTCAGAATTAATTTTATGCATGACACTTGAACTTTAAAGACCATTTTTGAAAAGCAGGGATGAGTTCTGACAAATTGTACATTCCTTTCTGGGAGCAAACCACTGTAATTTTAGCTGGGAACAGAGTCCTGTGTCAACAAATCAACAAATTGCTGTTGATTTTTGCTTTGAAGGTTTGATTATTAATATTTGCAAGAATGTTTTTAGGTCCTTTATATCAGGAACTCTGAAACCAGAATCTGTCTTCATTAGAGCTCACTTCTTACTTAAAACTGAGGCAAAGGAGCCATAACCATGTACTGTCTGTGGTCAATAAGACAGCTGAGTGGCTTGACAGACAAATTCTACTTGTGGGGAAGATGCCTGTTTCTAAGGATGGTTCCTAGGAAACCCAGGTTCTTGGGTTCCCTCCTCCTGTACTTCAGAGCAAACTTTGTGAAATGCCATTCATCTGATTCTCTGCTTAAATATCCTTTGGGTATCAATACTATAAATAAATGTGAGACATAAATAATACATCAAAATAGTTTGGATTTAGGACAAAACCTTTTCAAAGAACTGGGATTGCATAGGCAGATGGAATTTCTTTCACTTTACAAGGCAATATGTTTTGTTTAGTGATACTGCTTACTTAGCTCCTCAAAAATCATGTGGTGGCACACAAGGGTGACATTTGTGATATTTGATGTTGTGAAGTGCAACAAAAAGTATTTCCCAATATTAGCTAGATCCTGTCAGTAGCTGTTCCTAAACATTCCCTTCTGGGACTGTAGCTGGACTGGCACCAAGTCAAGAGTGCAGCCTGTACTATATAGCTAAAAATGAGCCTCCAAACTGAACATTGAAACTCTGGTTCTTCTGAACACTTGGTTCTCATAACATTTGGCCATAAAAGATTATTTCTCAGCAAGAAAAAAACAAAACAAAACACCCTACAGTTTGGAATTTCCATGGTATTTTATGAAACTGTAATGGGCTTATTTGCTTCTCATTCTATACCTGATATGTTTTTACTAATAACATCTATTTTGCATCAACAGTTAAGAAAAGTAATTTAGTGGCTTAGTGGGAATGAAATGGTAATAAAGGAAAAGAAAATGCAGAAACTGCTTGCTGGTGGAACACCCCACTATTATTAATTGTGAACCATGCAATCTGGCAACCTTTTGATTTACCAGCACCGTCCACTCCCTTGTAAATTCTAGCTGGCTTTCCCATACATTATTATGTGGATTCCTTGCAACCACTTCCCTTTCTGATTTTCCAGAGACAGAGTATAAAGTTTCCCCAAATGCCAATAAAACATGAAATCCTATTCCACTCCTTAGGTTTGCTTTGTGTAGTCATCTTCTAAAATAAGAACAAAAAAAGACTTTAAACATTGCTTTTTTCTATTTTTACCTTCATTCAATAGTTGCTACTCTTCATAAACATCACAGTTTTTGTTTCAATGTCTGTATGTTTTGGGGTTTTTAAACTGTTGGCTTTAATACTGAGAAAAATTGTAAGTATTTCCTTGCTTCTTAAAAAAAAATTACATGAATGAATGTGTTCCACTTCATCTTGATTTTGCTTACAGATATACTGTGCCATATAACACAGATGTCTATAGGTGAATGAAGCTTGAATAAAGCATGTTAAGTAAACCACATTTAGCATGCCAATTTATAGGCAAAATATCCCACAAGCAATGTATGAATATCTGGCCTTGCAGTTCAATTGCAATGTCCTCTACTTGTCAAATGTATAGTAATAATGCAGACACTGTTTTTGACTGAAGGGATGTAAATGGGCTATTTTCTGATCAATTTATTTAAAAAATAATTGTGGGGGAGGAGAGGAAGGCTGAGTGTGTGTGGGTGGTTTGCAGCATATTTCATCATCTATAATTTACTCTTTGAGAGGAAATGCTTTTCCAGGACACTGGCATATAAGAACCTGAACACACTTGCACAGCATTACATCACTCCCATTAAGTTATTTCAACTTTGTGGAAGGCTACTCAGGTTAGCACTTGGTCTTATGGAGCTGGAAGAATATAAACATCCCTTGATTTCTAGAAGCCACTGCTTCAACAGTGGTCATGTCTCATGAGGGCAGTCAGAGGGATACCAGTCACAAGTTTAGTTTTAATTAATAGTTACGAAATGAAAAACACCTCATCATCCTTTTGGGGGAAGTGGTTCCATACCTGCCTAGAGCAAGATTTCTCCTGCTTTCCTGGGAGGCATTAGGGGCTGAGGAATCTAGACTGGGATTGCTCCTACAGTTTCTCTGTCCAAAACAGAGCATACCTGTGTCCTGATGGGGAATGCAACCAAGTCATAGTCTCTTGGAGCAGGTAGATATGTATGTAAGCAGTAAACTAAATTCAAATAAGAGAGGGATATTCTCCAGATATTTTATGTATCTTTATACATTGGAATACATGTATACATGTATGTGTTTTGCAAACCCCAAAATTATTTCTTAAAGATATTCCTATCTGAAAAATATCAAATGTCATATTTCAGCCACATTGGAAGATTTACCCGCCACAGAAGCAATCTGCTTCTAGATACTTCCTGAACCTCTAAATTCAGTCTAGTAGTAACTCTTGCAATTGCCACTATCCTCATAGTAAGCAACACTAATTCCCACTTTCTTCCATTACTCTCACTGCCTATTACTCTTGTCTCAGACACTAAGCCATTGTGCATTATGTCTCTTCCTCTGAAACTAAAACAACAACCAATTGGCAGCTTTTGGGGCCAGAAGTTTTCAGCTGGTGATTCTGTGTGTCTGGTTACGTGACAGAGCACACAGAGGTTCAGCTGCTTCACTGTTTGTTCCTCAACCCTTAATCAGAGCTGGTTTCTTATCTTCTGATTTTTGTCCCTTGATAGTTGAGAAATACTACAAAACCCCTTTGAGAACAAATCGTCCAATTTTAAGAAAGGATTTTGAAGACAGGTGGGATAAATGCCCATTCATATGCATCTACTTCCTCTCTTTATATATATATATATATTTATACCTCTTTAATTATAGCTTTTGGGTGCTAAAATGAGGTTCTGATGATCATTTCCAAGCTGGTCCAACAACAAATTAAAATGCAAAATATTGGCACATGCCATGGGGGAAATGCCAGTATTTTAGGGATGTGCCAGCTGGACAGAAATTAACACAATCCAGTATAAGGAAAACAACAAACTAAGTGGATTTTATTGGTGTGCAGCCAGCTCTGCTCCTGAATTACAGAGGGGAGATTATAAGCATCTGCAACTATTCCCAGGTCTCAGAGAACTCTAGAATATTAGGATTAAGATGGTCAGAGAAGTAGTCTAATGAGTTCTGAGGGGTTTGGACAGCATGGAAAGCTTTTTTTCAGCTAGTACAAGCACTTCAAATTTGGCTGGCTTGCAAGATATCCATGTTCACTGCTTTCCAGATGGAAGTACCAGAAAAAAGGAATTACCTCTGGCTAGACTGGCATTTTAAGTGTGAATTGGGCATAGGGAAATATGGAAGATAGGCTTTCTTTGTTGGCTGACTAGCTGGTAACTTCACACTTTGCTCTGGGCCTGGAAATAGAGAAGTCAGTGACAAGAATTTCACTGTGGTCCTTAGGGACATTACAAACCCTCTGTTCATTGGGAGCTGCTGTTAAGAAGTGCCCAGTGAGTCATGGCTACACCATGTTAATGGGCAGAACCTGACTCCAGATGAGTGCCTTCTGCTTTTTTTATTCCTTTCAGTTTAGATTAGTTTCTTTTGACCTTTTCCATCACTATGTTTTCAGAGCTGGATCACTGCCTGGCTGTCTGTGCAAAGACTTTATTAGCTTCTGCATTATAGGCCTTGGAGTTTAAAGTCTCAAAATCAGAGAAAAAGGCTTAGAGCAGGCTGCTTCACCACAGCAGGTGCAACAAGAAGATCTCTTCACACTTCATTTTAACATGTCTTCTTCCAAACTCACACTAAGAATGATCCTCTTTTAAACAGCAGTCCACAAAATAATGGAATCAAAAATGAGCAATTTCTGACTTAAGTGATACTACTTTGGCTGCATACACTTGCATGGAAACAGAATTTCAGTGTAGTTGTTCACAAATTTAATTTTTATTGTGGTTTGTTATGCTAAAAATCAATCTCAATATTTCTGTCTAATATAGTTTAGTGGTTTAGGAGTTACAGTTGTAGTGCTGAGTTGACAGTTGGACTTGATGATCTTAAAGGTCTCTTCCAACCTTGGTGATTCTATAATTCTACTAAGACAAAAAAAAAAAAAAAAAAAAAAAAAAAAAAACCCACATTTTTTCACTTTTTTTTTTTTTTTTTTTTTTTTTTTTTTAACATAGTTGCAGATAGCCTTATTTTAATATAAAAAGATTTTCAATTCCTTAGAGGAAAATTTGTAGTTAAAAATTAGATGGACTTTACTAAAACTGCAAATACCATGTGGGTTTTGGAGGTTGAGGAATCTTCTGTCACCAGGAAGGACCCTCACTTGCATGTGAGCCATTGTAGGATACCCAGACATGGCAATCAAACACACAGAAAACCCTTTATTTGGGTTGGTCATAACCAACTCACCCTAGACAGAGTGAACAGCAGCTTGGTTGATTTGTGTCCAAAAAATTTCCTCTCTTCTAGAAAGGAATCCATGCTGCATGAAACTGAAATAAAGAATGTTCAATGACTGTGTTTACACGTCACACGTCATCCAGGATTTCCTAAACAAGTGGCAATAGAAAGAAACCATATGTAACTTTCCATACAATTTATGTTTATCTAGTTTTAGGAAGTCTTAATCAAATTATTTAAATATGCCTTCTTTTTATGTATTTCCTTAAACATTTACAATGGATTCCTGTCATAAGTAGGAGCAGAGATATCTTAGGGTTAAAATAACACATGAATCCTATACCCTAATATAAAACAACAAATTACATCTAAAATACTCAGTCGGGATGACACAGAGCATCAGTCCATCTTATGGCAATGAAGAATTGTTCTGTAGCTTCCTATGAAGTTTTGAAGTCCCAAATATGTGCTTCCTTGAGCTGATTATTCCTTGAAAACATCTAATTGGCAGGAATTTTTTCCTGATACTTAGTATAAATTCATGTTTTAGTCCTAACTAATTAGTGCTTATTTGGTTTATGTATGTTTCTGCTCTCATTTTTTCATCTTTAATAATTTTTAAGATCTTCTTGCAAGTGCAGTTCTGTCAGACTCAATGCATTTAGAGCTTAATATTTTCTTAGATTAAATTTTCACATATCAAGAAATGATGCAAAAAAATACAGCTATTATATTTAATAATAGGCAAGGAACTAAACTTTCAGACAGAGAGGAGATGAAGGCAGATGAAGCTAAACAAAGCAACAGTCTAACTCCTGTTGTTTTCTCCTCCCTTCATTGCTTCAGCATTGCAATTTATCCAGAGTTTCCACCTTTTCTTCTGAAAAAAGCAAGACATATACAACCTAAAATTTTCCCTAAAAAGAGTAAATGCAGTTAAGAACTAGGGCATTAAAGGAACGTAATTTTATTTCCCTTTATAATGTTCAGGACTGATTAAAATAAGTCTCCTCCTGAGTAACCCTACTTGAAAGTCCTATCTGTTCTGGATGTGAAGACAGTTAATGAGTACATTTGGAAAAAAACCACTCATGATGACTACTGACAAAAAAAAAAAACAGGGAAAGTTCAGTTTAACTAAGCATTGACTACAAAGATTAACTGCAAATTGAGGTTACTTATCTAAATATTAGTAAACTTTTAAAAAAGAACAAAGAGCCTTGGAAAGCAGCCTTTAAATTAGGGCCACTCAACTTTGTATAGCAATCTCACTGTTAATTGAAAATTAGGCAGTGTTATGGTTAGTTTAAATGACACAGCTAGAAACTCTGGGCCTATGGCAAAGAGACCCAAACCCAAAGACAGACAAGCTTTGCTTGATTATAGTGATTACATCATGGTCATTAGAATTTAAACCAACTAACCCAAACACAGACATCATATCTTCATTTGATAGCTGCAGTCTAGTAAATAGTGGGAAAGGATGTTATGTATGGATTAGCCCAGCTGAAATAAAAACAGACATTCTTTTTGAACCTGTCTGGCATTGAAAATGAGAACTTAAAATCAGCCTGTAAATTGGCCTTGTAAAGCCAGAGGCCTTTGATTCTTAAGGGTCTGCATAGTGTTTTAGCCAGTCTTTGTTTTGCAGGAAAACCACCTCAGCACCCGGCTATGAGGCATTCTTATGTGCAGTCTATCACTGTAAAAGATGTTGAGTTTATCTGTGGGGAAACATGAATATTAGCAATGTCCTCCTTTGTGCTCCACTGCTAGAATTCCCTTTGAGTTTGTGAGTCACTGTCAGCTGTTTGCTAAAAATAACTCTTTAGTTATTTGGATTCCTAGTCATTATGGTGACATATTGAGATTACTAGGGACAGCATAAACACTGCATATTTAAAATGCATTTTGCGTCAGTTAATCTTTAATTTACAAACTGAAAGTGTGTGTTTGTGTGTGTCTGTGTGTGTTGAGGGGCTTTTCAATGTCTAACATGAGGCCTTGTCACCACCTCAAATGAGTTGTGTTCTTGGTCTCTCCATATGCACAATGCAAAAAAACACCCAAAACCCTCTGAGTCATGTTTGTTCTTTCAAAGAGAGGGAACCTTGACACTGAAAGCTTCCCTCCCTTTTTCTTTTTTGAATTTAAAAGTTGTCATATTCATAGAAATGAACATATGAAATACTTTTTCCTTTTTTTTTTTTTGTCTAATAAACCTGTATGCAATAAATTGCAAGGATCAAGGGCATTCCCATATACACATATAATATCTTTCTGCAGAGTCTGCATATAAATCATAATAGTTGCATTGATTTTCTGGGTACAAAGTAGAGAGGGAGGAAAGTCTTCAGAGCATTGCCTTTGCCTGTTTTCAGAGTAAGGACATTTATTATAGTGCTGTTATCATTAACACTTTGAGAAAATCACTCCTGGAACTGGGTACATCCAGGTTGTTAAAAAAATTGTTGTCTTGCAATGATTTGTGGCATTTTGAAATATCTCACACCAGAGACAAACAACAGAGTCAAATTTAACACACATGCATTTAAGATTTAACAGGAGATGATGTTTCTCAGAAACTCCCAAAGATGCTTCACAGACAGACTCATCTCACAATCAAAACCCAAAATCCCCGTGTCAGCTAGCATGGGCCTTACTCATTTCACCAGTGTTACTTCAACTTTGCTTGAATTGTGCCATCTGGAAACTGTATATGGCTGTTTGACATATTGAAAGTACGGGAAAGAGCTAAAGAACTAAAGGAAATATGGTCATTCATTGTCTGCATTTGACCATCAATCTCAAATCTCAAGATTTTGCTACTTAACAAGGAATTCAAAATGCAGAATATTTCTTCATATATTAACAACACAACCCAGAAATTGCTAGGAGGTACAAAATTTGACACCCAGAGACTCTTCATGTATATGCTTATTTACTCAAAATAGATTCCCTTCTATAAATTGTTTTACTTTATTAATGGGAAAGGCAGATAATGGGAAGTATAGTGGTCTAAGCAGTCATCAGTTCTGACAGGATTTTTTCTTCTATGAAAAGCTTTTTCTACATATTTCAGGTTATATGGCAGAACCTCCTGGCAATGGAAATATTTAAAATATTTAGATATTTAGAAGCATATGTTATTGCTCAAAAATAAATTGAGATTTCTGGGACTCAGTGGTAAAGAAAGTTTCATTCCATGAATATTTTAGACTAAGTGTGACTCTGAGACAATTAGAGCAAAGGTTTGCAGGGAAGAAGAAGCTGCAGATTTACAGGGCAAAATACTAAATATGGGATCTTTTACACCAACACTGCAAGATGTAGGCTTTTACTTCACATTCATCACAACTTTAAAATACCATCACCAGCCCTGTGTGAAACTCAACATTCTTGTGTCACACAGGGTTCATTTTGCTGTGTGAGGGTATGCAGTTCTCATTTCTCTGCTCAAGTTTCAGACCTGAAATGTCCCAAGCTCTCCGGTCACAGCATGGAATGGGTCATGCTTCCTGCTGCCCCATCCGAAAAATCGCCCCCTTTAATGAGAGTAAAAGGACAAACAGTGAATTATAGTGCATTTCTGTCACATGCTTAGAAGTCTGGGGTGGTTGGTGGGCACCTTCATGAATACCAGCATGAAATTGAGTATCTGGTGATAAGCAGGATCATGAATCCATGCATAATGTCAAACTGAATTGGAGCCATTAATTTGTGCATGTATTTCCAAATCTGATTTTAAGTTATTTGATAAGATGTAGCAAATAAGCATTTATGTGTTTGTTAATGGAACAGGTTCTATAATCTATTAATGAAACCCAGATGGCATAAAACACAGTGCATTACTGTTTTATCATTTGCCTAAGACATTTTTAATGTACTGTAATTCAACCTTTCATCAAAAGTCCCATGACTACATTTCTGCTCAACCTGGGGCCTGTTGATGACTTTTCTGTAATGCTGACTGTAGCTCTTGCAGAGGCAAGTGTCCTCTCTGGTGTAGGGCTTCAGCCCAGGGGCAGTGTGTTGAGAAACCAAATGAAACAGAGACGTGTGAAATATCAGAGATTATGCACCATTCCCAGAAACAGCATCACACCAGTTCCCAATGATTCTTGTGGCCTTAGATTTAAATACTATTCATCACTATTTCTATATATGAGAGATACACTATTCCTATTCCTATTCCATATCAGAAATCTGGGCCAGCCATCTTCCAGGAAGATCTTTCTCCTTCCTATTAAATGCCTTCTATACAAGGCAAAAAAAATGTACTGGGCCTAAGTACAGTGTTTTCATTCTCCCACAGAATATGAATGTAATAATTATGCTCTTGCATTTATGTTTCTGGCTTTCTACATTGATGATGAGAAGCTTTATTTTTGAATTTTGCAAAGAAAATGTGTCAGAGCAATTGCCAAAAATTGCATCAGTGAAAGCATAACTCAAATCATACCTTACCACCTCTCTCATCTGATTCCGACTTCCATACAACCTAAAAATGTGTAATAAATCTGACTAATCTGACTTTAACTGGGTACTGGTGTGCACATCGTGGGTAGTACTTCAAGTGATACATATCCTTGGGTGATATACATCCTTGCCAAAGGTGACCACCAGCTGAAGTAGCCCAAGAACGGTACGGAGTAGGCACTGGTTAAAAATGATCTTTCTTGTCTATGAAACTGCCCTTTGTTTAGCTGATTTGGCTGGGATTTCTATTCCAAACTTTCTTTGTCTTTTATCCCTTAAATACCAGTTGGAATAGTGAGTAGAGGGAAAAAAATTATTTTTCCTCCAACATCTATGCACTCTTTCCCTAGATATACTTTCCAAAAGCAGAGGGTTGCAGCCAGAGTTGAAGACTGATATTTTTCTTTTAAAATCAAACTGTCTGTTACTCACAAAGGCCCACAGTCTATTTGTTAGAGTAGCATGGCTGTATTCTGGCATGGATATCTCAGAATAAATGACTTGAAGCAATCCTGCCAGGGAAAAAGGAAAATCGTGTTGAAACCAAAATGATAACTTCATTGTCAGTGTACCTTAAAAGAGAAAATTTGTGGCAATAATTTCTGTGAGAGAGAGTTCAGGAAATTTGTACTGGTAAAGACTGGAGTATTTAATTTTTGCATTCTTCAATGTATCCTTGAATAAAGAAATAAATATCAGACAAATAAAAGAAAATGTTTCAAGGAAGACAACTGGGGGAGGGGGAAATAATTTATTTCTAATATAACTTTTATGTGGCTTTTATAGCACCTACACTTAAGAGCAAATGCATTCAGCAAAACTATATTTCATAGTATCCATATCAGTTAATAAATTTTACATTAGTGGTAAAAGCTACTTTTAAAAAATGGCACTGTTTTATGAGACATTCTAAGTAAACATCTCTTTGTTAAATTCTGACTTTGTGCTTCCAGTCTCACTGACTTATTTTGTTTGAGACCCACTGTGCCATTTGGATATATGGGAAAGATTTTTTAAAATCCCCAAACCCTAAGCTTTTGAAAAGAGGACCTTTTACACCTTTTGAAAAATATCTCATGGCCATTTTGAGCAGTGGTGATCTGTAAAGAAAACAGATTAGAAAGTTTGATAATAGAGGAAGGAAATATTATTATCACAGCTTGAAATCTGTTAACAGGGCCTTCCAAATGGGGCAAACATTAAAGTCAAATAGAAACTCAATTACAGGAAGATTTTCAACTTGTCAAAAATAATTGCAATAATGTCAGCAATGCTGAAGGTCTAAAACAAGGAAACTATTGTACAGTGTCTCTAGAAAGAAAGATTAAAGGAATGCATAGCGTAGCTTTAATGAAAGGTCCAAAATGCACACATTTATTTTGGTTTTGTTCTAAGGCCAAAGACCACAGTACTGAATAAAACTGAAACATCAAACTGTAAATTTCTGACAGATGTTACATCACATGAAGACTGTGGAACAGTCAATAAGAGGAATCATTTATCTGCTATTCTGTGAACCAAAACTTATAGTAAATACATGTACGGGACAGAGACCTATAAGTTTGGATGAGCTGGACCTTTGAAACTTCTTTGAACTTGAATGAACTTATTTGTGCTTGAATGTTTAGCTAATACTGTGGGAGAGGGTGTTCTTCATTTGCAACTAAAGCTCCTGCAAAATAAATTTTATTTGAACTATTATAGAAAACTTATACCCACTACTGATTTAAATGAGATTTTTAACAATTTTTTACAAGAAAGGCTCTGTTTGTTTGTTCCCTGATAACCTAGCCAAGGCTGAGAGAGTATTTATAGTACTACTGTCTTCATAAGCAGTTCCTGTGCCTATTCTGAGTAGGAACTGCAAAGACGCAACCAGGCAAAATAGAAAAACAAAGTAACAGTATCAGAAGTGTTCTTTTTTTTTTCTTTGTCTCTGTGTTGTACTGCAAAAGTTCATATATAAAGTCCTGCAATGCTTAAAATTATTTATCTACTGATTCTTTTTCTTCTTCCTCCAGGTGTAATTCCAACAATTTATTGTGATTTGGATCTCTACCTATTCAGTATCAATTGACATTGTCTGTTGAAATGAATGGATAGTTGGACTATATAAACAAGGAGGATGAGCTTTTCAGAAGTACATAGGTAGGTTAGTCCTCTTTCAAAAATCTCACTACAGTCCATTTTTTGATTTTCAGCCTCCCGATCTCTTTCAGGACATAAAGGGGGCTTATAAGAAGAGAGGGCATGACACAGGCAGCTAGCCACAGGACAAGTGGGAGTTGTTTTAAACTGAGAGAGGAGAGTTTTACGTTATATGCTAGGGAGAAACTCTTTACTCAGTGGACAGTGAGGCATTCCAAAAGGTTGCCCAGAGAAACTGTGGGTGCCCCACCAGTGGCAGTGTTCAAGGCCAGGTTGGAGGGGATTCTGAGCAATCTGGTAGAGCAAAAGGTGTCCCTGCTGGCCAAGTAGGGAGAGTCCCTTCCAACTGAAATGATTTTATGATTCTATGTCTGTGATCTTATCCTAAATATGTAAATAATTTTCACAGGGCATTAGATGTTATGAAATTAATTGTTTCAAGATACTGATGTTTTCCTTAATTAATCTGTTGAAATATCCCACCTCAGTTTTTTTTCTGGTTTTACAAAACCAGGAGCTGATTATGTCATATGACTGGAATGGCTTCTCATGAAAGCCTGATCCATGGAAGTGCCACAAATGTTAATTTTTCTTAAATCTTAAGCTATTGAAGCTGCACAGCATTAACACTCAATAGCTCATACCAATATTTTAATAGCCAAAGTGACACCCACACTGTAAGAGCCAGTATTCTGCTAACAGTCAGGGTCAGTAACACTTTTACAGGGCCAGACCAAATACTTTCCCAATCAGTACATTTCCTAAAATTATTTCAGGGACCAGTGATGAGAAATAAATGTTTGACCTCTGGTATTGTTTGTTGAAGCATTATAGCAGGTCATCTCCTAGCATCCCTTCACCTTTGGAAATTTGTTCTCATTTCGTTATACCACATCTGCTTCCAAACTCTGTGCTTTGTTACAAGAACACAGGACTTTTTAATAAACAAACTAAATGTACACACCAGAAACACTCTGAGTTTGTGCTAGCTATTTATTTTATTCCCATCACAAAGAGATTTGTAGATCACCTTTTCAAAGCTGTGTGCAGCTGTATTTCTCTACCAGGGATGTAGAAACCAGTCTGAGTAAGTGTTGAGCTAGGAGTCAATAAACCCTGGCTTATGTGCCATAATTCTTTGGGCTCTCCTGTTTCAGCAACAGTTGCTATGGTAGTTCTGCATCAGAAGCAGCACATGACCCTGATAACACAGTCCACTTTGCATTTAAAGTGCAATGATTGTTCTCCAGGCAGGGCACCAGGGCAGAGTGTGTCCTGGCTCCCTCCACCTCATTTGTGTGAGTTTTTTTTCCTTAGAAAGCAGGGAATGACAGAAAGGGGAATGGACTGTGCCTCATTTTGCTCTGGCATGAAAACACAGTGCAGTGAGGAGGTGCATCAAGATGAAGGAGGTTAAGAGCAATCACAGTTCCAGGAACTTAGTGCCTCTGGGAAAAATAAACTTATTATTCCACTCATTTCACACTCAAGCTTTTCTTTAATGATGTGGATCCACCGAGAATTGGGCTCTGAAGCCTTGGATAGTTTTTATTTGCAATGGTGTCTAGCCAGTAGGGAGAGAGTAAGGGTGTTCCTCAGGGGACATCCAGGCTACAGTATTTGAAAATAAGCCTAGGAAATATAGACTCCATTCCCTCCTTCCCACCCTGACTAATTATACTGTTTCACATGTTTGCAGTTTAGGGGAACAATGTGGAGATTTGTGAGCACAGATTATCCCACCCCATGGAAGATTATTACCTGGGACAGCTTCAAGCAGGGAAATTCCTTGCCCAGAGATGCACTTCCAGGTAGCAGTCCAGGAAACCAAGACCAAAATCACTTTCTGAAGGTAACTGATTCTCATCAATAACTGAGCTGGGCAACCCAGAGAAGTGTCTAACATTGTGTGGGAGGAATCCATCCCACATTTTTTCCCTCATACTCTCAATGAGGTCTTGATGAGAGAAAAACCTCCCTTGCTTGTTAAGTTTGTGTACATCAGATGGAAACCTGCATGAGCAAAGAAGTGTTTGTGGAAATGGGATTTTACCTCTTGATGGGTAATGACACACTTGAAGATTTTACCTCACACAAATCAGATGAGACTGTTCTGGCCCAAAGAAGCCTACTTTTGTAGGCAGCATACACTTTCGTCCTATAAATGTTTACTCTTTTGTTTCTTGTCGTCTAGCTGTCAGAAATCTCAGATGTGCAAGGGAAGCCTAAGCAAGCGTGAAGTTCACAAAAGATCTTCAGACTGAATTTGAAACCTCAAACCCTTTAGGAAGATTTTGGCCACTTACTTGCTGCTTCAGTCTTGATACAGATACTTAGCTCTTCTACTCACTGGGATTTGCTGACCATTATTACTGTTGGGACAGTTCATAGAAAATATAATCAGTGAGGTTTTAATCTATTATTAGTACATGATTATAACATACTAACATGTTTGTGAGATATAATTTTGTCCTATTTCTAAATGTTCAAGTGAGCGAGTTACATATAAAAAGCTGTGTGTAAGACATTTTTTCTCTCTTCTCTTAGCCTAAGAGAGACATTCCAACACATTACTAGAGTGCAATTTAGGAAAGACTCATTCAAAATCTTGATAAGGGATTAAATAGTTTCAAGCAGAACAGCATAAAGAATCTCCTCCTGCTGACTAAAATGTATAGCTGTGGCTTACATAGTAGCTTAGCAGTTCACATATGGCTTATGTCAATGGCAGAAACCATGTTATTTTCTAAATCACGTTGATTTGTTATGTGGTACTGAAAGATCTAAACCAGAATCATTGGCTATAAATTACAGAATCTAGTCTTCTACATTCTTATCTGTGTTTCAGATCCGTCAAAATGAACCCAAGAGTCAAGTCTTCTATGTACACAATGCTACTAGTCAAAGAGTAAGAACTAAGACCATTCAATTTCCTCCTTTTTTGGAGCCAAGCCAGACTGACATTTTCCTTTCTGTTATTTTTGGCAAAGAGGAAAGAGAGGGAAAACTTTACTGCTCTGTTACTGATGGTTTTTTTATTTTGTTTTTATTAAAAATGTTGAAACATGGGCTCTCCGTCAAAATTATTTTATTATTGAAAGCTGGGTGGGGTGAATGAACTGGCAACAGTTCAGAAAGCCATTAATGGTACTGATAACGGGGAATCCTATCCAGCCTCCACAGCACTGCAATACTTAATTGCAATAAATTTTAGTGAAATTGAGTGACTGATGTGCACAGTTAATGAATCGGTAAAGATTCAAAGGTTAATCTGCTGGGAGGTAACAAGCTCTGCCCATCTGATACTGTAACCAAAATATGATATTTGTTAGTTACATGATGATATTTTTTGGGCAGACAACAGAAAAAAACGAGTTTTTATTGGCTGTAGCTTTGTTAGGTCTCCAAAATGCAGAAAAAGAAACAACTCTAATGGTGATTCTTGAATCACAGACAAAACTTAAATATATTTGAGGTGAAATGTGACTCCCTGAATAAAATATATTGTCAAACATCAAAGGAATTGCCCAAGAAGCAGAGTGTTCCCTGAAGCAGAGTTGCTCGTGTGCCCAGGAGCGCCCCCGCCTCCACCCCGAGCCCTTTTCCAGCCAGAGCACCTCCTCTCCTAAAAGACCTGAGAGACATGACGGCCGGTGGAATTTGGGAGGGGTGGGGGAAAGCGTGCAGCCAAGCCTCTTAAGAACTTCTCTAACAATAAGGCAGCTTTCTAGAAACGAAGGAGCCAGGTCCAAGCAGACTCAACATTTAAGTGAAAACAGGAATGGAAAGGAAGAAAAAGATAATTCAACTAACAGCAAAAGGGGTGGGTGAGGTTAAGAAAGCCGATGATTAATGCTCTTGCTTAGCCCTCAGGAGACTCACATTCAGATTTTGTTCTGCCACACCTATTTTGTGGTGCTGGACATGCTGTTCACACTCTCTGGCCCAAAGCCTCCTTCTTCTCCCCAGCCCCTTTAATTAAGGATAGTGCTAGCTACTGCACAGTGAGAATAAAAATGCTGAAGACTGTGAAAGGTTCAGTCCTTGCAGATATTTGTGAAAGACAGAAACCTTGCCATGAAAGAGCACACTCCCAGTGTCTTTGACAACACATGGCTGAAAAGTTACCACTGCATTCTAGACTCTCTGTTGTCAGCTCACAGCCCAGAGACACAGTAAGTGTGTACAGGTAGAGTAACTAACAGTCAAAGTAAGGCTTCTAGGGAATGAAATGTGATGATTCCTCCAGTATTTTTATTCCTCTGTCCAGCTGACCATGGGTCAGCAAAGCCTAGGAACTGCTGCTGCTGCTGACAGGAACCTGTGCAGCACAAGCTCTGAGCTTGGTCCCTCATCTCTTCACATCTCTTCACATTGGGTGATGGCCCATGAAGCCAGATCTTGTATGTCCACATCAACTCTGTTTTAGGACTTCTACCTTTTCCTGCTTTCTTTCTGTGCATGGACCAAAAATTCAGGTGTTGTATTTAAAATACATTAGTATTTTATTCCCTTCTTGGATAGACCTCTCTAGCACTGGGGACGCAATAAAATAACTATAAATTTAATGCAGTCTAATTTATTCAACAATGAAACAGGAATGATGAATATCACATTCCTTTTCTGCAGCACTTCTACAAATAAGTCTTAAATCACTTTCTGAGCAGGGTTCTGTAGACATTATTACAAGACTTAGCTGAAAGACAAGAAACTGATGAACATAGCAGCGAAGTGCATTGCCCATGGTCACTCAACAGATCAGAAGCAAAGCTGCCTTGTGTTTCTCCAAGGTCTTCCTAAGGCCAGAATTCTCCTCTAAAGAATTATGCTATTGATTTGTCAACAGGTTACACAAGAGCCAAGCTGTACACGTTTTGGCTCAAGCTAGCAGGATAAAGCAGGATGTCTGTGTGCCAGGTTGAAGTCTTCTACTTTGTGTCAAATCAACACTTCCTTTCTCTTGCAGGATTTTCCAGGAAACAGAACTAGCATATTTCGGTCCAACTCAGATGTATGTTACCTGAGACCCAGCTTGAACATGTCCTAGGGCTCCAGTCTGGAACTCAATATGGGTCTGAGGCAATTCCCAATAGACAGAGCTAACAACCTCCAGAACCTATGTGCTGCAAAAAGGTAGTAACCAAAAGATCATGGAAAGACAATTGATGCTTTTGGAACTTCTAGTTTATTTTGAGTTCTGGATTTCCTTTTTCTGGAAACATCCTTCCCTCTGTAATCATTTTGGTGACAAAGAACTCTCAGCTGCAGTGCTGATGGAGGGTTGAAAGAGGAAGGAAGGAATCCACTACTGTGTCAGAAATCTGTGTGCTTCTCAGCAGCCCCTCATCCTTTTCCTAGGTCTCAAAGTGGTTTGTTATAATGTAGTTATTGGTTATAAAGTGATGCTATTTAGTACTAGGTTACCGTCAGGTAAAATATACCTGTAGAAGGAAAATTCTGGTTCCAATACAGTTTAATATTAATGCAATCAACTGCCTGTTTCAGAATGTGTAGGTGTCAATGAAAGACCTCTGAAGTCTGGACCAGGATCTAACTAGATCTAATTACAGCTTCAGATTGTGGGCCACAGCAACATTTTCACAAACGGTGAGAGTGAAACCTCAAGGAAGCCAGTCATTGGCATAGGATGATGAGAAGACTCTGATAATCTCACATTAAAACTCTTTCCTTATTTGCAGACAGTTTGCATAGATATTTTAGGACAGGCTTTTAAAATTAGTAATGGCAGAGATTTGACTACATTTTCAGGTCTTTGTAGGATTATATGAGAAGACATTAATGGCATTAATAGTATAAAAGAGATTATGTGCTATCTTCAGGTTCCAGACAGACACATTGAAAAACTTAGAACCATACTAAGCAATAGGACTATTAACCAGGATATAAAATTGGATTGAAAGGAAATTAGATGGGGAAGAACTATTTTTACTGAAAGACAAGCAGGAAGTTGGGATGTTGAATTTTAAAGGTACTTTGTTTCTTTTCATCTTCTACCTTAATATACCTTGGATACACAGGGCCAGAAGGTAGTCAGCAGAAATTCGGCATATGGGCTTGAAACAAAAAAAATATGTCTTTATAGTTATGCTGCTTTCCTAGTGCTGAAGGAGGATTTATAATGTGAGAAAGAGAATTAGAAACTTTAGCATGGTAATTCAGAACATTTTGGGAAGAGCAGAAATAGTATTTTGTTTCTATTTTATTTCATATTCTGTGCTTATATTGAGATTTACTTAGTATAATATTAAAGAATACTAACATATTGTATAATATACATATATATATAACATGCATAACTAAAATAATGAAATATGATTGGCATTGCTGCATATTGTAGAAGAAAATATTAATTTATTAAATATAAAATTGCTTTACATATTTGTATAAATACATATGTGCATCAGGGAGATGATCTATGAAATGTAAGGAGAGGTCACTGCAGAAGATTAAGCTAAAGGTTATAAAATTATTAAAATTGTAAAATAATTGTAAGAGCCATGGTGAGAAAAGCAAGCTCCGAAGCATAGTAGGGTAGCATGAGAAGAACTTAGCATACTGGAGGGTAAGAAGTCAGAATTCAGAATTGCAATTCTACTCAATATTCGTGAATTAAAAGAAATATTCTTGAAATTCCCCCTAAATATATTTTTATTATAACCTAGTGATCAAATTTAGCATACTACCATCTGTTGACTGACTCCATGTACTTACGTATTGTGGATATCCATGAAATGTCTCTGAATAATTTAATGCCTGTGGTCTGTCCAGGGAATATCATGGTTGACAGCAGGAATTCATGGCACACTATGTATGGTCAGAGTCTGTATCCTGAACATGGTCACACACACAGATGTAAATTTGTTCATCTACAGCAAAGTGGCTGAGAACTGCAATAAACTGATCCCAAGCAGTGTTTGTCTTGTGCAATCTTTGAGGGATGTGAGGAAGAATAGCTAACTCTGTCTTGAGGGAAAACACAGTTAGTGATGGAGCAAACATGCACTGCAGATCAGGAACTGTCAGGATGCTGAAGGAAGGACAAAAGGATGATCACAGGATATTCTTCCCAAGAAAGGACAAGAAGAGAAAGGTATTCAAACAAATTCTTAATGTATTTCTTTTCTGCTCATCTAAAAGCTTCACAGAACATTAAAAAGAGAATCTACTCTGAAAATGCTAATACACAGGATTTTGCAATTAAATGGTTTCTATTGTGAATAAAGTTCATATATCATACAATTCACCAACTCAAGCATACACTTTACCATTAGTGAGATATTCTGTGAACACCATTTTCCTAGTTCAATGCATTTGATTCTGATTGTCAGAAGTAACTGGTGCCTCTGAGTATCAAATATGAGGGGCCAGACTTACAGTAAATCATCACTTTCTAATTCATATTATTTAAAAAAAAAAAAAATCACTGGTTGATTTTTAAGGGTTGGGCTGGTTTGGTTTTAAACAAATTCTTCTGGGAATTTCTATGGTACCAATGAAAAAGCTGGGCTTCAATCCATCCCTGTGACACTTTGTTGTGCCATAAGCAGAATATTTAAACATGAGGAGCGAAAATAAGGGATGTAAAAGCAACATATCTTTTAAATCAGAAGTATCTAAGACATTTTATTGTTTCAGATATTATGTGAAAGTCTGTCACTGAGCTACTTTAGCTGAAAGACATCTAAGTTTTGTATCAGCTCTTAAGGACGTTTTCTAAAGAAAATACCATACAGTCTAGTCCCTCTAAGTTTATCTACCATCAAGATGCAAAACAAAAACAAATTTCAGGCTGTTTCTGTCACATGAAACAGGTGGAACATTTCTTCTTTGTCCAACATGAAAGACTGTTACATCTCTGAAGTTTAAGGCATGTGTCCTTTGGAGTAATGCCCCTTCCGCTGGATCTCCTCAAATACTGGCAGCTGGTCAATTCCTTTCCTTGGCTTTGCCAATGACAATATTTTGTGCTTCAGTGTTTCCTTTGCATGTCTGTGTCTGACATGATTTTCCTTGCATACAGAAAGAAGCATACAATATTTTGGTTTGAATAGTGTAAGCAAAACAAGTTGCCTGTAGACTTTACACAAACAAATTTTGCAATGGATAATGGTAAAAGAAGTCCACAAATGAGTTTAAATATAAAATTTGCTCTGAAGTAGGAAGCTAAAAATATGGGCCTTTTCTTATGCTGGAACTTTCAGTTCTGTGGGAAGAAGTGGGGAAAGAGACTGAGGTGCTCCCTTCTGTCAAAACCATATGTGCATCATTAACCACGATATAAATCACTACAAATGTTGATGATTCCCTGTTTGTACCGCTTTATCTGCCTGTGTCTCCCCACCAAGCACCAGTATCTCCCCAAACAAGCTAAAATACTTAAACATTGAAACAGAATGGACTTTTTTGCTTCTTAGTGTTGAATCTCATGGACAGGTTATCTATGACAAGAAGTAGAAGCTTTCTGGAAAGAAAAAACAAATGTACCTTTAGGTCTTTAAAAGGCAAATGTCCACTGTGGCATATTTTTGCCATGAGCAATGTACCATTAGCAGAGCTAAGCTTTGAAAAATTTATGTGGGTTTAGGTCTGCTTTGATTTTGTCCCTAGTTGTGACAATGCTCTAATTTTCATCCATCTTGGATCACGTATTAGGTGATGTTTAAGATAAGGGGTCCAGGATGTTTCATGTTTGCAAGACTCTTTTTTGGTATGGCTTTTTTGTTTTGTTTTCTTTTTCTTTTCAATAAACCTGATGTTAAAATATAGTTCAGACTTTTTTTTTTTTACTTTTTCTCTCTCTCTCTCTTTTTTTTTCTTTTTTTTTTTTTTTTTAATATATAACAGCAGTCTATATTGGAACAGATGAAAAAAGATGTTGGAAGTGCACCCAGGAACATGCTTTCATTTTTACCTGCGGAAGGAGTGATGACAGTGGGTAGTTCTGTATGTAATTGTAGATTTGCTTTTCATTACATTTAAAATGTTTGTAGTGTTGGCTCCAAGATTAGAAAAAATTTTGCACAGGAAATCAAAGCATTAAATACATACCTCTCAATTTAACATCAAATGTAAATCCAGAGTTTTCTGATCTCAGTTTACCAGAAATTGAGATGATGATATCAAAAAAGGACAAGAAAGGGGAAATAAAGGAAAAAAAATTTAGTATTATCAAATTGCAGCTCTGGACCAGGATTCGTCTGTCCAGCACAATAAAGTTCTTACTGTCTATGGGACTTCAGAGAAATCAGTCTTTTTACTTGGCCTTTGAAGTCACCAAGACACCAATGCCTGTGATAAAAGAGTTTATTTATAACTTGGTCAGCTTATGTCTTTTCCCAGTGAACCAGCAGGCTTTCCAAGGCTTGGGGATACAATTTCAAGGGCTGTTAAACCTCTGTCAAAATTTTTCTGGCCCCCTAAGGAGCCTGACTATCCAGCATTCTGTTTGCTATGACAAGACTTCATGTGGAAGCATTCACAAAACTGACAGCTTCAACTGCTGCAGTTTTTGTAACAGAAAGTGGCATTTAATCTGAAAAATAACATTAGCAAATCAGGATATAATTGGGTTTTTATTTCCTGCCTTTTCCCCCTTTCTTTTTGCTGCCCTAAGAGATAAGACAAAGCCCAGTAAAGTAAGTTCCTGATCTCTGTGGAAAGATGTTATTTATATATAACCTGGCAAACTGCAAGAGGAAGGAATCAGGGCATTTTTTTGTGTGATGAAACATGTTAGAGCAAATCCTTAAAAGAGACAATGTAGCACTGGTTTAGGATAATATTGTCATCCTTCTGAAAATTGTTGTCAACAGCAAACATAAAGACAGATTAAAATATCTAAAGTGGTAGTTCTCAAAGTGACCAGTTTGTCATGTCATTCTGAACACATCTACTGTCAAGAATTTAATTGAAAACTCTTCATGAAGTGTTACAAAGAATTATTGCTGAATCACTTACTGTGGTCCCACAAGCATCTACATTTTGGGAAGTATTGATCAAGAGGACAACTCAAAATGAGCAAATACCAACTGAGTGAATGAAAATCTGCCAACTGAAGCTTCAGATGGTCTTTCTCTATTTAAAAAAAGTTCAATGAATGAGACTGTCAGAATCATAAGACTGACTTAAAAAAACAGTATAATTTGAAAAGTACTGAGAAATGCAGGTTGTTCTTGTGATTTGAGTTCCCTTTTGAATCCCCAGGGATCCCTAATTTCAAAATTTTCTTCATAGTCTTAAGAGCAAGAAGTTTTCTTTTCTTCTTTTAAATTCAGGCCAAAGCTCTCACATAATCTGACTCAAGATATTGGCCTTAATGCAAGCATCACATTTTATGAGACTGAAGAGAAAGTCATGGAAGTTGTCCACACTTCCCTGAAAATAATTGTACATGTGTTTACTTTCAGATAGTAAATAACAGAGAGATAGGGACAGTAATTTAAGCAGACTGCCAGCTTAATAGTAGAGCAATTATTAAAAATGGCTGTTTGGGGATAGAACCAAGGTTCATTCCAACTGATACACCACTTCTGACAGCAGTCAAGGGCAGAAATATTGGGTAGAATGTAAGGGCAAGACAGTTTAGTGTGATGCTTTCCTGGCATACTCACCTAGATTTTGGGGACTCCCTGGGCCTGAGGAAGTTAATTCAGTGGATATTTCAAAAATGTAAAAGTAAAAATAAAATAAGGACAAGGAAAGAGAAAGACTGACAAGAAGATATTAGGAACTTTTGCATTTATTAGACTGAGTAAGGAATGCTGATGGAAAGGTAAGCTCTGCTTTAGTCAAAGTATCACGATTCTGATAGAATTGGTGAACATACTGTTATCACAACCACAAAAATATTTATCAATAAATGCATTCATTTGCCCTGACAATCACAGCCTTTGCACTTACTTAATTACTTCCATTGACTTTAAACAAGGTCCTGGTGAATGTCGTAGTGCAAGAAAGTTTTCATCATCATCTCTTGTTGACATTCTACACCTGTTCAGCAGGTAGCATCACAATGCTGCAGGAGGTGATTGTGTTGTAGAGCTGCTCTGGCATGTTTGTCTTTTCCTCCCTTAATATGAAGAAGATCCTAAGACATAGGAAAGAAATCATCGTCCTTCAATGTATTTAAGACATTCTGTGTTTGTATATATTTTGTGTGTAAAGCGCCTTGTGTTCACTAAGCAAGAGGTGTTACAAAACGGCAAAGTATTTTTGTTATTGTTAAGCAAAAAAATCCTACATGTCTCCAAAAGTTTGAGCTGGTGTAAAGAAATTTTCACTGTGTCGAGGCAACTCAACAAAAGCTGCATTAACACTTCCTTGCTTTGATGCCAGAGACCTTGAAAAATATTATGATGGAAAATAAATACTTGGTCCCTATAGCTGTATCTGTTTCCACTGTGAATCTATTAAAATAAGGAGTTTCTCTTACAGATTAGTGGCACCCGGAGCTGATTTAAGCAATGACAACTTTGGAAGTCAATTTATATTTGAATCAGGAAATGACTCAGTATTTTCTGGTGTTACTTCAAAGCTCACTCTTTTATAGTTAGGTAAAAATGATATCACATCTTCAGAATGTTAAATTAAACAATTGCACAGAGGCCAGGACTTATTTCTGATGGTGCTTTAAACTGGTTTTTATACATATACACACACACACACACACACACACACACACACACACACACACACACACACACACACATATATCTCCCAAGATGGTCTTTGTCACATCTAGACAAATAGTGAATAGTAACATATACACAATTATCACTTCTATGACTGATCTTTTGTAATACTACATGTCACTGTTTTATGTTGCCATAGATATAACTTGTCTACAGTGTGTTAGAATTAGTGGTCTTATGGTTTGTGGATCTCCTGACATTATATCCCATTATTATGTTAGCTGAAATGCAACCTTCATGTGAAGGTGATAACAAGAAAAGATGTTAGCCAATAAGAAGTATTTCTACAAATAGTCAAATGACAGTGGAAGAGGAAATACTTTAAGAAAGTGATGTTAATACAGCCCAGGATCAACTCAAATGAAATCCCTGAGGAAGACTATCTGAAGAAACATACCATACTTTTGGCACAGTGTACTTTACTGCATGCCTGACACATTTTTCACAAAGCTTTTGTATATTTTCTGTATGAAAATCTAAAACATAAAGTCTTACATATAGCAGTTGAAAAAATACAGGAGATTTAAACCAGCAACGGTTCTGCTGTATGCCTACAGATTTTTTTTGGCAATTAGATCTGAAGGAAATGATCTATCTCACCAAAAAAAAACCCCCAAAACCAAAAACCCAAAACCAAGAGAGAAGGGGGAAGGCTGATGAATGTGGTCATATAATATGGTTGAGGTCCTTCTTTCCCTAACAAGTAGAATGTTTGTGTGAACTATAGAAACACAAATAAATAACTGCTATTGTTATGATTACCAAGTGCATTTTCAATGTGATCAGCTTCAGTCTTGGCACCTATTGAATTAAGGAAATGCTGTGACTCTGTGACTGAACCTTGCTCACTTGGGCCATGGTCCCCTTATGGGAAAGACACTGGAATTTTCTCCAAGCTGGTGCTGCATTCTACTCTGCAATTATTCCTGAAACATTCTTGCCAGATAACTTATCACAGAGCCTCAGAAACGTTACTATAATGGCTAGTGGGCCTAGATTTAGTTGAAGTTTTCAACATTGTAAACAGCCCATTGAAGAGGACACAAATTTTGGCTGTTGGAGCAACAGTATAGAGCATCACTCCAAATTTCAGTTACTAAGAACAGTGGCTGATCAAACCACAGTGGTTGTAGTTTACAGAGAAAAATTTGATCTATTACGATTAAACGAAAAAAAACCGACATGATATTCAAAAATTTTGAAAGATGAAATGCTGACAACAAGTATCCACATAGCTTACCTAAATTTGGGTCTAGAAAGCCGGTAGCCATTTGGGTCTAGAGGAATGCCAGTAGCCAGTTTAGTTATTTCTTTCCACAGTAACTCCCTGTTGAGGTGCTACCATTATGATTACTTTTTATTTATGGTATTACGGGATCAGATTCTTTCACAAGAAAACCAAAATTACCTCTATCTATAGGTGTCATATTTTAGCTAGTGTTCCAGTGTTGCTGGTCTTAGACATTCTTTTTTCTTTCAATCACAGTTATTCCTGAGTTTTGGTAGAGACTTAGATTTATTATTTTTTCCAATATGATTTAGGAGCCACGCTTATCTGCTGTTTCAGTAGATCTATGGCTATAGGCTATGTCCATATGAGTACTGAATTCCAGACAGTTTTTGTAAGATAGGAGAATAGAGTACATGACCTTTAAAAGTATCTTTAAACTGTTTTCAGCAGTTGTCTTCACTGGATTTTACCCCTGCAACATTTTTAAAGGAAAAATTGTCTTGATATTTCAATTGGAATTCAAAGTGTATTTTACCACTATACCCACAGGCAATTAAGAGCTCAGAGGTCTTTGTAAAGTTAGATCACTTGGATGCATGGGGGAGTTGCAAAACAACAAACTGAATCATCTTCAGAAAATCCCCTGGGCTGAAAACAGCTTGTGATCTGGAGGAGTTTCTCCTCCCTCTGACTGTGTATGGTTGCTGGGAGGTACCCCCTCCTAACTTTGCAGAACCTTTGGTCCCTGTCCTGCAATTCACACTCCATTGCATGGAGCAGAGCTCTGGGGCAGCAGCTGAGCTCAGCACGTAGGCACACAGTGGGTGAGTATCTCCAGGAATGGGTGGGTGTATGACATGAATAACTCCACCAAGGGAAAACAAAGGAGTTGAAAGCCTTAAAAAAAAAAAAAAAAAAAAAAAAAAAAAAAAAAAAAAAAGAAGTTGAAAGTTTGTCCTCTTTAATACAGCACATGGCTACTTCAACCCACCCTTTCATCACTTTTTCCCTGCTGTTTTACAATCCTGACAAACTGAAGATGACTTATTGAAGATGATGAAGATGACACCATTTCACTTGGTGTTCTGTGGTACAGTTCAGATACTGAACCTTTTGACTTCTTGCAATGTAATTCTTCTATTTCTTAGAATGCTGGGGATGCAATAGGCAGCAGGATATGTGTGTGTGCAGAGAAGAAAGGATTAGGCAGACAGGAATGTAGAACTGAAAAAAATAAAAATAAAATGAAAGTTTCCCCTGGACTAAACATTTTCTACATGCTTTGCTGAAAATAAAGAAATTGCAATTCTACTCTCAATCAAGAACTTGCACTTTGCAGAAGCAAAACACTTGAAAATTTGCCCTTTCACTTGTAAAATCTCTGAATTATGTATAGATAAATGGCAGCAAATGGAATTTCCAATAACATTTTATTTCCCATGATTCTTTGGTCATTTGTAGAGTTTTGACTTTTTAAAGAGGTACATGAGGGGGTGTCCTAGTTCAGGTCAAGACAGGGATCATTATTGCTGTAGCCAGGAGAAGGTGTGGCCAGGACATGGAGGTAATTTTGTACCACCTCACTCTCTTCTGGGCAGAAGGGATTCCTTCCAGTCAAGCAAATGTAGTGACGAAGTTGTCTGGTATTCCTTGTTGTCATGGGATTTCCACTGGAGTCCTTTCTTTTGTTATACCTTTTGTTATTAGTATTGTTGCTGTCACTGCTGTGTTTCTTATCACATTACTGTTTCCAGCATATTGTTCATATCTCAGCTCCTGATCTTGACCTATTGTGTCTCCAGCTGCAGCAGAGGGAAGTGGCTTGTGCTTTTACTAGGAGAATTGGAGAACACCATTCCTACACAACAACAGAGAGAGAAAAAGCAAGATGAATGAATGTGACTGAACTGTTGAGCCTCAAACAATGAAGGGGCAACTGGGTACCGTGGCAAGAATGGTGCAGCATAACCATTCTGAATGATGTAGAACAAATCAAAGCAACACTTTTGAAGAAAAACAAATCTTTCTGCAGGGTAGAAAGAACATTCCATCCTTTCTGGAATGAGGATTGTAAACAAAGACTTGCACTGCTCCTTGTGTCTACTGAGTGGAGTTTTGGCTATGCTTGGGCAAGACTGGTCAGATTTTGACCATATTGAAACAGTATTGCATAAATGTTCGAAAATACATCTCAAACAACCAAAAAAGAACTTTTCCCCCACCCCCAAAAATGCAGCAATAAACGAATAAAACAACACCACAACCTCCACCCCAAAACTAGATGAGAATTTGGGAAAAGGAATGTTAAATCTAGATGCGCATATCTGTAACTTGGATCTATCCTTGCTCTCTGGTGAACTCCTGAGAGAGTGGAGAGCCAGCCACCACAGCTTCATCCAGAGCACTCCAGACTCAGGCTGGTGTGGTCTGCACCATGTAACTGCATGGATACTGAGCTCCAGGAGGAGCTCACTATCCCAAGAGCCATTTCACAAATCTCTATTTGATGTGAAATAACTGCTGCTGCATCGATGCTCTGGATTTGAGTATTCACACTTAATTTTAGGCAATTGTTCAGCATGTGTTTTTTAATAATGAATGACTGTACTAAAAATTAAATCCAGGGGAATTGCCTCTTGGCACTTGTGCTACCAGCAGTTCCAGGAAAGATTATCCACTGCTGCATCAAGAAAGCATTATAGCAAATGAGGAGTCCAGATGTTAAATTTTTATATTATCTTCCTGATTTCTTCCCCTATGCATAGTTCCACTTTTCAAGTATTTTATCTCTTATCCAGATATTCAAAACCTTCTGCTTTATGGGGAAGACCATGAGATCACCCTGTCTGCAGCCTAAAGAACTGAAGAGACTAGTTGCTCTTTCAGTCAGCTTTAAGTCCTTAACACATAACATAGGAATATAGGTTATTATCCCTAAACCATTTTGAGCAAAGTACTTCATAAATAGTCTGGCTGACATAAAGATTCTAACATTTAAACAGCAGAGTAAATGCATAAGAAATACTAACTCAAGCTGTAAGCTTTGCCTATGTACATGGAGTACTTTTTAAAGCTGCCAATAAATTGTAACAGATAGCTTAACACCTTGAAACACAGTGGAAAAGCCAATTAAAAATACCTTGGAGCTGCAACTGGAAATACTGTGAGTCAGTTGGTCAAAACTTGCTTTCAGAATAAATTTAGAGCTTACTAGTTTTACCGTTAACAGTCAGAAATACAGCAATTAACTAGAGTATCCTCATTTTACTTTGGACTAATGCTAGTGTCATAAGCAAAGATAGTCAGACCAGAGCCATTCCTTTGACATGAATGTCAGCCCAGAACTTTAGTCATCAGAAACAAAGAGGGAGTTAATCATGTAACGTTTTCATAAATACATTCATTTCCTTTTCTTCATAACATCTCTTTTAAACTAAGGATTACAAGCCAGCTGAAGCCTGGAACAGGGGGATCTCCCTTTTAAGCGCACATGTATGGAGCAGTGGCATCCCAGTTTATGACTGGTATTATGCAGCGCTAAAATGATATAAGTGATAATTCACAACATCTGTGTTGTCTTTTGGGAAGCATTTGTTATATTCCAAAATACAACCTTAGCATATTTAGGGTTCTCAAGTGACACATTTTGGCTGTCTCATGTTGCTGCCACTTTTTTTACTTTCTGCTAACTCAATGAACCATCTTTTAATGCATTTTCCTGGAAGCTAAACCTTAAGGAAGACTCCCTGTTCTCTGTCACAATCTCTCATAGAACTCTGTCATAGTTCAGAAAATCAGCTTTGTTGAGATTGCTTTCTTCAGAGCTGCAGGTGGCAAAATCAGTAAATATCCAGCAGTGCTAGTAGCAGAGTTTGGTGCTAAGCCTGCACAAATATAATTTTTCTGACCAGTCAGATCTGTGAAAGACTCATCAGTCACTACTCCTTTTAAGTTAAATTGGAAGATCTCACCTCTCCCTCTGTTCATAATATTTCATTAGTGAAGCTTCTTTGACAGACTTCACATGCCCCAATGCAGGGGAATATTTCACCTGCTGTTTTTCTCTGCTCTTTTCCCCTAAAGGTGTGAATGTGATGAACTGGTAAAGAGGCATGTGCAATAGAGCTTTCTCTGTCTTTCACCTGAGTAGTTAACAGTGTGCTCCTGAAATGGGTTCTGGTCAATCTCTGAATAGAAACAATAAATAAACATGTTAAAAGCCCTTCCATTTACATCCTATGCAGAGGCAGAATTTGACATGCATTTTGACATGCATTACTCAGTTCAAACTGACATATTCTGAATTTTTTTTTAATACCTTGGAGAAATATTTATAAAATAACACAGACACACAATATAGGGATGTGCAGGAGAGTCATACAGGCTATTAGTACCTCTAACTTGAAAAAAAGGCAGTCTTAAGCAAGACTTATGGAAACACTAATACAGTATATTGTGTTCACTCATATTGTCAGCATATTTTCTGAACAAGTTACCAAATGAAACATCAGTTTTCCTTATCATCTTCTATTAGCATTCTGACTCACCTAAGATGCTTAGTCATGATGAAACATCAAAGTAGACAGCAGACTAACAGTGTAGACAAGAACATGGATCTCAGAGAGACCTTCAAACAATTTGAGGAATTTGGTTCAGCTAAAATTCCCCAAGGAAAACAACACTTCTTATATGAAACTTGACCCTTGAAAAATGTTAAAATCTTTTAACACGGTCATCACACAATGTGTTGTTTTATAGCACTTTTAGAGCTCTAACTCATCATTTCTATAAGCAAAGTGACTTCCTGTCTTCAGTCAGTTGCTTAAGAAGAATGAGGCATGCCAGCTGATAGATATGAGTGTACCAGACCAAGGGACATGCTAGAAAACAGTGATGAATTTTTGACTTTCATTTTAAGAACTACTCTAAAAATCTAGAAAGACAAATCTCTATTTTAAATTCCGTGTCGGTAGGATTTATAGACCTATAGGTTGCTCCAGGCTGGAAAAAGAAAAAAAAACATATTCAATTATGACAATTGGATAAATACTGCCAGACCCCAATTTTTCATATTTTCATATGAGATAACAACCCTTTTCTTTGCTAGGATCTACAGTTTCTGTCTACAATTTTAGTTAGGTATGGATTACAAGATTACTAATGGCTTCAGATAAAAGCTTTTCACCTAAGCTCTGAGAGTCCATATCTGGAACCAAAATGTGGGTTTTTTGCAAGGAAAGCTCTGATTCCTCAGTTTAGAGCAGTTTCCACTAGACATGGACCATGCACCACAAATGGCAAGTTAAGAGTTTAGTGCCAAGACTATGAACTATGTAAGTAATGTATTTTCCATGTCATGAACCATTCAGTGGCTACAAGTAAGACTATAACATCCTTATTGATCACAGTTTAA
The DNA here is from genome assembly GCA_018697195.1 of Certhia americana. Classification (NCBI taxonomy): domain Eukaryota; kingdom Metazoa; phylum Chordata; class Aves; order Passeriformes; family Certhiidae; genus Certhia; species Certhia americana. The sequence continues at coordinate 30,207,433 of CM031858.1, forward strand.
AACAGAGCCACAGCTATATTTTGTATGAAATCCTAGCTTCAGAGAAGCAAGTGTCTTTTTGCAATAGCTTTTGATGGACCAAGATTTCACTCCTTGTTTTCTCTGTCAAAAAAAAACATACTTATCATCTGGAAGCTCATTACCCTGGGTATGAGGAGCAAGTTCTCTGATCTACCAGCTTGCAAAATATTCTGTATTCTAAATAGACTGTTTGAACCTCTGGTGGTATAGATGAAGGTAAATGAGGAAAGAACATAATCCACTTTCATATGGCCTTTGTTTTTCCAGATTAGGAATAAGTACTGATTTCCATCAGTAAGTAACATGTCTTTGTCAGACAGCATTTGGTAACACTTTTCAGAGATGAATGAAAGTTATAGTAGTAAAAGCATCATTATAGACTTGAAACTGAAATTTCAGCTAACAATTTTATAGTGGCGTTCTATTCTAATGTTATCATGAAACTGCACTTCCTCAGATGTTTTCATTTTGTTAGTACAGCAGGAAGCTAAGACTTCAGTAAAACATTACGCATAGCATAAAACACTAAACTGGAAATCTGCAATATGTCATTAATTTTTTGCCTTGTGTGCTCTGGCACATTTCTAAAGGAATTAGCAATACAATATTTACTAGTTCAATTGGAGTGTTTCAGCTGTGATTGCCCAGATGCCATCTGCTGAAGTCCAGAGGCAGGACAGTATTTCAGTAAAGCAAAATTCCTTGTACAATCGGGGTCTGAGGGCATTTGGCAATTCAAGATTTCTCGCCACGCTACACAAATTTCCATTGCTTTTTCTCTTGGAAAGGACACTCCCTTTCCAGTGACTGAAAAGAAAAATAGTGAAAAAAACCTCATAAATATGAAAGTATAGCTATCAATAAATTTTGTTGTGCTTTATGATCACACCGTGACCATTTTAGAGGAAAGCAAACAGGCAATGAAAAGGCCATGCCATAGCTAGTGATGTCTCAGGCTTCTTTAGTCCTGCCTGTCTGGACTGACCCTGCAGCTCATGGCCACTGGTTTGGGAGCTCCTGCTGGCCCAGGCAAGGAGCAGTGCTAGCAGGGCCACCTGCAGGGCAGGCAGCTGACTGATGGGGAAGGGAAGTAGTGCAGCAAAGAAACTCTGCCACTGTAGGGAGAAGGAGTGGCCTTATTTTTGTTCCATTTTTCTGCGGAAGCTGTCAGTCATGCTGCAGCATGTCAAGCCCAAGCAAACACAGTTTGCTGTTCACAGAGTGACAGGCTCACAGCAGGGCTGGGGCTGGCTGGCACCTCTGGAGGTGGCCTGGCCCAGCCCCCTGCCCAGAGCAAGGTCAGCCCCAGCAGCCTGCATGGGGCTGTGTCCAGGTGTGTTTTGAATCTTCCCAAGTGATGAACTCCACAACCTCTCCAAGCAGGCTGTTATTGACTTGTAAGTTTTACCTGCAAGACTTTAGTCTTGTTGCTTTGCAGAAATGCCAAAAGGCACCTTTCAGTGACTTCTGTAGACAATGCTGCCTTTCAGCTCCTGTGTAACTGTAGATGGTTCCAGAGGACAGCAAGCCCTGCAGGACTGACCCAGGGAACAGGATCTCTAGCCTTTGGCCAGGGGCAGGGTGTGGTGGCAAGATGACTACAGCCTCACTGCCTACTTTAGGTAAGCCACAGTTCAGGCAGCTTGTCCAAGCACTGCTGGAAGCCTTGGCAAGGTCAGATACCCTCATTTCCCATCTCTTGTCTTTACTCAGTGACGCAGCAGAAAATGGTCCATCTTAAGGGAAGAAAATCTACCTATTGAGAAGCTCTGGGTCTGTTAATTTCAGACACACAGAGAGAAAAACAATTCCTGCATGACCAAAATTCAATGCATACTCTGTATAATTACTCACCCATTAGTCTAACTAGTTTCACCTTAAAGAGAAATATCATATTAAGCCCAGTCATTTCATCAGCATTTAACAGCACAAATTATATTTCTTGAGACAGAGAGAAAAAAAAAAAAAAAGATAATAAAACAACCCTCCAACACCTGCATGGTTGCCTTGCTCCTGACTTTTTCTTCTAGGACTTGATACTTCAAGCTTTCCACAATTGCAATCTTTCTTGGTAATGTGAGTTTAGGGGACATGGATCTCTGCTCATCTAGCAATGAAATTCAGTTGCAAGCTAAAGTAAGTACAGAGGCAACAATATTTCAACTCTGATTTCCTCTGATATACAGCATAAATATATGCATACATAATTGAAAGCAATTCCAGTTACTAAATTATCACAGCACTGAGGTGGTCCAGAGATTCTGAGAGACACTGGAGGAAAGGTCTTGCAGGACAACTCATGCAGGGAATTTTTGACGCATCTCCCAAAATTTCCCAGATATTTTTTACTCTTACCCAATAAATGAACGAAAAGTATGATGCTTTACTCCCTCCTTACTCCTAATCTTTTCTTTCTCTCTTTCACTTCAACTTTCTGTTAAGAAGCCTGGGTGGAAATACTTTTATTTTTCCAAATGCTGTGAGAATAGCTGGTCCTGTAACACTTCCAGAGCAGCTTTACTTCAAATGCTGCCACAGCAGCAAACGGGTCTGATGAGGATTAACACCTCCCTGTAATTGGTGGATTTTGATCACTTACAGAAGTGACGTTACTCCCACTGCTCTCATTGATTTTGTTTCATAAATCCCAAGTGTGATATTATCCCCCTGTAGTTTAACTGCTTTTTAGGTGGTGGGAAAGATGGCGAAGGGGAAGAAAGTGGGGGCAAGTTGCACAGTTAATTCTATGTTTAATATTCTAATCCATATGTTATATTTCAACATTCTCTGGTTTAGGCTGCCTTATTTTCATCTGTAGCTCTCTTTGTTTCACTTCTCATTACTTTCTTCATCTTCCTTTGGTTTGCAATGTGTTACTTTGCTTTCTACTGTCCAAATTTGCTACGTATTTAGAGGTGCTTAGATTCAGTCGTAAAGAAGGTCACACAGAGTTCAGAAATGTTTGGAAAGGAAAAAAAAACCTGAGAAAGATCCCCTATTTTTCTTTTGCTGATGGAGGGTGCTGATGGCTTTGTGATTTGCATGGTAAGGGTTATTGGGGACTAGCTCTGGTACAGCTTGTCCACATGCACTCAAGACAGCACGGGGTTTCGATGCTGTTTCCTCATGAGATCATATCTGCAAATGAGCAGTGGGAGTTCTACTGGGGGAGGCTGGGGGGAGGAAGGGAAGAGACAGACTGCAGTCCAATTTGAAATAATTAATCTAATCTTTCTGTCACTACTCTGACCAATTCATATCATCCTGCTGCTCAAAACAAACTGCTGGATGTCGCGTTCTCTTTTTTATAGACTTCCTGTAGCCATTAGCCCTACGTCAGCTTATGTGATATATCATGTATCCTTTAAAATTCTACATTCATTTGAATGAGTTCTTGAGTTATTAGTTCCTCCATCCACCCACCGATCCCTCCCTTCCCTGCTTTGCTCCAGGTAATCAGCAATTCAGCAGGACACTCAAAGCAACTACTTACAAAATTATCTATCCAGGAAGATGTTAGAGGTTTTATGTATATACATAAGAGGAGCAAAACCAATTGGCTGGGTAAAACATTTACACATAACTTCTGGCTTTCTCTCAGGCAGAGCTTTTGCAAGGGATTTATAGGTCAGATTGGCTCAGCAGTTTCAGCCAATTGCCCACCCTACCTTAACAAAGCTTGTGTGTGTTTGTACAGCTGTGCTCATAGCTGTGGGAGTCCCAGGGATCCCACAAGCCTTCAGTTCCTCTACCTCCCCTTCATCATTTACCAGCACACAAATGTGCACAGAATGAAACTGTAGAAATCTGTCTGACTAGCAGGTTAAAGGCCCAGGATTCAAACCCTGTTTATTTTCTTTGCTTGATTTCCTGCTGCTACAGTGAGTAAATGGTATTTTTCTCCTTGCCTTTTTACCTGTTTGTCTATCACTGTTTGGCCAAGAATGAAAGAAACCATCCCTTTCAGGGTCCTTTAGAGGACTTCAAGGGACACAGAATGTTTATGTGCTGCTCTGGGTCTTCAGTGTTTTGTTCTGTTTCAGTGGAGGTGATAGTATAAAATGGGATATAAGTCACACAGAAGTAAACCCACCTGCATCTCCTACATGCAAAGTAAGGGATGTATTTTAATTAATATTAAACCAATTCACAATTAAATCCAGTAAATGTTTGATGCTAAGCAGTTTAGAGGCAATTAATATACCTTTTTGAACTGGTGCCACAAATTACAAAGTCTGCCATCTGGGGAGGTATTACATTTGAAATTAAATAAAAAAAAAAGTCAAGATGTTTCTGAAAATTAGCTAGCAAATTCCAGCCAACCTCACATACATTAGGATTTTTTTTGAACAGCAAAAGAAAACAAGGAGGAAAAAAGTTCTTAAATTATATCTATTAACCTAATAAAGTCCAGAAACAAAGAATTTCAATAAAATGTTAGCTTAGCTAGTGATTTCAAAAGAAACTCTATTTGTATTTCAAGTATTATTGTCATTCCTAAAGTCTGATGCCAGCTTGATAAAAGGTCCAATTCAGAAAAGTATAAACTCTACTAACAAAAGAAATTAAAAACTGTCACATTTTCAAAGGATCCTATTACTCAGTTCTTGCAGACATTTCTAATTAGAGAACTGTATTCATTAACACTTGATATGTTAGCAATCTGCCAAGATTTCTGCTTTCTCTTTCAGTCATTTGGGCCTCTGTTCTGCAATGAGCTAAGCAAAGACTCATGTCCACATCCAGCCTGACTCTGAGGGTAGAAATTCAGAGGGAGGAAGATCAAGAGTAGAGAGGCTCCAACATAGAGCTTGCAGGGGAAAAAGGACATTTTACTTCCTTACTCTTCAGACCTCTCTTTTTTATTTTTTTTTTTTTTTCCATTTTACAATTATGCAGACATAAGAAGGAGCTAGGAAAACTTCAGCTGTTTCTGAAAGTGAATTCACCAAACTGTTTAAAGAGTTTAGTGAGTCAGTCACTCAGGATTAAAGATTGCATCCATGTTTGAAAAATGACAGACAAGTTTCTGACTGGAAATAAATAAATATAAAAAGCCAGTCTGCATTTTCTGTTGCAGCACTCAGAATTGGATCTGACACATTTGAAAATGTGAAATAAAATTCCAATTCCATTTTTTTCCCAGCCTGCTCTTAACTAGTTCTGGTTTACTTTGCTTTTCTCAGATTAACCCCACTTTGCACATCAGGTAAGATGCTTGCTAGATGAAATGAAGCGAAAAGAGAAAGAGAGTGTATGGATATGCAAGTAACATTCACTTACCAAATGACCATGTTAACACTTTTCATGGAGAATCTCAATGAAGTAGAAGTATTGTAAAGAAACACCAAAAGAAAAAATGTTATTAAATGCAAGGAATCTCCAAACACAATATTCTTCTGTACAATTATCCATACTACTGCTATATCAAAGTTTTTCAAAAATCTGGAGATTGACTTTTTTCTTTGGGGGGGGGGGGGGGGGGAGGGGAGGAAGGAGAGGACTTGCCTTTTGGCTTTTGTCACATTTTTAAGTTTATATTTTCATGACTTCTGTGCAATTGAATTTTTTTTTCCTTAATTAGGAGCTGAAATTATTTTCTCATCAGACAGAGTCCTCACTTTAGTACAAGGGAGTACTGGAAAGAAGAGCTTCATGCCATACTGAATCAAAGGTCCTACTTAGTACATGACTGCACACTTTGTTTCTTTCCACAGACGTTGCACAAAAGACCTTTAAGAGATCTCTGGTTGTCACACTGCTTCTTGACTCAGGAGAGTTTCCTCTGCATCCTGGACATAATTTCAGAGGCATTTCATGGATAAGACAATAGGAATTCTACAGTCAAAACTCAGGATAAAGTGAGCAGAGTAGTATTCAAATACCAGTGCATATTATCAGATTCTGTACATTTTCATTAAAGAAGTAAGAAATATTATTCACTGCTGAAAGTATGACTAGCTGAAGAAGCTGCTAATCTTCTTTTCCAGTTTATGAAGTTAGATTATAAGCAGACAGTACAGGAAGGGGTGAAGGACTGGAAAACTCAAGCCCTTCCCTTGAGATACATTTGGAAAAAATCTGTGGGAGAGCTGAAGGAGTTTTTGTTTGACTTTCCATTTGTTTGGTTTGTTATACTCCAAAACAGATATAATACAAATCTCTTCAGTGTTACAGAAGATCCACCTCCCATATTAATCAAAACATGCAAAGATAGACATTTAACTGAAGGAATTTGTACAGTATGGCAAGAAGGAGAGATTATTGCAAAAACCTGGAATGGAGCGTCTCAGTGAACAGGAATAAAGCACAAAGTTATCTGGAAGTAAATGAACGTGTTTGAAACCCTCTTTTGGAATGCATGCAAAATTCATGATGTGTTTTGCATCCAAGTGAGATAATGTCCCCTCAAGGCTACTAGCCTAAAATCTATGCTTATTTCTGAACAACTCTAGGAGATTAGGCCATTACTTACACCAGAAGACTTTATTTTGCTTTATTTAATTTTTAAATTACCAATGAATTTTAGGCCTGCCTCAGTCAAATAAAAAAAGGATAAAACCACAATAAAAAATGAAATTAGAAAACACCCAAATACGTAGCCTGAAAATTCCTTACCTCTTTTGTCTTCACTGAGACTAAAATGAGAGGAAAATCCAAATATTCAATATTTTTTCCCCACTTTGTGCCAAACTTTTTTTTATACTGATAGAGACCACATCTTGTCAAAAAGCAAGTTTTGACAACACACAATAAATGCAGCTACACACAGCATGTTAATGGTTTTCAGTCCACAATGGAAAATCTTAATTACCATCTGCATATTTTCCTCACACTTCTAAGGTGCTACAGATGTAATTCTGACAGCATAGGTCATCTGCATTTATAGGCTTCTAGTATGATTAGAGATATACAATTTCCAAAGTGAAAATCTGATGTGAATAAATGACAATCCTTTAGTCATGCTATCCTGGGGATAGAGCTTCTGAATGGTAGAAAATATCTTAAGGTAGATTTTGCTTTCAGGTGGTCCAAGCAGTGAAATTTATCAGTTGAGATAACTGCACAGTGCCAGGCAGTATCAGTACTATTTTTGTAAAAGGGGCACATTGCAGAGAACACATTGTGATTGCTATCAATCCTCACAGAGAAACCAAGGATCAATAATTTTCAGGCTTATACCTGCAGTTTGTGAGGTCTTGAGTTTTGTAGAACATCCTGAAAGTGTTTTATAATTAGCAAGCGATACACATGCCACTGGCATTTAGATTAAGACTGTGCTTAATCTTTTTTTTTTTTTTTTCTTTTCAAGAAGGTTACTGCTTCACTGAGGGCTCATTCCTCCTGCATCCTTCTGTGGTTCTCACTGACAATGTGGCATTTAAGCCTATTCCTGCTTATTCATTGCCTTTCAAACCTTTACCTGGAAATGCTGCAGAACAGACAGCATACTGGGGAGTATGACCAAGTGATTGGCAGGAAGGATTTAAGAACATTGGAAAAGATAATCAAAGAGAAGCAAGAGAAACAGAGAAAGAAGGACTAAAAAACTCTGGGGCAAAGTCTTACAGGAGACTGTAGAATGTTATGTTCTCTCTGGGAGACCAGAGGTCTCTCCCTATAGTTCCAGGAGACACACTGTCCATGAACAGCTATTGGTGTTCAGATGAACAGATGACAAAAAGAGAGGATGAGAAGAGGGTAAGAGTTCAATAGAAAACTGGAATGAGGAAAAAGACAGAAAAGGAATTAAGGGCACCACTAAGAGCTCCAGTTGTGGTTTTAATGGCTCAAGAGCTCACTAGATGTTACTTGGCTCTGCAGAGCTGCCACTGCTGGATTGGGCAACTCCAGAGCTCCCTGCAAGGAGGTTTGTTTAAGAGAGTTTGTCTAATGTATGTGAGAGGTAAACAGAATAATCTCCCTCATGTTTGAGTCTTCTAAGTGACAGTTTTCAAGTCTGCTCTGTGCTTGTGAACATCCTTGTAAAACCCTACAAACTTAAAAATAGCAAAAGTGAGTGTCTGGGTACAATTATTTTTAAAAATGTTGAAATTAAGGTTTAAGTGCTTTTGGACAACAACACAATGTTTTAAATTTCTTGAAACAAGATAGGTTTGTGGGGTTTTTCACTACTTTCTGTAGCACAGAAAACTGCATCTCACAATGGGCAACATCATGCAGTAACTTTAATTTCTACTACTGAAAAATTAGTCATAAAAGGCAATGTTTGTAATAGACTTCTGTAAATTTCAATCAGATTTGGATTTTACCCTCAGCTTTTGTTTTAAAAAAATGCAAAGTTAAGTTTTTCAAGTACATATTGAACTGACATGAAGCAATGAGATAGTTCTATAGAATGGGGCTGGTAAAGCACAGCTTTTTTTCTGTGAAGGCTTATCTAAGTTATTTTCACTTGTGAACATGAAACAGAATACAAGACACTAAACTGTAATTGAACATTTTCAGTTGTATATATTTATATATGAGATATATATATGTATTTATATAAGGTAAAGCAGAATGTTACAATAAAATATTCCTAAAAAGCAGCAGTTTTATTAGAATTGCAATGTATGGAAACATTCGAAAAGCATTTGTCATTCAGCTCATTTTGTATGTGCACAGTTGCCTCCCTTCCTCCCTAGCCTCCTCATCCTTGAAAGCAGCATGCTGTTATCCTAAGTAGTCTGTTTCCAGTCTAGCCTTCTTTAATCATGATGAAAAGTCTAAAATCCAGAACATCCAATGTAATTATATTTTAAACAGAGAAATACTTGGCAAGAATTTATTGAGATTGTCCTAATTATAGCAGTAGCAGAGATGTGCCAATATGCCCATTACAGTTTTCTTACTGTAATATCTCACTGGAGAAAGTGAACTTTCAGCGCTAATTAATGGTGGCAAACTTTTCTTATGGCATATAATATCCAAAGCCCCTGTTTGTTTGTTTATTTGGGTCTAGTTCAGACTGGTTCTACAGATTGAAATTATTCCTGCATTGTTTTTACTTTGGGGTGGAGAAGTACCTTAACAGTTATGAATATTTATACAGTGCAGTGAACATCTGCCCACCAGAGGCTTTGCTACAGTTACTGTATGGAGTGGTTGAATCCTGAAATAGTTGTTAAAAATAACTATTTATTATTTTTACAGTAGTCATTGTTCTGAGTTTCGTCAAAGTGAGAGTCGACTCGCTGCATTCTCAGGCAAATTTCGCAATGAATGAGGGTACACTGACAGGGAAAAATGATGTAGTCTTGCTTACCAGAAGGAGCACACCAATGAAAAGCTTGAACTGAGAACTCATCATCTTGTTAGGTCTCCATATAAAAGTTCTTTCCCTTTCATACAAGATTGCTTTTTAGGGTAGCAACTGTTTATCTGATTATATCTCATTCATAGTACAGAACAACAAAGAACTGGGCCCATCAAAACTGAGGATTGATATTACATCCTCTAAAACGGCTGAACATCCTGTGGCAATGTGAAATCTTGCATGAAAAGCAGAATATGATGTAATTCTCTAGGTTCAGCAATATAGATATCTTCCTGAAATTCAATTAAACAAGAATTTTCAAACTAGGAACAAGCATCTCCTCAGCCATTGTGAATATCTGTTGCTCATACCAAGGAGCATCTTTAAACTGATTATTCAGGTGGTCTTCACTCTAGTTTCTTCTTTTAACATTTTCATACTAAGGAAATAAGCTTATGGCAATCATGGACACAATAAACATCATTAATTTCATTTTCTTTTAACCAGTTTCATCTGTTTATGATATATACAGCTGCTGAATGTATATATATGCAAGAGAGTTGTAATTTTAACTGGATATTTGAATACCTGTAAGCATATCCACTCTCTAATTCTTAGATCCCAAGGTAACATTATGCTTTTATCTATAGACACCATGAGAAATGCAATGCTATCTGTCTCCTTTATCTTTCAAAAACAGAAATAAACAGCAAGACTGAATGTCTTTATGGCTTCAAACTAAGCTCCTTTTATTCTCATGTATCTAATTTATCTTCTGTTCTGTCCAGTCAATTTTTGACAAAAGTGTCTTTATCATCCTCACTTGTTAGTATGTTTAAGTAATGCAATAGGGAACAGTAGCTTCGCAGTGAGAGACTGCTCCACTTTTCCTGTTTTCCAGGAGCAAAAGGGAGATTTCATCTCTCCTTGCTATGGATGTAAGATTCTTTCTCATCATCCCAGAAAATGTTTACCAATTATGAAAAATGCAAGGCTAATCTTTTGAGCACTGGAAACATCCTGGGAACTCTCATAATTTTAGTGCTGTTACCTAATTTTTTTAATAACTGCTGCTGAGATGATAGACACTTTTATTTCATATAAATTGCCATTTCTAACTAAGGTTCACAAAGTTTTAACTTGTTATACTGGATGATTCAAAAGTCAAGAAACGCATTGGTATATTTTCTGTTTTCCTTCATCATTTTTTAAAATTTATTTTAGTAATGCACACATGAAGTGAGGCAATTATTGTTGTTTGAGTTGCTAAATTACCATTAATTGGTTTTCACCTGAAATCACAGAATTTAATTTATCCAGGATATCGTAATTCTGGCTCATATTATGTGATTTGCAACCACTTCATAATTTTTATAGGAAGTAACTGTTAGGATATAGCAGTCACCACATTTTTTCTCACCAGGCATATACATGTATTAATATGTATGCACAATATGCAACAGGAAAAGAATAATTCCAAAGGGAGAATCCTATGTCACTCAATTGCTATTGATATGCTATTGCATATGCTATATATATTCTATTATATGCTATTGCATATTCACTATACGTGAACATTTACTTGCCCAGATAAACTGTGGAATCACTATGACTCTAGGTGCAAATTACGTAATTTTACATGCTGGTAATTGTCATAACTCTTTGTCTGTGAAGTCACCGTATTTGCATGTGTGATAGTGGCATCAGTATTTTCAAATTAGGGAATTTACTGTGGGGCAAGACACTTAGGAAAATAGAATCCTAAAGAGTAAGTTACACTTCTATGCAAATGTTTCTGACCCTGAAACAAGCTGGGAGAGGTATATGGAAACGAAACAAAATTATGTCTCTCAAGAATGTTATTGGAAGATTTTCACATGGTATCGCAACATTTTTAAACTGCAGTTGCCAAATGGCAGTGCTGCAGGAATTGGGATGAAAGAGCCCTTGCAGGAAAGTCTGTTAAAATAGCATGGATATGAAAGAGTAGTCCTGCAAATGTCAGTTCCATTTTCCAGCAATTAGTCTAATGCTTCAATCTACCGAGTAATTCCAGCCATTATATTTCTTTGCTTGTATCACCTGGCCTTCTTCAAGGGTAAGTCAAACTGCTCCACAGAAAGACTTGAAAATGGGCCATTTAGCTGACTGACTGTGCTATCACAATCTCTGGCACAAGTTCCTTTTTCCTCTTACTCTCCCACAAAGCAATATTAAACTTTTATGCTATGGGGAAAGGTCACTTGTTTCCTTAAATTAGCAACCTACTACTGACTGCTGGAATTTTAGAGGGAACAAATCCTCCATAAAACACCCTGTTTCATGGTCTGGATAGGCACATATCCAAAATTATGTTATAATTTATGATCTTTTTCTTGAAAGTGATGCATGGTGTTAACCCAGCCTTAGAAGAAGAGCATTAAGAGCATGTCTGTGCCATCTGGTGCACTCTGAGGGAGTGCTTCCCAAGGCAGCGCCACAAAAATGAGTTAACCTATAGACATACTGCAGTATAGACCCAAACAAGTAGCACAGCACTGCTGCTCCCAAGCTAATTGAGGGATCAATGAGATATTTTTCTGACATGCAACTCCTCAGCACGGTGGATTTCCCCAGTCACAGCACAGCACTAATAATCTTCCTTGAACTTATCAAGTGAGCTATTTATCCCTTTAGCTTTGATCCTTAATGTCTGCAATTCTCTCTCTTTAATAAGCACTTTGATCATGAGCACTACTTCAATAGTTTAATGAATTGGTTCTTCTTGTGACAATGCAGCATTAGTCTTGCGCATTTCAGTAGGTGTGTAAAAACCACTGCCAGTCATACCCACTTGTTAGCTTGCGAGGTGGGTCTTCTCTCTACATCAAACCTGTCCAGGAAGACAGAAAAATCCTATCTGTTATCTTGTTTTTTATTTGAAGTCAGTGATGGGAAGTATAACAACTTTGTCTGCAGCCACCGGCTATGTCATCAGCTCTGTTCAGCCATTTCTTTCCAAAACAAACCATTTTCTGTTCTCAAACTTTACCTCTCTATATCTTCTTTTTGGCAATCCAAAAGGCCTCAGAAAATGCTAAACAAAAACGGGCATGTTAACAGCACTTCCAGCTGCCTGCCTTTGACAGCTTCCAAGTCAATCTCAAGTAGAAAATCAAGTCTATAGGTTGTGTCACCTTTTTGGAAAGACCAAACCAGTGGGAGGGTTCAGAGAAGGAAATGTATGGAAATCCTTTCAGAAAAAGATAAATGTTATCAGAGGTAGCTTACAAACATTGGCTCTAGTGAGCAGATATGTGGGCATGATCCCCTCCTTGTTATTTATGTGGGGTTTATATTTGTGATGTGGAGTGAGAACAATACCCCTGTTCAACACCAGCTGTATGATTTTAGATAGCACTCACTAGCCAATTGCACAAGACCAATTCCAATCTGTCAGTGTAGTGTGGTCTGTCCTGTCACAGGAAGTGTTGTTTTTGGAACAGTTTGAGCAGCCATTGCCATTTTACTGTCTACTGACAGAAATTAATAGTGAAGGCCTTGTAGAGCAATTTATCAACAGCTGTTTGAATTCACACTTTTTTCACCCCTCCTATCTCCATACCAGAAGGACTGCCTGCCTATTTATGTCAAAATGTCAGTGGAAGGTAGAAATTGAGCAGGATCGACTCCTGGGAGTAACTGATCTCAGTGGCACAGGGTTTTGTTAAACTCCACTGGGGCTGGTTTTGAAAGGGGCTAAAAGGCTCCAGCTCAGGCTGGCCACAAGAGAGGTGTAAACACAGATGCTCCCAGAGAGCCCAGCCCTGCAAAGGCAGGCTGCAGACAGTGCAATCAGCACCACCCGAGACAGAGTGACGGCAGAAAACCTTGGAGAGGAGCAGTTGGTTTTCATTCAATTCAACCATATAACATAAAGCAAAAAATACAGTCATGTTAACAGACATAAGAAGGAAGCGTATTTTCAGCCATTTAAAAAACCAAAAAAACAAAAAAACAAAAACCCACATTCCCAGTCTGAGACAAAATCTGAACTCTGGCTGTTTTAAAGACCTAGAAATTCAATTTCTTTGGAAAATGCCAGGCTGAGGTCACTGTTTTTCTAAATCCATAAACTGTACTTGTGACACAAACTGTTCTGCCATCCACCTTGAATGACAGTGTAACTCTGCTAGAATACAACAGTACTCATAGATGTGCCCTATGTACATGTGTGTAGTACATATGTACACGTATACAGTGACAGGGTGCATACAAATAGTGCTAGGATAGCAGTGCAATTTCAGTATTCATCAAGAAATAAACTAACATCAAAATCAAATTCAAGGATCATACAAGAGGTCAAAATCAAAGAAGTGAACAGAGTATTGACAATCTTGTGAAACAAATTTTTAGGGTTCTGTCTAAGAAAATACAAAAAATTTTTTGCTAATAAGAAAATTATTTGAAACAATAGTTGTGCGTGTATGTGCATAAATATAAATTGAAATTGAATCTTCATTGAAAATCACCACTCTGAGATACACAGTGATGCTAAAAGGATTACTTTTTAAAGCATGAATGACATTTATGCAAAAACATATTTGCATGCAATAACTTTGAAAAAGATTACTCTCTAGACAGGTTTGTCCATGCAGTTTTTCTCACAAGCTTGCATCATTTAGAGAAATAAATTTTGAAGTCTGCAGAAACTTTGAAAGCATATTTTCCAGTAGCAGGCTTTACTTTCAGCACTTTATCTTTTGCAGCTTCCGTTCTTTTGAATGCTATTTTTGATGCTGTTTTGTGTGAAGGATAACAGCAAATGGTCTGGAAGAACCTCAAAGGGGTGGGGGACAGGGGAAAAAAAAAAAGGCTGCCTTCCTTGACAAATAAAAATATGCTTTACCATTCTCTCATGCAAAATGCTGATTTTTCCAGTATAGAAAAAAGGGTGCTCTTAAATTTCTGGCAGCACCTAACATAACCTTCATTATTTGCTATCCTAACCACATCATCAAAGCCTTAAAAATTCAATGAGAAAAATTTTTTTTTCCTTCAAAGGAACTCATTGTATATTTCACCATGAATACAGAGAGGAGTGATTTTGTTTCCTCTAAAAGGTGTGATTTTTATTGCAAATCAGAAAGACTGTGGAGGTCCAGACTATGTTTTACACCAAAAGACTGGCACACAAGGAGCCTTCATGACATACTGCAAGGTCAAGAGCTGTAAAAATTAATGCAGAGAGCATACCTCAGTTAATAAACAGTTTTACAGAATCTGATCAGCTCAGGAATGACTGGAATATACTTTTTTCTTAATATGGCATTTGTTTGTGGTTTATAACTCCTTGGGAATTGGCTTGGTTACTTACATATTCTTTTTTCAGACTTGAGATGAAGTGCAAAGGTAGGAGCATGAGAGAACCATGGATAGGAACCACCAGAGCAGGGTGAAGGGTAAAGGAAGGTTGTCACTGAAGGACAAAATGGACTTTGAAATAGCTTTACACACTAACTCATCTTAGTAGAAACCAATTTTACTGTGAAATGTAATGAGATCTTACCTTCATTTCTTCATTTGAAATGCCTGTCCTGAATGTTCCAGGATGTGAATGTTGAACTGCTGTTCTGCAAAGGGTGCAGGAGAATCCTCCCACCAGGACCCCTTTAGCACAGCTAGTGAGTTCCACTTGTGGGTAAGTAAAGACACAGAAGTTATTGAATATTTTGAGATAATCTGTCTCCATAACATTGATGTAGCAGAGTCTGGGGCATACTGATTCACACAGAGAAAATATTTTACTTTTCTTTCAAGCTCTAGGTGTTTTAATAAAGACTACAGACAGCACCTACCAAATTCAGAGAAGAAACTTATGTAAAACCTGGATATAAATGCATGGACCTAGTTGAAATGTGAAACTGAAAATGCAGCTGTGAATTGAGTGCAGCTGTACTGTCCATGTTATGGATCGGAAGACTGCAAATGCATTAGAAGGAAATACCTGGTACCATCAGCAACAATGTGAGATCACAGTTGAAGCTGGGTGCTCAGAGTGTCCTGAAAAAAGTCAGATCACCCCTGTGTGCTTTGTAATTGTCAGTTTATTAACTTTGTTTCACTTCTGTGTACTTGCAGAGGTGCTTTCCTTTAAGAGACCTTCTCTTTCAGTATTCATTTATCATTGCATAGTATTTTTTCAGGTGATACTGAACCCAAGAGGAAAAAAGTCACTTCTCTCAGTTTCATAAAATTTGCCATCTCTGTCTGAAGAACACTACTATTCTGCTCAGGACATATCTTCTCTCATCCCTGTACCTTGCCCTTATATGAGAGCTTGTACTGCGGTAATTTAGGACAGCTGCTGGGTGGACACAGATGGATTTTTGTTGCTCTGGTTTGGTGCAGTGTCTGAGAGTTACTGCACTTTCACTGGCATTTAAGATTAAGGAGCTAAGAGCAGCTGAGGCACAGTTATATGGGTGTTCTTTAGAGGTGTTGATTGCTGCTCTGTTGGACAGTGGGAAAAAGTGGCATCTTAAACTGGTATAATTAAACCTGAGCCCTAAATCAGAGAAAGCTTATTGCAACTTACCTTTTTCTAAAATTCAACTGGTAAGGCAACAGAAAAAATGGACCAAGTAAGGTTGCCATTGTATTTTTCCTTCTTAACATGGCAACAAAATGATATAGTAAAAGTAAATAATGATAAATTTAGGTAATTAAAAATGTTTGTGGGGAAAATTGCAGCTGTCTTTGTGACCCGAGCATGTAATGAGGATGCTGAACCAGCAATGCTGCTGAAGGAAGGCTGGATCAAAAATGGTCATCAAAAAACGAACAAAGTTTCAGAGAAACAAATAAATGCAAAAACAGGTAAAAATATG
Organism: Certhia americana; assembly: GCA_018697195.1. Classification (NCBI taxonomy): domain Eukaryota; kingdom Metazoa; phylum Chordata; class Aves; order Passeriformes; family Certhiidae; genus Certhia; species Certhia americana. The sequence continues at coordinate 30,223,582 of CM031858.1, forward strand.
GTTGTTTACATTTTTTAATAGTGATTTTTTTTCCCAAAAGTTTTCTTAATCCATGAAAAATCATCCTAATTTCACACTATTAATCGGTTTTGATGGTTTAATTTTTCTGCTTAGTGTTGAACAAGTGTTCTGTGATTGTGAGACCTGATGAGATCATTGTGAAAGAGCTTGTACTTACACCTGTTTTACTTTCAAGACAGTGCACTCAATAGACATGGAAATAAGAGGGTCAAATAAATCTTGATCAGAGCTTTCCCCACAACAGATCACAGTGGTTTAGCCATAAGGCAGTGAGAGATAATGTTTCAAAGGTGAGTAAGACTGTGCAAAAATTGCTTTTGTCTTGCCAAGGGACTAATCTGATTAGCAGACAATTCTTTCATGTTTTGGGTGTAACATCCTAGAAATGAGGCTTTTGGTCTTTTTCTTTCATTGAGTTCTACCAGTGGAAAGAGTTGAAGAGGTTGATTTGTGTGCTTTCCACTGGGATATATAAGCACAAGTAGAGCTGGTTTGTAGGTTATTTCAGCTGGTAGAGACTCTCTGTGCTTTTTGTATAGAAAATAGGTGTTTATTACTTGGAAACCCAGTAGAGAGTTGTCCTTTAATCATCTGACTGTGGGATCTGACATGTTATAAAATGCACCTGTTAGAGGCTGTGCTGGAATTCAATTAGTTCTCATGTGACTTTTGCAGCTGAACTAATGGGCTGAAAGGTTATACTGGGTAAATACAAAATCTCAAATTGATTCACAGGGAAGTCTGGAGAAATGTCATGATTTCACTTTGTAAATTTTGGCTATACCACAATAATCACATTCTTATTTTGCTTTAAAATAGCCCTTACTAGGGTAGTACTGCTTACTTTTTTTGAAATTTCAAGCAAAAGTTTTTTAGTTAATACTTTTCTGTTAAATGTCAGATCCTTCTGAGTAAGAAAGAAAAATTGCTGTACTACAACAGCTACAGTTTGATAAATGGTGACCATTCATTTCCACTCATTGTTTATATTGTCATGTTTACAATATTACAAGTCATATTACAAACTCATTAAGAAGGTTATTATGACTCGCTACAAGAAAACAGTGATTTTATTTGATCTGCCTAATGCCAACCTGCAATTACATTATAAAAATTTAATAGTAGGAGACAGTTCTCCTTTAGGCATATCTACTATAGAAAAGATATTTTGGTGTGTGTGTCCACCAAGAATTTGACACATTTATTTCCCTTTGTGTTTTCATTTTACATTGGCATGGTCTGGTATCAACTGCATTATGCATTTCCTAATTTTTCATTGAACAAACAGAATTTTTACTGGTTTACAAATAAGAATGATTAAAAAAACCCCATATCTTGTATCAGTTTAACATAGCCTTTTAGTGTCTTTCATATTTTGTACATTTTAGATTTTGCATCTTGTAAACACCAAATTAAAAATACTTGGTGCTTACACACATCAACATAGCAAATGCATAAAACCAGTCTGTGAACAAGATAATAAAAAAAGTTAGAAATCTATGCTAATACCTAAGCAATTTTTGTTGTCTTGTCAGATTTTTTGCAATCCTTCATCTGTTGAAAGTTGAAGCTAACAGATTTTGGTCTCCTGGTCTAACCCTGCTGCCTCCACATATCTACACACTTGTCATGAGCTACTGCTTTCATAATGTAGAAACCTGAGATGCATTAAGCTTTTCACAAAACCCATAACAGAACTTACTCTAAAATGACCACAGCAGTTGATTTTGTCTTCAAGTGTATTTTGTTATAAATGAATATATGGATGCATAGTTGTTTACTTTATGATTTATTATCATGATGGTTACTTTGTTTCTTCCATGTTGAGAAGCCCAGGGGAGCACTGCACCATCCTGGGGAAGCTCAAGTACTCTTGAGCTGTGGCCAAAACCCTTCCACCAGCTCCTGCTCCCCACTCATCAGCCTCTGAGAGCAGGGATAGGAGGAATTTGGATCGTTATGCTTCCTCCTGACTAAGTTACATTTTCAATAAACTTGTTCAAACAAACCACCAACCCATTTTGGCTGAAACTTTCAAAGTAACATCAACCTGAGGCAGAGTCCTGCCAAAGAATTTAAGCCTTATGCACTGTTTTAAGTGGCATCTGAGAGAAACCTTAGGTGGCCTTCAAAAGGGGACCTTAAGCCTAGAGAAATACAAGAAAATCATCAAGTAGTCAGTTTTGTTACTATGAATATCCAATATTGTCTGAGTAGATAGATACTCTTGTCCTCCCCATGCTCTCCTAATTTATTTTGACTTTATTTTTTCAAATTTTTTTTTTTTTTATTAGCACAGTACATAGCTAAACTGAAGGAGCAACCTTAGTAATCCTTTGAACAGGTATTGCTTACCATTTCTTTCTCTGTTTTTTTGCTCATATTTTCTTTTTTTATTTCTTCAAGTGGAAGATGCAACAGATTTTGACAGCTAAATGACTGTAAACCCTAGTTTAGTAGAATGAATGCATCCTTTATGAAGTTTTCCAGTTTTTGAGCAAATAAATCTAGCATTGCTTCTGTGTTCTTAAGCTGCCCTTAGTCAGTGCTTGGAGAATTGCCATTCCCTGCTGCTTGGTGCTGTGGTTAGAAGCCTAAGTAGAGTAAAGTTATCAGGCAGCTGGATGTAATGTTAATTAATAGATCTTGAAAATATCTTAACCCACAGCCTTAGAAGAACCAAACCTACTTTTCTATTTGCAGTTTTCATAGAACAATGTGCATTTATAATTTTAAAACCTTTAGCTTTGGAAAAATTAAATTTTAAAATTAATTGATTTTTTTTTAATAGATAATTTTATTATTTAATCCATGGTGATCTCTGGGATTTCCTGTCTGGAATTTGCATTGATACAAATATCTTGCCTGTCTTGAGATAGTTACTGTACCATCCCAGGCCATAGAGTGTCCTTAAACAATTCAGATTATGAACAGTAAGACTGTCTCACCCCATAATGACTAATCAAAATAATTTTGGTGAACTTGAGTCAAATGTCTTCCTATGGCTCTATTTTAATTATTACTTAAATATAGAAGTTAAAAAGAAAACAGAGAATTAAAAAATCAGACAAGCAGCTATGGAATCATTACGATCACTCTTACTATGATGGAAAAATCAGTAGCACAAGAATTCATAACAGAAGAAAGTTCAGGATGTTCATGTTCATAATAAAATCAGCATAATATTACCACTGAAAGCCCAATATGCCCCCTTAAAAATATGAAATAATCCCCATTTTTTATAACACATGTTATTGAATAATGACTGATGGAGTACAGAATTAAAATAGGCTTCTTTCAGTATGTCAGAACTATATTGGTTAAAACTGAAAAATGCATATTTTGTTTTTCTGTTGTGAACATGCAACATCAGCTTCAACATTCAAAACAATCTCCCCTCCATGGTCAGTGAAGATCTGGGAGACTTTCTTCTCCTCATTTATTCTTTTTCTTTCTTGATGCTTGTGTTTAATTTGCACTAAGCTCCTGTGAAGAAAAAGAAAAAGTAGCCTCTCCTACTTACTCCAGTTTTAGCCAGAAGCAATAAGAGATTGACACCCAAAGCACCCAAAGTGCCCAAGGCCAGGCTAATCAGAAGCTGAGGCACACCCCAGCCCTGTGCCTGGCTGTAAACTGCACCTGATATGTGCATGGCTACAAGGTGCAGAAAGGAAGACACCAGCAAGGGAAGTGGCAGTAAGCATTTCTTTGGAAAAAAGCCAAGAGAAAAACCTTCTTTTGGGCACTGTGTTTGTTATCAATTCAGAGGTAGATTTCTGGGTGAGAAAGTTGGTTGCTCCTGTTAGTTTCTGTGGAGTGCAAATAAGTAAAGCATTGACCATTTTCCATGGCAGAAAAGAGAGGCACCAAATTAATACTGGGCTCACCTCATAGGTTTGTTCTCTCAATAAGCACAGCACTACAGGTTTGTAGTCACCTGAGCCAAAAAGGCAGCAGCTCTTCTCTGAGATGCAGGAGGGCTGAAAAACTGGAGAGATGATGCTGAACATGGTACCCCACTTTGCAGAACAGTCTGTGCCCGGTGTGAGCCAGACTGCTGTGTCCTCATCTCTTGGAAGCACAGCTCTCCAGCTTTCTTCATACCTTTCTGGGCACAGGGGTCTGCTTCCCCCAGCAGTGCTTGTGTGCTCACAGATTTGTATATCTGCTTTCAGTTGGTAGCATAGGAAGGCAGCTACCTCACTGTCAGCCAGCAAGGGGAGAGCAATCACAGCAGCTGAGGTTTTCCTGGATATGTTCTTGGCCATGTTTTGGAGGCTCCAGGGCAATGCTCATCTGGTGTGCATTGCCAGCCTCGCTGTACCAGTCAGTAGAGAACTGTCAGATTTGTACTGCCTGAGAAGCTGTTTCTCCAGTGGCAGCCCTGCAAGGCTGGGCTTGCTTTGTGTTAGGAGGTGACTGGCTTAACCCCAGAGAGACCTGAGCACAGCCCTCTTTAGTTTTGGGAAAGTTTATTTGAGGTTCATATTAATGCTACAACCAGAAGAAACTCTGTCTGATTTCAGAGTAGGAACACATGTTCACCTTTTAAGCCCTCATCAGGGCTTCTAAGAAAGCAGAAAAGGGGCAGAATCTTTTAATATTCAGCAGAGAGGATGGCTTAGCAGCTGCCAAGTAGAAGCAGTTGACATTGCTTGAGAACAGGAGCAAACTGCTCTTGCTCACTCCTCCTACCTCCCTCAGCTGACTGAACATAATAAATATAGTGGTAGGAAACAAATGGTCTCCCCCGCTGCTTTACTAGAAACTGGAGTGTCAAGTCTTCCTTTCCTGGATAAAAAATAGAGTGGGCAGGATGTGACAGGATTTCTAAAATAAGCTTTGCAGAAGGTAGACAACACAACCAGGATATGAGCAAGAGGGTGGATATGATCTGAGGGGGCACGACTGTGTGATGGAAAGCCCTGAGGAGGAGCAGGAAGAGAAAAACCATGAGTGCTTGGTACATAGTAAAGTATTTACAGTACCACTTCACGGGACGTTTGTGGTTTATGAGGTATGCTGAGGCAGCTGCTGGATGTGTACTAATGTATTATCACAGTAATGGATTATGTTTTAATTCCCTTTAACGTTCCCAATCCCGAGTAATGCAAAGAAGCAAATTTGATTTCTGTGCCAAACAGCAAGATGTGTCTCAGATTTAAGACATATTCAGAGGGCTGTGATGACTCCTCACCACACATTGTGCTGCACACAAATCCTGCATGCAGCTCTGTGCAGCCCTGGTCCCAGGGCTTTCTACAAGAGGAAGGATGTCTCCCAGTAAGAAGAAACACTCTGTTCCCTGTCCTGAGCAAATTTTTTTATTGACAGTAAAAGTTTCCTGGTTTAATCCATTAATTTAGAAGCAGTTAGGGAAAGGGGCTGGAGCAGCTTCACAAGCAAGGTCAGCTGGTGCAAGGAGTCAAACTCACTGATTCCAGATAGGCTGTAATAATTATGCTAGCGATTAAAAAAAAAAAAAAATAGAATACTAGATAAAAATAGTGTCATAACTCATATCCCCAAGAGAAGAATCTCACTCTTATTTTACACATCTACATCTCAAACTTCACCACTGTTTTTTGGCAGAAATTACTGTACAGGAGAACCACTCCGCCCTCAGTTTTGGTGTGCAGGAATCCAGAGTGATAGGAGAGGTGATGCTAGTCACACAAGAGCAGGCTCAAAGAGAAGCACTTTGCTGTACCAGTGGCACAGTGACAGTGTTTGGATTGAGACTGTGAAGGGCTGGCTCAGGCTGGATAGCTTGTTACTAACACTGCAGCCCTGCCTGGAACTTTATTGGCTATAAATGTATGGAAAGAGAATCTCAGAGGAAAAAGAGACTGATCCAGAATGCTTAATCAGTGATGTAGTATACACCCCTACCAAATGTTTTCAGTAAAAGCAGAGCTACCAAATGATTGTACAGTTTTGACTGAGTAGCTGGCCTTCAGTGTGTTACCAATAGCATCGAAATCAATAGGCAGAGAGTTCCTATGGCTGCAATATCAAAGGGCTTTAGGAAAATACTGTCAAATCTCATAAAGGACACAGGCTGTTGGGGAGCTGCTGCCAACATTTGAATAAATTCAAATGTCTAATGCTAATTAAGAGAGGCAGTGCTAAATAGCAATCCTTATCCAAGCATGACTCCAGCAAAAAAAAAAAAAAAAAAAAATTGATGTTCCCTCTGGGTGTGGTCCTAGAAATGATCTCTAGAGCTGTCAGACATACCCCAGGCGTGAGTCAAGAAGCATTTATACAAGTGGCTCTACACTCTGTGCTCTTCAGTAAAGGACAGCAGATATTTCATTCAGGTAGCAAAGGCCACCTCCCTAGCTGTGTGAAAAAGTTGTGTTCTCTTTTCAGCAAAACAAAGTACCTGAGTAGTTGATCTGGTGGAAATACTCCCCAAGAATTCTATATTGGTGTCCAGTGGACATGTAGAGTTACCAAAAAGAAACTCTCTACATACGTTTTCAAGGCTTTCTGTACTGGATCAGTAAAAGCAAAGGTGTCAGATAATGTGATAGTATACAGCTAAAATGTTTTCTTTTAACAGCCTCATTGTGTATATCTGGGGTGAGTGAGTTGTAAGATGATCCTCCGGACACATATTTTGGAAACTTTTTGGTAAACTGCCATGCAGCCAGCAGATTTAGGGCCAGTGATTAAGTTACTGAGGCTTTTTTTTAAGTATGTTCTCCTCAATATATCTTTCAGGGCTAGCCATGTGCCAAGGGGTTTGTAACCAAGCTGTGATTTTCTTTCATGCTTTCAGAGGTCTCATTACAGGCTGCTGGCACTCACAGCTTGCTTCCTGCTTATTTCAGATGACCACAGCACTCAGCAGAGGCTGAACAGAGCAGAGAAGTCAGTAAATGAGTGGGTCACAAGGAAAGAAAATGTGCATTTCTTCTGGGAAGGCAGAGGGTTTTATTTGTTACAAAATGGTAGTTGCTCTGATGCCAGAGCACAGAAAATTCTTTGCATAGATACTTTTGCACAGAAGCCTAATCCAGGCTTTTGAAAGCAGAAGTGCATTATGCAGAGTTTTTGTAAGTTTTTCTGAGGTACAGGCTTCAGGAAGAGTCTTCAGATTCTTGGTCAGGGTAATTTGTTTAGCTCTCTTGGCTTCCATGCTGTTTAGCCAGTAGATTTTAGGGTTAGGGATTTAATTGTGGATACCTTTTGCTTTGCATCCATATTGTGGTTTATTCATCTTATTTGATTTCCATCCTGCTTTGACTATGCTAAGAAAACCATTGTGGGTTTTTTATCTTGTTTTGTTTTGTTTTGTTTGTGGGGATTTTTTTGGTCTCTTTTCTTCTAAACATCTTCAATAGTTTTTTCTCCTGAAAACATTAATATGTACTTACTAAATGTGATACTCAGTTCCTCAAGTCAAAGGACAAGCCGACTCAGTAGAGTTTGCACCAAATAAGGATCTGGCCCATGACTTAAAAAGAGACAAAAGAAAATACCGTCCAAAGCTGACTTCTCTATTACAGTGTTCCAGCCTAAATGAAATGCTTTGAGGACATGATATTGGGATTTTTTTTTTTTCAAGAGGATCAAATGCAAGAAATAAATAGGCATGCAAAGTCTGCTTCCCAGGTTATTCGGGTTTCGGAGCTCTGTTGTGTCCTGCTGCAGAGTCTTTCCTTTTGCTTTGGTAAAACATCAGAGTGCAGAGGGTGACCCTGTGCACTTGTTTCAGATGAGTGTAAACAGAAGATGATATTACTTGTCTGAATGAAGTGGACTATCCCATGGAGGAGAATAATAGCTGTCTCCCAGGGCTGTTTTTCTCAAAAAGACTAGTGAGAACTTAAAAGTCAAAAGACCCAAGAAGAGGGTGAAAGTTGATTACTTTAAGGATTAAACTGTTACCCCGGTGAAGTCAGCAAATACTGTTTCTAAGCAATGATTTCAGTGTCTCTTGAGCGTTGTGAATCTGAACCGTGCAATTGGAATGTATTTCTTAAAGATGTAAATATAATGTTTTTAGTTTTTTTAAAATGTTATTTGGTGCTTTGACTTCAATAAAATTCATTCTGGAGTAGTGTATAAAAATCAACTTTTGCACAGAATTTCATTTGGATGTGTGTTTAAAAAAATACATTTAAAGCTAGAAGTATGTAATTAAAAAATTATACAGTTCTTTAATTTGCATCAAATTCTGTTCTGTTAAAGATGTACTTGCATTTGGTGTAGATTTTTAGCTACTTTTTCTTCCCTGTAGTTCCTTGGAAGAGGCAAACAAAAGTACTGTTGCTCTGGTAGCATCCTGTTAGGTAGGGAGTGATTTTTCACAAAGTCTTGATTATTATTTCATCAAGAAAGTAGGTAGATATTAAAGGTTACCCAGATGGTTTATATATTACTATAATAATCTTGTTCATAGAAACTCTCACAAAGAAAATAATTAATCATAAACATACTGTGATCCCCCTAAAGCAGCAACTGTTTTAAGTTGAAATCCCATAATGGCTATGACCTCTAACCCTGATGTAACTGTTTCTATCCTGGCTACTAAAGTGGCTGCTCATGAAAGGCCATCAAATACAGAAGTAAATGCAAAGGTTAACAAAGTTAGTGGACCAAACAAACTTGATACTGAGAGTGAACTTTCACATGTAGCAAGAAAATAAACAGCACTCTTCCAGACTGATCTACACAGGAGGTTTGAGATGCCAAAATATTAAATGTTATTAAGCACATAATCTCTATTTTACAGATAAGTGTTTACTCTGTGGGTTACCGTCCTTTTATATTGATAAAAAAGTCTTTCCCCAAATTAAAAAAGAAAAAAAGTTCATGCACTAGTGTGTTTTCAGTGAGACAGTGTTTGCTCTAGACTCCAAGAGAGCATTGGTAATTGGTTTGGGAAAGAGAAGAGATTGCATTGAGATGTGTAAATCTTAAGCACTTTTTGTGTGTGGCCCAGTTATTAACAAGTCATTTGATTTTTCAACCCCTCCCCAAGTGTAAGCATTGCATAATATTGTGCTTCAGGTTTTTCTTTTCAAAATTTCTGTATTGTACTTATCCCCCTTCCCCAGTCACCTCTATCATCCATAGATGGGGAGAATGCAGTTTGCCTCTCTAAGGCAAACTATTGTGAGGGGGTTTTTTGCTTCAGAAATAAAAGTTGCTCATTGATGCTTTGCTGGTTGAGTTCAGTAGGACAGGACTTTGTAGCTGTTGAGCTCCAAGCATGATTGCAAAAGAGTAGAGTATGGGCAGGTTTGCATGTGCAGGTATGCCAGAAAAGGTATCTTCTTGTACAGATATAGCGATTTCAGCAGTCCTTGAAGAACAGTGAAACAGAAGAAAACTCAGTAGTCTGAAATTTATAGCTATCCCCATGTTGACAGATGAGACACCACCATCACCAGGGTGTCAGAGTCTACTACTCCAGATTCCAGCTGCCTGTAGCGTCCTGCTGTGGGATGCAGCATCTCTGCTGACCTCAGCTGTACCTCATGCCTTGAAAAGCATGAATTCTGCCTCCTTACTCAGAAGTGAGCCACAGCATTAGGAAGAAAGTTTCTTTTCCACCATTATGACCCTGTGAAAATGGATAGGACTGCCAGGAAGCTAGTACCAAATGGGAGAATAAAAAGGCAAGGTCTTTTTATGAGTTTTGAAAAGAAAAACAAAAGCTTTCTTATTAACTTAATCAAGTTGGTATCCTGAGCCCCAGTCAGAAATTTTTAGGCTGCTATGGAATAAGCAATTTGATGATGAAAAGAGAAAGAAATGTTGGTTGTATATAAAATTTGGCAGTTGGGGAAACTATTTCCCTGGCCTACAAAGTAGTTTTTCAGGTAGATCAAAAAGAGTTGTTTAGCTCTACACAATTTCCAGTTTTAACAACATTAAATACCTTTTCTCCAGTTAGATATCAGTCTTTGAAGATTTTGAAATTGTTATTCCTATGGGGAGGAGGATATTGAATAATTCCTACTAGTTATGAAACTCAATATTCTCCAGATGGTTATTGAGACAAGCTTTTACACACCATTGTAAAATGGGTTTAAAATATCCTGTTCTGTCATTGACTAAACAAGTCACATGGCTACTGCATACGAGTTTGAACTCCGTTTTCAACTAAATGACCTTATTAAAACCATAAACAAAATGGTACTTAAAGGCTGGTTTTAAAGGACCAGCTATAAATCCTAGATTTATTGTAGTACTGTTCTGTTATTTGTGCTAAAAAAGATAAAAATAGTAGGAAGGCCATTCTGAACATGAAATTATGCCTTTGGTGATCAATTGGTTTAAAAATATACAGTTTCATGTGCTTTATCAGTCCTACAACATTTTCTTCAAATGACTTAACAAAATGATGTATTCACAACCTAAGCAATGTCAAATGGTGCAAGGAAGGAGCAAAATCCTGTGGTGAAGAGGGTTCCTTGGGCAACACTCTGCCTTCTCTTTCAGGAGTAAATTTGTGCTTAAGAGACCCTAAGCATTGTTCTTCATAAAACCTTCACTCTCACTTGTGGTCTAGCGCCATGTTATGCTGCAGTGGTAAACAGCTCTAGCAAAGACTCTGCAAATCATGTAATATAAACAAATAACCCCAGGAAGGGGTTACTGGTTGGGGTAACTGGACAAGAAGGTGGGGGTCTGGCTGGTGTGGGTGGCGGTAGTTGCTTGACAGGGCTGGACTGGTGCAGAATTGGAAGCAGGATTTCCCATCTCTGCCTGCTAATGCTGCCATGCAGGGTGGCTGCCCCTGGCGCAGCCAGTGCAACCCTCCTGGCCTGTCACCACTTCTCCAACTGCACAGACAGAGCCTGCAGCACAAGCCAGAGCAAACAGAGCAGAGACAATTCCATAGGAGAAGAATAATTATGCTTAAGGTCTCCACTCCCTGACCAACGCTTGCACTGCAGAGTTTGCTGCACCTCAGGGGAGTAACAGCAGGCACCTTTCACCCTTTATCTCCTCTACCATAAAACAATACCTACCAAGGTAGACATTTTTTTTTTTTTTTTCATTAGGATGCTGGTCCTGTAAGCCTCTACGAGAAAGGGTTGTATTTCAAAGTTACTAAATTATCCCCTTGGAGTTTCTGGGTTGTTTAGGATCCCTAGTTTACAAAATTAATTATCCCTATTTGAATAAACGCATCAATCAGTTTAAGGATTCTTTGTTTTTGTTTTTGGATCTCCCTTTTTTAGGGTGAGAATCTCAATGGTAAATTATAAGCGAAAAGGCTAAGCAAGTGGAGTGGTTTTAACTTTGAGAATAACTCCATGGCCCATTCCTAAAGTGAAGGAAACCTTGGCACTTCTCTTCCAGGAACCAGCATTTTTCCTTCTTATATTTTGTGCTGCTTATGGCATGTGACAATGAAAATATTAGATACTATAATGGACAAAAAGGGCTTAAATTAAAAAAAAAAAACGTAGTGATGAGAAAAATGCTTAGAGATTTTTGTTTCTTTAGGAAAAGTGTTTACATGAAAGGGAAACAGGAAAATTCATAAGGAGGTTGAATATAGTACTACACTTAAAATCATGCTGCTGAGATTTTTAAAAGCAATTTTATTTTTTTCTCTTCCGTAAATATTCCAGTTGTAACATAATTCACTTATCGACACTTATTTTTTTTAGCTTATTTAGCGTGCCTTGGCTTCAGAGTTTCAGTTTAATATTGCTAACAGTCTTAGTAAAAACCCCAGGATTAGCAGTGTATTTGAACACCTGCAAAGTTCATTTAACAACTGGAATGGCAAATGTTGCAAAATTCAAAATATATTTAGAATATTTGTAGTTTGAATGTTAACCACAGCTGCTTAGTGTTGTTCAAGAGGCTTGGAATGTACATATTTTATACATCTCAAGGAATAGCTGTGATTGATGGCCTTTCATATCAACTGTTTGATTTGCTGAAAGGCAGAACCAAAACAGTGGAAGAGGGAAAGTTTGGGAAGAGCTGCCAGACCAGCAAAATTGCATATTAAAACAAAAAAAAACTATCCAGGTTTGGCACGCTTCTGAATCTCAGCTGAATTCAATAGATAAAGGGACCAGAGAGAGAAAAAGAAGATTAAAAAATAAAAGTAATAAAACCAGACAAAACAGAGGAAACAAGGTTAATTATCTTACTGATTGCATTCACATAGATGAGTTGTCCTATCACTCAGATGGATGGAAGTCCTACAAATGCTTCATACAGAGCTTTGAATAGCTGATGTACAGGTATTTTACAACCCTAACAAAGCCAGATTTTTCAATGGATCATTCACAAATCTTTCAGAGAAACACAGTTTTCTATGATACTTGGCAATGATAGTATCATTTTCCATACCAGACTCAATGATTAAGCCAGGTGCATTACATTAATTTTCCTTTTTCATTCTGAGGAAATGGATCTTCTCATATTTATACTAGCTGTGACTACTGCAGCTCAAAAGATTTTACTTGAGTAACTCTTGATTTATTTGAAGGCAAGAAATAAAGATTTTTAACCATTCCTTTTCAGTATTGATAGCTGGAAAGTATTTTTGTCCAGATTTCAGCCAGTTCCAGTTTTAACCAAAACCACCACTATGCACAAATTTAACATTTAATTTTCTGAGAAACTTTGGCCTTCACCTCTTAACACACTGGAGTAAACAGGCAGACACTGAAATTCTGTAAAGTCAAAACATGCTGCACCCTCTTCTCTTTAATATTACAGAAGCTACTTCCTAAATTCTTACTTAACAAATGCCACATGTATTCAGCTGGCTTTGCTGACAACCAGGGTACATATCTTGCACTCCTAGATTTCAAACATCCATCTAGAATAAAAAAAGGTATCACAGGGCTTAACCCCCCCCTAAAACTACAGTAGCTATTTGCGCACTGCTTTTAGGCCATACCTATTTAGGGCAAACTGTTGAACACACAAAAGCTGAAGACACAGTAGTGTTCACATACTTTAGTCTAGACTTCCTTTGTGTTCTGTCTGAATCATCAACTCATTGTGTAGAAGAAGCATGAATGAGCAAAGATGAATGTGGACAGCAGAAGGATTGAAATATTTTGTGGTGTGATCTTTATCACCCAACATATTTCTGCTGTGGGAGACGTTTTAATTGGAACTTTAGCTTTGGTGTCTCCTCAGCCTAAGCAACCCTTAGGATAAAAGTCTTAATCTCTTTCTATGATGGACCAGAATACCCTTCCTTTTTAATGGACATGGGTCTGATTTGAGCACCTTCATTAGCTCTTCAGTACTTGGTTTTTTTACAGCTGCTCAATATATTGGGAAACTCAGTTACACTGGGAAAGCTTTAGACATTTTAAAATTCAGTACATTAGGAGCTTAGTAACACGGGTGGCTTACCCCCATGCTCCATTCACTTGTTTCCCTGTGGAATACAATGTCCAGATCAATGTTACTATTCTGATGCTCAAAGCCCAGTATGATATTGGCTACAGTTAGATGACGACTCAACACTTCCCTTGAGAACAGGGCTTCCCACCAACAGCTATGTTTTTTCTGGGAGAGTTATATTGTGCACATTCCACAGAGGTGTTTGAATGCAAATGCCGGGGGTAAAAAAAGCAACGATTCAGAATAAAATCCAAAAAATAACTGTGTGATGTATTTTTGCTCAGTAAAATCTGGATCGAAAGAAGTGTTGAATAATTTGGCTTGAACTATTGAAAAATGCAGCCAAAACAGTTTAAAAGTAAGTTTCCACGTTTACTTCAAACATGTCACTCAAGTATGTGCTTAATTACTTTTTCCAGGATCTTTTCTTTGCCAGCATCTTGAATAATCAAGCTTTATATTCTTATTTTGTGTACCTAAATACACAGTTGCCAAACATATAAAACACAAAACGGTCAAGTCTTTTGGGCAGGACAAAAGAGGCCATAATAGGCCATTAATAAGATTTATCTTATGTCTTTTATTTTTCATTTGCATTATAATATAGACTTTGATGGGAATTAGGTAATGATAGATACATTTTATTTGCTCTGTTTCATTAAAAGGTTTATGGAAGTTTTCTGCTGTGTAATAAAGTATTTTAATAACACATGGTCTATATTCCTAATTTTTCACAACAGAAACTCATTGAAAATTGGTACTTGCCGTATGCTGATACAAAGTCCTGTAGGTGTACAACTGACAATTTCAACTACATTAAAGTATATTTTTAGCAAAAGATGAAGCTTAAATAAAGCTTCATATAAGGCTTTACTGGCACATTAACAATTATTGAATAAAACCTGTTTAAATTCTTTTCTAAACCAATGCATTTTCACTATTTCTCCTTCCTCTGTCTGAGCTAGAGCATGCTGCCCAACAGAGGGTTTGTTGCCTTCAGTCATATCAATGACACTTATGGAATCTGTCCCTATTGGCACATGTGTCCTTTAGACATGTGTCTAAAGAAATCAGGATAAAATTTCTAGCTGCAAGTTACTCTTGCAATTTAGCTCAAAGTCAGGTATACCACTATTAAATTATGTGAACTGTAATCAGGTTATTCCCTCACTTTTGAGGGCTTGAGTGCATTACTGAACGTTTTTGCATGCAATTGTCTTATTTCATTTTGAAGCCCAGTCTTTGAAGCTCTTTTGGACTGAAACACCCTACTGACCCTCTTCCAGATCCAAACGTGCGAGTCTTGCAATCTGGAACTAATTGCCCAGACACCATCTGGAGGTCCTGTTCCCTAGTACAGGCTGCTGTAATCCTGAGGCTTTCACAGCAGAAGTTGCACTTTACAGTATCCTTAAGATCCAAAGTATTTGAAAAATGTTTCAAAATATTTCCAAATACTTCTGCCAGCTGGGGACACTGGGAAGGTTGCCATGCCCATAAACATTTGCATGCCCACATGCAATACAGTCTGTTTCATGTAAAGTACTGTCCAAAATGAGAAGCTGGGTGGGGCATCGGGGTGACATACTGAGATGGGAGCAGTGCAGGTGAAATCTCCTGAGTCTGGGTGCATAGTTGCTCCAGGCAGTTGCTTCTTTCAACCTATTTTTAGCTTCTTTCAACCTATTTTTCCTGAGGCAAAGTGTGGGGGTTCTGTGGATGGCTGATCCTCCTGGAAGAATGCAGCCCTAATTATGTCCTGCCTTCCACTGTGCAAGGAACTCCCCAAAATTGTTCTCCTCTCTTAATCCTGGACTTCCCTTTCACTCAATAGGCCATTAATTTTTCTGTCAGAAACCCCTTTTTGGGAATGGATTTGGCCATTAACAAATACCTCAAATTACAATTTTCCAGCTTCAACTATTTCAGCAGCTTAAGCACTATGATGAGAAAGCAGCGAAGGATAATCAGAGGAAAAAAATATGAAAAATGAGGACCTCAGGATTTCTTGCATTATGTTTTTGACTCAGGAATTCATAGCTTTGGAGAGAGAAATATTTGAGCCAGGAAAGGAGGATCTTTTCTTCCCAACACCTCAATGTCATATAAGAAGTTGGAGTGGAGTTTTTGTCAGGATTACCTTGGTGTTTGTTAAACTCACAGATGGCTTATTATTTCTGAGTGTAACATTTAAGCCGCAAGCTAGTGTCCACCAAAACCAGCTAAAGGCTTTGAATTAGCTGTAATCGGTTTTTGACTTGCCACTTAATGGTTGGAGGAAATGTCTTTTCTTTCATACCATCTATTCAAATTTCAAATATTTAAATACTTAAAACTTGCTCAACCTTGAATCCTCTTTATCTGGAACAAAGCAGGACAGTGACAAGCAGTGAGAAGTAATTCCAGTTCGAAACACAATTTACAGATATTCAGCGTCTGGTCAGTCTGGAGGGGGAAAACACTACAAAAGTGTTTTTGTAGTAGAGAAATGTCCAAATATTTTGCATCCAGACTTTCAGAAAGCCAGAGTTGAATACTATACTTTTTTTGAGGGAAAAAAAAAAAAAAAAAATTCTAGCAGATTTTCATGGGAAAATTGGGGTTTATAATGGAAACAACTTTGTAAGTAACAACAGCAGCAGCTGTTACTCATGTTGCTCCCCTAATAATAAAATCCTGTAGGAATAGTTGACCATGTTCAAACATGAAAATGTTTCAGCCATGAAAAAATGTCTTGTTTTACTGAGATTCTTTTTACCCCCAGCTAGTTTTGTATAATTAAATCTATTTACAAGGAATTGTCTTAGAAGTGTTCTTGGTTGTTTATTTAAACTTTTTATTTTTTCATGTGTTCCCTATACATGCAATCAGGCCAAGTGCTATCTCAGTCATGAAGGTTTGAATCCAGAATTACTGTGCTAAAATCAGCTGCATTGATGTCAGCTCCAGAGACCAGACATGCTCTCCAAGAGGACTAGGTGAACACTGTTTTGGAATTTAACACTGTTCTTCAAGAGGAGTTATCTTGTTATTGCTTAGTCATTTATGAACAGATTTACTACCATTATTACACTGACAATAGTCTGTTCCTTTTCACACTGGTTAAATTTCTGCATGCTATCTGAAGACCTTTCAAGCTCAGACAACTTTCATATATCCTACTTTGTCATAGGAATTCATCTCATTCAACAGAAACCACAGCCCTACCTGTATGTTCATCTGAAGAGATCTAAAAACTCCAAAAAGAAAAAAACCTGAATTTAAGTTCTTCAATGGTTTTGATACAATTCTTGAGAAAAATGATGTTCAAAAAAACCCCTGAAAGTTATCGAACTAAATTCATTTTCCTAAATGAAGATAGAAGAGATTTATAAGTGTTACCGGACTGGCACCACTCAATTAATTTCTAGATTGGTCAGTAACTCTCTAATGCTCCTGCAATGTCAGCTTCTCTGACCAGCTAATATCATAATACTATAACTATGAATATTAATATTTTTTACAGCAACATTATTAACTACTCTGGAAAATTCACTCTTTATTGTATGAATCAAATTATTGGGATTTACCTCTTTAAGGATCTAAGCGAATACCATACGCAAATGAAAAGGTAATCTGTGACTCATCAGACTTCCCAGAAGTAACAGTATGCATCCAACTTCCATTTGTAGTTTGCTATAATGTAGAAGGAATCTATTTAATATAGGACTAACTGGAGAAATACAGGTAAGTAATTTCCTTCCTTCCTTCCTTCCTTCCTTCCTTCCTTCCTTCCTTCTGCACCTTCCTTCCGCACCTTCCTTCCGCACCTTCTGCACCTTCCTTCCGCACCTTCCGCACCTTCCTTCCGCACCTTCCTTCCGCACCTTCCTTCCGCACCTTCCGCACCTTCCGCACCTTCCGCACCTTCCGCACCTTCCTTCCGCACCTTCCTTCCTTCCTTCCGCACCTTCCTTCCTTCCTTCCCTCCCTCCCTCCCTCCCTCCCTCCCTCCCTCCTTTCTGTGGCCTCTAATTGCCTATTTTTAAAGTGCAATAATTTCCATATAGAAATGTTGACTCCCCTCGCATTCCTTTTTTAAATTCTTTTTTAAACTTAGGAACCATTTGATCTATCAATTATTAAGTCTTTAACCAAACATGGTAAAAAAAGGAAACAATTGGGCAAGCCATTGCATTTGGCAGGACCCTTTAAGACTCACTTTGAACAGCTGGACTCTTTACAGTCCTTGTGATGCAGATTAAATGAAAATAATACATGGCAGAAAATGGCTAAATCATTTGAACTTCGCAAGTTATTGCCTACAGCCATTTCACTACAGCTCATTAGGGAGTTTATGTTTATAATGTAATGCCTTTAAATAGATTTGATTTTTCTAAACAGGGTTTTGTAAATTAGAACTTTCCCAGGGGGCTAACCCGGCGCAAGCTGTTCCAGTTGTGGAACATATCCTGACTGAAGAGGCAGGACTACAGAACAAATTGGCTTAAAAATGCAGAGGCCTGTGTAATGCAACTACTTATAAGTTTAGGAGTATCACAGTCAACTGATGTACAAATAATAATCAGGGATCCTTGGATGCATTTGTACAGTTGCTAATCTCTCACATTTGGAAACAAGCATTATCCTTTCCCTGTTTCTCAGTGTTCATATAGCTTTACAGATCATGAGATGCCACAAATAAAAGTTGCTTTTCAGCTGTTCATTCTCTAGTTATGCTTTTCAGTCTTCCAATTTTATTTCTGTAATAAGGAAAGCTTTTCGTTTTTTCGTTGTAAAAAACCCCAATTATTTTCTTATATCCTCTTGATTCTAATTAGCAGGGTCAAAAGGAACTCTATGCTCATTTTAACGCAAACTAAGTTTTCACAGTGCTAGTTTTCAGAATTCCTTACTTTCTTTCTTCCTTCCTTCCTGCCTTCCTGCCTTTCTGCCTTCCTGCTTTCCTGCCTGCCTGCCTTTCTCTTTACAGTACTTGAAGCACACTGCAGCATTTGCATTGGTTTTATTGGTACTTAGATTTCTTGGTATGCTTTCTATTTCTCAGTTGGAACCAGACAAGTCTGCATCTTTCACTGTTAATTTCACACTATTTTAAATTTTAGAAAATTCAAAATACCACCTAAAAGTAACTAGATGCTACACAAATAAAAACTAAAAAGACCGCCACTATCAAAATACTATCAAATATAATATCAAATATAATTAAAAATAATAAAAAATATCCAGAAGATCCATGTCTATGTTCCTGCTCCTTGCTTCTTTTTTTACAGTTAAATATGGCCCTGGTAAGTACTTCTTGCAAAGAGGAGCCCATGCAATCACAGACAAGGAGATGGACAGTGACCTACAGAGCAGGAACTCTTCTATCTCATGATCAGAAAGGACTTTAGTTTCCCAGAACCCTTTTCCAGGAAAGTCTTGCAACAGCTGCAAGAGCTGCGAGAGTTGTGTAGAGAGCAAGATACTAATTCAAGTTTCCCTGTGCAAGGGAACTTTGTCTACTCTGTCATTCTGAAGATTTAGAAAGGACGACCCTTGGACTCATGTTGCATGTGGTTTTTGAACATCTCCAAAACTGTCCCTCTTTTCTGAGACTTGTTCTGCTCCAGGTGAGACTTGCAACATCCACAGTCTTCAGACAATAATTCTGTTCTATGTGCAGGCCTTGACAAATATACCATATCTAGAGATTCAATTGAAAGGATGTACTCATCTGTGAAATTCTTCACAAGCAAATTGCTAAAAAACTTTAAAAATCATTTATTGAAGAATTGTATGTAATTTCCTTTCTTTCTTTCTTTCTTTCTTTCTTTCTTTTCGTGTCTTTGCGCGGTTTGCTTGTCGTTCTGTCGTTCGGGTTTTCCCCCGCCCCACCCCTTTTCTTTCTTTCTTATCTGTATCTAGTGCTTTCTTTCTGATTGTCTGGCTTTCTGGCTCCGCGTTCAGCCTTTTCTGCTTTTTCTTTTTCCCTGTTTTTTTTTTTTCTTTTCCTCTTTTTCCCCCCCCCATCTTTCTTTCTTTTTTTTTCTTTTCCTTTCTGTTCTTTCTCTTTATTGTTTTTCCCCCCTCACCCCCCCCCCCCCTCCCCCCTGTCCTCCCACCCCCCCCCCCCCCCCCCCCCCCCCCCCCCACCCCCCCCCCCCCCCCTCCCCCCCCCCCCCCTTTTTGCTTTTTTTTCCTGTTTTTTCTTCTTTTTTTTGTCCCCACTCCTTCCCCTTGGCCCCTTTTCTTCCCCCCTCTTCTCTTGTGGTTCGGTTTCTTTTTTCTCCGTTTTGGCCTCGTTTTTCTCCCTTCTGCTTGACCTCTTCTCCTTTCGCTGCCTCTGTGCCCTCTCTCCTATTTTTTTGTTTTTCGGCGCTCCGTTTCTTTCTTTTTCCTTTACACCTTCTGGTCCACTTGGGAACAAAGTCAGTGGGGAGTCTAGCAAAGCACAGAATATCAAATACGTACGTGGCAACTCGCTCCACATATCTCACCACTGCCTGAGATGCTGCTGATGAGCGCTTGCACCAAGTTAAAGTTAGAAGTATTATACACTATCATTCAAATTGTTTAGACTTTTTCTTTTGATTCATGCTGTAGCTGTATTTTGTACATCCTCCTGACCACACTTAGCAGCTGTAACAACACTTGTGGTATTACCAGTAATTTGCAACTTATCAAACATGATTGAACCTTGTTCTTTTGTGTAAACGAAACAGAACTCTCTGGTTAGCTTTCTTTATACTTTGGAAATAGTGCAAAGGAAACCAAGTCTATATTTGCATGCCAGACAATGAAACATAACACACAGTGTATACATGCCTTTGACACTGTAATTACTAGCTGTTGTTTAGATTCCATGTATGGTCACTGGCTTTGGCTGTGTTGGAATCAGCTGTATCAACATTTAATCAAAGTCTTATAGATTTTGGTTGTATATTTTTCTAATGTCAAAATGGAAATGCTGAGACTAAAAAATAAGTTCTTTGGTAAGAGAATGCATGCCCACTGCGCTGCAAAAATAATGAACCTTTGTGGCATAATGAACAAAGCCACTGGTGATTTTGTAAGTAATGAAGCACAAAAGAACAGGCAAATTTAAATTTGGTTTACTTTTTCAGAATTTCAACAACTTTTGATGTATGTTTCTGGAATTTAAACTTGAAAGTGTGTTAATGTTTTCTTATTTATCAGATAATTAGGCTTAACTTGCCTAAATCCTTTCAGAAATTAATCCTGCTAGACACTTTTGAGCATCTCCTATATCCTAGTCTGAACCACATCTGGTCTCTGAAAAAATCTACTAGTAAAGCAAACTCAGTGGTTTGCACTACCTCAGATTACCACATAGAGTCTCTAGAAATGGCACAGATAATGAATGTAAGCTCAAAAGCACTATTGCCTGTGATGCAGAGAAGCCATGGACAACATAGCTGAGATCTGGGAGCTCAGCACACAGATGTGAAGCCCCAAAGAACATTGCCTGTATGGTCCATGAAGCTTTGTACCTTGCTCAGTAAGGTGGAAGAATGTGCTAGGTTATTAGGAAGAATAGTTAGAGTGAAAACCATAGAAGACAGTTTGCATTTTGATAGTCTTATGGTCCAACTCATGTTGGAAGAAGTTTGAGTATAAGAACGCAGTCCATGCTTTGCCCATGTTAAATGCTTTACCATCCAGTTAAATTCACTGCTCCACTGAAACAGTCCTCCTTGTTGTAAACAATCATCTTTAAGGTGTCAGTATTGTCTCTTTTCCATAAAAGAGTTGCTTTAGAAGTGCCTTTTTTAATGTAGGTTATACTACATGTTATATCATATAATACATCTATATCTAAAGCTGAGGAACCAGTAGGATTAGTGCATCTCAAAAACATGGTGGGAACAAGGATTTTTTTCTTAATCAAATTCTTAATTTAAATCCAAATGAGTAGAAACAATATCTTTCTGAATGTTTCAATACATCCCAGCCCACCAAAATAAAAAAACAGGAAATCTTGCAGGTTTTAGGCATTACACAAGTCCTTTAGTATTCCCAAGGAAAGAAGAGCACAGGAGTAGTGAGACAGAATAGATGAAAAAGTAAGCTGAATGTAGAAATGAAATAATGAGTAAATACAAACTGTTCCAGGCCTTCAGGCCATGCATATGAGTAAACTTTTTATTGCTCACAGGAAAAGTGGTAAGTTAACCTTTCTCCTTGAATACATAACTAGAAAAAAAAATCTTAGTCATTCCCCTTAGAAGGGGCAGGCAAGAAGGAAGGTGCAGAAGGTGATGAAGGTCCGGAAAGAAGGTGCGGAAGGTGCGGAAGGAAGGTGCGGAAGGTGCGGAAGGTGCGGAAGGTGCGGAAGGTGCGGAAGGAAGGAAGGTGCGGAAGGAAGGAAGGAAGGAAGGAAGGAAGGAAGGAAGGAAGGAAGGAAGGAAGGAAGGAAGGAAGGAAGGAAGGAAGGAAAAAGAAATCTGTGGAACACCCGTGGTGTAGTGAAACAATCTGTGTTTTCATGTTCAGATGTTTACTCATTTGGGACCAAAGGTGCACCCTGAGGATGTGATAATTCTATCTCTCGTCGACTTTGCCATCTGCTAGCTGCAGTGCAGCTTTTTTCAAGCTATACCTGTAAGAAAGGCAGTACAGTCCTTCTGTATGGTATTCAATTTCTACTGTGTTGAGATATTACTGGAAATTTTTTCAGAAATCCCATCATTTTTGCTTAGCAGAAGGACTAGAGGAAGTGATGGAGGACACCGAGGTTCTCCTAGTAGAAATGCAGTGACAGATGCAGAATGCACTGGTGACTAATAGGCATTTTTTACCTTTCTTTTAAAGCTTTCAATTGTCGTGTTGAATTCAGGACATGGTTTGCCTCAGGTTAGATTTAAGTAATGGAAATAACACATTTTTTTGCGAGATTATTATATAATTCTAAAAAAAGTTAGAATATAATGTCAGCAGTCTGTACCATTGGGTACTTGCTCTTTTCAAGACTTTTTTTCAACATCCAGAACATGAAAATCTGTACCTGCTACAAGTTTTGGCATTTTGGTCTGGTCAAAATCACTAGACAAATTTAAACATTAAAAAGTAATATTCTGAAATGTGCAAATGTTAAAACCACAACTTCCATGTAGTAATGGTGAATAAATATAGCAAACTTGGTCTATTTAATAAATGAAATGGTGTAATGTTAACTGGAAGAGCTGGATTACATTCATTTAACTGCTTCCTATTTTAAGTAATTATTGCAAAAGCATTGTATGCTGGTGGGAATGCCTATATCAAAAGCAAGTATAAAGAAATAGTTTTGACTTTTTATTTTAACATCTTAGTAAAAGAAAGACTTGGTTTGTGCAAATATTCCCCTCTTTTTACAGTGGGATATTGTACTGGAACCGGTAACACAAATTTGGAAGAACATGAGTAGATTAAAGAAGTGATGCAGTAAAAACTCTTATTCAGTTTTTCAGCTCAGTTGAAAATGCTGTAACGGAGTCCCCTGCTGAAGGCAAATGCAACTGTACTGGCATTTAAACTGCATAAGGATTGTTTTATCTTGCTAGACTGGTGTAAAAGGATGAGGCATACATGAGGATCTAGTCCAAGATACAGTGCAATGTGTATTTATTACAAAAGAAATGAACTAATTTTTCCAATCTTCACCTATTTTCTTTGGTTATTTTCCCACAATTTTATCATGCAGCAAGTGTATATAAATGCTATTTAACTTTGATGACAGAAACACCAGTCCTGAATAGACTATGAATATAAATGAGTTTGGTAGTCCAATCACAATCCTGGAAGGGTAAAAAAATGGAGGATTCACCATAAAGGCAGTATACAGCTCAAGAACAATGTTCAGGTGTGTTTTTGAGACAATTAGGCATATTCTATATCAGTACCAATTTGAGGGCCACCTCACTCTATAGCTCAGTGTCATTGCAGCTGCAGGGCACAACAACAGTTTCAAGCCATTTCACTCTCCCTTAACTAATGCTAAGAAGACGACCCTCCAGGTTTCCCTCTTGGCATAATTTAAAATACCCTGTGAGGCTGACAGTTGTAGGAAGAAAAGCTAGAGTCCTATGTTAAGTTGTGCATGAAGAAACCCAAGACACACTCTCTCCTTCAGTTTACAGAGACAGCTTTAAACCCACTCTATTACATTACGAAAACAGTAGCATTGTAGCATTTGGAGTAACTTCTTTTGTAATGATTAAAAATGTGAGAATTCCTTTACCTGCTTCTCTAGGAATTTGCCAAGCAAAAATAAGCATAGGCCAGCAAGGATGGAGAAGCACAAAGGTGCCTCAGTGTACTTGAGAATCAGGCTGGAGGAGTAGAGATGTTGGGTATTGTATGGCTCTCCTGCCAGCGAGATTAACTTCATGACTTCAAGAGACCTATTTACCAAAGAAAAATTGGACTGAATACTTCACTCTATTGTACCAAAACCCAGAAGCTCAATTTTAGTGACCTCGCTAGAGTACACAAACAGAACTTCTTGTCCCTTATTTATCAGACCTGGTTTTCCCTGCAAAAAAAATAGCCCATGCAAAATTCCACTGCTACTAGTGCTTGAGCCAGCTCTAATATAATGGAATATAGACCTAGAATGGAATGTAAGTTACAAGAACGTCCATGACCTGCTTCTAGATGATGTATATCAATACAGTTCCACTAAAATAAATTAATAATTGAAACTTTTAGCTCTTGAGCTGAGGTACAGTACTTTGACCAGGCAATCAGTCTTTACTTCTATTTATTTGGTTAGAGTTGTGCAGTGCTAATGAGATTGTAGCTTGGGGATTAAGAATTGCCTTTCCAGAAAGGTAAGCTGAACTTTAGGGAGATGACTGACATCCTAACCATACACAATGTCCATGGAACATGCCGACTAATCTCATCAGATTAATGAACTGTGGACTACTCAATGTGTGGTCCAGAAAACACGACAATACCAGTGGCCGTAGAGAACACAGTACATCAAACACAGCGAAATAATGAGTTGGTGTGTAATTTGTGGTGGTGTGCAGTTATGGACACATTCATTCTTTACTCAAGTGCACACACACAAATGAAAGTTAATCACTTTTTTTTTTTTTGGTATGTCTTCTTATAAATATATTCTCTGTTGTTTCCTTTCCTGCAACTGGAGAAATTTAGCTTCATTCTCCTGGGAAAAAAGATGTCTGTTATTCTGTTTTTTATTTCCCACCTAGTCTGGCTTATTGAATACAACTGCCTGGAGTTTGGAAGAATGTTTTTTGCTTTACTCATCACTGGACACAAGATGCAGTTATAGAATACATACTCTGGATATTTATTCAGTTACACAAATTAAAAGTGGCTAATAATTATGAGATAAGAAAAATCAAGTTTTCATTTCCTCTTATCTAGTATTGATGGTGTAGGAACAAATGAGAATGAAGATTTTAATCATTTAATTAAAAACTGGAGGTAGAAAATTAGGATCAAAGTCAAAGGATCTCTTGGTGAGTTATATCAGTTTATAGCTGTTGAGAATTTTGCTTCTGAGTTCCTGTTGTCCCATAGTCTAAGGTAGAAATGAGTATATACTTCCAATACTTCATGGAAAGGACAGCAAACTCAGTAGTTCTTAATATAAAAAAAGTGTGAAAGAAATTTCTATTAGGATAATGAAGACTGATGCAATGTTTCCTTTGGTGAAAATTTGCAGTTCAAACAAGATGATATTACATGATGAAACCCAGCAAAGATATAGACAAACAAATTTCTGCCTCCAAACATTAGCTCTTACTGAGGTAAAATATATTTGAATTATTACAATAATGATTCATTATAATTGTAACCCTCTCAATAGCATGATAGAAGACAATTAACTGCAGATCAATTTGGCCATGACAAAGAGGTGCTGTGGTTGGCAGAGTTATTTCTCTGATTATCTTTTAAGTGTGCAGGTGACTCAGTTAAATAATCTGCTGGGTCTGTCCTGCTGGCCTCCTCAGTTTAGTCTATCATTCCATCCAGCAGTCCCCCATAACTTGTGTGTAGCATCTACAGTGATGTTCCAAGGTGCTTCCTGTAGGTGCTAACATATGTAAGACATCCTGGCACCTATCCTTGTGATTTGTTCACTCATTTATCACCACCAGCACAGCCTGTGTGACATGCAATTGCAGTTAGCTACAACCTAGTTGCAAATCACTTAGTAAACTTAGTAAGTATGTCAGAAACATGCATAAGGCATGTGTTAATCTTACAAGTCTCTTCAGGGGTTCTAGCCCTGTTTAACACTGATAAACACTGCCATTTATCCTGTCAAAACACTTGTGTTCAAATGTTTCTTGAATCTTGTGACCAGAGCTTGATTCTTACTGTTAATATTCCCTGAAGTACAAATGCCAAACTAGCAGATGATGAGTTAAGATGGGAATAATTTTCTAGTGAGGCAGAACAAGGACAATAAACTGTAAGACGAAGCACATTCACTCTTAAACAAAACATTTCATTTTTGAAGGGCTAGGTTTAGGATGGATTTCTGAAATGTGACCACCAAGCTCAACTATACCCATCCAGTAGATGATGTGCATCAGAGTTGTTTGGCAAGGAGGACTAAGCTGAAAGACCCTTAAAACAGCTCTACAGACCATGCTCACCTGCAGAGTAGAAGACTTCAAGTCTCCATCCATCTCAGCTACTCCTGAGGTGCCAATACTGGGGCAAATACAGCTTCAGGCTTCCTTCTGTCCAGGGTTGCTCAGGACAACAGTCTGTGTTTCTCTCTCTACACAAAGAGAAGAAGCTGCAAACTATGTGTCTCTGTCCCAGTGAAAAGCCAGAGCTTTATGGCAACCACTGTCTGGTACGAGGGAGTTGTAGCTTTCTCCATCAAGGTTTCTTCACAATAACATTGCCAGGACAGGGCAGCCTTCAAGAGCTGGCACTGTCTTTGTACCAGTTCTGAGATTCTTTTCATTCTACTAGGCAGTGTAAGGAGACCACAGCTCAAATTTATGGAACACCACTGAAAATCTGGTGTTCTTTATGTTCATCTGAAGCCAACTGAGCATCTAAAGTGAAAAAAATTGAAGCTGGTGATATTGCATCCTATCTAACCCTTGAGGCACTCTTTTGCAGGCCTTGCTCCTGGAAGGTATGTGCTGTAGATAAGGCATGGAAAGAGGCAGAGAACAGAGCTAATGAAAACTGAATCAAGATTTTGGGTGGGTTTACTCCAGGAAAGGGGATTTAGTGCTCTGTGACAGGATGCTTGTAGTAGGGAACTGATTCCAAAGAAGACTGCCTCTATTCTTCAAAATGACCTACTCAAAGGAGGTTTGAAAATAAATTAGAAATGTGATACGGCAGTATGCAGAACTGGTGTAAAATTCCAGTGTCAGCTGATTTTGTTGAATGCACAGTGAAAGGTAAAAGAAAAAAGGAGTTGGTAGTTAACATCTACAGAAAAATAAAACTTTGACAAGTAATTTGAGCCAGGGTAACTTTATTCAGCAGGAAAACAGGAAAAGTCATTATTTGCCAAAACAAATCTTTCAAAATCTGATAATATTTAGGAAATAAACAGCTCAATCAACAGACTAAAAAAAGTTCAGGCAATTTCCTTTCCTTTCCTAAGATGATGTTGAGCAATTTCAAGCAGAACCACACAGGGTACTGTGGTTTTGAAAACAACATTGCCACACTCTGCTCGTAGAGAAACGTATTTCACAGTGACCATGAGCAGGTCTGTGCAGTGCACATTTCCTCCACACACAGTTGGCTCTTTAGCATCAGCATCATTGAATCAAAGGCTTTAACTTCACCGCTACATTTTCATATGAGTTATTTCTCCCATTGTGAATCCATGATATAATTCATTACTTTTACTGAATTAAGTCAATTGCAAATTGCCATGATACAAATGATGACTGAAGTTAATTGAAGGCAGTATCCTTTACTACTGCATGAGTCAGCAGTGGAGGACTCAGAAGAATCCTGGTTCTGATTAAGCTCTGATTTTGGTTAAAGTCTTTCAGTAATTTTTGCCTTTTTTAAAAAATGGAATTCTAGCCAGCACCTGTTAGATAAGAAAAGAAACTTAAACCACACTCAAAACCTCTTTAATCAGTGGATAAACTAGAAAAAGACTTGAAATCACTCTCCAATCAGAATACATGTTACTAGCAGAGCAGAAATATTACTCTTGCCTTGGGCTCAAGAGGAAGAACAAACTTTTTGGTCTTTTTTTCCTGGGCATGTCTGTGATCAAAGAAAGAAGATATTAGTCAGTTTTTCCAAGTTCTTCTGAAAGAATAAAGAAGTCTGATTTTCAAAATGGTGTGAAGTTCCTAAATATCAGCCACAGTAGTTCGTAATTTAGGACTGCAAATTTTCAGGAAAGGAAATGACATGAAGCAGAACAAGGAGAGTATGGTAAAGGACCACTGTTCTCTTCTCCTGTGCCATTTAATGTTTTGAATTTTTTCAAATCCTCATTTTTTTTGGTTTTTTTGTCTGGAGTAAGAAAAAAATTCAAAATGCTAAAATTATTAGTCCCTTTTTTCCCCTAGGTTTTATTTGACAAATCCTGGTCCTATCATTACAGAAACTGAAAGGTTTGGTTTCTGGAAGTTAAAATTCTAAGTCCTATTTGTCCTGTTAGATAAAAGTGAAGGGTTGGCTGTTGGGAAAATACCCTCCCTGTTATGCCATAGCAAATAACTGCTAAAACACAATGTACTTTTCATGCACAGGAAAAATAAATGCTTTGAGGTTGCATTTCTTTAGATAGAATTATGTTTCTGACTTAAAAATCCTTATATACAGATTTTGAGGCTTATAAGATGATAAAGAATAATATGGTCTCCATTACTCCGTGCTCCATGTGTGAAGGAGAAATTTCAAAGCCATAACAATACAGGATTATATATGGCAAGCTATTAAACAGGGTCTTTTGGCATGCCATATTGGATAAACTAATTGCACCCAACAGCCAGAGGAGATGGAAAAGAGATACCAAAGGATTCATGCCAATAGAACATGCTACAGAGACATTTGTTACTCCACTGGGTCTAGTGAAAATCTGCAATATATCTCTGCATAATTATTCTCAGGACCTTTCACTATTTTGTTTTATAAACCCTGGGTGCTGTTCAGATGCAGAGGATTTGGAGAAGGGAGACTGCAAGCAGATAGATAATCACAAGACAAATTCAGCTTTTTTTTTTCACGTATGTTGTGCTCCATGCTATTTACAATAGCAGCAATCTGTTTTCATGACAGCATGTTTTTGTAAATCCAAAGACATAAACTTTCTCAGCTATTTATAAATCAGATGCTTACATTATGATCTCCTGCCAGTAACTCTGGTTGCTCTTGAACTTTGCTGTGTTCTGTTTAACAAATCTGTTTGTTGCTCTAGTGCCAAAGGTGAGAAAAATATACTGGAATCCTGTAGAGAAGATGCAATAGCTCTTTGTGGCTGAGACAGTGATATCCTGCCACTGTTAGGGTAAAGGGAAGTCACACACCTTAGTCCCAACACAGATAGGAGCCAAGAATCACAGATTCTGTCTCAGATATGCCATTAACTTGTGTGGTCTTGGAATAGGGTTTTGTCTTGATAAAATAGAATCAATATTATCCCTCCATTCTTCAGTATTCTGGTGATATTTTATTAGAGAATATATGCAATTAAGTAGGTTATCACTACTATTTTTCCTCTTTCATTAATTTCTTTTTGCTATTCATTGTACAATTATTAGAATCATGAACAAGCAAAATGGATTTCATGGCCTCCAGGAAACATACCACAAGAAAAGAGAAACAACTTTGCTTTTGAAGGAGCTCAGCAATTTGCTGTTCTCTTCTCAAAGTAGAAAATACATCCTCAGCATAATTTATAATGAATCACTTCTCAGTTGAATAACACTTTATTTTAATTTCCACAACTTGTCCTTGTGAAAAGATAACAGATGAACTAATGGGGCTGTTGAGAGCTTTTTGTTGAGCAATTTATTAAATTCTTGGACTTTTCAAACCCTTTAAACAGCCACTTCAAGCTCTTTTAATATGTAAATATAAGACCAGCTATATTTAATCAGGTTACAGGTCCATTTAGTTTAGTTTAGTTTAGTTTAGTTTAGTTTAACTGCAGCCAAAAGTAATTAGTAAAGCATGTAAGAGGAGACAAAGCATATGCACCAGGATCTGCTCACTGTTTCTAACAGCTTGGGGCTCAGGTATATATGGATAACAGCAATTTTAGGAATCATAAAAAACATACTTAGCATTTTTGTCCAGACCATCCAGCAGTTATCACATAGAGAATTGCAAAGCATGAGAAGGATAAATGCAGTGATAAGCCACAAGTGTAGAGCAGAACTGCAACTTAGTACAAATTCATCCATTGACCCTTTTCCTTGTTAGCTAACTGCAAACCTTAACTCATCCTCCCTGCCCAAATATACTCTCACACACACAAATAGCAACCTTTTAGATCTCACTCTCCCCCACACTAACAGAAAAATATGTTGAAGTCTGAAAGCCTAAGAGTAGTAAATGTAGAGAAACCCTACAGAAATAGCCATACCAAAGAAAGTAGTTCTGCATCTCCTATAGCTTAGGCAGGGATAGTGGAAACACATGAACTAACCACTGTTCGTAAGTCAGTACCTCAGACTACACACTAAGATTGCTTTAAAAGCAGGGAAGTCATAGATGAATCAGTAATAAATGGGCATAAGAAGAATATGGCAATTTTTTAAATTATTCACATATTTCAGTAACTTACAACTGATCTTTGAGACTTGGTAGCTGAGCCTGGAGCTTGAGCCTATTGCTCAAATTGCCACAAGATGCTGTGAGCACTGGAAATCTTCAGTGTCTGTGCTGTGCTCAGATAGCTCAACATTACCTGCATGCCCAGTAGTCTTCTTATCTTCTATCAACAACCCACACATATCATCCCTTCACTTTAAAAGCAGGAAAAAAGGATTCTTCTTTCCCTCCAAAATACCCTTACAGCTTCTAAAAGACACATTTAACAGCTGTAGTTCTGTACTTACCTTCAGTCAGCTGCTTCACTTCCCACTTGAACTATACGAAGGGAAGTTCTTGCACATATCTGCACTAATCATAAACCCAGGGCTTGGTTCCTGGTTGTTGTTCATCTGAAGCTCAAAAAGCATGATGGCAAAGAAAAGGAAAATTGTATTCTTAGAAGATAATTTCCTGTCACATATCTAAAGGTGGAGAGAAGGAGAGACCAATGGGTAAAGAATTAAGGTACTGACATTCCTCTCTTTCTGTGTGACAATCTCATGGATACCGTATTGATAAAGGTAGAGTAGCTCTTGATGTAACTAGAGTGTGTAGTCCCTTAAGTCTGGTGCAGGACTGAGTTTATGGTCTGTATTTGGGCACATATGGACTGATTCCTTACAGCCCAGAGCAAAAACAAGGAGCCTTATCTGACAAATGGGAGGGATGATTTGCTGATAAAATCCTACTTGTGTGTGGGTCTCCCTTTAGTCATGTGCTGCACAGGAATGTTTATGGAAAGACAAAGCTTTTTTGATGCTATGACACTGATATAATGAAAAGAAGGATGTCCAGTCCTAGTTCTTCCCAAAGCCTGATTGGTGCCTCTATAAAAGTAATTTAATTTCTAATTGACTCAGTTTTCCCACTCTTAACTTGAGGAGAGTAACGTTCAAAGGTTCCTTGTACATAGCCATAAGAGGATGCTCTGAAAGTCACATACTCATATTTTGTTTAATGAACTAAATATTGCAAGAAAGGATGGAATTATGTGTCTTTAAGTAACATGAGTATGGGCTGCTTAAATGCATAACAAAGATGCAAACAAATTCTATGTTCAAACAGAAAACTCTCTGTAATTTAAACAATGATTTCTCTAGACTGTAAAGTTTTCTACCGCTATGTCCCATTAACATTGACATAATGAATGTTACCCAAATATTCTGATTGGAACACTTAATAAATTATGAACTATGAAGCAGGAATTATATTTTGGGTACAATCCATATGTAAATATGTCTGATTATGATACCAGATCATGCCAGAAACAATTGGAAAATTATTGTAATAATAACCTTCAAAATTATGTTAGACTTTGTAATGAACAGTTTAATATGAGACAAAATTACCTAAACTCTGAAAAGTGTTGAGAGGCAAATGGAAAGCATGGGATTATTTTAGCTCAATTAAACACTGATGAGATATTTTAAAGACTTTTCCTCTTAACTGAAATACCATGACTATGAACATGTAATTATGAAATCTTAAACAATTATTCTGAGTCATAATACTGATATTTTTATTGAAAATAACATTTGATTGCTCATATTTTGAAAAATCATGAGCTGTTAGTAAAAGGTGACCTTTGTCCAATATAATTTCCTCTACAGTTGTCAAACTCATGCTGCAAGCTTGCCCTAGTCTCACCCAAAATCTTGTAAATGTTTTTCAAACTACAAGATGTAGTTTTATTCAGAGTGCCAGGATACCAGACCTTACAGCTACAGTAGTGCCTTATGTGGCATGGGGTATACCCACACAAGGAGGACAAGAAGTCTTTTTGTTCCTGCTTTCTGCCCAGAGAACATACATTATTTCTCATTATCTAGGAGATCAGGAGAATTCTCTGTGAGGATAAATGCATACACATAAAGCCTTCTCCAAACATAAATGGCTGTTGCATTTCTGAGAATTCTGAATATTCATGGTTCAACTGTATATGCTTGCCTTCCTCTATAAGCCTGATTTAATGATGCCAACAAATCTTGAACTTCTTTAGCCTTCCAGTATGAAGTGGGTAGGCATGTGTGTGTATTGTCATGAGACTGTCAAAGATTTAAAATTAAATTCCAAAAGAGAAGACAGTGCATTGGCTACCATCAACTGCTCTGGGTACTATCTAAGAAAAAATTAAATACTTCAAAACAGAAACATCAAAAGACTTTAAAAAAGCCCCAGTTTCTCCTAATCTTGTGTCCAGGGTATGTACTGACTTTGCAGAATCACTACAATTAATTCTAAATGATGTATGAAATGAGTAATTCCTGCCTAGAGACTACAACTCGTGCATGCATTCACTGGCTGGCTGCAAAATGTGCTGTAATATTATACTCAGACATAGAAAATTTTTGTCCAAAAAAAGAGTTCATACCATTCCCAGTATTTCTAGACATTTTTATTCTCTCTTTTTTTTTTCCTTCTACTGCCTCTTCAACTACTACTCCACCCCTCTGTCCTTCCTCACACTGCAGGACTGGTCAATTCTCCAATTTCTCCCTTTCTTCAAGACACAGCCAAGATGTCTAGAGTGCATTTATCTTTTCTTTGGACCCCCAACTACTTAGGAATTACATTTCCCTTGCACCACAAACTAAAGCAATGAATCTGCACAGAACTCTGAACTCTACTAACTTCATACGAATCAATATGTGTTAACCTCAGTGGGATTAAATTACACACATAAAACTTTGAAGAATTAGGATTTGAGATGTTTACTTCAGGACAGATAAAGGGACATGGGACTACATAAATGACTGTAAAAATCAACTCATATTAAAAATCTTAATAGTTGGCAGACTCTGGGCATGGAACAAAATGAATTCTAAGTTACCCATCAATTCTTAGAAAAGATATGGAGCAAGTTTTTAAATCATATCAGAATATAGATATTACTGTAGTTTTATTCTCTAAACACAGCATTAAGTATCAGTATTCATTCACAAAAACCCTTTCTGTTAATCATTTTGCTCAAAACAAACCTGATGTGAAAGTGCTGTGGAGTAAAATATTGAACCATGTT
The DNA here is from genome assembly GCA_018697195.1 of Certhia americana. Classification (NCBI taxonomy): domain Eukaryota; kingdom Metazoa; phylum Chordata; class Aves; order Passeriformes; family Certhiidae; genus Certhia; species Certhia americana. The sequence continues at coordinate 30,256,763 of CM031858.1, forward strand.
TTTCACACACCAAATTAACAAAATTGAGACTCATTCACTTTATGGAATTCTTTTTTTTGAAATCAGAGATTCCAAAGAAAGGTTTGCCCAGTCCTTACAAGGAACCCCCCATATACTGTCTAATCAGAGAAAGCCTGGAGCAGACCCTATCAGATGGTCATCACTTCTTTAGAATGTTCAATAAGATCAATCAGACTAGATTAGATGTAATCTAGCTTTGACAAAATATGTTTAGTAGAAACCAACATTTTTTTACAAAAATATTTTGTGTTCTAGTAGAGTCTGTGTCAGACTGAAGTGGTGGCTAGTTGTGAGACAGGGAATAGAAGAGCACACATACCTGCTACACACACACTCTGATTTACTCAAGAGCTATGCAGAGTTGCTCTGTGCAGTGTACTCAGAAAGAAAAAGAAATAAGAGCACCTTCAATTTCCAGAATGAAGAGGATGGAAGCCCAAAAACTATACCTTCAATGAGGTAGGAAAAACACTTGAATTTCTTTGCCCCATCTAAGCTGGATACTTACCTCCTTATGTACATAAGAATGCACAAATTTGTTCTTGCAAAAAAGTTCTTTCTGCCTCAGTGGTAAGACAAAACCAAACCAAACCAAACCAAACCAAACCAAACCAAATCAAATAACAATGAAGCCACCATAATTTGTAGAAATTAACTGTTGATCTATGCCACCCAAATGCTGTCCATACCACTACCAATATTCAGTAAAACTCAAAGATTGCTGGTATAGATTGCAGCTACTATATACTAATATAGTTATTAAATTGTAAGCTGGTAAGGTGCAGTTTATGGAGTTTGTAAAGGCATGTGTCAATAGCCCATATGGTTTTGCTCTGGAGCTCCAGATCCCTGAATGGGTTCTTAAAACAACAACTTGACAGTGTAATAACTGTTAACCACCAGTGTAGAAAGGGAGCATGCTTCATGAAAATATGAATATATCCACAGAGATTTCTCTTTCTCTTTAATTCTACCTTGAAAATTAATTTTTAAATGATCTTCCAAGTCATTGATAATGTTCTTAAATTTCACTCCAGTGACTCTTTAGTTCCTCAAAAAAATCTCTTCTAGTCATGTGGAAAATACTTTTGTGATGATTATAGGAAATATTGACAGTAATTTCATAAGTAAATTAATCCTTAATCAGTTTTGTGTAAAATAAAAATAAAAAAAAAAAAAAAAAAAAAGAGAGAGAGAGAGAGAGAGAGAAGAGAAAAGAGAACAGAAAAAATCATAAAGCCCATCAAGTACACAAGCACATTTGCTGCCCTAATGTTATGATTTCTGTAGTGATGATCCTGTGTAGAGATGGATGGAACTAAAAATGCAAATGACTATCACATATGTTAGTGCATGGCACAGGGAATGATAACTGCTGTGGAGTACAGGAACACAGTCAAGGCACAGCAAAGCCATAGGGCAGACTAGAAACTATTTTGTGGTTACAGAAACACATTCCCTTTCTGTCGTGTATAGAAATCATCCCCAAAGCTATACTTCCTCTTGCTCAGTGTCAAAAAGCTGAATGCCTATAACTGGGTTGGTCTAAGAACAGCACATCAGATACATCACAAGCCAAGAAAAAGTGAACAAAGTTCCGATACACCAAAACCGGATCCACCTTCCATCTAATGTACTCACAATTGTTGTTCTGCTTCTTTTCATTCACACCTAATGAATCAAACAGTCTTCCAGAAATTGATGGTTAATTAAGAAGTCACAGAACAAAAGTACCTGCATAATGAAGAAAGCAGAGATTTTCCATAGCCATAAATAATGAGGAAAAATTAGTTTGTCTGGTACATGTTTGTAGTATGGGCATTCTAGTGACACTTTCTGAAACTCAAAGGTGAAGAGCAGCATGCTGCAGTGCAGCAACATAACACCTACAGGAACTTCTTCGCTGTGCCAAAATCAGATGGTGCACACCTACAAGGCAGTACTGCTCAGGCCAGTAGCAAATTAATTATCTTACCTCTCCAGTAAAACTACAGAACAAACAGCTCAGCCTGCCATGCTACTGGTGTGCTAGGAGGGAGAATTCCTAGAAAGGACAGGGCAATACATTAAGATACTCAATGCCAAGAGCAAAGATCAAGTGTGTGTTAACATGTTTGACCATAACTATCTATGCAAGGATGAAGAGAGGTGCCATGGGAAAAAAAAAGCACCACATGTTCAGAGTGCTCTACAGAGAAAAAGATGTTCTTGGAAAATCCCAGAGAGGCGAATCTAGGCGACCTCAATCTCTTCCTGGATGAACCCCTCTTCCTTACTGACTACCAGGATAGTCTCAAGGACTACCAAGGCCTGTGAATCCATGATAACTTGGACAATTTTATTTATTTTTGTAAATAAAGTTAATTATACTGTACTCACTTGGAGAAAAAAATGTTTAAGGAATTCAATATAAATTTAGAACATTTTCTTAAAAGAAAATAAAAGCATCAGCAGCTTTCTTTCACTTTCTGTTCTATTTTCTGAATGTTGTGCCTATTTCTGCTGTTGTGTTACATTAAATTTCTCTTTACGCTCTCTTTCTCCCCTTTTTTGGCAGCCATCCCAGTCTAGGGCTGCTCCAGTGGCATGTGTAGAGGTTGCTCTGAGTGTCTATTTCTGCTGACAGTGAAGTCACACAGAACCCCTGTGAGACAGCACTGTTTGTGGGATAGCTGTAGCTTCTTATCAGAAAGCACTTGATAAAGTACTTAAAAAAAAAAAAAAAAAAGCCATGGACAATAATTTTTTTGTGCTTGTTATACATACAAACCTGTATTTTCTAAGGAAACCAAAGTGGAAACTGGGAGATGGCACCTTAGCTTACGCCATGGAAGAACGTCCTGCTGCAGGTCAGAAGTGTTCTTTGAGCTCATCATATGCAGAATGAAGCTTTTAACTAAATGTCTGGCATTTTTTAATGAAAATTTTTCTAAAGGTTGTTTCAGAATGAAAGCACTCTGTGTGATTTAGAACTACCAGATAGTAATGGATTAACTTGGGCAATGGTCCATTAGCTTTAGTCTCACTAAAAAAAAAAAAAAAAAAAATCTGCATCTCAGTCCACCATCTTCTTTTGGACCTAATTTCTCTATGGTAAGGAGAGGAATCTTGTCCTGGAAATTACATTTCTACCAGGGTGTAAACATTACCTGCCTTAGCCCTGTGTCTTTAGCCTGTGGGTTACAGCCAGCCAGTGGTTAGGTAGCTATATCTGAGGAAGTGAAGAGAAGTAACAGTGAAAAGAAAGACTTTTGTCAGTAAGCTTGAAGACTCTATACTGGTATATACACCTCTGCTGGAATATTGCTGAATGCAGACCTCTATCAAGAAAGATTGGGAGCCACAGCCCTCTGTCTTTCTACTTTCATGAGTATTGAATCCTTGAAATCTAAGCACTATATTTTACATTTGACATGTAGATAGTGGCAAGAGTTTAAACCAAATGTAAAGGGGCCACTGGATTCCAATAAAAACATACTTCTCTTTTTCAAGAGCAGACAAGAAAAGACTTCCCATATCTAGCCTTTCTGACTAGAAACAGGACCCTGCTTTCACATTTTTGTGATCTTATGTCTGGCATGTACTTCCAAAGTCTGTAGCGTTTTTATCCCTGGGATTGAAATGTATCAGTCCCCAGAGGTGATTCAAACCAGGGCTCACTTGGTAAGGAACCACAGGCTATTCCAAAATTTGACAGAGACATACTTTAGCCACAATATTCAAAATAATAATCGGTTTCAGAAAATACAGTTTTCCCTTTTGAAGGCTGAATTGTCTTGGCCAGAACTATATGCTAAAACAAGGGTTTAAGGTGCCTTTCTTGGCTCTGCCATTGACTCCATCTTTGCCTTTTAGCAGGCCATTTAATTTTTCTGTATTTTCATCTTCTCCATCTGTGAGTTTCAAATATTAACTATTTATGTTATTTTCTTGGTGATTCACAAGCAAAACTGGCCTAAAGTTTGTGAACTCAACTTCCTCTTGTCAAGAAAAATGGGGGCTGGCATTCAAACTAGTCACAATGGGACCACAGCAGCCAGGTTAGTAACAGCAACAGCTTGGATGAGATCCTCATAGTCACAAAAATATTTAAGATCAAAAATGAATTTTCCCACAAAAAGGTAGTGCGGTTCCTCTCCTGTCAGTGTCTTGTGAGAAGAACACTTGGATGCAGAAAGTCCAAGTATTTGCTTTATTTGGTTCAAACTTCAGTTACTGGTATCACAAATCATTGTTACTTATGGGGTAATTTTCTCCACTGAAGTTTGCAGAAAATCTTTTTGTTCTCCACAATATAGAATGAAAGCAAAAGACTTTTCTGCTTTTTGTATATATGCATGCTTTTATCACATACTCTGTGTTTTATATTTTTAGCTTCAAGCTGGCATAACTCCCAACCACAGGTACAGAATGGCACGTATCTGTTTCAAAGGATTTCTAATGCACCAGGTTTTCAGCCAGAGAATATGGAGAGGAAAAAAAAAAAGCCAAACCCACGCAAATACTATAAAAGAAATCAGAAGTCAAAGTCAAAAAACAGGGAAACCAAGAAATAAACAAAAACAGAGCCAGATACCACAAAGCCAAAAGGAATCCAAACAACATTCTTCAAAATGTTCACGTTTATGAATTTGAAAGGTGTGAAATAGCTGAAAAATAAATCTGAATAACATTAAACCAATCTAGCTGTAAAAGCAACATCTTGATTTACCTTTGAGAAGAAATATAAATGCAAAAAGATACGACAAGGGGTGTTTTTCTTTGTACAGATATTAGGAGGGCTGCTTTAGAGTGTGCTGGGGCACACTGCTGTATCCCAAATCGAGCCATAGCCCTGACTCCTCCGAGCATTGACCAGTTTAAACTGAAGTGTATCTGTGCTATCAGCCATAACTTAGGAGAGTTTATTTTAGCACAGCTATTAGAGGAGAAAAGCTGAACGTTAGTTTCATGGCTCCTCTTTTCACATACATACAAGTAGGTCATTTTATACCATGAAGAGCCTATTTCACTCCTTTATAGTCAGTGGAGGGAGGAGGTCATCTCCTCCAGAAACCTTTTGACATTGTTCCTACAACAGACTCAGCAGCAGGGTCTGTTTCCCCTCCATGGTGTTAAGAAGAGGGTGGGCTGGCCTCTTTTTCTTTTTTCTTAATTTTTTGTTTTCAAGGAAACTATTTATTTGGCAAAGAAAATTGGTTCCAGGTTGATCAAAACAATTCACATATTTTTTTCTTTTTTTTTTGCTAAGTGTTGTGAATAGTTTTGGCCAAAAAAGGTGCAGGCTTTTCCTTTTTATGTTAAAATACTTCATTTCAGTTTATTTCAAAAAAGAATGTTTTGTTTCAAAACAGTGATTTGAGATCAAAGTTGCCTAAACTGAATACAAAAATAAAATAAAAACAAAATTAAATTAACAGACTGAACTGAAATGCTTCTAACTGAAGCATTTTTGGAGACTGAATGGAAAGGTTCATTTGACTTCAGATAAAGTTCTGAGAGAGGGGTTTGGTCTTTCAGATCAAAAAAGAAAAGAAATATCTATTAACTGTTCACTCAGCCTTAGTCTGGAGTTTTGGTTCAGCTGTTTTATGAAAGAGTAGCCAGCTACAAAGGTCAAATCTAAACTGGAAATTCTCCATGCTTTGGGGAGTAGGAAGAGAGAAAACAGGATGAAGCAAAGGAGAGAGAGGGTGTTGGGGGTAAAAAAAATGCTAAAAATGACAAAATGTAAAAGCCAAAAATAACCAGTCTGATTTAAAGGAGAAATGTGTCAGCACAGAATTTCCTTAGCATTACTTAATGTATATAGTAGAAACCACTGATAAAACTTACATTGTCAAACACAGAATTTCAAACACAAAAGCATCATGCAGGGCCTAAAAATCTGAATAGAAGGGAATGTCTTTCAATTAAAGATAAAATAAATTGATTCAGTACAGCTACAGCATAAAAAAAGGCTGGAAAAAATGTTTCAATGAGGTAGACATAATTAATGCAATAATTAAGAACACTTTCATATTTTATTTTTTCTAAAGTAATATACACAAGAAAAAAGTAGTCTTCAGTCTTTTTGAAGGGATTTTAACTAGCATAATAATAATAATAATTACAATAATAAAGTAATTATTTCCTCTTAAATACATTTCTGTGTTCTATCTCTGGTTTTTAGGACTTCTTTATTTCTGCTCCAGCAGCTGCATTCCCTATCACACTTTGTCACATCATCAGTCATACAGCTACTGAAGTCAACTCCCCCTCTGCAGAAAGGGACACTTGTGAGTTTATATTGCTGCCATAAATTTTTTGGCAGTAAATTTTTTAAAAAATAATCCCATATTCTTCTGTATACAGTGCACAAACTGGCTAATAAAATGATTTCTACTTGGGGATTTGTGGAATGCCTCTATCTTCAGTCAAACACGTAGACAGAAGTATCTTGTAAAATGTACTGGAAAGTTCATAAGTTTTGGGGTTTTCAGGAACACTCCACCTGGTGAGAAAAGCAAATTAAAAAAAACCCCAAACTTTAAAGTTCTCCAAATTCACCACAATCATGAGCCAAGGAAAACCTTAATTAGAATCCATAGAGAAAGTTGAGCAGTTAAGAGCTGGCCTTTTGGGGCTAGGAGCACTCGAAGAAATCCAATTATTAAATAATAAGTTATTTGTGGTTCTGAGGTTTGCATTGTGAGTATGTTAGCCCATGCTTTATACCAGCCTCCTCTCCCTGAATGTTTTATCTGGAGATGCTTGAAATAAAGTACAGCACAAAGCTGCAGAACTACTTGCAGGTCTTGATGTAAAGTGGGATCACTTCTCATCTGCACTTCTGACTCTTAATAATCATTTGTCAATGCAAAACTAGAATTTGAGTGGGTATAATGAGCTTTCTAAGAATGAAAATGATCATCACATCTTGCCCATATGATAAATAACCCTTTTTTTTTTAACATTTATACATAAACTGAAACTGTGGCGCCCTCAGACTTTCTCACCATCCTCGGGTAATCTCACCATTTTTTAGGATAGAATGAATAGTGAGAAAAAAAAAATTGTGGCTTTTAAACTTTATTTGTGCATGTGTTCCAGTTTAATTCTGTTTTCTCATATATACATACAATAGCAAACTCTGGATCTCACAGCGGAGAGTAATTTAAGTGCCGAAAGAAATGCAGTTTATAATTACATAAGTTACTTCACAGCACATAAAAATCCCAGGTCAGCCAAAGGAGAAGCAAAACCAGTATATGGCTTAGGAGGCAGTCTTATCAAATTAGATTAATGAATTTCCTAGAGAAGTAATAACAGTAATCAGTGATGGAATCAGAGGGTGGGAATTCCCCTCACCAAATCTCATATGTCTAAAAGCTTCCAAATTGTGTGTCTTCACCTTAGTATGTGGGTCTGCTGCAAAACCCTTGTGATTTTTCCCACAAATCATTAGCAGTAACAACGAAGAACTGAGAGCAAAATGCTATCAGGAGCACCAGAGAGCCCTGAAGACAAGAAAGATTCAAACCTGAGATAAGGGCAAGAAGGAAACAGTTAATGAGACTTAGATAGAAAGTAGGATTATACAAAGAGTCAAGTTTCAACAAATGTGGTAGGAACATTTCATATCTACTGAAAAGGGAAAGGGACAGTTGTAACAAGTGAAGAATATAAAAGGATCATACATTTAAAAATTGAAGGGTTCCTAAGTGCCACACAAAACCAGGGTGTTAATAAAAACAAACTGCAGAAAAGTAAAAGTTCCTGCATCAGAAATGGAAGGAAAAACCATAGAAACACCTGCCCTTCAGTGCAACAAAATTTATTGTGCAGGCCAAAAAAAGGCCTAAGAGTTCATGGTCTCCCCTGCACAAATCTTCCTGGGCTGAAAATTATGGTGTTATTTTTTCCACTCTATCAACATCATGATGACAGTAAAATATCATGCAAACCAAGTGTATATCAGAAGAATCCCAACCATCAGTATCCTGAGAAGAAAAGGGAGTTTTCTTATCTCTCCATCAGCAGCTCTGGTGAGAGGTTTGCTACAAGGTTATGTTCCAGTACCTGCCATGTCCCAGACACCGTAGGCTTGTTCCTGTCAGATGGCGCCCAGTTCTTGAGCATTCCTTCATGCATCTCTACAGTTTGTTGTGTTACCTTAGGGAACTCAGCTGGGCCAGTAAATTACAGTTTAAGGATGCCTGCCATTTAATTTAAAAAGAAGTCACTCGTGCAATATAAATCTTTCTGCAATGAGGTTTATTTTCTAAATAATTCTTTTTTTCAGCCTTGGTCATTAGGAATGCATGTCTCTGAGATGAGTCCTAATCTCTTTCGTTTTTGGAATCTGTGGGTTTTAGCTGTTGGTCTACATTTAAGATCAGTTCACACATATATCAGCTGACACACACCATGTTAACACACTATCTACCTACCAACATAAAGAGGTTTCCCAGGATTTAATTTTTTACATCTTTAATAAAGTGATGAAATTACCCCCCCCCCCCAATATTAATTAAGTAAGATTTTTCTTTTTCTGATTTTATTTTTCTCTTTATCATGTGTGAAAGTAAATGCAAACATAAATCAAAATAGAGGTTCTTTCATCTTTTATTTTTCTTCTAGATGTGCAGATGTCCAGTGAAACTCTTAAGAGAAATTCAAAGGAAGTAAAAATCTACCAAAAGGGTATGGACATAATAAATTTTTGTTACTCAGACTATGATCTGTGAGCCACTTGTGGTCCTAACTACATCAGATGTTTTTCTGTGAAATAACTGCAAACAAATTAGAACAGAATGAAAATAAAAATTAGGTGCATTTAAGCAAACAAACAAAAAGTTGTGGGAAAAATGGTACTAAACTAACATTGAAAGGTTTGGCATCATTTCTACTTCATTGTAAATATAAAAACATTCCAGCACAGCATGAGTAGATACAATGAGCACTTTATTGCAGAGGGAAAGGGGAAAGGCTTGGAAAAATAAGAAAAGCTCTGAAACTAGAAAAAACCAATCTACAGCTGCTGATTTCTAGCAAAGAAATATCCCTCCCACTCTGGAAAGTGAAGAGCAACTATCCTTCAGGAAAGAGACTTGGGTCAGCTCTGAACCCTTCCCTGGGTGCCTTCCATCAACTCAAGGCACCGTTCTGCTGGGAACAGTGGTCTCCTATCCTCTGCACAGAGCTTCTGTGTGGCTCTGGCTGTCCCTGCCCTGGGGAGAGGTGCTGGGGTGGCAGTGACCTGCTGTGTTCTGCCCAGGGCACGGTGAAGGGCTCCAGAATTGTCCCCGGGCTGCGGCTACACCAAGCCATGCCACACGCTCTGCAGGAGCTTTCCTCTGCTTGGTTTCCTCTGCACTCCTCAGATGGACGGCATGCAAGGAGGAAAGCTCTTCCTTACTAATAATAGCTTAAATTGTCCTTGTGGGAGTAGAGCAGGCCCATTAACTTCAGTGTAAAGGGAATGAAGGGTCAAGCTCAAAACCAAAAAGATATTTTAATATCTCATTTATTTTTTTCCTTTAGCATTGCTCTTGTGTTCTCTGGACTGTGGAAAATGGACTTGATTTTTGTTTCTAATCTGTTTCTACCCAGTTTCACCCAGCTTTCACAAGTGAGCCCAATGGTCACAAAAACAGAAATGGAGTATTTCAATCCCATGTCAGCAAGTGTAAGTAACTATAATCCTTTTATCTGTAAGACTTTTCCTTCAGAATAATCTTGTTCTTCCATAGTCTGTAATCAATCACAGTCACAAATCTTTTACTTAATGTAGCTTTTTTCCCTGAGTAAAAAAATGCCAGGGTTTTATTGTTTTGAATAATTGTGGGTGATGAGAACACTAAGAGGTGAGAAAGATTGGGAAATTCTTGTTTTCTGAGATACACTAAATGCCTGCCATAGTCTGGAACAGGAAAAAAGTGAGTATAAAGGAAAAGCAAGCAGAGAAAAAGCAGATTCAGTAAGAGTTCTTTCTAAATTTTTACTGTCAGCAGCCATATGTTTAACAAAAGTATCTGGATCAGGAAAATTACAAAGTGGTGTGTGTGTGTTTGTGCATAGCATTTTGTTCTGTGAATGAAGTAGAGCATGAGTGTAACAGTTGAAATTTGGGTTAAAAGAAGTGAATATCTTTATTTCCAAGTAGTTTCTCCTCTTTGTGCAGATATTTTTGGCAATACACCTTCTGAAAAACTTGGCAGGAAATATTTCAATCCCCTCCCAAAATCCTGAGACTAAAAATATTTAAGAGAAGTTTCTGGAGTATGAAAATGCCCAAAAAACACTTTTTGGAAGGCAAGAGGTTGTAAATGGCACTTGGTTCCTGGAGATAGGCACTGCTCCATGCATACAGCTACACTTGATTGCTTTTTTATTGTCTGAGAATGTATTTTAAGCAAATGTCTGGGCATCTTTAGGTGGTCACACTGCAGAATCAAAGAATAGTGCATAGTGAATGAAAATGTCTATTTAGCATTAAGAAGGAAAGATCTGTTTTGCTATTCATCTCAGATAGATTGTTTTACACCAGTAAACATGGGAATAAACACTAGTAATGGAGCTAAAGGATATTAAGACTGGTGGTAGAACTTGTCCCAGCAGCTTGGCACTTTGGTAACTCAGGTTTTGTAATCCCTGGGCTCTAACAGCAGCTATGGGATTTAGGTGCAGAGCATGCAAATAGTGGCACATGTGCTTAACCCAAAGCCTTGTAAGCCAGAGGTCTCAAGTGCGTCAGGTTTTACGGCCTTGGCCTCTGTTTTGTGATGACCAGTTCTGTTCCACTGAATGCTCCAAATTACTGTTGCTCTGCTTATGAACTAAACAGAGACTCGTGCCTGTGTGCTCTAGGGTAAGATTCAGGTTATTATTAATCTGTCTTCAACTCTCCTGTTTATAAATCTGGGAGCTTCAAAGCCATCAGAAAAAACAGCCTCTTTGCTGAAGCCAGGAGGCACTTCTGCATACCCACAGTTTAAAAGCATCTTAATGAAGAGATTCTGTAAACCCAGTGATAAAGGTAAGATGGACAGAAGCAAGATGCCTTGCTACTCAGCATATTCACACCAATATTTGGCACAAATCCTTCCTTAGCTGCAAGGGCCACTCCAGTGTTACTCCACTCTTCTTTCTACTCCACTCTTCTCTTCTACTCTCAGCTTTCTTAGCTGCAAGGGCCACTCCAGTGTTACTCCACTTCTTTCTAGTATGTAGAAGGCAAAGGTATTGCCACCACCCTGTGTTTCCCTGCTCTGAGATGTTCTTAAGGCATCAATGGAAATACATGTGTAATTTCCCTGCTTACAAAACACTACAAGAAGCGCTGAGTTTTCTTTTCACTCAGCAACAATTTCAAATGAAGAGAGAATAAAAGCAGAGCAAAAAGCTAGCATGCTTAACTGAGTGGTAACTCAATATATAATTAAAATATGTTTTGTAATCAAAAAGTCTAAGTAATATTTCCACTGTGGCAAGAAGTCCCAGAAATTACTTAAGTTAAAATTTCCATCATTTGACTTACACTTTGGAGAAAGACCTAGGCCTTGCAAAAGAATTTGCACAATGAATGCTATCTCAGCTGTAATAAGACAGATGCAGTCAAGAAAGGGGAATATTAAAAATATTCTAGATATGGCCTCAAATTTAATTAATTATTTGAGATTGAGAATGGAAGGCAGAAGAGATGAAGAGAATTGTGGGGACATAAATAGAAATTATGACAGCCAAGTGAAGTTAACAAGTAAGAGGACATTTGGCAGTGGCAGTTAAGTGCTTGCATTCTCCTCTTTGGCCACGACAGAAGGAACAGGAAAATCTGGCTAGCACTATCAGCTGGAGCTCAAGAGGATTGGGGAACCATAGAACAAAGTTTAAGGGACAAAGTAATTAAACAGAAGGTGATATATTTGGATAAATTAACTGATTGCATCAGGACCGTGGCAATTACCAGCATGAGAAAGACAGATGTCATGTTCGGATTAACCAAGTGCAGTTTTTCCAGAAGCATACAGCTGCCAAGGCACTGATGAGTCTTCATCCAGAAGACTGTCTACAGCTTTGGCCATGAGTATTCAGAAAAGCTGATGTCTAGCTAGGGCAGATGTAGGTGAAAGCTGAAAGAAAGAAATAGAAACTCTGTCATGCAAGATACTGGACAGATAGTCTGAATTACCTCACATGATTATCCTGAGCACGTTTGTCACCCACAAATGTATGAGGCAAATAAATATTAAGGAAAAAGAGAAGATGAACTAAAATAAACTTTTATAAAGAATCCATGAAGAAAGGTAGAGTGGAAAGGACCTTCCCTGTGTCTGTGGTATCCTGTAACAGCCTTCTGGTAGGAGTAGTGGGGGCAAAAGCACTTGCTTATTTTCAAATGGATCAGTTAGTGACTGAGATTAAGAATGCCTGAGTTTGAAGAGGACCAAAAGTAGATCTTTCCATCAGTGCATTTCTAGATGTACTTCTCTCTTCCAGCTTCACATTGGCAAGCTGGGAGGTTGGGAGGTTTGCCTTAATCTTGGAAGTAACTCTAATGAAGGGAGAGAGAGAGGAAGAAAACTGAACTGTTCTGAACCTTTGCCAAGGCTTTGGAGACATTAAAATAGAAACCCAGGAATTTGTCCAAGATTTTATGTGACCTAGTTCAGCAGTTATGGTTCCCTCCCCCGGCACACACATCTTTAAAAAGACATAGTACAACTAAAAAAAAGTAGAGACGCAAGTGACAGAACTGATCAAAGGTATGGAACAGCTTCCAGGTGAAGAATAAGTAACTGCACTATGACTCTTTAGCCTCTGGAGACTTGTCTGAGGACAAACACTTTACAGAGATCTACAAAATCAGGCACAGGGCAGGATCGTTGCACAGGCAATGTGTGGTCTCTGTGAGTGCAACTGGGGGACATCAAAAGGAAGCATCCAGCAGTAGTTTCAGAAAGCAGGAGACTGGTATGGTGGAGCTCCCTTCTGCAGGGTGATGTGGATGTGACAGATAAATCCTTACAATGAAAAGATATCACATCTGACTAAGTTGCTGGAGCATGAATTCCTGCAGGATGTAGAAGTATTTCTGGGAAGAAGTATTATGCTCTCCACTATCAACTTTTCTTTGCCTCTGCCAATAGCAAGATGCCAGGGTTAGACAGAGTTTTGGTCTGATTTGACACAACTGAAGAGTTCAGAACTGCTCAGAAGCTAAATAGAATGCCATGGGCAGAACAGAGATCACGTTTAGGATCAGCCCTGTATGCCGTGCAGTGAGCAAACACAGTCCTGGCATGGTCACACAGGATATATATCTTGAGCCACACCTGCCTGACTACACTCCACTGTCTCAAGGCCAAGCTTGCCCAGGCCAACTGGCAGTGTAGACAGAGGGCAGGCAGAGCTGTCAACTCAGTGCTTTTTAGCAATATAGCCACAGCTGCCGAATGCAAGATGCATTCAACAGCTCTTGGCAAATTGTGCTGCTGGAGCACAGTTGAGAACATTTGGAGTGCATCTGCAGGAACATTTGCTGAAGCACTTATTTATACCTGGGTCCTACCATGTTTGTAATAGTGACCCCATAAAAGGGCTATGAGCCTTAGCTTTGAGTAGCTAGTCCACGTAAGGACAGTTGAGGCTTGTGAGATATTCATGGCTTCAGAGTTACTCAGTTAACAGGGAGAAAGAGCATGGTAAGATCTACATTACTTTCTCATCATTAGTGGAGTTAAGCAGTACTGGAGTAAGGTAGCATTAAACCTGATGTTAAGGTTATGCTAATTGTCTGAACTGTAATCTCCTCTCCAACTCTCATCCTTGCTTTGCTCCCCCTCACCTGATTTGCTCTACTACATTATCTTTCAGGGAATTATCCAACAAAAATAACGGGCAAGAAAAAAATTGGTCTCTAGGACCACACTATAGTACAAGGAGTCCTTCCAAATTCCTGTGTAAGGTATATAAGCTGGCCACAGCCCAGTTTCAGATGAGAGTGAGACTGTGCACATGTCAGAATTCTCTACACCTCATCTTTTGCCAAGCACCACCCCAACACATTCTCCAAACAAAAGCTCTCCCCACCCACCCTGTGCCCACCACCCGGGCAGTACCCAGGAGTGTAGATGGAGCCAAAACACCAAAGCTTAAGCAGCCTTATGCCTGTAGGCTCTAAAGCTGTTAAACTTTTAACATTTGAATAGCTCAGCTAAAGCTATGAGTTACTCAATGTTTAAACTTAAGCACATGCTTAATTAATTTGCTGGCTTGGGGCCTTGAAGTGCAGTAGCTGTTACCTAAATGCCTCACCTACTGCTGCTCTGTGAACTCCCTGCTCTTTTTTGTGGTCTGGGTCTTCTCTTACCACATTCACAAACCAAAACATCTACCCCTGCAGCCAGGGTAACCCAGGCTGCCATAACTCTTCTAACAGCTTCCAAGGAGCTGGCTGCTGGGAGTGCATTTAGCCATGCGTGACCTTACAACTGTCCCTGGACACTGAAAGACTCTCCTTTTCTTAGCTGGAGAAATGATAAATTTCATTGACACTTCTCCTCATTCCTACGCCCAACTGGGAGCACTTCAGAACTCAAGCTAATGTTTTTGTTTCAAGGATTTTTCCTCCTTTTCTTTAATGGACTGCTTTGCTGCACTAGAAGTTCCTTTACTGTTACATCCACCATCTCCAACAAGGAAAAAGAGTTCCCTCTAGCCACCACCTTTTGTAACAACATCCAGCTGCCTCTCCATCCACACTTTATATGTGGGTTTCTGTTTGCCTAGCAGTAAAACTGTAATCTGAACATCAGTAACAAGTCTACTGAAAAGTTATTTAGCTCCTAAATTATTATACTGGTTTTTCAGAGGGAAGGAAAAACAAATTTATCTAGGGGCAAACAGAATGCCAAACTGAGACAAAAAATCGGCCATAATAATAAACTGCAAATGCTTGGAATAATTTAGAATAAAATGCTCTTTCAAAAATGTTTTCCAGTTTTTGGAGAAAAGCCAGTATAGCCAAACAGGTCTGGGAAAAAAATATCCTGAGATTAGCACAAGAAATAATTAGCTTGTAATAGAATTCAAAGAATCCTCATTTTAGTTCTTCAAACAGAGTCAGGAACTGAAAATATTTTTTTTTCATTTCTACTTATTTTATATGAATCCAAATGTACTAACTTTTGGTATTAAATCTTGCTTAAAATCAACCTTCTCAGACTTATTCAGTGATCAATGCACTCTTTAATCCAGACTGAGTGTTTAGGAACAAGCTAGAAAGAACAGATCCACATTCCATGTAAAAATGATGCTGAAATATGCACAGGTTCTGCCAAACCAATATGGCTATAAAAAATCTCTATCAAGTGGTTGAAGCAGACATGGTGTAGACATCTCACAAACAAGCCAATGACCATGTTCAAACACCACTCAGCTGAAGACTCTATCCATAAGCAATCCAAGAATATTGAGGAAATGAGTGTGGAAGAAGTGATATCAATATGGGAGTGTGGGAGGTAGAACAGAGAAGAAAAATCTATTTAATATACTATTGAAACAATCATTTCAAAATTAAGTGAAAACTAGAATAAGATATGAAGTAAATGATCACAAAAGCTATCACTTTGAAAGCCTGTGAAAAGACTAGAGAGAGGAAAACCAGAAATGATTGCTATAATAAGGACAGAAAAGCACAAGAGAAATCAAATATGGCATTAATTGTAGGATTGCATTAGGCTTATTGTAACTATGGAAAGATATACTGTGCTGTGGGTTACATACTTATTTCAATATTTACATGACATTTTTGAAAGTTAACTACTCTTTTATTATATCATATGAATAAACCAAAGAAGAGAATGTGAGAAAGGAGAATTAGTTCTCAGGACAGTGAAAAATGTGCATCAGTATTTGTCGTCATACTAGTCATACTCATTTTCCATAGTAGCTAGATTGTCATTAAAGATTAACAAAAAATCTACATTTTAATGTAGAATTAAGGAGATTTTAATCTCTGCTAGAAGCTTTATGCTGCTCAAAGATGCATCAGAGCTCTCTATCAGCCATCCTGATGGAGTCCATTGCTCTTCCCAGCCTTTGATACCCAGCTTATGAAGCCCTGGTAACTCTAATAGAGGACATAGCTTAATTTTTTTCATTAACTTAATTTTTTTTTAGACAGTTGGGTTATGTAACAGTGATTTTGTTAGTCAAAGGGGGAACTCAGCACCATCAGTGCTGAGCACACTGTCTCCACTGGTTAGTCCACTGCCAGGTCCCTCAGGGAATACGGGTCAGAAATCCTTTCTCCTGATGGTGAGATGCAGCCAGTTTTCGATTTTGGGGTGTGACACAGCTGTTTATGTTAAACAGTGTAGAACAGGTCCTCACAGCCACCATGCATTACTGTGTCTACTGGCAAAGAGGCCAAGAATGACAAGTGCAGCAACAATTTCTCGAATTCTCTTTACCTTTGTCAGTGCTCACAAAAACTGTTTCCTTGCTGAAGGAAACCCTAAACTGATGGATGCTGGATGCTAGGATGATACACCCATTCCACATTGTATTCAATTTCTTTCAACCTATGGGACTATCTCTCTCTTCAGTCTGACCTAATAAGGCAGGTTTTTTTACTCTTAAGCCTTTTGAAGAAATTTGTTTAACCAGCACAAACATTTTCCACTGGGTTTTTAACAACTTGCCTTAAATGGATTTTTTATGTCTCAGTCATGCATGTCCTTCAGAAACAACCAGATAACAATTCACTGGTAACTGATTTCACTTGAATATATATTTCCAATGGCCTATGACCAGGTGATAATTTTTTATCTATGTATAAAAATGTACTTTGAAAAAGCTGATAAATATTTGTATATTGTGAGGAAGAAAAAATGCTCATGAAAATAAGACATTTATTTAATGCAAATTATTTAATGCAAACTACTTATATATCATTGATTGTTACTAAAATGTGTATCAAGCAGTGGAGTTAATACTACTGTCTTCTCAAAAAAAAACATTTCGTAGATATAAACTAAATGTTCACTAAATCTTGTGATGCAGGCTTGCTATAAATGAAAGACCAGCTCCACTTCCTCCATGATGTGGATTTCTTTTTGGAGGACTTTCCTTCTTTGAAATACATAGCAGTTCATCCATTTTGTGAGACTTGGCAAGATCAGGGCAGAAGTCTGAAAGAGTGACAGCAAAAATAAATGGGAAGAAAGTAGTTCATGGGAAAAAATATGTGGCTTGTGTTTGAACTGACAATCAATCTAAAAATGCTATTTGATTTGCATATAGACCATTTCTGTGACATTTATTTTAAATATTTTCATAAAATGCATTTAAACCAGTTTGTATAGGTTGCAAATGAAGTCAGATTAATGTTTCATTAAAAGAAAGGGAAAAATGCAAAAACCAATAATGAAGGAAGTTTAATTGTTAAAATTTTAAAAAACTCTAAATCTTTTTGGGAAACTATTTTTATTCCTGTTCTTAGCACACTAATGTTACTCAAGCCTCATAAATGCTGGATAAAGGCACCATTGATGTCTGTTATAGCAAAATCTTAGATATTGGTTCTTTCATATACTTATATGCTAGGTTCTGGCCAGGACAGACACATGTCCTTTGAAGATTGCCACAGAGTTGGTCTCACTGCAGGAACACCTAACTTTTATGACCTTTACTACCAAAATTGGACAAGACTGCTGGACTAGTTCACAAGAGGCAGCTCCAGTGTTCATTATTTTATGAAGTGAAATACAAACGATACCTTCAGATGAGCAGCAAATTTTCAGTCATAGCAGATTCCAAAAAATACTTCCCCCTTTCATGTGCAAGGTTCAAAGCTGTGCAAGTCTGGAAAGCTCGATGGAGGATGGAGAGTTGGCCAGATTCAATTCATTAGAGCACGTCTTAACTGTCAGCTTGTAAAATAAACCTTCTCCCCCACCTCTTCCACCTCCTTCAAAAAACATAATGCAACCCTGACAGAAAGCTGATAACTTCACCATGCAAAAGAAAACCTGAAACCTACAGACAAGGATTTTACCATGTGCTGAGCCTGGAAAGTGGAAGGAAAATTATTTAGCATTGTCCCCTACACAGAATTTCAGGTAGAAATCCTCCAACAGTGTAGGAAATGTATTCATGATGTACAGATTCCTCCTTAAGCAGGAATAGATGGTGGCTTATCTGCCATGGCTGGACTTGTACAGAGCTATACTGTACAGAAAGGAAGGATTCATTATTTTATATAGCTGTCTACCTCTGTATCTCCCCAAACACAGACAGAGGTGTGAGCACACACATACTCCTGAGATATTTTTCTTTTATGCATTTCAGACTATTTAGAAGAAAATCCCTATGTTTTCAGCCTGTGGACTTGCATCTTCTACCTAGAGTTAGTGGTGCTCTTCCAGAGTGAATGGATAGTTAAACTATATAAAATATTGTGTCTTAAATAAATGTTGTCCTAGGCAAACCTATCCTCTTAACAAGCAGCAGGGCAATTCTCAGAATAGATCCGTTCAGGATATTGGTGGGTCCTTCAATCATTTTCTTGATCAAATCCAATCTGAACTAAGCACTGTGCCAGCACAATATTTCTCATTATCTGTCACACACTTCTATGCACGTGGTATTTGGTGTGCAACATGTATTTATGACTGAGTGTGAATAAGCATAGATTTGAAACACAAAACCTAAAATTCTCTACAAGTGAATATCATGCTTTTTAGCACAATGTTTACAGTTGCAGATCTCCCAGATTTCACCACGATTAGAACAGTTTATTCAATGTACAGTTTACTAGCAAATATTTCAACTGTTGATTAGTTTCCTTTGATAGGATAGTGGTTTCCCTATCATGATTGCTAGAGTCACAGGAATAAAAAAATCTTATGGTTCTTTTCACTATTACACTAGAGAAATAAAGGACAGTAGACAGAATTAGTTTTACTGTTTTTCCAACTATACAGAGGCTTCCAAATTTCTGAAAGACATTTCTGCCACCCAAAATCTTACTCTTCTAGGGGTTTATGTTAGAATTGGCTTTCATTTTATAAAAACTTTCTGTTGTATTTATTTTTCCAATGTTCTATAATCTTGAAATGGCCTCTCTAGAAGCGATTTACCCCTGAAACAGGTGTGTATATATCTCTGGGTTAATGACTTTGTTCTTAAACTTCAGGATTAGACCTGCCTTGATAATGTTGTGCATTATGAGAGGTTGGCACTTTGTTTCTTCATAATAACAAACCACATTTGCATGCCAGTCCCCTAATCCTGTAAACTCTGAAATGTGAGAGATGCAGAGGCAGTGAGCAAAACAGAACTCAAAGTCTGAGGATAGGGAGGGAAGAGTAACCTTTTCCATCTCACTAAAACAGGTTTTGTACATTTAAACAGTAGTATCTCCTCAAAAACAGCTACAGATTAGCCTGAGGGGAAGAGCAAGTGAAGAGATGAAGAATCAGATTCTCTGTTTTCTATGAGGTATGCTCACTTTGCAGCTGAAAGAGAATTGTTCCTTACCCATACTACACCACAAGGAAAAGAGTAGAGAAAATAGTACAGAAATATCAATTCCCCCTAATGATATTAATTCCCTGTTTCTAAAGTTCTTGCTTGGGTCGAGACCTTGTCAACAGAATCTGCCTGAGTAAGAATGGAGTAACTCAGCTGCTTACAGGAGCTGGTTCACTATGCTAGTGTTCCCATTGCACCATTTTCCATGTGTAACAGTCCTGTCTGCCTTTGTCAGAACCTGAAACTAGAGCTGCTAAAAAAAGAAAAAAAAAAAAAAGAGAAAAGGGTGTTTTATTCTATGAAATGCCCCAGAATGACTCTCAAAAGACATGTTTCTTGGCTGTTAGGGTGGCTGCCCATCTGGTTATACTTTTCAAGAAAAATTATGATTGAATATTCCTTCTTATGTGAAACAGAATTGCTAATTCAGAAATATCAGAGTGATCTGGTTTTTGTTCTGTCACAGCCTGGTGTTCAGGTTAGTCTATTAAACTACTTCAGCACTTTATTTCACCTACTCCAAATCTGCTATTCTTTAGCCAGGCTTTGAATGCAGCAGTCCTGACTCACACTCCTTACCATTCCCTCAGATATCTGTAGTTCAACAATCCACTTAGCATTAAACATTCAACTTCAGGAATAAGCTTTAAGGGTCTTGTCCTGCAGAAAATGCACTTCCTGAATTTGGAAACAGTCAGGACCAAAATTGGCCAAAGCCTCTCCAGTCCATGGATCCAGGGATCACTTTTCCTCTGACTACTCTGAGGTTGTGGCACAGCTTCACTGACAGTTTCATCTTTTCTTCTTCTCATTTCTTGTGTTTGACAGTTGCCTGAAGTGCTCATTTTCTTTATTCACACATTCCCATTCTTCCTATTTTTGAATTTTTCTGCATCTTGCTTTCTTGTGAGAGCTTTTGGCTCTTATTATCTTATATATATGAAATCTTATATACCATGCACTACGACCAAAAGGAGAAAATTTTGCTACATTTACTATATATCACCTTGCTTTGTCAATGATACTGCTTTGAGAAAGATATATTTATAAACTTACTGTTAAAAGTGGCTGGAGAGCCAGACTTCACCTGTGTGTTTTGTAACAGTGGCAGCCTTCTGTTTGCCACCCAAAGTCTGGGAAATTCACATTAACTCACCATTTAGCATTATCTATCTGCTTTTGGCTGATAAGTGATTTACCTTTGAGTTTTAGAAGTATTCTTTCACAAAGTGCAGATTTAGTGCTGAGTGTGGTTCAGATTAAAGGTGCCTGTTCATCATCATTAGGGCCTGTGAAACATCTACTCTGATAGAACACTTTCCGTGTATTCGTTAATTCATGCTTGAGAAATGCTTTACAATTGTTAAGCAGTACATAATAAATGCTGATTTATTGTTTTTCTGAAATGTGCTGTTACTGATCATCCTCTTGAGGTTTGTTGCAGAGCTTTCTGGACACTGTACTGACTGTACTGTGTTCTTGGCAAATCCATGGGCAGGGACTTCATAGCCCAAAGGAAGCAGAAGAGAGCTGAGTAATGATGGCACAAACCTTTTGTTGCTTGGATGGAGATCTCAACAATCTCTGTGGCCCTTGTCACTCAGAGGATCAGAAGATGAAGAAAGCAGTGTGTTAACGCAGAGGACAGCCTTTCCCTCCTCCCACACTCCTGAGGGAGACACTGGTACACCTCCAGCCCACCCTGACTGTACTTGGCAATCCAGGATCTCAGCAAATGCTTTGCCATCACGTTTTCTCTCCTCCTGAGTGCAACAGCAAAGCAGGTTTGGCATCTTCTCCTTACAAGCCTCACTGCTCTCACACATACATCACACTGAGGCTCAGATCACTACTTAAGTAGGATTTCTTGGCATCACATACTGCATGACTCAGTCTGGGTGGTCAACGTCCATTTACATCTTTAAAGGAAAGACAAAAATACAAGTATATTTTTAAACAGAGTTCACCAGATAAAGGAAATGCCTTTTTCCTGTACATGGAGTTTTACCAGGCTGTTGAACTGAATTAGCCAGTCAAACCCCAAAAAGAGGTTCTGAATGATGGCATCTCTGAGGGATACCAGTTTGTACCTGTATGGAGCAATTTTCTGCCTTTTGGAACAGCCTATCCATAATGTATCAGAGCACCTTAAAACTGGGGTACTAGAACCAGACAAACCTTGGAGACATTGACACCAAATGGTAATTTATTACAACGCCAGAAACAAAAATAGAAGCATAAAATAGTGCATGAAACTTTGTCTAAAATTTTAATTTCATTCCTAGCTGCTCATGCTGATCTTTGCCCAGGGTGTCCCTCTCTATCTCAGGCAGAAACCAAGCTCACACTGCCAGTGTGCTGCTGTGGAGAGCTGCCATGTAGAACACCTGAGCAAAGCTGAGGTACCAATTTGAGAAGCACTACCAGTGTGGAATAGACCTGTTGCTATGGTTTATTTTATTTTTTTATTTGTATGTTAATTTTTTATTGAAAGCAAACTTAGAGGAAGGCCATTTTCATTGTATTCCTCTCTGTTTCCACAACTACAATTTCATGTAAAGCAATACTTTAAATCCACTTAAGTTGTATCTAGTATCAATCTCATTGGCAGAAATAAAAGCTGTATTCCACCTACCAACAGAGGTTCTTCCTGCAGCAAAAATGGAAAATGGTGCCTGAAAAGAATTTTAGCTTCACATGGCCGTTGCTCTTCCTTTTGGGAAATCCAGTTTAATTGTCGATCTGTGATACATGACTTTCTTAGTCTTACTGTGGCATACAGAAAAGAGCTGCTGTTGCCATACAGACTACTTCAAAATAGGTTACTCAAAGTTTTGTTGATAGCAGAATGCAGAATTATTAATGAAAAGTTTTTCCTGCCTAACGCAACCACGCTGAGCTCATTCAAACCTAGCCCAGCTATGAATGAGACCCATTCAGTTTAACATATGAAGGGTTTGCAAGATTCAGATTCCAAGTTTGACACAATTAATAGTGTTTATAAGTTCAAGAATGTTGCTGTTAGGACAGAGTGTATTCAAGACAAGTGATCATATTTCATAGCACACTTAGAGGGTGAAGAGGCACTTGACATAAAACACTCTTGTTTCCATAATTCAAATCATTTGGTGGTTTAAGAAGATTTATATTTTCTTCAGTCTCTTTCCCTCCCTTTTTCTACTGGTTTCATATGCAATGTAAATTTTATTTTTCTCCTATTCCAGTTCCTTGCCTTTGGAAGGATCTAAACAAACAAAAAGTCCTCCCCAACCTGTTGTGATCTGAGTTCCAACAAAATGATATAGCAGCAAAACTAAAGCAGGCTTTTGCATTTAGTGGTTCTGCAGCTGTATGAAACTGCAACATTGTAATGAAATTCATGTAGTGAAATGAATAGCAATGATTCTGCCTGTTACAGGCATAAACAGAAAGAGAAAATTGAGAAAGGCACATAAAGCTAGCATATCTTGAAACATATCGGAAGAAAATAAGGAGGCACTTGAGAAAACATGTATTTGGGAAACAGACTTTTGTAAATGTAAATTCTGCAGTCAAAATAATTCTGATATTGACTGTTTTCTTGCACTCACAGAATCCTTTTTTACCAATCTGGCTATGCAACTATACTAGAAACACTAGTAAAATATCATACTGAATTCAGTCCCCTTCAGATCCAGAACATATTAACAAAAAAGCAGGCTCTGCTTCAGTAAAGCATCTATACTTAGGTACCCAAATTCCACTGAAATCCACATGCTTTAGCTCATATTGCTGCTACCTCATGTTGGGGACAAAAAAAGATCAAAAAGTTCAATGTGAAGGAGATACTTTTCAATAAAGTGTACCTCTAAAGCAGGGAAGTAGGCATGCAGAAAATGAAAATTTTTTTTTTAGGCTGTAAAAAAGACAGAAAAGTTATCTCAGTTACAGAGAGGCATATAAATGTGATTGATGGGCTGGGATAAAAGCAAGAGAAAAGCAGAATCCAGACAGCTTCAGAGTACAGGAAACAGTCTGTCCATCTGACGCTATGTTTACATGCCACCCCCAGAGCTGCTGCAAAGCTGCTGGAACAAGAAAATGCTCCATGAAAGACCAATTAGTTAGATATATAACATGTATGCCAGAAGGAAAACTTGGCCTTGATGGATTAACCTGGAAAGCATGTTTACCTGCAGCATTTATTGTATTGTGGTTCCTCAACTCCTCAAAGACCTGCGAGCACTGGAAACACCTTCTGCCAGAGGCTCTCAGGGGCTGTTTATGGTCTTTAGATAGAAGCCTAGCCTCAAATCTACATAAATTAAAGATTTGGGCTGCAAGTAGCTCTTAGCAGATACAAAAATAACACTGATGGAGCTGAGGCAGTTGCAGAGCCCTAGACCTGAAGTAGAAATGAAGCAGCCTATACTGAGCTGCACTGCACACTACTCTTCCAGGTTGTAAGGCCTGGCTTGTGCTTTTGTTCTTTATCAGCACAAAAAACTGAAGAACAAAGCAACAAAACCAAAGTAAAAGGAAAAAAAAAAAACAAAACCAAAAACAAACTAAAACCCAAACTAACCAACTAGCAACAAAAACTCCACCAAGCCTTTCTGAACAAGGAGCTCCTTTCAGCTGGATATTAATTAGAGAAACAA
Source organism: Certhia americana (assembly GCA_018697195.1). Taxonomy (NCBI): domain Eukaryota; kingdom Metazoa; phylum Chordata; class Aves; order Passeriformes; family Certhiidae; genus Certhia; species Certhia americana. The sequence goes on from CM031858.1 coordinate 30,280,945, forward strand.
ACGCCGAATCTCCCGGCCCTCTGCTGAGCTCGTCGCAGTGCAGAGTACAAAGTGAGGGCCTGCTGTGTGGGTAAACTGATGACTCACTTTTAATATCAGGTTGAGCCAGGATCTTGAAGGCTGCCAAGTGAACTCTACAGGGATCCCCACTTCAGCCCACTCACATTTCCTAATAACAGCACAGCATTTCAGCAGGCTGCGCTTAAGCGAGGCACTTTGATTTGTAAACAGAGGCGGTCTCGGAAATAACGTACCACTGTGGTTAGCTGGATAATGTCGTAAGACAACAAGGTATAATGGCAGCACTGGTATTAAATGGCCAGAGGATATTGCTCAAATTTGAATGTGACAGCGATTAATAAGAGATAATTTTTAATGGCATTTTAAAATTCTACCCGTGCTTTCTGTAGTCCCAGGAGAGGTATTACTGCCCCTCTTTGAATCACATAGAGAGGAAAAGGCTGCTGGTAAACGCGTGCCTACAGAAGTACACTTTTTAAAGAATTTTAATTTATCGTTAGATGGCCAAAAAATATTTTATACAAAACAGACTGCTTGTTCCTGTGTTTTGACACAAGGGCTTAAGCCATCATGCTTGCTGGAATAGTTTTATGGGTTCTTGAGACATTTTACTTCAGGTCTCAGACTTACCAGGTCTCAGCCTGGTAAAATTTAGGATGTGCAGAAAAATCCCAGAGTACTGACTCACTCCTGGCAGATATTCATCTAATTCTATCCCGGCATAAACTAGACTGGTACACTGTTGCCACGCAGATCAAAAGCTGCATGTTTATTGTCTTGGCCACGTGACTGAAAATATATCACTGCGTAAGCTCTGCATTAGGCTTCCTGCTTGAGGACAAACCCCTTTCTGTTCAGACATAAAAAGGTTTCTTAAAAGAGATGTCTGATTTCAAGACTCCACTGCCAAACTGATTGCAAATCCAGTGGTGTATTCTGCAACATTAAAGAACTCTGTGAAAGAGGTTTAACTCCCTACCCACCCTTCTTACCTTCTTTGCCCACTTGGCTGAGGCTTCAGCTTTCTTTGTGGCAAGCAGTCTTCCATATGCCTAACACTTGGCACTCTTTCAGGATTACAGTCCTGTGCCTGTCCTGTAAGCACAGTATAATGTGCAGTAGGTTTAAGTCCTGTGGTAGGAAATGAGTGCTTTTTCCCTCTCACTAAATCACTTTTACTTCCACTGGGCAGTCACAGAAAGTGAGGAGAAAATCCTAACCAAGGATTATTTTTAAATCTGAACCCAGGCAAATGAAAAGAAAAGTCCTCAGCAGACTGGTGCCACTGCACCCACCTAATCTCCCCTAGCCAAGGCCCTGGGACAGGAAGCATCCACCAGTCTCTCAATCCACTTCTGCTTCATGCAGTAGGTTGTCAACCCTTAACTCCTAGCTAGGACCATGCTCCATAGACCTCAGGAGGTAATTTCTCTCCACATTAAGGTCCTGGATGTGCCTTACGTCATTTATAAACCACGATTTTTCTTCTGATGTCTGCAATGGTACCATATGATATAAGGCTTTTTCAAACTTTATTCAGAGTTCAAGCAGAGGACTGATTTTAAATTATCTTAAAGATCACAACAGTAAAAAAAAATGTAGTGATTCTTAACAGTACCAGGTGTAGCATCTCTTAGAGATATTGATGATATACATCTGCATGTGTGTGAGGCAGTTATTTTGGCATGTAACCATTGGCTAGAAGCCTGTTGGGAAGTGGGGAAGAAGCAACCAATTGTTTCAAAGGAAATTACATTGAAACAGTATGTAAGTCACAGAATCACAGAATCAACTAGGTTGGAAGAGGTCTTTGAGGTCAGTCATCAAGTCCAGCCTATGACTAAACACGACCTTGTCAACTAGACTATAAAACTGAGTGCCACATCCAATCTTTCCTTAAACACCTCCAGGGAAAGTGATTCCACCATCTCTTTCTGTGAAGAAATTGTTCCTAATGTTCAACCAAACTCTCCTCTGGTGCAGCTTAAGACCATGTTCTCTAGTCCTGTTGCTGGTTGCCTAGGAGAAGAAGCCAAACCCTGCCTGGCTCCAGCCTCCTTTCAGGCACTTTTACAGAATGATAAGGTCTCCCTGAGCCTCCTCTTCTCCAGGCAGAATATCTGCAGCTCACTCAGCTGCTTCTCATAGGACTTGTGTTCCTGACCTTTCACCAGCCTTGTTGCCCTTCTCTGGACAAGACACTTTGACATTTGCAGTTCCTGAGTTCCTGATTGACTGCCTATTGATTCCTCATGTTCTAGATTATACTTCTAAATGGAGCATCATCAAAATTTTAAATTTTGTGCAAATAATCTCTACAAATCATTTTCTCTGATATAGCCCAAAACTACAAGAACTCCCAATAGGATTTTGATGCCAAAAGTGCAGAATTTTTCTCAAAACTTATTAAAGCATTAGCCAAAAATGCCCTTCCCCTATGTATGCACATTTGGCATAATGTCCACTGCACTGAAGGCTGTGCAGAAATAGTGATTTAATTATTATAGATCATCACACCTTTTGTCTGCACTTACTGCAAATGCCCTTTGTGTTCTCAGAGCACTGAAATGAGTTCCTTGAAATGTGTTCATTTTTCACTGCAGCAATATTTTTCCACTGATATAGAAACAGGTTAAGACAGAATGGATATAATCTGCTTTATTCTCTTTGATGAGAACATGCCAAAGCTAAGTCATCCCCAGTCTTCACAACAATTAAACCTGACATAGGTGCAGTAACATTATTTTCTTGCTGTTGGGACTAATCCTGATGGTACTGGTGTGACTGTTTCTCATTTCAGTGTTTTGTACTTGATAATCTTCTCAGAAGACAGCATAGGGCCATTGTTTGTTTTTGTTTTTTTTTCCCAGCAGTTTCTTAAACCATACGCATGTTAAAAATATCAATAAGCCTTCTATGGATATAGATGTCTCAGGACATTCAGGATAGTAATGAGAGTCAGAGACAAGCATGAAAGATCCTGTGGATGAGAAGTGGGAATGAGATCTACTGTATCATTTTCATCTGTTTGATTGAAGTCACAGGGATAAAAGTACAAACTTTTGTAATGCCCATGAGAACACAGGGTCTCCATGGTGCATTGTGCACACATGGGAACACAAAAGTACAGTAAGAAGCTTTCTTGTCCTATTGCATTTGAAGAATACAAGTTTTTAACAGTTGTGGGGGTTTTTCTGGGTTCCCAAACCACGTAAAAAAACAATCCAAAACACCTTTTCCCTCCAAAACAGCCATGAGTCTGAAAGGTAGAGAACTCACCTGTTATACATAAGCAAAAAATGCCAGAGCCAGAATAACTTATTATCAAGGCTCTTGCCTTGGCAAGAAATAGAAAATTTTCTGGAATCAGAATCTCTCTCCAGGAGCTGGAGCAATTTATTATATCATCTCCCTTTCTGCAAATTCTGGGTCTTTTAGTGTCTGATTTTTCTACCAGTTCTTGACTGAAATGAAAAGACACTGGTGCACTGACATCAGGGAGTTTGCATTGCTTGTGTCTGCTGTGAACTCAGCACTATTTGGGAGGTTTCTGCAAGGTCCTTCATAATTTAGAATTACATTTACTTTTTATCCACAAAAAATTAGCAAGTTTGAAGTTCCAGCTGCTGGATTGGTTTACAGATTTGACATTATTTGACAGCCTGCTTTATAATTGCAGCAGTGACATGTAGGAGACTTATTTTGACTTCTGAGAGATTAAACAAGATCAGGCCTGCCAGGCCTCTAGAGAAACCCATGTGGTAATAAATGTGCAGATTCAGCAAACCTCTGTCCTTTCTGTAGCCTTAGTTCTGCAAAATAAATATATATATATGAGCACTTCAAACTAATTGTGGATACTGAATGAGAAAGATTATACATATATTTAAGACTTTAGGAGCATAATTGCTATGATTTTGAGAAAAAAATCTAACTGATTTCGAGGAAAAATCTTAATATCTTGCCATTATACTATTAAAGCAGACAGTTGCAGTATTTCTCAAAAGTACAAGACAGCTGAGGTTCCACAGGATTACAAAACCCCAACTTCTTACAGAAATTCTTCTGCTTATTTTCTTGCTTTTCATCCTAATATGGCAGAGTGGCAAGGACTCCTTGTTTACAGATGTTACTAATTATCATAATTCACATGAAAGATGCTCAGATATTTTTGTAATGAGCTGTAGGTAGATTAAAAGTGTAAAAGCAACGCCATTTTTCTAATGAACATTTCTGCTTTGACATTACTCCATCAATGAAAAATTATTCTCTCTCTGGTAAGAGACCTTGTATTGAAATATATCAGTATGATTCATTCCCTGCTTGTTGGGCCTGTCCATGGACTGAACAGTCCATGAATGCTGGTGCCTGTTACCTCCAAAGCCAGATAATGCCTTTGCTCTTTCACAAGCTGTTCTAATGAGGATTCTGGGAGTAAGGAGGACCTCACCTATTTCTCCAGTGTAGGATTTCATCTCTAGTAAATTTTAGGGCCAGAAGAATGAGTTTCAAAGAGCACACCCATTTCTTTCTGCAGGTCTCAACGTAATTTTGCTAATCTAATTAACAACCATGACAATTTAAACAATACATTGACTCAACTGCTCTTGGAACCCCATGGCACCTAGTTAAGTTACTTTTCAACACTGCTGTAAATCAAAAGAGAAAGTCTAAGGTCGCTGCGTTTGCTGTATGTTTCAGTTTGGGGCCCTGATTACTTTACCAACTGCTCATTGATGTTGTTTTCATAACTTTCCAAGGAATACTTCATTTCTTGCTCCAAGATTTTCATTTGTATCCTCACCTGACATGAAAGGTAGCCCTTAACTTGAATATAATATGCTTAAATTTAAAAAGCAAATAACAATTCAGAAAAAGTACTTGCAAAGGACAAAGCGTGCAGCAAAGATTTAACAAAAGCAGTAGAAAATCATGTATTTCTTTGGTGTTTTGCTTTTAAGGTTTCCATCCCATCTGGGCACAATTCCCATTCTTACAGGCAGCAATATAGACATATTGTTTGAGAAGAAAGTAAAACTTGGACAAAATCTTCAAGAACAGTTTCTGTGGAGAGAGCAGCCCAGGAAAACAAAGTGATGGATAAATAGTGGAACAAAACGTTATGGGCTTGAACTGGTAGATTGTAATGGAAAAGCAGGAGAAAAGAGAGCTGATGGGCCCATAGCAGGATCAGTCCTCAGGACAAACTGATGGTTCCCTTGGAGAATCAGAGATAGGGCAGTATGTTGATCTCTAACTTGAAGTTTCAGGCAGGTCTGGGTCATGATGCAGACTGTATTCAAATCAATACCTTTTCTTGTGCTGAGTAAGTGTCTGGAAAGAGTCACCTCCCAGCTGTGCAAATTTTGTCACAATTTCTAAACCAACATTAAAAATGCCAATGAGAAACAATTGCCATCCACAGTAGATATTTCAATCTCCCAGTTAGCAGACCCTTAATATTTATACCACAATTTAAATAGTTTTTGCTGTCTTACGTTTTTCTGCCTTTTGTATAATACTCTGTATACAGTTCTGTTAAACATGAAAAAAACCAACAGTATAATTAGGAGTCAATACAAGGTGAAAGTATTGATAAGATTTGCTTAAGTCTTTTATTCAAGGAGTGTTTTCTTCTTGGATATTTTTTACTTATTTATAGACAAGACTGTTAGAGCTAACAAAACTTAAGGAGATTATGGAATCAAGGGACTTGATGTGAGTTTAGACACACAGATGCTAAATTTTCTTCCACTAAAAAAAATGCTGCATAAGAAGAAGAAAGTCTGGCAATAAAATTGGACATATTTATATTTAATATTTGGTCCTTCCCATGGTTTTTTTTCCCCAATATTTTGCAAATGTCAACACAGTTAAAATACAGCCTCTGTATCTGATATCCTTTGTGCAAATACCTTTTTAAAATACCTTTCTGAGACACTTTCACTTCAGGCAAGTAATCTTAAACTTTGTCACTTTTCTGTGTGCTTGTTTGAATTTAAAATTTCCCTCAATGCTCCTATAGTCCTCAGTGATTTTTGTTTTTTTTTTTTTTTTGCTACTTCTGTTTTTGTGGTATATATCTGTCAATAACCCCTATATTTGTGCTTCTATTCTTGCACATACTGTCCCATTGTCCCTACTGGGAGTTGTATACAGATTTGGCAGGGTGAGCATATTATTTATTTCTATATTAATTAATAATCCTTTCCTTGAATGGATCACATGCTACACTTACTATTTGTGATCTCAATTTAGGCTGCAGATAATATTTTATCTGCTCAGATAATTCAGATGTGGAATAGATCTTACTTTAAAGATTCACAAATAATTCTTGAATTTAGAAGTGTAAGGACAACATAGGACTCAAAAGTAATGTGAATCTGGGTTTGAGATGACTCTGAGAAGCTTCTGCTACTATAATGTAAGCAGGATTCATAGAAACAGAATCATGAAGGCTGAAAAAACCTCAAAGATTGTCGAGTTGAAGCATTATGTTCTGAATTTGAAATTCATCTGGCACCATGTGAGTGTAATTCTGATTCAGATTGGAGGATGTACTGTAACACACTTTTATTTTTGCCCTCAGGGTAAAATCTAGTTCAACGATTGAACTAGACAAGTTCAACTTGACTGCCTTGAGGTTTTTTATTTAAACACATATTTTATACTTCTTGGGCATATGTGTTCTATATGTTTAGTTATTAATTTCTAATTTTCATTGAGTCTATCAAATTGTAAATAGACATTAGACATATTTTTTTTTAATCCTCTATGTCCAAACAAATTATAATTTAATGGTTAACATGCAGGCTTTAATTGGACCGAGAAGAACTAAGAATGGGGTGTTACAGCTGCAGTGAGCATGGCCCAGTGCCACCCAGGGGGATTGTGAAAAAGACGACATTTCAGCATATCCTTAATTTCCAAAAATCTCCATAAAACTTTCCATGGCCAGCTGTAACTGCAAGCCCATCATAGATACAGCTGTGGAATGAATGGGATTTACCACTGCCTCCTTCCCTTAATCTCCAGGGGATTTCTACTCACAGTCTAACTAGCTCACCCTGTTTCATTACAAAGCAACTCTCGGTTACTGGTAGAGCTGTGAGATGACAGGGTTGCACTGGCTGCTCTTCCAGTAAAGCCTCTGGGAGCTGGAGGGACTGTGGCAGAGCTCTGGCAGAGTGACCTGCAGGCCTGAGGTTCCTGCTAGACTCCCAGCACCTGCCCTCCTCCAAAGGGCTCTGATGGGAAAGCACAGCTCAGTCCTTTGGGTTCATAACTAGATACAACCAACTTGAGAATTGAGGATGGCAAAAGGCAGCCAAATCATCAGGATAAGCACATCGAACCTCTGTCTTGACTACAGGTTCTGGAATAATACCTTACCTGAAATACATACTCCCAAGTTTCTCCTCCAGTTTCTGGAAGTGATGGTTATTTCAGAAGAAACCAGTAAATGTCAGTGTGCATAAAATATGGGGAGATCAAATAAAGGTATTTCAGTATTAAAAGCCATTAATTTTGTACAATGTACATTTGAATTACAATATTATTAAATTCCATTAAGCTAAAATGATATATTTAACTCAGACTTCAGAGTGCTAATTTCATAGTCCCCTCCAAGCTGTTCCTGAAAAGGTGTTAGGGGTAATTAACTGCCATTTTCTCAGTAATTCAGAATCTGCAATCAATCAAAATGTAGGGCCTGGGTGATTGTAGAAAACAGTAACACTTAGTTTATTATGTAGTACATTCTCATTCTAGTTGTTTTATGATGGGATCAGCTACACTGTTTCCTCAGAATTTATTATGCTTACCCTTCAGCCAATTAGTTTTTCTCACTTTACTTTAACCTAAAACCTGGTGAGTTTGTTATGTTACACATATATATGTGTAAGTTTGCCTGTCAGTTATATTGGTCATAGACCTGCAGGACTGTGCGTGTTTAAACAATTAGCAACCCAGTATTGTCCAGAAAAACGGCAACTTTGCTTTCTTAAAGCAGAGTTTGTTCTTTAAAATATATGAAGGGGAAAAGGAGAGCAAGGAGAAAGCTATTTCCCATAGCTACAAGTGCCTGGCATGGAGGGATGCCCAGAGCCACCAGGTAGAAGCTGTGGAGCCCTGGTCTCCAGTTGCTGGCTGTGGTACCTGGAGAGGCTGTGCTTCCAGCCTGTTCATGCAATACAAAATCAGCTGCCACCAAGGCAATGTGATAATGATGAGGCAGAGAAATTTGATCTTCAGATTCAAAATCAAGCATGGAGGTAGTATTTCTACTGCAGTTCTCATTTACTTTTGGAATTCAATCCTGGTGCTTTGGCACATGTTGACCTTACAGTTAGCCTCACAGGGAAGGAGATTTTAAAATTATAGCTAGTTAAGGGAGTAGTTTGCTGAATGTTTCTGGTGTGGATAACAGTAGCAGGCCTCCAAGATGCCCTGATGGGAAAGTATAATTGGCTTAGTCCATTTTTGTTTCCTAGCCATTTAGACCTGCATCTGGAAATCCTTCTCTAATTTCACAGCTGTGGTGTTGAAACATATAGGGTTGCAGTGGAGTTTAATCAGTATTTAAATAAAAGACAGAAACTCTGAAGCAAACCAAACTTTGACAAGAATTTTGCCAATGTAAAGCCATAAGAAGGACAATACTGAAAGACCCCTGCTGTTCCTGAGAGTGTTGGTAGAAATTATTGTCCAATTGTGATAAAACTGACTGGGCATTGTGCAGTATTGTTCAACCACAGCACTACAAACACCTTGACTAGGACATTATTTAACATAAATATAATTTTAAAATCTTGCTACCTTATTTTACTAACTCAAACACCCTGTGTGCCTACAAACCCAGTACTTAAAAGTAGCTCTCAGGTGGAGCCTGTGCTCCTGTCATGTGCAATACTGTGTGAATGCATTCAGAAGCCCTGACCTAGGCAGGATTGGGCACTCTGTCTGATTTCTCAAGGGCAGGTTAGAAAATTTGGCAGACCTATAGAGAGGTCCTTTATGCTTAATCTCTACTGTACTGGTGCTGGTGCTGCCCTCTGCTGAGGGCAGAGACCACTCGGCTAAAAGATGGGGTTAGCCTGACTCCCACCACTATTATTTTCCCTTATTGATCTATAGTGGACAAAAAGACATTTTTTGATGGGTTCACAGTCTAGGTCAAGAGTGTGACACAGTGCACTGACAGGTGGGAGATGCAATATGTCTAAAAAGTACAGGTTTTTCATACAAAGGAGTTGTCTCAAAAGCTAATGCCAAAGAACATGGAGGCAGAGGATATTCAGTTTGTAGATTGTATCACTAAATATGGTCCCATCAGGATACACAACAAAACCCTGAAAAGATCAAAATAAACCTCCTGACTTGAAACAACTGTTGTTTTAAAGGTACATTATATTACTTTTTGACTCAAAAAACTTATTTGGATTGGAATAATCCTAATGACCACACAAAGTATCTCAGGGCACAGAATTTGGCAAGATAAATTGAATATTTATTTCCTAGAAAGCGTAAAGAGACATGATATTTAAAGAAGTGACACAAAATTAAGATTTTACAGTGCTCTAGGAAAATGTTAGATAAACACGAGAAATAGCAGCATTACCCTTTTGATAGTTGCAGTGATGTAGTCAAAAAATGACAAGTGTTATTTCAGTCTGAAAAAAAAAAAAAAAAAGAGGAATCTATCTGAAAAGAGCACCACGTAGCCTAATTGGGTTTTTTCCCTTGAAAAAACTGTGTCAACATACATTTCTCTTTCTTGGTTCCAAAAATATAAGATTATATAGAAAGAGGCGAATAGGTTTCGTATTTCCTTTAGGATGAAAGAGAAACACATAGGGAAGTGGAGTAATAAAGAAATTTTGAGAAAATTAAGTTAGGAACAGATGTTGCAGTTTATTTTTATTTCTCTCTCCCCCTCCCTATGATTACAATAAATTATCTCTTTTTCTAATGATTAGGGAAGAAGGGGATTACGCCAAGGTTAGACAGAAGCATCAGATAAAACTGACTATAGCCCCACTTAAATCCTCTATTCAACATTACTCCAAAGTGGAATTAAAGTTACTATGTAATCTGGTACTTTAAATGAGTGAAGACATCAGAGCAGTGCACTGTCTTTAGACACACTTCAGGAAAAAATGAAGAAAGTTTTCTATCTGGTCTTTGAATTCTGGTATGAATGAACTGTACCAACACATAATTGCCTATTTTATATTGGTTAAAACATGAGAAATAGGAAGGGCAAGTAAGGAGTCAGAGATGTCAAAAGCAGAGGTCATGTCAAAAAACCCAGGACTATTCCTCATACTCTGCAACTGACAGTATGAAAGACATTTATATTGTTGAAGAGAAGGTTAGTTTGTATGAACTGCTCATAACTCTTTAAGAGTAACACCAAAGAAACAATTTAGTTAGCTACATTTTTCCCTGTTCATCCTGTTTGCCTGCTTTTTTCATATTTGAACTACGAAAATCAAACCAGACACTTTTACAGCAGACTTTTAGCCTTTTGCTCCAAGTGTGTTTGCAATGTTCCAGAGTTTAGGAAAAGATCACAATCCATTGCTCCTTGTAACAAACCCCTTAAGAATTCTAGGCTAAATAAAAGTATTGCTAATAATATTCATGTTATCTTCTAATATAATCATAGAGATCAAATAGCAAAAAGAAAAATTACTAGGAACAAACCTCTGTGTTAACATGAATATGACAATCATTTTCAGACTTCAGTAACATTAGCTTCTATGATAAATACACGGGCTCATTTAGAGTTTCCACTTTGGAAACCCTGCTGTGTTAGAATAAAAATATATTCTGGTTTTGTTTGGGGGGGATTTATTTTCTTTTCAAATTTTTTTTTTTTTATAATCAGACAGGTCATGCTATTTATCTGTCCTACAGAGGGAAAACATGAAGTTTCAGCAAGGTGTAACTGAGAGGAGATGCTCATATCTTAGAAAGCCAACAAGGTCTAAAAAAAAAGAACTAAACCCAAAATTATTGGAGCATCTCCACCTAGCCTGAGTCACTTGGAAAATTTTAAATGGGGTCAAAATGTGTGTGAATTGTCATGAGCCATGCAAATACATCTTTTAAGAGGTATTGCTAAGTTTTGTTTTAATTTACGAACTATTACTTCTCACAAAACCATACGACAAATGGCTTTTTACTTTCTCCTCCCATAAAACTATACAAAGCTTTTTGCCAGGCTAGTAACCATTAGCAAAAATGTTAATGTTAGTTTTGTACTGTAGGAATCTATCTCCTGGGATATAGATACAGTAGCATGATTTAAAGCTTCACCATAGTAAGGGTCTTTAAGTTTCTGCACATGCTGCAATTTTAATAGAATGTGCACATTCTTTCTGCACTCAAATGTTATTTTGTATTCTACTTTGTTCTATTAAAAAATGACACATATGAAACTGTACTTAGAATCCTAAATAAGATATGATCACTTCATTACCCAATTCTCATACTTTAAGGAATGATTTCCTTTAAAATGGTTCGAGCTGAAACTTGGCGCACAAAGTTCTAATTGGGGAAAGGCTGTGATGCAGAATGAATGGTTTTACAAAGTTTCACATAAATCAGTCTTGTCATTTTTTAATTATTTTTACAGAAGAGAACGACACCCGTTTTAGTACCATTTCTCGTTCTCTTAATATTTGCCAAGACTTAAATAGAAATCAGTTATTTTTTCTGAGTTGTTTTCACAGTATTTTCTTGTCGGTTTAAATCACTTTACTTTAAATAGAAAGTTTACTAAGTCACAAATCCTACTTAGTGCTTGCTTTGCTTGTCTCAGAGCATGTGGAGTAATGAATGTTTGAAACTAATTTAATGATGTGAAAAGTGCCGAACTTTTATATGTAGAAAATAGAAGAGTGTGTCTGTGCTGGGAATATTTTATTTTATTTTATTTTATTTTATTTTATTTTATTTTATTTTATTTTATTTTATTTTATTTTATTTTATTTTATTTTATTTTATTTTATTTTATTGCATTGTATTGTATTGTATTGTATTGTATTGTATTTTATTTTATTGTTTAGATTGCAGTTGGAGGCTTCTCTGGCATTATGCACCACAAAGGCCTGTAACTTTGGCAGATGTGGGAACTGGTGACAGGGATGAGGCTGGTAATGGAAGCATGCTGGCTCATCTATGCAGCATAAAAGATGACCTGGCACACAGCACTGTACTTTGAGTACATCTAGGATACTACTCTACCTCTCACCAGACTATCCAAAATTTTGCTGAAAGCAAAGGAAAACATATTGCGGTAAAAGGGTGTTTGATACAGACTCATTGCCAATATACAGCAAAAAGATCAACTTAATTCCCTGTGATTAAACCCAGGGTGAGCTACTGTTGAGACCTCTTAGCTAGAAACTGTCTCCAGTTACTCCTCTGCAAATCTAATTATTCAGTTATTTTCATAAAGGCAAAATAGTAGGATACGAATTGTCTCTGGGTAAAAATAGCAACTTTTGTTCATTTCTTACCAGTTCAGTAAAGAACATAAACCTCACTTCACCTATCTTCTCATAATTTATTTTTCCTTCTTTAAGTTAGGAAGGTATTAAACCATGTGTTCTTCAAAATGACTAGAAATGGACTGATTTACACAGATATGTTTAAGACAAAGGATGGATCTAATTCTTTAACTGGGCTTTTATTCATTTTAGCTGTAGCTTGTTATTGTTTTTCTTTACAAACAGTACAGTACAGAAAGAGAGGACTGTTCCATTCCTGGGGCAAATACCTACATTCTCAGTAACAACCACTAGAATTATGTGAATTAGAAAATATGTGCCAATATACCTTAAGACCACTGTTTTTATTTTTCATTAAATTTATATTCTCTTGCCAGAAGCATTTTCTTGGTAAAAATAATTCAAATCCTTTTGGGGATTCTTTTTTTATTATTATTTTTTTTAGATTTAATATCTGCTACACTCTGTTCAATGTCACTGTGTTAGTACAGGAATATGGCTATAACATTCTTGCATGTGAAACTGTACATCAGGCACATTTTAACAGATTTATGTCATCAGCCCCTACACAGTATTAATCATTCTTCAAGGTCATTTTTAGCTACCAAAGTAAGAGCCTTCGTAAAATTTCCAAGGCAACTTTCAAACCAGGCCAGTTGCAAGTTTTCAGGTGCTGGGGTAAAAAAAAATTTAAAAAAATAAATTAAAAAAAAAAAAAAAAAAAAAAAAAAGAAGCTGAGGAATTCGCAAAATAAGTTTCTTGGCAAAGTGTCCACAAAGGTCTGTGATGGGAGACTAACCATTCATCAGCATCCATGCAAGCTGTCTCTGTTATGAAAACCAGGGCACATTTAAAGGAAAAACAAACAGATTTATCAGTCTGATTGCAATTTTATGAAGTACAGTATTGAAAGGCTTCCTCTGTCTGTTTCAGACACTGACAAGATAAACTAGACATGGCTAAGGTGGAATGTGTCACTTCTGTCAGGTGCTATGATAAGTATGAAAACCCAGGTATGCTTCACACATGGACTCCAAATAAATTTCAGACAAGGTTTATGTTCCTTTATTTTTTTTTCCATATTTCATCATTGATGAAGCCAATCAAAGACACAAGATTTGGGGATGTTTATTACCATACCAAATGGCTGAGCCCTGCAAGTATGGAAAACCACATCAAACTGTTGGGTTTATTTGAGACCATGCTGACATTTAGCAAAAAATATTTAGTTATAATCGCTTGAGAGTTACTCTGCTTGCTTTACATTTTGGAGAACTTGGTAACAGCACAATGCTGGCTTTCTGGTCAAATTCAATTACAAAGGCTGTGCAGGGATGAGAGGCAGCCTGGAGAACTTATTATACACTAGCATTTTACTAGCATGTGGGTACCAAATATCTGCTGTGGATTAATTCAAGAGCTGATCAATGCTCACAAAGTTGCTACATTTAGTTTAGGATGATTTTTTTCATAAACAAACCTTGCAGATATTGTTATTTATATGTTCTTTAGTAATGTGGAATGGAAATTTTACATGTGAGGATGTCTGCAACGAAATCCTTTTTCTCCTACTTCTTCCTCTCCTACATTTTGCTCCCAGAAGCCCTTTTTCATTGAAAGGTTCACATTAAATAGAACTTCTGATATTGGAGTGGTTTCCTAAATGACAGACATGGGCAAAACAGAGGCTGATATAAGAGACAGACCACATATGATTCCCTCTTTTCTACAACAGTTTGTATCCCACAAGTGTTGTTAAGCTTCCTTTATTAACTTACTAGTAATTTAAGTCCCTGACACACTTTGCAGCTTCATAACTTATGTTTTTTAGATCTGAAGAAAGACAGAAAATGATAATTAAAAAAAAATAATACAAAATAGAAAAGTGTGATAGAAATTGAGGAACAAACCTCAAAATATTTTTAGGGGGAAGTGAAATTAGGAGAGAAAGCTGATACAAGAAAGATGTAACTGATCAAGCTGTAAGACAAAAATATTGAAGGTGAAAGAGTTTACTGTGATTTGTTTTCTACATTCATCTCTTTGTACTCTGTTTACTTGTCCCAAGCTCCTCTGAGGTAATTCATGCAATTGAGCTCTTGAGTGTTTGCCTCACTTTTAAAAAAAGTCGGAATCAATGCCTTTGCTTTGATGTGCTGGCTATTCTCACTGCAGGACTGGCAGGCTTCCCAGTAAGCTTGTCCTGATGGTCAGACTGCCTTAGAGACAGGACATGAGCTGCACAGGAGCTTACTATAGGTTGTCACCACTGACACCCACTCTGTCTGAACTGTGCTGACATCAAATATGGATTATTTCCATCATTTAATCCTTCCTTCATAGCAGCCAGTGTTAAATGAAGATGCAGTGCTCAGTGGGTTTTATTGCATGAGGCACAAATAACTGACTTGATCCTGGAGGGTCAGAACACCGTCCAATTAAATATGAATGGAAAAATAAGACCATAACACAGCAGGGCAGGGGAAGGAGGAATGATATTCTAGTTCAGGACAGATCCCTGGGGATGGATACAGATCCCTGTGTGAGACATGATGTTGAGAAATCAGACAAAAATCAAAGCATAGCCTCCTTTGCATTCAGTACATGAATGGATTTAGAGAGTGATTCTGATAGAAAGCTGAGCATCAGAAATATCTATCTAAGAGTATCACTTGATAGCACAGGTAGAAAAAATTTACATCTTTTATCTAATGTATGCTTGCAGTGTACATTGTTTTGTGGGAAGAAAGTTCCCCTTTCAAAGTCCAGCTTGCTTCAATATTAAACACATCAACAAAAGAAAAGTAATATACTATCTGTTACTATGTAGGAATAAAGAATGTCATGTTTCACCAGAATAGCCACTGCAGAGATTTTTGTTCTGAGCTTATTAACAGCTTGATACTGCTGATTAAAAAATCATAGAGGGGGATAGAGATATTTTCTAGTACTCAGGAGAAAGAAAAACTTGATTTCATTCTGCTACCCAGCAAACATCTTCAAATAGTGAACCATAACAGAGTGACCTTCTCATCTCCATCTGCCCACAATAAAACATACCTTCCCTGTAATAGAGCAGTTGGCTGTTGGTACTGTATAATGCAGATCAAGGCAATTTCTCCTTATTTGCTGGGTCCTTAGGTACAAAATCTTGGTTTCGACCTCAGGACAGGACCATTGTTTTTCATACATGACCAGTTAAATGGGTTGAAGAATGAAAAAAAAAAGGTTCTTTTTTTTCTGTAAATAATGTTATTAGTTATGATAAAAACAGGAAAAGCAAAAGATTGGTAGATTTAAATTATAAACAGAGAAAATTAAAATGGCTTCTCTTATGAAAAAGAGGGAAACAAAGTGGAATATTTAAGAGACCTTTTCTCAGTTATGCACACTGATAAAAAAACCTTTTAAGCCTAAAAAGAAGAAATTAAAATAAGATGGATTTCATGAGCTTTATTTCCAGCTCTGGTAACTGGCTGAACACCTTATGCCTATTTTCTATTATTAAAAAGACAGTTAATTAGACAGTAAGGAAGAGATCAAAGATAAGAGGCAATCTGATGCTCATAGACAAAAATAAACAATAAAAATGTACCTTCTAGGATCACAGAGTTTATTTCAGTAGCCCCACTGCTCTGTGGCAAAAAATCCTATTGACTTGATCAAGGCTAGACTTTCAACCTTGGCTTTTAAAAAGGAGAAATTATTTTAAAGAACTAACACAGGCATTGTGCCAAGTGCACATTAAATACAGATGGGGATTCCCATTTAACTTCTGCTTCAGCTACAGAAATCAGGCATATGTGATTCAAAAAGTATAGGAAATTTGTCATTCTTTGAAGATTGGAAGGAATAGGATTTATTTGTTGAGGTCATGTTGAGAAAAATGCTGACAAAAAGAGCCCATAGTGAATGGGACCCAAAATGAGATTTGGGGAATCTGTCTACTCCTGAAGCACAGACAATCCAATAAAGAGAAAGCTGAGAAACAGTTCTAGGAGAAAGCCATTATCCTAATACAGCGATCAATTAAAATATACTGTGCTCTAAGCAGCAAATTTAAAACAGTGTAATAGGAAAAAAAAACCCAAACATTATCAAATCCTTCTTAAAGAAGGTCACTCACTGACCCAAACCTGCATGAAACTCACAAAGGTGGCACAGGGGCCAAGGTGTTGTCTCCTTGCTGCTAGGATGTTTCCCTCTGGTATGCCCTGAAAACCTGCCTTTGGCTTGCTCTAGGTAAGGACTGTCCTTAAAATCCTCAAAATTCCAAACAATCATTTTTGCCTTAAGCAACAGTCCATTCCTGTCTCAGGAGTACCTACTAATGATTGGAAGATGATGAAATTTCCTTTATGTTCCTGAGACATATGTTTTGACTGATAGGAAGAAGGACATCAAAGGGCCAGTTCTTCTCTCCGTTCATGACAGTTATTAATAGTTATTTCGTCTCTTTAAAATTATTCCAAAATTTTAATTAAACAGGAATATACTCACTTGCTGGGTAGCAGCCTCTAAGAGCTCCAATCACACTTTGAGTGGAGGCAGTGCCTATGTGTACACCTCCAGCCCTTGCAAAGGAAAACGAGGGGCTTAGGCCGGGTGGGGCAGCAGCTCACCCTGACAGTCCCCTGATCCTCCACAGCAGGATCCAGCTGGTGGAGCATGTGGCAGAGCCCCTGGCATAGCCATAAATTACTTCCAGTGTGTATGACTATGATTAGCTGTTTGACTTCTTGTTAAGCAACACTTCCAATATCTGTAGGCACACAGTAAGCAGTTTGGAACTGCTGATTGCTCCCTGATTTACGAGGGGTGGTGGAGAAGGATGAAGAGAGACATAAGCCTCATTGCACTGCAGTTTGGAAATCGGAAGCAAAATGTAACTGACAAGGAAACTAGACAGGAATTTAGTTGTCACCCCACAATACACACTTTTCACTCTTTTAGGGCTTGCCTTTAACTCTTTTTTTCTTTTTTTTCTGAAGTAATTAATACACTATTTACCTTACAAATTTCAGCTAAAAATTAGAGTATCAATATAGGGGAAAAAACTCTCCAGATAACACTTATACAATATCACATTCAGACTAAGCAACACCAATACTGATAAGTGTAAATTCAAAACAGTTCAGATTCATGAGATTTCCAGACCAAACAAGGTTAAATATACTTGGAAGAAGTTCAGCTACAGATCTGCATTTTGGACACATGTCCTTCATAACTTCCCAACTTTTGGACACTTGCTCATCATTTCTTTCTCAAATGATGTTTCCAGATCAACAAACTTATCCTTGCCTGGGATCAGTCATTTCCTTAGTCTTGCCTTTTAGAAAGCAACCCTTTTACTGTCTGTTTTATGACACTAGTAACACTCTGTGCTCCAGCTCTGTATTAATCTTCTGAGAATGTTATTTATTTTACAGTATTGGCACAGCAGGAGACTTTCCTCTGCTTTTGACGAGGGCTCCTGGAGACAGCAGACACACCACCAGCAAAGTGCCAAAATAATACTGCAGCACATTCAGCCTAAATTAGCATAAAATACTAACACCATTTCCTTTTCTTCTGATACTGCTCATATTGATACATTATTTTACGAAGAGCAGACTGAGATCACAGTTTTTCTCTCCTGTAGCTCCCTAACCACGCCTTCCTAACTGTCCTAGCTTCAGGCCTTCAGCAGAAATCCTGCTATTCCCCATCTTGGCTTGGCTGCACATTGCTGTGAATCATCCTACATAAACTGCACAGACACACAAAACTAAGAATTTACTTGATTTTTCACTTACATAATATTTTAGCACTGATCTCACAAGAAGTCTGTTAATTTTATATTGAACTAGTGAGAATACCACTCTCCTTATAATTTGTGTGAGAAATTTTTCTAATTAGAAAATCTGACAACTCTAGGGGAAAAGTCTTTGGTTAAATTTTTTACCTGAAAACAGAAACACTGTCAATTTATCAGCAGTAGGACTTTTTACGAAAAGACTTTTTGGAAATTGTTTTTCAAAATATTTTTTTGGTGTTTCAAGACTAAGAGTAAATGAAATAGCTCAGTGGTGAAAGGTTAATAGGACTAACAGAGTGGAAGTCTTTAACCATGGGTGGCATCTATTGAAGAGAAACTTCTGTTTTCTAGAGCTTTAATAAGCAGAGCTTCACAAACACTGGTCCCATGTAGGCTGTTTTTCTTGACAGGCACCTACACTAATTTTTATATCAGATCCCTATAGAAAGCAGTGTGAATGAAAATATTCCATAGCTTAGGGCACATTGCAATTATATCCCATTAGCTAAATTAACAGTGAATCTAGCTAATGGGATTGAATGGAAATGTACCCTAAACTTTAGTGCTGCCTCTAAAGCAATGAACTAGCATTTTTCTTTTTCAGATCATCTCCTTAATTCTACTCTCCAGTTAATTTTAAAAAAAAACTATGCAATTCCTAAAATAAATCAGTGAATAATTTCCTAGCTATGTCTGAAGCAACCTGAGAAACATTCACATCCACTCCAGAGCTCAGACATAAAGCAAACACAGTTGCATGTTCTATCATATACTATCCCAAATTTACACACATGCTTGGCAAAGTCTTACTAATGCTTTTGACTCCCCATGCACACAAGCCTGACACCCCCCTCAAAGACAAATCCCCACAACCATTTCATGAGCAGGGCACAGTTTTCTTTAAAAATGTCATTCATTACTAGGGGTAAAGAATTTGTCATCCACCTTTTCTCCAAGATTCTAATGGTTACATTACTTACATGTAAAACATATGGACTTATGTTTGGGTGGGAACATCACTCACCACACTAAGGAGGATTAAGACACCTTTTAACCTTCCCAGTGAAGCTCTACAAACAAGCACTTAAGAGTACCTTATTAAGAACAAGAGTAAGTGTAACTGAGCACATTACTCTATTTCAGTGCAGTGAAGTGGGTAATGGTCTCAGCCATCAAGACAATTTCTGTATTTTCCTTTGTGACAGACACAGTGCAGAGGGCTAAAATTGCAATCTGATGTCACCCTTTTTACATTAATATATTTCAAATGGGTCTACTAGTGGCATTGTCACAGAACAGCTGCCTTTTCAGGTTGGTGGTATGCAGAGAAATTTTCTCATCTCCAATTTTGGTCTTTAAAAATGTTAATCCCAAGTCCTACATCAGCCATTGATATTTAACATGACTGATACTGAGGTTTTGATGGATAACAGTGGGCTTATGTGAAAACTAAAATACTTTGATGAACTCAATGCTAACATGGAGACTTTTCAACCTCGTTTTCCCTTGTTCCCAAGGGGAACAAACTAGTCTACAGCAAACCCAGAAAAAAACCCCATGCATGTGAATAAACACAAAATAATTCCATGTTATAAAAAAACCAAACCCCCAAGTGAAGTAAAGACAAACTCAAGTTGTTTCCTCAGCCCCAGAGCTAAGCCCCTTTCCCTCATGTATAATATGGTGCAAAGTTCTGCCTGGAGCTTTTCCCAGTGCCATGGAGTCTGCAGAGTGGTTTGAATTCACCACAGCTGAACTTAGGTCACTTTTCTTCAAACAGGTGAAATAATATAATTTCTCTCCTCTGCCTAACGATTAGTGTCCATGAAACCTATAGAAATTAAGTATTTCATTTAAGAAGACAGGAATCTGCAAACTGGACATTAACTAAAAATTTACTAAAGAAGAACAAACAAATGCACCTACACATCACAGAATTTGCATGAGCTTTTATTCACAGCGTGGACAGGTAAATCTCTTTTCCTATACCAACAAACTACAGAAAGGATATGAAATATGAACAGTGAAAAACTAGATGAATACCAGTATTAATGGCACTTTACAATACATAAAAGTTACAATATAAACTAAAGCATGGTCACAGCAGCTAGGGTAAATACCAAGGTTTTGATGTTGATATACAGAGCGGGTAAATATTCTATTTCTCTTCTAATCTTAGTTCAGTTAGCTGAAATGCTTCTTCTCATCAAATACCAGTTCACAGAAGTTTTGAGCTCCTTAGATGACAGAGGTGGAGAAAAAACCCAAAAGAAAAAGCAATACTCCACCATGTGGCATTGCACGAGAACATGCAGCACCCTTCCTCAAGTGTGACTTTTCCAAGTCTTACATTGATTTGTAATATAAAGGGTGAAATCATAGTGGAGCAGAGCAGTTTTTGTGGAATAATACTCTGAGACATTTGGAAAAAAAAAAACAAAACAAAACAAATCAAAACAAACCAAAAAAATCTATCAATTTCATTCAGTTTCACCAGAATATGAATTTGGGAGGAAAAAACCCTTTTGGTTCTGTGCAATTCAAGTACCTAAAATGAAATAGTCCTCTATTTGAAATGACTACTTGCACATTTAAAATATTTTATGTCACACTCCAAAAAATTAGAGAAGCATTTTTATTTGGCTTAAAATATTTAGTGAAGAGATGAGAAAGGCCTTTAAATAAAAAACCTTCAAATTTGCTTTCATTCTCAGGAAAAATTTTTAGATTCAAAAAACTTCCTTAAACTGATTTTTCTTTTTCTTTGCACCTTTTATGAAAAAGAATCAAACCAGCATTTTCTTTCTTTTCTTTTTTTTTTTGTTTGTTTAGGGTTTTTTTTTTTGGTTTTTTGTTTTAAATCCTTCTCTCTTAGTCAATTTTTCATATGCTAATTGAATTTTTTACATGATTTCCAAAGTGTGCTCCAGTGAAAAAAACAAACAAGTCTAACCATAAGTAATTGCAGTAAAAATTTTTGCCTGTGAAAAGACATTTGCTATACTCAGTAGGAAGATATAAAGTTATTTGCAACAGCTTGTCTTTATGTTCCTCATCATAATAAGGCACAACCACAGATTTACAGCATAAATATAAAACAGTAACAAATATGATGACGCTGGGTTCTATTTGGGGATCATTTATGCAAGGGTTTTGCAAACCAGACATTGAAACAAGATAGAAATAACCACAACACAGATGACTCCAAAACTAATCTCTGAGCATCTGCATATTTTGGTAAGTACTTCAAAAATACTACATGGGTAGAAAAATGGATGTGCAAATGAACTTAAATCTGTAACACATGCATATTTTTCTCTAGCTCAAAAACCCTAGAACTATCTATAATATAATCCCTTTGGCCCAAAACACTAAGAGTTCAAGTTTAACTAATGTCTAGTCATAATGAAAAGATGAATTTTCAAATTATATCTACGAAACAGGAATTATCCTCTCGGAGAAAACTAGAAAAAGATGGGGTTTAGTAATGACTAATTTAGATATAATGCAGGTCATTTATGCTCAATTCCATTCAATATCAAGAAAATCATATCAAAAGTAGTTATCAGCACATCCCATACATCATCAGTGCAGACTTATTTTTAGACACAATATATGAAATTTCTTTGAAAGACAGAGGTCCCGAACTTCTTCTCTGGGGAGAATCTAGATTCTTGCCACACTGGAGGTGAAGGCAAGCCCATCTTCACTAATAATTCACCTAACACTGAGAGGCTCTATAAAGAAACCAAGAATATCTATACCATCTCTGCACCTTTTGTTTTGGAGTTTTTTTGAGAGTTGTGGCTTTTTTCAGCTGAGAGACAAATGGCTGTCCTTCTAGGAAAGTGCTTCATAAAAACCGGTCATCTTTGAGCCCATGTAGAGATGACCAAACCTCTGGAGAAAAAATGAACCTTCAAACATATAAAATAAAATGGCATTATCCTGAAAGAGGGTCAGATGTCACTAGTTTGTTATCTCTAATAAAAAAGGAGCTGATCCAAAAATTTTATAGTGCTCCAAAACAGTCTCATTTTATCTGATATTAATATTCATGTTTACTGATGCAGGATAAATTTGCCTTCTCTTTTAGCCCAGCTTTTAAATGTTGATTTGACTGATCCATACTGGGTTTTTAAGTTATCCATGTGCTAACACATTTATTATAAGGAAATAAAAGCACAGGCTGTGACTTATCACCGTGAAGTGTAGCCTACTCCTTGAAAACAAGATGACTCTGGCTTCAGCCACCTCCCTGAATGACTGGGAGTTATTCCACACTTGTTTTGATGAAATGCTTTCAGTGAAATCTGGGACCGTATTTGCACAGCCTTCAATTCCACTGACTGCTGCACTCCAAGTTTCCATCAGAAGCTGCGTGTGCTGGGCATGGATATATCACAATGAGGTCATGCCCACGGATTATGGCTTTGCAGGTAGAACTGAAATATTATTTCTGAATGCAATCTTACCTGCAACTCAAGTCAAAGCATTTGATAAAGATCTGCTTCTTCAGTGTCCAAACATCACATACCTAATGTGAGCTTCTAAGCAACATAGTGCTGACAGACTGGCTCTGACCAGAGCCTCTTAAACACACATTTCTCTTCACTCAATTTGTTCAGCACAATGAAATCCTACTCTTGAATGGGACATCCTATTTCCAGTGTACTAAGAATGTTCTTAGAGAAGTTTCCATACACCAAAGACACCGGTGAAAGAAAATATAAAGGAAAGATGAACATGGGTAGCAATGAGCAAGAGAGCTTTGAAGGGCAGAACTCATTCTTATCTTTTAAACTGTATTCTTACTAAGTACCATACAGATTTAGAGACCAAAGGTCACAGCTTAACCTTCAAATCATTTGAAATATACTAAAATAATCCATAAAAGAAGAAGGTATTGAAAATGAACCTTGTAGCAAAATTCTTTCCTCTGTTAGTAAGTTTTCTTTGCCACGTACAAAAAACTGCTGCAGTTTCACTCACCTTTTGTACAGAAAGTTCATTTCATCTGTTTTTATAGATAGATTTCTCAAATACGTTCTTTTCCAAGTTCAATTGTCTTTGGTTGTAGCAGAAACATTCCAGCAGCAATGATACTCTATAGATGTATCAGTTTTAGAAATGGGACGAGATCATCTTGTATTCAATCGTATGAAGCAGAGGTCCTTAAAATGGGAAAATTAAAGCTTATTCCTTCTTTAGCTAGGACAGTTGGCTTCAAGGGAACTTGGTTTTACTTGCTTAACATCAGGTCAGCTGAGTGGCTTGGGGAAATATTTATAACTGAATTAAACCCAACATTAACTTAATTATGTGTAAAGTCATGAAGAGCAAAAAAATCTTGAGCTGTTTCTGTAAAAAACTTATTTAAAAACATATTTACTGATAGTATTGGAGAAGTGCAAAGCTTGATTTTCAATCTGATTTTTGTTCACATGAATCCAGAAAATACCTTCTTATAAACAGGCTACTGGATACTGAAGTCTCTCAGACTTTATTAAGCACACTGAATTTCTAAAAGCAAAACAGCAGAATAGAAACAACATTTTGATGAGAAAAATATAGGCCTTATTAGAATGAAACTATTTGAGTCCTTCCACAGCCAACAGTAATGATCCTTAAAAGCATCAGATCACATAACCTCTTCACAGCAAAGGTCTGTACTGTCTGAGAGCTAAGGTTGGGATGCTTCCAAAGGCAAACTGTTTACTCAGAGGCAGATTTGATCGTGGCTCACATTTTTCCAAAAGCCAGCTAGCTTGCTTAAGCCCTTTAAAACAATCCTTTCCCTACAGTTCATCCACTGGGCTGTTTGGGCTGAGTATTTAAAGCAGTAGCAAAGTGCCAAGTGAAAAGCTAAGAATTTGTTTCTAAGAGAAGCAAGGAAAAGACAAAGAGCAGAAGTTAATGCTGCAGATTATTGCAAGCTTCAGAGAATACAAACCAATTGTTCTAGAGACAGCTAAAAATACCTTCTTGTAAAACTGCTTACTCCTCTGCCAAAGGCATGCAATACACTGAGAAACATTTGCAGAATCAAAATATTCATATTACAAAGTAGCAGTTTCTACTTTAGAAACTTATAGGTGATTAAGTTGGAACTACATCTTTTGTAATAGAGATAAAAGAATATCAACCACAGCCATAAGCAAATACTGGCTTTGTCGCAAGCTTAATGTTAAAACAGGGAAAAAAAAATCCAGCATTTTTTTTCCTCTAGATCACAGTTGCCTTGGTGTAACTATCAATACAGTTATAAGATAAGATAAAATTTTGCTTTCTAACCTTCCCTTTGTTATGTGACATGAGTTGTACTAGAACGCACCCTGAAAAAAATAACAGAAGGGCTGTACAAAAAAAAAAAAAAATGGAGTCACCTGGCCTCACAGGAAGCTTTATAAAAGATTGCTTTATATACTAAAAAATCTTGTTTCAACTTAAAATTCAATATAATTCCTCATGTGTAGTCCAGGGGAACACAGAAAGTTGAAGGTTTATAGAGAGCAAACTTCAGAGAAACTTTAATGGAAAGTGTCAAGTTTAGCTCCTTTGTTAATAACAAGCATCAGAAAATCTTTCCTTTTTATGGGGAAAAAACCAAAGTGATTTAAATCATGATCAGAGTAAAAATCCACTTTTGAAAATCCAAGTTTTCTTGCCATATTTAGCAAAAGCCAAAACAGTATTTACAGCAACATCAACAGTGCAGCTATGAGGCTGCCAATATTGCCTCCAACTATGTAAAACACGTTTTTCTTCCTTCTTTTTGAAGTCTTTTCTTCACTTTTCCCCTTCCAGGAAAGACACAAAACTTAGCAAGAGTTTAACATGTTATAGTATTTGTATCACTGGAGAAACAACTTGTACAGTAATCATTAATTGCCAGCTCCTGCATTTATTTTTGTTCTCTTTTGTCGCAACCAAGAAAGAAAACCAAAAAAATTATACAAGTGGGTGCCAGCCAAACTTGTGTGCCAAAAATAAATCTGCCTCTAAGGCCCAAAACTGAGATTATTGTAGGCTTTCAGAAAAGACCAATCATCAACAAAACAGTTTGCACAATTTGCTAAACTACCGTAAGCAATTCCCAGTGAGAGAATGGTAAAGCAGAAGTGGAAAAAGAGCAAAGTGCTGAAAGAATTTATATTGTCTGTGTTACTTGAGTCATTAGTTGCAACTTCAGTACTTCTCCCCAAACGTCTTCTTTCTTTGAATGCTGATGAAAAGATGGAAAAGAGCAAGACAAACTTCTGGTGCTACAAACTGGTTCTATGAGCTGGTGAGGCTTAACTCTGGAGATGTGTTTCCCTTCCCTAAAAGGGGAAGTGAAATATATTGAGTATTAAGGAATAAGAGATGAAATCATGTGACTCAGTCTTTGGTTCATCGGCAACAGTAACTGCCTCCATCATTCTCTTCACCTTGGCATCAAAAAATATCTGCGTTTGCCATCCTCCTCTCTGTGTCCTTCTTACCCATCCATTCAACTTGTCCCTCAGGTCACTACATAAATATACATATATTTTACATATATATATATATATATAAAAAAGGGTGAACTACAACTGACTTGAAATTATGTCCCAAGCTTCAGCCTGCCTGTGTACTTCAAGTACAGCAGTGTGGGACTTCTGTGTCATTCTGTGCAACTGTGAACACACCAGAATACTGCCCTGGCAGCATGGTCTAATACATTTACAAACATCATCTGACTTCTCAGGTTTTGTCACAGTACAGGAGAAATGGATAGAAGACCCAGTGTCTATGAAATTGCATGTAAAAAAAAATGTCGTAGAAACATCTATGTAGAAAGAACAGGGACAATTCATGTTCTTCTCAGGACTGTTCAAGATGAAGTACACTGAAGAGCAAACACAAGAGGATACCTTGCAGTTTCTGCTGCTACTGCTGGCATTAGCTACTGAAGTTCACTTTCTTGTAAGTCTTCAAAAAACCTTAACTTGGTTCTTTATAGTGTCATAACTTTAAAATGCCTACTATGTACTGCCATGCCATCGAGCCTATAAGCCAGTAACTTTTGTCTTGGTACATTTGGCATTTTAAAGAAGCATAGAAGACATTAAAATAGCACAAAGTGACCCCAAAAACAAGTATTGTCACACTTGAAATTCAGAATGGATGTTACTAGAAGCTCTAAGCACATCTATTGAAGTGAGCTAATAGCATCAGTGTTAATCACTAGAGCAAAATGTTTTATCACCTAGGAATAGAGATGAACAGCAAGTTTCCACATCTGTGCTGTTCACTTACAAGGCCTTCAACGAGATGGTTATGTTCTTGTAACAGGTAAATCAATACCAAGGGAATCATGGCCTCCTACCTCAGTGAAAGACTATACCATGTCACACTACAGTTTTCTCCAGAGCTCCTCACAACGGAAAAGAGCAATCAAAAGCACTGATACTCAAAAAAAAAAATCAATCTCTTTCACATGAATTTCTCAGAAACCCAAAGATAATCCTAATCTACTCTTGTAAAATCAAGACACCAACTGCCAAAGATAAGTTAGAGTAGCAAACATAACTACCAATGTATAACTACCAACATAACTGGCTAATGTGTGAAATTGGAAAGCAGACACAGAGGTGACACATCTGTTCCTGAAATTACATTCCATGGTTCTTTTGTGACTTTTTTACCAGTGAAAAAGCCAGGCAGATATTGCTTCTATCCCATTTCTTCTATCACTACTTTAAAAGATCCTGCCTCTCAAACTGTTGGTGCATATATGCACACAAGCACCATCTGACCTAGCAGAGGAGACTGTGTAGTAAAGAAAAAGGGACACACATTTTGAAAACAGGGTTTTATTGAAACTTATTAAAAATGTCTGATATCTAATGCAGGAAAGGCACTTCAGACTTTTGTTCTTTTCTTTTTTGCTTTGGGTTTTTCTGACAGCTGAGATAATTCACTTTCTTCAATTTCATCACAATGCTTTCTTTTCTTTTTCTTTGACTTTTTATGGTCACTTTGGTAACCACTGGAGTCACTGGTAGGCAATACAAGTTCCTGTTCTCCTTGCTTGTCCTTTTTCTTTTTCTTCTTCTTCTTTTTATCATCACATAATCCATTCACAGCATCAACACTTTGCTCTTCTTCATTTTCTGTCCCAAGGTTACCCATCTCATTTAAAGGCTCCTCTGTGACATTATCCTGCCCACAGTTATTCAGGCCATTTTCCTGGTGGTCAAGCTTTTGAATTTCCTCCCCATTTGTACTTTCAGCGACTGCGTCAGATTTCTTGGGCCGCATGCTGTAAAAAAATATACAAAATAAACTTCATTAGAGACATGTTAGGGCACCTCACATACTGAAATGCCAAAAATTTCTAAAACGTGTTTACAACAAGCAGATAAAACTTGCTAGAAACAACAACAAATGGAGAATATGACGCTCTGTGTTACAGAGAATCATAAATCTTAATACTCTCAAAGTAACTTGTTACCTTACTAGCTTCCTTCTTACCACATAATAAATCTTCTCTTTCGAATCTTAGCCTGAATTTCTTCTTTAAAGTGCCATACAGACCATTTGGCATTTCCTCTTTTCTTGTGCTTCTTCATCCCCTAATTCATAATTATACATTGTGTAGTAAAGCTTTTTTGGTTTAAGTCATTCAGAAAAACACACAGCTAGTGGCCTACCCAGTCATATATGAGGCACACTGCTGATTTTATGAAGTAATTACTCTACTTTAATTAAAATAAAGGTGATGCCAAGAAAAGTTTTTAAGAAAAGAAGAAAAAAACCTTCACAAAAAATTACCAAATCCATTCCCCTTCACCCCCCAGTAGGTATCTTGCAACCAAAAGCACTGGAGAAAATGCCTAAGAAGACAAATATGGAAAGAATGCAGTTAAAAACCATGAAGGTTTTTATGTTCCCAGAGGCACTGAAGACAAAATTGCTAACTTTCATTGTAAATTCACTGAAACGACATAGAGCATCCTTCCAGATTTAAAAAACCCAAAAAACCAAAAAGTGCTATGACTTTGCCATTAGGAGTCATATTATACATTTAATCAAAATCAAAACCATGTTAAAAG
This sequence comes from Certhia americana, assembly GCA_018697195.1. NCBI lineage: Eukaryota > Metazoa > Chordata > Aves > Passeriformes > Certhiidae > Certhia > Certhia americana. Next base: position 30,309,361 of record CM031858.1, read on the forward strand.
AAAAATATTTCTCAGTAAATGATGGTTTAAAAAGAAAAATGTGAATGAACTCTTCTGAAGACAACATTTCTTATCTTTGAAATTCTCATGTTTCAGCAAGTATTTAAGTCATGCATTTGTCATTGCACAATACATATGCAAGTGTTTGTGTGCAACTGTCAATGTAACAACTGTGTTCAGGACCCCTGGACTGTTTGTACTTGAAAAGCCTATGCACAAAGTTACTCTTAGACACTTGGATATGCTATTTTGAGCATGTATCATATATGTAATCAACAATTCATAGGTCAAAACATTTAGATTTTCAAAGCTCAAGAAAAACGTAGTTAGTTCTACTTCTTCCAGAGAAAACTTCCATGGGAGTCCTAACAAAAGGTAGTTGGAAAGGGTAGTTTAAGACTATATATATATATTTACACACACGCATATATGTATGTATATATACACATGTACATATATAGTTATATAGGGATTTATGTAAAAATAAGAAAGCTGAAAGATTAAGGTGCAATTAAAATCACTTAGCTTGTAAAAACGTACTAAATCAGTTAAAAATATTCTCTATTAAGGCACCATACCTGCTTTTAGTGAGTCCTCCTCGAATGAAGAATACCCCAGCTGTATCAGAATCCAAGTGCAGCACTTTAAATTTCAGTTCATCCCCTATTTTTAACCCCAGCTCCTGCCACTGTACAATGGACATCTGTTCAGGCTTAGGGATAGATGCATTGAAGCATCCATGTATCAGGCAGCCAATATGACTTGGGGCCACTTTATTAATTACACCCTAGAAAAGATAAAGAATGTCATGCAAGTCTATAGCAAAAATCAGCCCTTTCAATGCACACCCTTTAAATATTTAGTTTCCTATATGGAAAGTTTGCAGTTAAGAGTTTATGTACAAGTTATGAAGTCAGTTTAGTAATAAGTTAACGCTCAATCACTAAAGTCAAAGCTATTCGTGTAAACACTTCATACAATTCCTGTGAAAATAGAACTGAACTGCAAGAGAAGTCAAAACATGGGATTTAACTACAGTGAGTACCTGAATAGAGTAGGTAACTCTTTCCTTACACTACAGTGACCAGATTTGCTTTGAAGGCATTTTAAGTCTGATTTACTTGCCTAAAATGCTCTTCAATTTGGCACATCAGTATAACTAAGCATAGCAGCTGAAGATAAAGAATACAAATAAAAAGCTTCTAAATACTCCATTCAGTGGGTTTCTGACACATCTGCATATGAAACCACATCACCCCTTGTTTTACCCATAGAAATAATGGCAGACACTGAAGATTTTTCTATTCTCTTCCTAGGAAGATAGTGCATTCATCCTCAAACACGATTATACAGACCCCAGCTGTGCTGCAAAAGGTATGGCACGACAATGAATGTAAGTGAGCTCTCAGCATCCTTTACCCACAAGTGCTGAGCAAGGGTTTTGACAAGCTGAAAGCTGTTCTGTGAGCCACATGCCTCCTTTACTGAAAGGCACGCTCCAACTGCCTGTACTGCGCCTGTGCTTCAAGGAACCGAACACTTGAGAGCATCCTAAATATTCCTGTCACTATCACAAATGCACGCGTTTGAGAATTATCTGCTGTTCAGAAAGAAGCACCGGTACGATACACGCAGCTATAATACACTGCTGAATATGCAATCCGTATGACACAATGCTGCAGTAATATGGCAGTAATATAGTATACCTAGACACGGACAAAACACACAAATTACAGTAACTAGTTATAGTCAGATTACTGATAAATTGCTATGACCTACCCATAAATGAATAAGCTAACATAAACTAAAACACGTCTCCACCTAAGCCCCAGACCACTGCTGGAGACAAGCTTTGACTACTGAACAAAAAAAGCCCGTCCCGTGAGACACCAAGGCGTTCGCATACCACCAGCTTCTTCCCTTTCTTGGGGCTGAAGATGATGAAGTCCGCCTCGATGTTCAGGTGGATGAATCCTTGGTCGTCGTAGATGTCGCCGAGCTCCCCCACCACTTTGATGTTGTCGTAAGCCACCGGCACGCCCTGCAAGCTGGAAGGACAAGGAGGAGAGGGGGCACCGTTAGCTGCCGGGCCGAGCCAGCGCCGCCGGGCCGAGCCCGCCGCCCCACGCCGCACCTCTCCGAGTAGCGCAGGAGCTCCGCGTCCAGCTGTGCGCGGATACCGGAGCGCTTGCGGCCCAGGAAGCGCGGGGGCAGCGCCACGTGCCGCCGGTGCGGCGCCGCCACCAGGCACGAGTAACGCCGCGCCACCAGCGCACGGGCCGCGCCGAACGACGGGGCAGCGGCGGCAGGCAGAGCCGGGGCGGCAGGCAGCGCCGGGGCGGCAGGCAGCGCCGGGGCGGGCGGCGGCTCCCGAGGAACCGCCATGCGGGGACGGACACACCGACGCGCTGTGATGGCGTCAGGCGCCTTCCCTCCGCCGGGGCGGGCCCGGCCGCGGCAGTGACGGAGTTCCGTGGGGGTGAAGAGAGGGCGGTGCTGTCCACCAAAAGGGCGTCATTTTTTAACTCTTTGCAGGCGATTTTACATCTGGGAGTCACAGACTGTTCTGAGTTGGCAGGGACCCGGAAGGGTCATCGAGTCCGGCTCTGAAGGGAATGGCCACCGGGGAGCGAGGCCTTGGCGTGCCGTGATCCCCGCGCTCGGGGCAGCCTGGCGGGAACCCCACCGGGCTTCGGTGGGAAAGGAGCGGCCTCTGGCTGAACGCTGTGTGGAGGGTGACACTGCCCTGCTTCAAGAGCATTAAACCTCCCTGTGCTTGGGCTTACAAGATTTTTGGAGCTGACAAGTGCTCTTCCTGTCTTCCTTCTTTCCATGCTTACTGGAGGCATTTGGATGGTGCATGCACATCTATCATTCCCTTCAGCTCCTAAGGGGCTATTCGGTCTTAACTGCCTCACATTTATTTGGCTTTAGATCTTTGTACTCAAGCCTCAGAAATGGAGAATAAATCCCAAAACACTGCTCTGGACTCGGGTGACCCCCAGCCCAAAGCCAAACGCGTTCCTTAGGACAGGAGGTGTGCCACTGGCGAGCGCCTTGTACATTTGAATTTGACATCTGGTGATTTGGGTAAAAGACGCAATGACAAGTTATCTTAGTGGCCTTCTTCATATACATCAATTTTAAGAATACAGTCTTGTTTGTCTTCCGTTGCTTGACCCCAGATCCAATTTGTGCATATAGTGAGAAATGTTTAAATGCATTTCATAACCACAGACTGAGGAAACAAAAATAAAAACAAGTCCTCAAAAGGCTTGCTGGTGCAGTCTGCACTGCAATTACTCACAAAGTGAGCTGCAGTACTGCAAATAGGAACCTTGTCCAGTTGTAAATGATGGAATTTGTGGCTGCTTAGTGAAGACTTTGTCAGAAAAGTAATTCAGACTTTACACCAAGCGGCACAGTATGATTGGAAACTGATTCAACTGAACTCATGCAAAACGTTGAAAAGGTGTTCTCTCATTGATTTAAATCTAATTTATATCCACTTGTAGTAAATGTACACTTTCAAACTGATTGAATCCACATGGGGACTTACAAAAAAAAAAAAAAATTTTTTTTTTTTTGCTTTCATTAAAGGTGTTAAAATTACTTTTATACTGTGGAAGGCTCAGAAACACTGTTGTTTTGTGAAAACAAACCTTACGTCAGATACCAGAAAACCTTGAACTTCTTATAAAACATTTAGTGATGCAAAAGCCTTTGAAACTACTTAAATACTACATCACCAGAAAGCTTTTTTTGACTGAACATACTGTGAAGACAGGACATTGTTAGCTTTCACAAGTAAAACAAATGGTATAATTTGCAGTACTTTACTGCAAGTAAAGTTGGATTAGTGTGAAAGAACTGACATAAAAATGGCTTTCAGATGTCATACCAAACTCCAAAATTGAAAGAGAAAATGTCTTGAACTACTGTAATCTGTATTCCTATGTGGCTTTAGTCCTCCAAGGTATTTAATGCCTGTTGAAATTAATTTTATGTTATATGGTCTCAGCTTTCTGGAAAAAATATTGTATTTTTTATTTCAACTATTTGGATCATATTTAAACCTTGCAATGTGCTTTCAATCATGGTTAAAGACCTTAAACAATAACTGCATGCACTTCTATTCCTAAAAGAAATATATGTTTTATAACTCTTATTTATGAGTGGATTTAGTTTGCAATGAGAACATATAATACACTAAGGGCTCCACTCAATTTTATCCAGGATAATAAAAATCTACCTTTGCTCTTAAAATAAAAACTAAGAATAAGATGGAAAGGCAACGTGAACAAAAATGTAGCTCTTTGTCTTTCCCCCTTTAGTCAGGTTGGCCAAGATGGTGTCAGAAGGGCTCTATCTCAGGGCCTGCAGCTACCCAAGGCTATGCCCATGGACTTCTGTCATCAGAAAATTCCCTACAGCGGTCAAGTCTGTACTTTCTAATTGAATCTCCATTTATCCCTGCTACTGTGCCTGGTTTTCTTTGCACAGTGCTCTTGGGACTTCCAGATTTCCTTTCAGGCTAAAGTAATCAGGAGAATGAATTTTAAATCCTAATGGTCATTAAATCTGTGTGGTCGACCAGAGATAATTCAACATAGCCTGTTTGAAATCTTTTAACTGTAAATGCCTGGCCTCAGCACCAGCTGTTTTCCTCTGCAACTCCATACCTGTCAGGTCACACTGCTTGCTGATGCAGCATGGTCTCTCTGTACCAAAAAGCAATATTGTCTTACAGTCTTGTAAAGACTTCAGACCCATGGTATGACTTGGATTCACTGCCTCTCTGTAAAAGATACTCTGATGAAAGCAGGAATCTCAGTCCAAATGCCACCTCCTCCAGCCACAGATCAGTTCTTATAACTATCTAGACTGTAAGACTTAAATCCTGATATCCCCACATTCAAGAAGCTAAGAGGCTTCTTTTTCTTCCCTAGTTGTCTGTCTTTTCACTTCTTGATGTTAGCTTGCAGCTTAAAGAGTCTGTCTCAGCTGACCTTTCAGCAGCACTGCGGTGAGCCTGTGTCCAAAAAGGCAGTTAAATCAATGTCTAGAACAGCACAGTTGTTGGTGTGTTTGCCAAGTCCCACAGCGGCTGATACCACTGTGCTGAGCCTGTCTTTCTCTAGAGGTCAGGTTGCAAGTAACAAATGGGGACCAAACCCAAAAGCTGCATTTGCAGTTCTTTTTTTCCCCGTTTTATCTGGGTTTGTCTTGTTTTCTTTGTGTAAGGAACGCGAAATTCCAAAAAGGAGATTCCTTGACAACCACAACTTCAGCACCTTTTAGCTGGTCTTTTCTACCCATACTGCCATCTTGTATCCAGGGTTCTGAATTGGCATTGTGTGTTGGGTAGAAAGTTCATCCAATTGCTTTTTGATGCTCTTTTGTAGCAGGTGCAACTCATTCATTCAGAGGGTGGCCATCATCCAGCCTTAAAATCCTTGAAGCCTTAGCTGTGACAAAATACAGTGCATCTCATGCAGAGTGGAAGAATGCTGGCAGCAGTGTGCTGGAATAGAAAATACACTCCCCCTTAAAACTGTGTGCCCAAAGGAATTCATGCATTTTACAATTTATTCCATCACAGGCTCCTTATCCCAGAGCTTGCACTCTTTAAAAAGGAAAAATGAAGAAATGGCTCAGTTACATATGTTGGATATAGTACAAAACTTGTGCTCTGGATTTTTTTTTTTTTTTCAAATATTTTAGCTGGCTTCTCCTTTTTCATTTTAACACTACACTAATGACAGTTCTTGCTGAAATGCTAAGAAGGAAGAATCAGTACTCAAACTCCCAGTTTCGTTTTTGAAGTTGTGTGGTAATAGGTTTGCTTCATGTCAAGTAGAGTCTAATCCTAGCATGTTTGGTAATTGAGAACTAAGCATCTAAATGCCATTGAGGATTGTCAGCTTGTGGTCCGATATATAGAATTCTGTTAGGCTAGTTTTGTTGAAGTAATTTTTGAGAGGTTGACCATTCAATTATATATAAAATCTATCAGAGCAAATGGTTAGCTAAAGTTAACAAGAGTTACAGTAGTAAAGGCTCATTTGAGAGGAATTAAGTTATTACTGTCAGGCAAACATTAATTTGAGCAAATACAGGATGATAAGATGCAACTCAATGGCCAGGGAAGGTGGATACTCCTGACAGTGTATCAGGACTCTCTATTTGTACTTAAACAAGATGTACCAAATGCTGAAAGTCCACCAGATGGCACACAAAAGCCTTGGTATGGAAAAGTGCCGTTGTCCAAGAGAACAAGAGGAACTGCATGCCTGGCTGAAAATTTAATCTGTGTTATACTGTGCAGACTCTGCTTTGTTTTATCAGCAATTAGTAGGTCAATCTCAAATAGCTAGGAAATGACTTAGAAAAACATTAAGGGAAAGAAATGCAATAAGACAGCTATTATGTTAATTTCTTTCAGCTAATAATTTGTCTTGATTTGTAGTGACATTCATGATGTAAGGACAGGGAGCTGTTGGAGTGAGTCTAGAGGAGGGTCACAGAGATTATCAGAGGCCTGGAACACGTCTCTGTGAAGACAGACTGAGAGAGTTGGGGTTGTTCAGGCTGTAGAAGAGAAGACTCCAGGGACACCTTACAGCACCTTCCAGTACCTAAAGGGGCCCTTAAAAGTGAGATGTAGAGGGACTTTTTACAAGGGCATGGAGCAGTGGGGCAAAGGAGGAATGGCTTCAAACTAAAAAGGGGTGAGCTTAGATTAGAAGAAGTTCTTCCTTGTTAGGGTGATGAGGCACTGAAACATGGTGCCCACAAACATTGTGAATGTCCCTTTCCTGGAAGTGTTCAAGGCCAGATTGGATGGGACTTTGAACAAATGGAAGGAATCCCTCGCCACAGCAGGAGGAGTTGGAACTAGACAATGTTTCAGGTCTCTCCCATCCAAACAATTCTATGATACTATTCTTGGGATGGACATCTTTGACCAGTTGGGATTTGACTAGATTTGCCTTTGGCTCTTGATTCTCTCAGTAGATTATTGCCTGCTGGGAAATGGCTGACATGGCTGGAGATCACTCTTGTGGAAGTAAAATATCTTTTCTATAAATATATTACTGAAAGACCTGTGTTCAAGTAGCTCCCTGGCCTTATAGCTGTAGAAATGCAGAACCTGATGTAGGGTGCCTGGTGCTGATTGTGGTGCCCCTCTCTAGCTCTACTGGTGCTTGAAGGCATAGTTTCAATAGCTTAGACATCGTGACCTGTGGAGGTCTGGCTGCTGGTCTAATGCTGACACTCTCCTGTGTGTTTTCAGCCAGCGAGAGAAGTGTGTTCAGATGGTGAATTAAATAATATGATAACATGACCTTTCTCATAGAAACAAGAGGTGATGTTGCCACAGAAACAAGGGAAGAAAGCAGCTAGTGCCACTGTAAGAACAATAAGGCTTTTCTACAGCACTGTGAATGCTTCTGATGAATGATGCCAACAAATGAGATAGATGCACAGGTTGTAAATGGGGTAAATGAGGTGTCTCTTGACAGTCTGTCTGTGCTATTCTGCAGTTTATACTCTGGGAAACTTCTAGCAACCTTTTACTCTGATGTTTTTAAAATTATCAGGAAAGATGGGAATTAAGGTTCCACAGGGAATTGCCTCCAGAAAAGTCAGCTGCTGTTCCTTTCAAGAGTAGAAAATGTCTTTTTGTCATCCTGTTTTATTACTCCTATACTTCTTCCAGATACTGAAAAAGACAAAATAATCTTCTGGTTCTACTAGTAGTAGTCTGCTCTGTCTTTTCAGTGCTCCTCATACCTGAGCCCTGTTACAAAAAGAATTGTGAACACATTTATAAATGAAGAACATTGAGACATTTATACTTTAATCCTTTCTTGCACAGTGCTATTCCTTTTTTATTATTATTATTTAATGAAAAACTGTTAACCCTTCTGGCCTGGAAAGCAGGTCCCAGGTCTGAGGAGTTTGCTATTCAAGAGAGGTCCAAAGTAACCATCCATCTGAAAGAAAGATAGATGATTATATCTCCTAGGCTATTTTCAAGACCCTGTACTGTGATCTGATTTTCACAAGTGAATTTCAGGAGGGTTGACAATTGAGAAGTATTGAAAACAAGAATTTTATGTGGATTTTTTTTTTCTTTTTTTTTATCTACAGACTTTAGCAGGTAGATTATTATCAGCTGTGTTCAGGGTAACACTTTCATCTCGGGGGCTTTTGTCTGTATTTTCTTCTGTGGTAAAAGCATGCTTTTGTTTTGATAGAATGGAAAAGTTGAAGCCTTTGCCCCAAATGTAGTGGAAATGAGAGACAATTCTTTTTGAAGTTAAAAAATGTGATTAGCTTTAGTCTCCTAAGTGTATGGTTTTGTTTTGGATCAAATATAGACTTGCTTGCGTAATATCAAAACAATTGTTGTATTTCCATCCTACAAGAATTAAAAAAAAAAAAAAAAGAAATTCTCAAATCTGATGGGGATTCTGTTTTCACATTGCAAGCCAAAGAGGCTGAGTAATCATTATAGCATTTTCCTGTTTATCCTGTTTATTTTCAGGAACCACTGAGATTCCTTTTCCAGGAATAGCTTTTGATAATTCAAAGATAGGCTTTTAATTATTTTAATCAGTGTTTTGTACATGATAATATGCTTAAACAATGGAGAAATTCTTCCTAAATCTCTGCTTAAAGATGAGCCTAAAAAATGACATCAGTGTAAAACAATTCTAGATTTATTATTTTTCTGCTGCCCTTCTCAGATAGTATTTACTACTTCAGAAAGTCTGTAATATAATTGATTTTCTTAGAGGAGCTTAGTCTCTGACTATCAATAGCAGCGCTATCTGCCTTCAGGAGAATAAAGGGTAATAGTCATTATTTTGAATGGATACTGAAGAACTTGACTGTCAATTTTTGCATTTGAACACATAAGCTCTAGGTGCTCAAGCAAATGCACCTTCATTATATTAGGTTGTCTCCAGTGTGCTGTGCTTTATCTTGAAAACTGTTAGATTGTCACTCACCTCCGAATGAATCAGTGCTAGGTATCACTTGATGCCTGAATGATCATTGAATGTCAAGGATAAATAGCATCATTTTTAGGCAATTGTCAAGTTGTCCTAATTTAAAGAGAAAATTTCCTGTTCTTGTTCAACTTCCTGCAGAGTTCATGGTTTAGTTTAGTACATCACATTCTTATTTACCTGGTTCAACTGCTTACCATCACATCCACCCCTCTTCATGTAAAAATCCTAAGATTTCAGAAGGCATGGCAACAGTAAAAAAACTGAAACCAACCAACCAAAAAACACCACCACGTCCCATCCCCAAAAAAACCCAAACCCTCCTGTACCCAAACCAAAACCAAACAATAACAAAACAAAACCCCAAAACAACCAATCACTCAACAACCAAAACAAAACAAAACATGAGTGTCAGGGACTCTGTTGTGAGAAACAATTTTAATGTTCCCTACACTGGTGAAAGTAGGAAAAAAAAACAAATGAGGTGTGGACAAAATCCTGCTCTCATATCATATTCTCTTTTCACTTACCCAAATCACTTAAGAGCAATTTCTTTTTCACAGAATTGAGAAATTTCTCTGCTTAGGCAGTGATGGAGGGAAGGAAGCCCCAACACCCAAACCTGTGAGAAACTGCAACAAGCCAACAGCAAAATTCAAGGCCTGCAGCTGTCTGTCCCAGTCATTAGTTCCCAGAGCACTGCTTTTCATGCTCCTCTGTGCAGTAAATCATTCTTGCTTCATTCTGACAGAAGAGGGCCTCCCAGCGTAACCTTAAGCGAGACAGTGATGCTGCTGAGAAATCAGAATGGGAGCTTGGATGCTTTTCAGGATGAGCAAAATAGGCTCTTGCTGTCCAGCTGTGGTTCAGGTGGTAGTCCTGATGTCCTCTTGAGGCAGCCTGAGTTTTTAAGTGCCCAGTTCTTTAACAGGTTACTGATTTATGGTTAAAATTCTGGGCTCTGGATTAGGAGAAATGTTTTTTCTGGAGAGCCAAAGCTCACCTCATTCTCCACAATTATCCAAATATCTAAATAAATTTTGGATTCCACTCTGACGGCAAGACACATAAAATATCCAGCTTTACAAGGCTTTGTTTGCAGATCCCCAAAGCTGATAAATATCAAAATTTAATGCCTTTTAATGCTGGACTCACCAGTAGAATTTAACATTACACAGTGCTAAATTGTGCTTACTCTCAGTTTAAGTCCATGTTCACCATCTCCTTTGGAGGATTTCTAGGAGAATGCAGACCTGTTGTCAAACTGGAGTTCACTAGCACAGCTGGGCTCAAGTGGAACCCTGGAGAAGTGGTGTAAGGACCCTGTGTGCCTTGGAGAGCTCCCAGTTTCTCCTTGGCTGGTGAGCCAGGTGTGGTGCCCCTCCAGGGCAGCCAGGCTGGCCCGCTGGAGGCAGCTCCAAACCATGAGTGCCACTGGGTCCTTCACACTTAAACCCATGCTGAGGCCTCTTTCTAATCTCTTGCTGATGAGTGAGATTACTAAATTAAGTAATCCAGCTGTTTAGCTGTAGCTCCAGTATTGAGCTCTTTCTCAGTAAGTACTGTCACTTCTGCAGTAATCCCCAGTGCAATCAGTGGGGCAGCTGATGTGGCACTTAAGGTTGTCATTTGGAAAAATATGCTGTTTGTTTTTTGTTGTTTTTTTAAAATTTATTTCGTTTTCACTTTTATTTTGTTTTCATTCTGTGTCTCAGAGCAGAAGGCAAGATGCCCGCATTAGTGTTGCAACTCTTTGGACCATCTCTACAGATGCTTGCAGATGGAAGAAACTGAACAGATCGCCCCAGCAACGCCCTCACTGCTAGGCTGTGTACATCCCAGCAAAAAGGACAACTTGGGGTGTCTTTTGTCTTCACTTTTGGCTAGTTTTCAACTCAGCAGAATGATGAAAAAAGTTCTCCTGTAATTTTCCACCACAACTGTATTCTAATGCACCTATGGGTAATTCTAACATACTGTATAATCTTCCTGGCAAGTCACTGCTATTTCATACTTTTTATTTATTTATTTACCTTTACTGGACATGTATATTTTTAATTATGCCTGTGCAAACTCATTATGTTGGATGAGCTGTCTCATGCAGGTTTATAGATTGAGAATAAACTTGGTGGTTGTCACACACTTTCAGTAGGAAATAATACATATGTTTATGTGGAAAAGGATTTACAGTTTAACTTAGATTTATAAAGAGAACCCAAGTCTGCCAAGTTATGAAATTTTATTTGCAAATAAATGTTCTACTTAAGTGTTCTTAAGACATCAGTACAAACATTGGAAATGTAAATGCCAAAGATATGAGTGCCATCAAAGAAGGAGATTTTAAATTAAATTCTTAGTTCCCAAAAAATGTGTTGTTTTGACAGACCATCCTCTCTTTGCCAGTAAGCTGGGGGGCATCTGTAATGTTTCTACTCCTTAATAGAACCAGTATATATTGTGGAAGTTCCCAGAAAGTCCATTTACTTGAAATCAAAAGTAAATATTTCCAAACAGACCTGCAGTGTTCAAACATGAACTTTTTGAGGGTTAAGAGCAGTGTATTTGAGGAAACCATTAAAAGGAGTCATCTTAAAGGCTTACAGGTATTGCAGACTATAAATGTAGGTGTCGTGAGGGGGAAGGATGGTGCAGTCAGTCTTGTAGGAGTGTGCAGGCAAGGCAGCTGTGATTGCTCTGACTGATGGAAATGGGCATTTTTTACTATTGGGTGCTAATGGAAAGGTTTGGAGAATGCAGCAAAAATCCCTTTGTTTGTCTCTTTCCTTTTTTATCCTTCAGTGGATCTGTACTTATAAAATTCATTTATTCTGATTGATCACTTCTGTGCCTGCACATCCACTTACTATTTTTTGCAGCATTCAGGGCAATGCAGATTAAGGCCCTGATTCTCATACTGACACTGCTACAAAAATAGGTACTAATCATGGGACTTGTCTGAGTGTTAGTCTGCTGTTTCAAAAGAATCCTTGTTTGAGACAGTTGTCCAGGTTTAACTTTAAACGTAAATCTTAGTCCAATTACTCTCAGTTGAAGCAATTTCTTGAGCATATCTTTAAATATAGTCCTTGAAAGACGCATTGATTTAGCATTTGAGAAGCTGAACCCCAAGGTACATGAACATACTACCTTTTATTGATAAAAAACAGGAGCATTTACTTTCAAATGTTCTCCAATGTTTTTTCTGTTTGTGGGATTTTGAAACCAAATACTGAATATAATACTACAGGGCATTGGGGAGTCACAAGTGTATGACATAACAGAATAAACTGAACACATAAAAAAATGTTACAATGAAATTGAAGAACTTAAACATATGAACAAACTTGAACAAAACTACATTAGTGAGATTTTGGTTTGGTTTGGCTTTGTATTTGGTTGTTTTTTTTCATTTTGGGTGTTGTGTTTTGGGGGGTTTTTTTGTCTGCCATTGAAGGTATGATGTGTCAGTATATCATTGAACTCTCAAGTCGTTTTTCTCAGAGATTTTTTTCCCAAAATTTTCCAGTCTTGCAGCAGAGATGTGACTGGCTCCTTTGTGCCTATACAATCTCATTATTTCAGCCATAGAATTACCAGAGAGTTAAGACTGTTGCAACAATTTTTTTGGAAGGCAAATTGCGACAAATTGATATTTGTGTATCCTCGAAACTGTTTTGTTGGATACTCATTCTGGCTCCATTACTTGCCAAGAGACTGTTGTGACTCAAGTACTTAGCATAGACTCTGAAAACGCTAACGGGTATCCTAAGTGGGGGAAGAAAGGTCATTCCCTCTTGAGCAAACCATTTAGCATAAGGGAAATGTCTTTCTTTTGACAGATGGGAATGCAATCCCTGCGTAGTCTTTCAGCTTTGTTTGACAGCTGGCTTTGAAAGCTAGTGAGAGCAGAGTCTGTTTGTGCCGAGCTAGGCGTGGGTTTGAAGCAGTGTGGGTGTGCCTGTGGCACACAGTGCATCCTTGTACATGACCTGCAGCGTGCAGGAGCAGTGCATGTGTGTGTGTGTGTGTGTGTGTGTGTGTTTCTGCATTCATGTTTGCCAGCCCCATGTCCCAGCGAGGCTGAGAAGCTCAGGTCAGGGGTGCCTTAGTAATTCAACTTCACCATGACTCACTCTGCATCTGAGTTCTGCAGAATTCCTTATGGCACAGTGTAAACATTTTAAAATCCTAGGTATTTATGCATCAGTGTTAAACTTGCCAGCCTGCAACAAATTTACACGAGTTCTGTCTATCCATTGATGGAAATCAGGGAAGGAGACAGATTCTAAAATATAAAATAATTTCATATTTTCTTCATTACTCCTACTGGTAAAATAGGCTGTTGAACAAGAAACTGGGGAGAGAAAGCTAAGAATATATGATATTTTATTCAATTCTAATATCTTTGTAGGATCAAGATTAGTTCAAAGCAATCAAGGAGAGACAAGAACTCAGCCTGCTAGCTGTTGGGCAAGTGTAACTTTGGTAAGGCAGGGATGAATGGGATAAGAAATTAAAGATACTGACGTAATTTCTATGTACAGGACAGACAAAATTTACATGGGAAAATTTTAAAGGGTTTAGGAAGGAAGTTATGGATAGATGGATGGATAGATGGCTGGCTGGCTGGCTGGCTGGCTGGATGGACGGGTTTTTTGGACGGGCACGGCCTCCCACCCCCCCCCTTTCCCCCTCAACGACGGACGGTCCTAGTGCACTCTTGATGTCGTCATGGATGGATGGATGGATGGATGGATGGATGGATGGATAGCTAGCTAGCTAGATAGATAGATAGATAGTCTGGAAATGTGCCCCACAGTGAAGGAATTTAAGAAGCTAACCCAGAAGAAGGTTAAGAAATTGCTTGATCCCTATTTGTCCCAGGCTCCTTAATATAGCAGACAATAGCATAGTGAGAGCCAGTGCCTGTGAAATCTGCACAGAAACAAATTACTTTAAAGTGGGAAGATTTGTTCTCGTTGGAATAAGGGAGGTGATAGATTACATATTTTGATGGAAAAATATAAGCTGCTTTCAAAGATGTTATATGAATGATAAAAGGATTGTCAGATGAAGTAACCTGTCTTGTGCTATCTGTAAGTATATCCGTAATCCATTCACATATTTCTTCATGTGTGCATATCTTAATTTACAAACACAACAGTTTTCTTCATAGTTTCAGACATTATTTTTGCAAGCATAAAATAGAAGTAAAATAATCCATTGCATAAATACTATTATGCAGAATCCCATGCCTTTTAGATCCAGAACTCTTAGACCCTTTCAATATCTGCTGCTGCCACCATAGGGTGAGTATAAATATTAACCTACTGTTCTTCATGTGTAATAGTTAAAAAGGAGCTTTGACACATACTTTTCCAGGGTGCTACACAGTTAATAAGTAGTCTCTCGGGTTTATAAAAAAATATTTTTGTGTGTCTCTGCTGGATGGCTGTTTTTCTGTGACCCCAAGAATGTACAATTTTTTTTTTCCCAGCCAGGGAGTTTGAAGAACAGGTCATGAGTAGTCTCTTCTTATGTTTTCTTCATAGTTTATTCTTTCTTATCATTACATTCTGTTCCGGACCATTAGAGCTGTTCACTGTAGGTCAGTCCAAGGCACAAAACCCCGAATCCCACCCACACAGAGTGGTGTCTACATTTATACTACAATCTACATAATCAGTATTTATAATACTTCTCCAATAACTATTGTCCGTGTTAGAAGGTTAGACTCTATTCTAAGCCAACTATAATGTGCCACTTCACTGCAGAACATGGAGGCAAGGAAGAAGGAAAAAACCCAAAAGCCATGCAGTTCCTTCATTTTGCCTTCACCTGTCTGCCATCCTGAAAACCCCATATATCTAAAAGTCTCACCCTGTAATAAAACTACACACTATTCTACTATCTAGCACACATTCTTGAAAACTCTGCTTCATTCCAGAGCTTAACAGCCATTTTCCCATGAACAAAATTTAAAAACAGTTTGTCAGAGGTCTTAAAATCTCTTAAACATGCAAAGAAATATTTCTCATAATTCCAGATTCCAAGAGTAGTCCTCAAAAATACTAGCTATCAGGATTCCTGGAGTTTATTCCTGGATTAGGAGGGGAAGACAGTGATGATATCAGTAATGTAGCAAACTACAGGAGTTTCATAGTGTCAATCTGCATGTTTGGGCTTCATGGTTTAAATTTAGATTCCCCTTGTTTTCAGTCTCACTGTAAAATGAAGGCAATGATCAGTGTTTCCTTTCTCTGGCCAAGAAATGTAAGAATTGATTCAATGCTAGACACTTTGAAGGATATAATTGCATTTTAACAGAAGAGAAGAGGTAAGGGTAGATATAAGACATGACCTGCTAGCTTGAACCAGAATGAAGTGGGAGGGAGAGAAAATAGGGTTCACCTGATGCTGTAGGAGAGGAGCTGGACAGGTCCTGGTAACATAATTTGATTCATCTCACACTAGCTACTAGCCATGGAATGCAGGAAAGAGGGTAGGAAATCCTAATGGTTCTTAGAACTTTTTAAATGTATGATTTCTTAAGGGTGCAGCAGGAAGTTGTGTTGACTTCTATACCTGGTTGATATAAGCAGGATTATATGCAGCATTTCAGTTGTGTTTATGGTGCCTCTTCGTCCCTGCCTTCCTAGCATGTTCCCATTGCACATTTTGCTGGTTCATGTAAACAGCTATTTTCAATATGCAGATGAAATTATTTTTAATTAATGTACATGGTCAACCTGTTCAAAATGCCATAACTGCATATATTTTTAGAAAGACACATTTTGCAGTTTATGGCAGGATTTTAAATGAATTTCAGAGTGATGTCTGAGGAAAAAAACAAACCAAACAAACCTTCTAGGGGTTATGAAGCAAAACTGAAATAATGTGGAAGTCAGTATAGCAGCCTGCTATGACTTGTAATTAAAGAATATAAAAAATACCTTGCAGCAAATCAGATGCAATGTAAGGGGAAAAACCAAAAAGCCTACCACTTCATATGTGCTCAGAGCTCATTTGAGGGTGTTGGAGTTTGTGCTGTCAGTGTTTCTTTGACTTTTTGATGAGAAGTGGCAAGAGAGAACCTGGTGAAGCTTTCTGGACTTTTTGCTCCAAGTCAAAGCTGCTTCTTTCTGTAGCAGAACAATTTCATAGCGAAGCAAGTATCTCCAGGCACACACCTTCTGCTGAAATTCCAGCTACTGATTAATCTCATCCAGTGTCTTTTTTTTTTTTTTTTCTTCAAAATACCAAGTTACATTTTCATAATTTTATAATTAGGAGTTAAAAGGACTTTCTGAGCAAGCTTCCCAAGGTCATTTAGAGCTCCTTAGGCTGATTCTAGTAAACTAGGATGGGTTTATCATCTTTACTCCAATCAAATTACGTTTTACCAAAAACATTATGCTGTTTTCTTCTTTTTTTCTTTTTTTTTCTTCTGCCCCCTGGCAACTCCAAGTCTGTCTGGTTAGCCCTTGTACAAGTTCTAAAAATATTCCTCAAAATGTCTCCAGATGCGTATACAACAGCTTTGGTTTCATACGTTAGTTGTTTATGTTGGAGGTTTATGGCAAAGCTGAAGATGACACTTCAATAAAGAAAAGGAAAGCTGGATAGAATCATTTTAGGCAGGAAGATTATGCAGTAATATCTGCAATGATATGGTAGTCTAATACCAGTCTGCGTTTAGATATTTCTAAGCATTTAATTATAAAAGGCTCCTTTTAACTTCTTAACCTGCCTGGGATTGGGATCTGAAAGGATTAAAAATGGCTTAAACCATGAAACTATCTTTACACTGTATCTTTAAAATCACACTGTCAGGGAAATTTTTTGATGTAAGCATGACTATTTGTGATTATGGCTTAATGTATATCAATTTCCTATTGATTGTGGCCTGCTTCACTGTTTTTCATACCTCTCCAGACCATCTGAAGGGAAATTCATATGTCCTAATGCAAATGTATTTCAAAGATTGTGCAAACCAGAAATTCAAGACATATTTTATGAACTTTTCTGTACAGTTTGCAGTAAGCACTGCTGATTGTTGTAAATTCTAAACATGTGTGTTTCTCTTCAGCTGAGGTTCAATGAAATGAAAAGTATCGCATAAAATATAGCCTAAGGTACTATAACATACATCAAGGACTTACCAGCTAAGTCCTCTGCACAAAGTTCAATAAGTAAGTTCCTTCAGGAAGGGTATTGCTTGACCTAGAAAATAGCAGCTGAATATCTCAGGGAGAACCTAAGCCAGCATCTGATTTTACAGCAGCGTGAATCAGATGACCGTGTCAACAGCAATACATGGTCCATCCTATTTAGATTGAAAAGGACTTGGGTGCCCAGCCTTTAAGCTATTGGTGCAATTACACTGGCTGGTCACATTCTGAAAAGTGGAAGTTTTGTTTTTCATGCAGCTGGATAAGTGGAATGAATGTCCTTTCATCTATACAAGTAATGAAAACATACAGAGAATGTTTCCATTACAGTTGAATTCTGTATGCAATTATGGAACAAAACCATTAAACAAAGTGAAACTTTTCCCAGAATTCCCCTACCACATACACATACTGTTGTAATTTACCCTGAATTTGGGAATTCTGATCCTCTTTTTATGTCTCAAGTAGAAGTACTCTTTGTCACATTTTTTCCAAGTCTTTCTAATTATAGATTTGCATTTTCAAGGCTTTTATTTATATAGGGACCAGCCAGTTTTTCTACATTCTACAAGCTTGGCACCAGAAGAAGGAAAAAAGCCCTACCAATGGAATTTGGGGCCCAGATCTCTCTCCTTCCAGTGCCTCTGTGAGCAGACATGGTGTGGTGGTATTTCATAATTTAGAGCAGGGCTTCAAACATTATGAGCTTAGAGAATGTATTCTCCTTTCCTTTCCAAAGTATGAGGAAGTGGCTGTTATACTGAACAACTGTACTGTGTTGGATATATAAGAATCACCTATTTCCCTGCACTATCCCATATTCTCACTAATGTGCCAGGAAATTAGGTGTTTGTGATAAATAACTGTGTGGTGTTATGGTCAATACTTTCATATAATTCTTGAGCAGATTCTGAACTGCAACTCCAAACTGCTCCAGGATCTGACGCTACCCTTCCTAGTCCTGAGATGTCACAAGAGACTCTGGTGAACTGTGATATTATAGTTGTGCTATGGATCTAGTGATGAACCTCATTCAGGTAGTTCCAAGGTGGATTTTTGAGTTATTTTTTAATTTACTCTTGATTCTATTTTCTAAGGCCCTTTTAGATATTTGGTTTTTGTTGGGTTTTTTTTCCTGAGGCAGTGAGGAAAGGAAAGTAACAGAACCACCTTCCCAGGCTGTATGTTCAATGTGCATTTTTCAAAATACATGGATCTCTGCACCCATTTATACCACTGTCCTGCCTTGTCAAGTTGTGTCCAGAGTTGCAGCAAAAATGCATCCATAAGGGGCACATACTGGGGTCAGACTTATCTCATGCTTCCTGCTGTAAAGGAGGAAAAGTATCAAATTGAAGGGACAACGGCACCTATAAAGAGCACAAACAATCTGTAATGTAGTGAAGGAGACAGTTTAAAGACTGGTAGTACCTGGAAAGGGGAGCACCTCATTGAGCAGAGATACCTTAATATCTAGTTATTTTGCTATGACAATATCTGTATTCTTTATGAACCTGAACAGTCTCATTAGCAGTTTCAAAGGTATGTAATAAATGTATATCAGGGCCTATGAGAAAATTCAAAATCTCTTTGAGACAGTAAGTAAGTGAAGAGAAGCTTTATAAGGTGGACCATTTTTTGACTCATAAGCTTAGCCATCCAACTAATTTGCTTGGAGTGTAAGTGAGAGACTTAAATTGTTGTGAAGATGTTCGCCATGTTGTAATTAGAAGGGAAAATCCCTTGCGGACTTGAAATTCTAAGATAGTAGATTTAAAGATTATTTTATGCCATATAGAGTCACAAAACAATTTAATTTAATTTATAGAGGTTTTTATGGCACGGTTTGAACATTAATAGGGTTCTATTCATACATGTCTGGGAACATTGGTATGAATCACCAAATGTTGCCAGTCATCAGTGATGCTCACACTGAAATTCATGTTGCTGAGCTGGGCAATACTGCAAAGGCATAGACTCACTATGTAACACGAGTGATTTTATATGAATATTAATATTAATATTATGCTTTAAATGTTCTGCTACAGATGAAATCTTCCATTTTTCATGGTTGTACAAACTACTAGGTTCTACAATAAAGTTTGGGGTCAGTTAAAGCTACATACCTGCTGTTTTAACATACCCGCAAACGTTATTGTTGGTGTGGAGAATTGCCAGTAACTTCTGACCTTGACCATGACATTTTCAGCCTTCATTTTTTTTTCCTTTCTGAGCTTGCTTTACTCTTTTAGAAACTTTTCAATGTATTGTGCTAAACTGCAAGCATGACAGTTCAGCTTTGCAAGATCTTTCTAACAAGAAATAAACCCAAAAGATCTCTCTAAAATCTCTGTTTTAGATTTCATTTTATTTGTCATCTTTTATGAACAAATTACGAAATATACTTCATTCACAAATTGGAAATATTTACAATTTCTTTACAACAAGGCATTATTGAGGTTTTGATTTATGGCATTCTTAGAGCATTCTGTCTTTCAAAACAAAGACATCGGTGTTGTTTTCAGCATACTGTTCATTTACACTCTGGATGGGAAATGGGAGCTTCTTGGAAGAGGAGTTTGCACTCTCTTTTGATATGATCTACTGGGAAAACTGAGGCAGGACGCATTCAAAATGTGAGGAGAGGGACTGTGCAGATGTGTTTCTATATCATGCCACAATCTGAAGCCATCATATTACACCAGATGCTGCTAAGTGGAGAGGAGAAAAAGATTCCCCTGAGCCATTCTTCCTCTGCCTTCTCCTTTGAGTGGGCTGAATGCAGTTCAGTTGGGTCTTTTTCTGATTTTTGAGTCTTCATGAGAATAAGAGTCTTGCACAGTCTATTTCAAATACTATCACAATTCAGAAAGATTATTCAGACAAAAAACTGAAAGAGAGTAGCCAGGAAGTGAATAAATATTGTATATCCGCAGAATGTTTAGGAGACAAATTTTGAACATGGTTCTAAAAGGGAATTGCAACTGTGCTGGTCTGCAGTTGTGACATTTGAGCCATAAAAGCTAAGATAGTTTCATTTTCTTAATTTCTTGGAGTCTATTTTTTTTCCTGAAGAAAATTCTAAAACCACTTCCTTCCATGGAACTTTAAAAAATTTCTTAATATACACTTCCGTTATAAATCAGATGTGGGCCACCATTGCTTAGGTTGTCTGTCATTTCCTAGAACAAGAATAGAAAACATTAATTAAAATTAGAATTATTGTAAGGTGTTCAGTTATCTAAGGTTGTGATAAAATTTGAACAAACTCAGAATTTTAAACATTCAGAAACACTTTACATTTTTATTTAGCTTGATAAACCTCCTTATAAAAAAATAAAAATCATCAGGATTTTTCCTAAATAAATTAGGTGCATTTGAAAGCTGATAGACTCATTGATAGTGATTGAGTTGGACATTACACTAGACCACGTAAAAAGCATTGATGGCATCTGTACAAGTTTGGGATGTTGTCCTTTGAAATTGCATCAACTCAAGCTTGTGTGCTTATCTACAAAAGAACGAAATGGTAGTTAAGTCGCTATTTCCGTTCAAATCTCTATCTGTGCTGACATGCTACAAACAGATGCCATTCAATGCTTGCTGAAATAGACATTTGGGAAGTAGATCTAGATCAAAACAGGATCTGAGGTTTTTAACTGCTCGTTTTCCCTTGGGATGGGAGTGATTTTAGTTTTCCCTTAATATGCCAGTCTACAATTTTTAGCAGTTCAAGGATTGCTTCTCCAGAGGCAGGTGAGTCATTCCAGAGTAAGCTGACCCACTCATGAGTCAGAATGCTAAAGCACCTAAACCAAGATTTGTTCGGAGATAGATTTTCTAATTCTCAAATTGAAATCCAAACAATACCCCCTTAGCAGCTGTCTAAGCATAGAGATGGCTACATTAATTAAACAGTTCCCTGATCTTCAAGGCTGCAAAGCCACACCGAGTTTATGGTTGGAACTACCTTATTCTGAGCAATCCCAGGCCTATTTCACACCAGATTGAATCTGGATGCAGAAATAAGTGATCTGCTGCTTATGTCCAGTGACAGAGAACATTCAGCTATGGCAAGAGGAATGGGAACAGGTAAAAATGAAGCTTGGAGTATTTCTAAAATTCAGGTAGATGAGGTAGAGGTGCCAGTGTTGGACTAGTTCTAAAATAGTTGCATGATGACCAGAGGCTCTTCTCTGCATGAAAAGATTAAATTCACCTCTTCTTCCTCCTAGGTACACTTGGAGAAAATATGAAATAAAAGAGATTTGTTTGTCTCCCTTCCTGTGGAAGCTTCTGTTAAAAAGGGAAGCAACATTCATTGGGCTAGACAGAGAGAGAGAGAAAAAAACAGAAAGAGCGAGCCCAACTCTATATCATAGTATCTGAGATTCATGGTAAAGAGAAGAAAATTATACAACCTGGTTTTTATTGCTAGTCTTACTCTGTCTCTCTCTTCTCTTAATCCACAATATTTGGCAAGCAGAGACCAGAACTCAGAGTAACATAAAGTTAAAAAGCACTGATGGCTCCTATCTCAGGTGTTACCAGATACATTTTAGAGCAAATCACAGGACTTGATTGTTCCCTGTACAGCTTTTGAAAGAAGGGATGTTCTATTCTTCTCTACAATGTAACCTTAGGGTCATCAAACCAAGTAACCTTGCCAATTAATACTCCTGAATCAAGCATAAGCTTCAGAGAAAATCAGGTGTGAAACTAGTTTTGAGTATTTTCTACCACCCAGGTCTCTATTTGCAGATGATGGTGTTGGATGTTTTGGTATTGTGCCTTATTCTCCTCATATATTGAAGAGGAACATGTATGCCTAACACTGGACTATGGATTCCAGTTTGGGGGTTGTCATTATTGTTGGCACTTTCATTTGCTTATTTGTGGATGCCTAAAGCCTTTGTTGGATCTACACTGAAGATATCTGTCAGCTGGGAAAGAGACCAAGAATACCAAAGCCATTTAATAGTAATTGTCAGTCAGCCATATTTTGATAGTAATGATCTGTCAGAAGGCTACTCATGAGTTTCCTTTTTTCAGCTTCATCACTTGAATCATCTGCAGACATCAGCTATTAGAATATCACCATAGTTTCAGAAAATATCAAAACCCATTTATTTTCCCCAATATTTCTAGTTAAAAGAAAAAAAAAAAAAGTTAATTTTAAAAAAAAGAAAGTTGCTGAATTCAGGGAATGAAGGAGCACACAGATTAGAAGCAGAGTGAATCAATGGTGGCTGCATCCAAATAAGAGTATTTGGATGCCTGTATCTAAGGTGAATATTTTAAATACTCAACTTACTTCCAGATTGCAGCGTTCACCACGTGGAGTTATGTCACTACCTGGAAGCACCATTCCTGCCTCAGAGTGACATCACAGCATCAGCCAACTTTGATTAGCTGAAACTATGACTTCCTCGTAGAGGTGGCCCTTCCTGAAGTGACATAACAACATGGTCGCTCCCTAGTGTTCAGCGTACCTTGGAGGTAACTCTGGTGTCGGGGGAATCACCGGGCAGCTGGGCAGGTCGGTTATTTCAATACCCCTCAATCTCTAATATAAATATAACAATTATACAATAAATATAGCACAAACAAATGCACATGCAGTACATGTCTACATTACTGTATATCAGTATAAATATACAATATAGTCTTATATATAAACCACTTCTAGGCTATTTTCTAAATTAGGGTCTAATTTAATGAAAGTTTTTATGTAGACTTTTAGGGGCATGCCATGAGCTAGTGTACTCAGCCCTGCCATCAGCAGGCAGTCTGTGGGTCTGAGAAGTCTTGAGTCAGGCCATGTGTACATGCATGCTTGGCTCTACAGCAGACATGCAGAAGTCTGCCATCAGTGGAGTGCATCCCAGATCTGCTGAGTAGGTGCAATAGGGTTGCTCTGCATGGACATCATGGCCCTTTACCCAACATAAGTGGACACCTGGCAGTCCTTGCTGCTAAGTATCAAAAAGCTCAGTAGGTCAACAGGCCAGGAAGGTAGGCAGTGAGCTACTGTTACACATGGTCATCCTCACCCCAGATTGGGGGCTTTGTTTATTTTGAAAGGTTTTTCTTTCCAAGCTGTTTCTTCTTCTTTTCCCTCTCTTCTTTTTGCCCATCTTTGTCCTTGTTGAAGCAAGAGTTTCTCTGAAAGTCAATATCTAGCCTTCCATCAGCAAGACTATAATATTTGCCTGATAGCTTATCAGAATTCTTCATTTTAAAATGAGATGGAAAAATGTATCTCATCTGTTGATTTTATCACCCTGCTTTATGTTATCATTGTAACCTCTATTATTAATCTTTTTAAAACATTTCAAACTTCCTCTTTTTAAGACACATTTCCAACATCATCTAAGACTTACTCAGTTTATATTTGTTCTTGGAGTCTCATCTTAGTTAAGAACCCAAAGAATAGTGATGAGTCATTTCTAACTGCTAATCATATTTTTTCAGGGAATCTGAAAACAATTCTACAGTCTGAGCAAACTAATCCTTGCTCTGCTCTGCAGAGGTTTCAATAGACAACAGACTCTTGAACATAACAGTAATGCAAACTTGCATGTGGAGGTTTAGGTGGGCAGTCCACTTGACTTTTGTTCTTTTTTCTGCTCATTTCTTAAATGAAAGGCATTGGATAGATAGAACGTCCAAATGCAAAGCACAGGGTTACAGTGAACACTTAACTCCTCAAATATTATTCAGATCTGTTAAGTCAAGGAGGTGATTTCAAGAATTCCATTCCATTAATTGTTTTGATTCTTTGTGCTCAGCTTCGGGAACTTCAGTTTCAGTACCTAATTATGTTTCTATATACCTTGGTTGGCTTCCTGTTAATACAGAAAGCAAGTAAATGCTCAGTGCTGCAAATGAGACCAGTTTCATTTCGGTGTCTAAGACGCCCTTAGATGCTTAGGTTAAGTCACCTATGCTTGTGAACTGTGGCTTTTCTGTTTAACCAACCTAATTATAAGCTGAGTACTTGGGAGAGGAAGAAATTGATTAAATCCTGGAAGCATGCAATGATGTGGTTACAGAAAGCTTTCTGTGCTTTTTTCACAGTACAATACATGCTAATTCATATTAATAAGGCTTCCAATTATTTAGGAAGTGCTATATTTAGCAGTTAAGCCCCTGAATAGCTATACAATGGAATTATGTTGAAAATGGATGTACTTCATTGAAATGGATGTACTGCAAATATACAGTACCTAAAAATAGCTCCATATAATGCAGCATAATAAAGCTTACACAGAATGGCAGCATTTAATTTTCCAGAAGCTCTTTCTCATATAAAACTGAAAACTGAATATGTCTCTTGCCAATTGTAAACATTAACACATACAGTAACATTTCAGGAGAAGCAGAACAAATAAGGGAGGATATACAACTCACTTTTTCTGCCATTTCATGGGAGTGATGCAATGAATGTTCCCTTTCTGAGAACATTCGCCTTTGTTCATAACTGGCTAGCCGACAAGTGAGCCATGAAGAAAGGGTGCAACCACCAATTCCAATGCATGCAAGAGACATGGAGGCAAGATGCAAAGAATAGAGAGCAGATGACTTCTTTGTCAGAGCACGAAGAAATTGAAAGTTTAAGATTCCTCCTATTAGTCCACAGATGCAACAGGCAGAAAAAAGTATCATCTGTCAGGAGAGACAAGAGAGGTTATATCACAGTAATATATTTAGAGATGGATTAATGCATATAAAATATGAGATAACCATAGTTCAATTCTTTGATAGATCATTAACTGCAAAACACTGCACAGACACTTGTTTTTAACTCTCTTAGCTCCCACATTGCTCCAAGGGAATGAATATATTACCTTCTGGTATGCAGCAGTTAAGATTGATGTTGCATGTATAAAAAAGTTGGTGTAAAAATGTGAGCAGATAAAGTTAAAACCAATGGAAGGACTGCTAGAACACAAAACTGATTTCCAGCTGTTCATGCAAAACAGTAACATGATAGAATGTGTCATAATTTTCTATTGTGCAGTTTGCCACCCTGCCTCAGGAGTGAATGCCTCATGTATTTGTAGTGAATCTCTCTTGCTTTGTGTGCATTCTGACTGTGCCTCCTGCTCAGTTACAATTTATTCAGTCAGATAGCAGATTGGAGGCTTTCTGCAGCTTTTGTGGGGTCTCTGAAAGTGTTCAAGGTGAACACTTGTGCTGGTAAAAGAAGCAAAAGAAACAAAGAAATCTGTGATACTGTTTACAGAAGGTCAGTTTGCTGACTATGTGGTTAGTTGGTTGGTTTGGTTGATTTTAACTTGACAAATATTCCTGGGAATTTTAGAAAGCTGTGGAACAGGCTGCAATCAATGAGACATTCTTAAAGATCTCCTGTTGCTTTTAATCACAAAGATGTTACACTGGTTCAGGATGTGCATCAAAATGATTCAGAAGCAAAAGACCTTTTTATGGAGACAGTGTTAAATGATTGTCTTATTCAGTTCCCTTGATATTGCTGACCTGTCAGATGATGATCTAGATGAGCCTTTAATGTTTCTTGATATGGCTTTGTGTATATACTTATCTACTGTGATAGCAAAATATTTATGGAGCCTTACAGATTACTTCTGTACACAACTGGGATGAGAATTTCATCATGAATGTGGCATTGAGGATGTTTATTGCAGTCCACTGGCAAGTGACTACTCTATGAGACCTCCAGAACAGATGGCTTTTAGCAACTGGTTATGGTACACATGTTTTAAGAAATGGGACTGTCATTTTAAAAAGAGTTTCAGATAACTCATTGATATTAAAAAGTAATTGGAGAGAACTTTTGATTCCTGTCACACCTTATGCTTGTTTTATGTAACTCCATCTGTATGTGGCAGAATAATCAAGCTGACAGAAAATTAGGACTGGCATTATTACAATAAGATCATTTCTTTAACATAGAGTTCTGCTGTGACATGTTGAGTAATAACACCATTCTGCTGTAGTCAGAAGACGACTGTACCCAACTGTTCCATCACTTTAAAACTTACAAAAACGTGTTTCATATTGCTAAAGAAACTTGCTAAACACTTAATAGCTATGAAATCTAGAAACAAACTTGGTCAGCAGCCTTATTGAGATGGCAACCCAGTGTTGTTTGTTAAAGAGAGAAGATATAGTCCAGTGACACTATTGAGAAGCATTTATTGACTTGACATAAATCTATGTCAAGTGATTTCCAATCAAAGTTTATCCAGAGATATATAAATAGGGATGTATGGCTTAAATAGCATGACCTATATAGGGCATTTCAGAACTGCCTTGTTTTTTATGCCTATTCCAAAGTGGTTGCTTTTTTTAGATTGCCGACTTGTAATTTTTCTAATTGTTTATCAAAAACCCTTGGATGCAGAAAGCCCCCAGTAAAGAGTACAAAATAGATAAGTAAGTCTTTCAAATACTTATGTATTATGGATGTAGTGGAAAAACTTACAACAAGTCCAGATTTTTTTTTGGCACACAATATTCCACATATGCCGCAAAGCAGGAACTGAAAAAAACAAAAAAACAAACAATTATTTCGACACTTAAGCTATGAAGTTCAAATCCCACTCTGTTCCTGCAGTGGTGATCACAGTTTAGGCAATGGTTACAGTTGTCAGCATTTTTGTCACAAACCTTATGCTTCAGGAGATTGTAACTCAACCATAAACACTTATCAGATAAGAAACTGGAATGAGAAGTCCGAGTGACCATGATAACTCATGAGAAAAGAAAGAAAATCTGAATTTTAAGCTGCTTAGGTAAACAAGCTGGGAAAAAAAATCCCTAGAGTTGCAAGCATAAAAATGCCTTTTTACTGTTTTCTTTTTCTCTCAGAAAAGTTTAGCAAGGTACTAGTCAGTGATCCAAATCATCTGCTTCTAAGCATAGCCTAGGGACTTAATGCCCTGATCCTACCATCTGAACTACTGAAGGATCACATATGGATTGTTGTCTTCAAGACAGTAGAACTCTGGGCAAGCATATAATTCAGTCATGTCTGTGGGTGCAGGTGTAAATATGAGTACATCTGTTGGTGTGACTACTCTGGGCATGCAGAAAGATGCATTTCAGACTCTTGATAGCCCAATTCACAAGAGAGAGCATGAAAGTATCTGTGCTTTTTTTTTTTTTTTTTATGTCATTCCCTCACACAAACTGATCTGCTAATTGTAGCATCAAGCATTAGGCAAAAATTAATTACCAAAACCAGAAAAATGCATACCAGCTGATAAAAACAGATTATTAATTATAGATTATTATTATTAATGCTTAATAGTGAACTCTGTCAAAGACCAGTGATATCCTCTAATGTCCTCTAATCTTTTTCCTCCTACAGAAAAGTTTAATGAGGAAAACAATGAATAGCCCCCAGGGGAGCAGTAGGATCTACAGTAGTTGTATGAAAGCAATAAGGCCTTCTCCAGGTGTTAGCAATACTGTCAAAAGATTTCCTTGGTACCTCATAAACTCGTTCATTAAGAAATCTATGCTACTTTTTTTCAATAAAGCTAACCCTGCCCTCTCCTTGGGAAGTAATTTATAGTTTTAAAACTGGATTTTTCCTCACTGTTTTTGCATTGAGATGGTACTTCCAGCAAAAGACTCTGCTTGACCCTGATTTAGAATTAAATCACAGAAAAGACTTAGCTGTTACATAAGAAATTAAAAAAACCCAAAAAAACAACTGAACAAACCAACCAAGAACCTAAGAGTTTCTATGCAGCATTCAGGGTCTGTGTAACATATTGCAGGTACTTCTTATTTGCACTCTAAAATTTTGCAACTTCACTATTTCAGTTAAGGAGTTGCTTTAATGCATAGTTTATCTCCCTGTAACTAAAGTAGTTCATGCGTATAGCTAAGTATAAGCCTTGAGGTACCTTTTTACTCTGTTAGACACGTGAAAACAGTTCCCCATAATGAATGTGGATAAATTTTGTGTATTATTTACCTTTACACTAGGCTTGAGATGTGACTTTAATACCAATCTGATTATGGAGAGGGCTGGGTCATGTGGGCCATGGTACTGAATAGCTCAGGACATACCAAAACTTGTAACTGGTAATTGCTGCTAGAACCCACTGACTGGAATAACAACACAACAAAACAAATCACCAGGGCAATGCTCCCTCTGCACCTTTCCCACAGGCAAAGAAGATTTCAGCTCATCACATCTTCTTTATAAGTGTTCATTCAGGCTTTCTTGGGGTTTCACTCCCAGTCCTGCCATTGCAGATTGCCTTCAACTGAAGGCATGCTTCAGATTTTCACATGTCATGTTTTGCTTTTCTCAAAATGAAGAAACCTCAAATGAAATTTGTTGAAGACATCTTTGTAATTAAGTTCTATTCAGTCAGACTTGATAAAGTGGATTAATAATATATTTTCTCTGTGTATTGATTGAATAGGATTGAAAGGAAATTTTTGTATATAGAAAAATTAATTAGTGTTGGAAGATATCATCATAGATAGTTTTAACTTGTTAATTAGTTTAAAGAACTGTGGGTTTGATAATTTACCTTCAAAGCTGAAAGAGTAGGAAAGAGGTCCCCCATTTTTTCAGGAATGTTTTAATTCTGCTCCAGTTTGAGTCAATGAAGCTAATCTATGAGCCCTAAGGTACCAGCTTCTCAAGACAAGGGGTGACCATTCCATTTAAAGCATCTGACTACTTGGAGTAAAGATCTGGATGCAGTAGTTAAATGTACATTAAGTTTGATAATGATAATAGACTAGGAGATGCCATGGAGTCTGTTAAGTGTAGAGAGACCTTACAGAGAGATGTGAATAGACCTG
Source organism: Certhia americana (assembly GCA_018697195.1). Taxonomy (NCBI): domain Eukaryota; kingdom Metazoa; phylum Chordata; class Aves; order Passeriformes; family Certhiidae; genus Certhia; species Certhia americana. The sequence continues at coordinate 30,338,369 of CM031858.1, forward strand.
AGAGCTGGGTAATCACCAACCATATGAAATTTAACAAGAACATGCACTGGATTCTGCACCTAGGACAGTGCAATCCTGGTTATACATAAATATTGGGGGTCAAGAGATTGGAAAGCAGCCACAGAGAAATAGATCTGGGTGTCTGGCTTGATGACAAATTGAATGTGGATCAGCAGTGCCCATGCCCTGGGGTACATCAAGAACAGCATCTCCAGCTGGTTGAGGGAAGTGATTGTCGTGCTCTATTCTGCTCTGGTGCAGCTCCTCCTTGAGCATTGTGTACAGAGTTGGATCCCTCAGTATCAGAAAAACATCAAACTATTAGAGTGTGTCCAGAGGAGGATGAGCAAGATGGTGAAAGGCCTCAAGAAGGGCAAAACTTATGAGAAGCAGCTGAGGTCACTTGATTTGATCAGATTTGAGAAGAGGCTGAGGGGTGACCTCTACACAATCTATACCTTTCTCAAGGCAGGCAGCAGAGAGAGAGGTGCTGATCTCCTCTCTTTGATGATCAATGATAGGGCACAAGGAAATAGAGTGAAGGTTCATCAGAGGAAGGTTCTTCACTGAGAGGGTGGTCAGTCACTGGAACAGGCTCCCCAAGAAAGGGATCATGGCACCAAGTCTGTCAGAGGTCAAGGTCTGGATGTTGCTATTAGTCATATGATTTATTAGGTAGTCCTGCAAGGAACATGGAGTTGGACTTGGTGATCTTTATGGGTCCCTTACAACTTGAGAAATTCTATGATTATGATAATATTGTACTGTGTCATGTTTACTCTGTATGTATTTTCTCTCTCCATCCACAGTATGTGTACACATAGGCAAGGAATAACATGTTCCATAGTTACAGAACTAAAAGAGTTCTTTGTATTCTAACTCAGAGGGATTGGATATTCATGCTTCCTCCACATTCTTCTGTTTAATCTTGAGGTCATGCTGAAGTTTTATAATCCGTATGGCTATGAGATAAACAAGTTGTGAAACCGAATGCACTCAAATGCCTGAATATATTAAAAACCTCGGAAAAAAAGTGTTCAGGCAGTAGCAAAGGATTAATGTTATTTAGGTTGTTTGTCTTTTAAGCTGACAGTGTATTGCATTCACAGAGAAAAGACTTGCCCAAAACCCAGTATGGTTATTTATTTATGTCAGTAGGCATTTTGCAATTAAAACCAATGGATGACTTTGAGCCACAGGGTCAGGCAATTAGACCTCATGCAAAGCTTTGAAACTTAAGAGCCAAGTTTATCACTCTCTTCTAAGGCTGATTCACTGGAAACAGTGGAAACCCGCTGTATGAAGAGAGTATTAGTAATACCCATGGCTCAGGAACACTGCTCATGTAGAGTTTCTTTAGTCAAGCTTTTAAATGTGGAGTAATCTAGAAAGGTTAGGATTTCAGTGGGATATTCTGTGATTGACTTTATACTATGCTTTTTGATAGCATAGAGACTTAAAACTTTTTTTAATTTTTTTTTTAGTTTTTATTTTGTGGTGGTGCTATAGGAATTTCCTAAAACTTTTGATGTCTCAGTGTTGTGATCAGTAGTAGTGTAAAGTGGATGGGCGGAACTACACTAGCTCTTTGTACCAGAAAAAAGATGCAGTAAAAATCAGATTGAAAGTGTCTTTTACTTAGAATCTTCTATTTTATCATACTGCCAACTGGAATACAGCCATTAGGGCTCTGTTGTCTTGACATTCTCTCTCTCTGTTCTTGGCTATCCTGAAAGACTTCATGTCAATGCGTCATAACAGTCAAACTTGGTTTGTAACTGTTGAGTTACTCTGGACTACCCATGACTAACTAATACTGTCATGGTGAGAGCTTGCTCCTTTCTGCTTGATCATTGATTATCCTTAATCAATTTTTACCAATCAATCTTATGGATTCTTTAAATGTTGCTATATTTTCTAACCATGTATTTTCTAACCATGTTACCTAACTTACCTAAGGTAAGTTTGGCAAACAGACTTATACTGAAAATACAGTAAATCAGGAGTGGAAAAGGAATATATATCACTGAAGACAAGCTTCTTGTAAAGAATGCTCAGTTGTTTAAATGTTCACAACTCATGCAGAGAATAAGGTTAAAACATTTCATTAAGGATAAGCCCTATAAAATGCCCTGGAAGCCAGAGAAGGAACTTCAGCTGAAATTTTTTTAAACAGATGTCTCATTGTTGGATTTCCATTTTATTTATCATTCATAATAATTAAAAAAAATCATAAAATGCTAAAAGACTGAAAGGCTCACTTAAAAACTTACATAGATCACCAATTACACCTATTGACTACAGGGTTACTTTTGGTTGCAGACTTACTCATACCTCCTATACATATGTGATGCTTTGCATCAAGACCAGCAGAGAAGTCACATATTGAAACTGTTGGCACAAGTCCAGAGAAGGACTTTGGTAAGAGGGGAGGAGCATCTCCCCTAAGAAGGTAGATGGAGAAAGTTTGGGCTGTTCAGTCTAGAAGAAGAGAAGATTGACAGAACATTCTGAGTCGCAAGGGACCCACAAATATCATTGGGTTTGTGTGCACACATCATAGCAGCCTTCCAGTATCTGGGAAGCTGGTGAGAGACTCTTCACCAGGAACTGTAGGCACAGGACAAGGAGTAAAGAGGTAGCTGGAAGAGGGGAAATTTAGACTAGATATTAGGAAGAGATTCATTACTGTGAGGGTGATGAGACACTGGAACAGTTTGTCCAGAGGGGCTGTGGATGACCAAACCTGGCAATACTCAAGGCCAGGTTATACAAGCCTTAAGCAACCTGATTTGCAGAAGGTGTTCCTGCCCATGGCAGGGACAGTTGGGACTAGATGATCTTTAAGGTCCCTTCCAATCCTTATTCTATGATTCTGTGATTCTACAAGTCTATGACAATGTACCATCAAGTGACAGACAAGGGCATAACCCCTCTTGGGTGAATGGTAAAAAAATCTAAAGAAAGATACTACAAAGCACAAAAGCTACTTAGAGACTGAGTGCTTCAATCCCACTTTCAGTGATGATTCACCATGGACCCACCAAAGTCAGAGTTGCTCTGATGGCACCAGTGTGATTGCAAGGTGATGCACTAGTGTCTGTTTGTCTGTGGAGTTTCTGTCATTCACTCAGCTGTATCTGCCGATGTTGCATATGCATATTGGAAAATGTCTCCTTTTGTCTGTTGAACTTTGGAAAAGAACCCCAAAGACCTCCCAGAAAAGGGGAATGTTTATTTTGAGCTTGCTTTAATTTACTTTATATTGAATATTGCCTTGAAACAAAACCCCAGATCCAAAACCCCATAAATTTTGGTAAGAAGACTACAATCTCAATTTATATTCAAGTGGTTCTGTGGTTTGGATCCATCCCTATTTCATATTTTCTGGAACAAAAGACCTGGCTTCTTTCACTTCCTTCTGAAAAATGGATACTTTGTTCCTGGTAGTCTGAAAAAGATTCAGTTTTAGTTAATCTGCAGGAAGCCAAAGATTTGTTTCTTTCCCCCATGCAGAAGAAAAGGAACTATTTTTATTTTATATCTTGAAACTGAGAAACCATTCTGTCTTATATTTTGAAAAGGCAAAAGCAATGGTGAGTGTAATTCCCTTGAAAAAGTGAAAACTGCATATAGAAAATTTTCCTGGACACAGGCTGAACAAAATAGTAGAGAAAACCTGTTGAGTGTAAGGACAGCTTGATCCCTAGTCATTGTTCATGACAAAAAAACCCAAAAAAACCCCTGTATACACTGCATGGAAAGTCCTCTATGGGTCATTCATATGTAACTGATGAAACAGGAAGGGAAATTATTCCAGAATGGAATATAACACAGTATCATACCTATTCAAATGACACTCTATTTGGATGACTAAACCATCAAGACAGAATTAACAGCTTCACTTCTATCTACCCTTGCCAGGCAGTAAACCAGGAAATTCTGTGTTTTACACTGAAGTTGCATAAGCATGTGACTTCCAGGGCAATAAAATAAATAAAAAAAAACAGGAATTTGAAATTAGTAATGTAAAGAAAGAAAGATTCTATTTAGTAATGTTGTTTCAACTCCATCCATATGAGAGAAAAGCTGAAATCCCTGATGGATGAACTAAGCAGAAGTTAGATGTCTAATTGTAATTCTTATTCAAAGCGGTACTTTCGAACAAGGCTTTAATTTTCTTAGTGCAGACATAAAGGGTGCAGAATCTACTTATGAAAACAAAGACCTCAAACTAAATACAAGTTAAAATATGCAAGAAGATCCAGCGTAGGTGCTAGGTTTGCCTATTTACCTCCACAGAGAAACACAATAACCTTTTGCAAAAGGGGGATGGAAACTTCCAATGATGTCGTTGTCCCGTGCAAGTGATTGTGGGGCCAGGAATATCTAGCTGGCTGAAAGGCATTCAGACACAGAACCAGAAACAACAGCATTGCCAAAACCCAGCCTTGTGTCCCACCAAATCTGTCATGCTGAAGAGAGGCTCTGTTATAACTGAAGCATAGTGTTAAATCGTGTCTAATCTGAGCCAGTATCTTGTCTGGCAGTGAGCTGTTGGGTCTTATCAGATCAGGTGCTGCTACACTTCCCACTGATTCTAGCCATATGCAAGCAGCTTAAATTCCATCCCAGTCCCTGTGATTAGTGTTTCCACTCATCTGGTTAGAGAGCTACAGAGATGCTTTAAAAAATGGGAAATGGTTTTTAGAAACAATCAAGGAAATTAAGAAGTGCGTTTCTGAATCTGAAAGTTTACCTGACGTCAGTGATTCAGAAAACCTCCATACATCTCTAAAAACACTTAAATCCTCAGTTCAAAATAATAATTTTTTCTTTTTGTTTGTTTAGAGCCTATCAGAAAAACCAATAAAAATGCTTTTTTGTTTACTTTGTATCAAGTATTTGGTCTAGAGTGTGACTGCTTACATTTCAAAAAAGTAATAAATGAAAGACTATTCCCTGCAGGTGAACTAAAGTCTTATTGTAGTAAAATATTTAAGCATATGATTAAGTCAGTTCTATATTCAACAGATCTCTAAATACAACCCAGGAACTAACTGGACCAACTTCCAGGCTGATTTGTGCCTCTGAGGTCTCCAAATGACAAAGAAAACCTACTGAAAGACTACAGCTCTATTCAGTGAATTGTCCTGACTCCGTGCAAGGCAAGAAGCTTCCACCCTTGGTATGTCCTTCGCCATCGATAGGTGCAGAACTCTTTCCAGCTTCTACTGAGCTCACTGAAAGTCCTGTGATTCATTTCATCATGAGCGAGAGCCAGACAGACATACGGTCGGTTTGATGAAAGTGCAATGCATATGTTAAAATAAAGTAGGATCACATCTGCATTTTATCTGCTTGCTAAACAATAATGTGACTTTTTTTAGTGCTGTTTTTGAAGAAAGAAAAAAAAAAAAGTCTGACTTTTCTTCCCAACGGAAACTTGGCAACAGTAAAATCTAGATATAAAATTTAGTGGTTTAAAATTTTAGGCCACCAACATTGATTTAACAGTCTAAAAAGATTTTCTTGCTCTGGGGAAGTCCATATAGCCTGACACTTTTTCTTTTCCTTCAAATCTTGGATTAAAAAAAAAAAAAAAAAAGATGTCATTTAAATCAAATATTTCAAGTGCCAACTTGGAACAAATTTCTGTAGCCAAATGCATATTTTTAATGGGCAGGCAGACTTCCACTGTGATAAAATCACAAATCATGGAAACAATAATTCTGCCTCTATCTACAGACAGGCAAACAGACCAACATACAGAAAGTGCATATCTGTCAAATATATTCATATATTTGCCTTTATAAGGGAAGAAATGATTACTCTTGAGGGGCATAGCCATAAGTGAATCATCGGGTATCTCTCTCGCATATGAAGATAGATGGCTTATTTGTCTAAAGATGTAGATTTTGTCTCTCATTCTCTCTCTCTGTGAGGGAGACTCATTTACAGCAAGGATTTATTCACCACTGCAGAATAAATGAGGATTAGAGCCATACCCATGTATGTGTGTGTGTGAATATCCATTTACTACTCATAGTGATAGTGATGAAACCACTCTGTTCTAAATATAGATGGAGAAGTATGTGACCGTGAAAAAAAAAAATCTGTGAATACTTTTTGGCTGATTTTCTCCTGACTTTTGTTGTTTGTGCAAAAGCCTTTGCTATGGATGCTGTCATTCTTACTATGTTATTGTTAGTAGTTCAGCATTCTCATTGGTTGAATTATTCTATAGTACGTCATATAACTGAATTAGAATAGTGGATTTCAGAAATATCCCTCAGTTTCTGGGAAACAAAGAAATCTGGGAGACACTGATTACAGCCTGTAGAATAGTTATCCCAGTAAAAACATAACAAACTGAAAGAAAATTCAGAAATCAACAATGTGTGCACTTTAGGGTATTTGGGACTGTTTTTATTGTGGGTTTGTTTTTGGTTTTAGCATTTTTGTGCAATTTAACAGCCATGGCCTATTTTAAAAAGAACAGATTGGTGATGATGTAAACTGGATAGTTGTCTCCACATGCTCCAGATAATTTGAGAAGACAGTCACACCTTCAGTTGTTTTCTTTTGGCTACTTTTTAAACAACTTTTACTATCTTAGTCCAATTCAACTCCAATGAGAACAGTAGATCTGAAACTGCTTTTTTCCCCATTTTTTATATATTTTTTGATACAGACATTGCCTAGGCTTTCAATTTCTTCATTCTGGTGTACTCTGCTTTCCCTGGCTTGCTTATACATAATGCAGGGCATGCAATGATCAGGGTATTTCAGCCCATGCTTAACTTCACTTGTATCCATGCTATGGATGGAATTCACATGGTTAAAATTAGGTATGTTAGTAAATTATCTGTCTGAATGGAGGCAGTGAACAATAAGAACAACTCTTTTAATAGAAAAGCTAATGTTTGTCAAGTGCAAAGCATCATAGGGAGGCAAGTATAGAAGACAGAATGTGCATGATTTTTAAGATGCCCAAATTTTAGGAATTCAGGTTAAGGTTTCCATGGTGATGCTATCTTCATCTACTTCCTTATGAACTTGGATCTCTGCTGAGTTCCACTCACATTAAAGGATAGAACAGGGTCAAAGGTTTTCTGTGCATTTCCAAGAAAATTGCAACAGGAGGAATCATACTGTTCAACTTAAGTGTTTTGTATCTTAACGTGTCAAAGAATTAGTTTTTCTTTAATGTCCCCATTTTTTTCCTTAGTGTTCATTTCTCAAAGGAAATTCCTGATTCAAGACTGAATTGAAAAAAATAACATATTTTATGCAAGACAGCCTTTAATACAGGCAGCACGAGTTCAGTGTAAGCTACAGTGAGCAGAAAGGAGGTTTATGCCACTTCAGCAAGACAGTCCTGAGGATTGTCCAAACAAACTTTTGTCCAGTTGTTTTAATTTGAAACTAGTTACCCATGGCCCTAAGCGTCCCTGGAAAACAGTAAAACTCTGGCCCTTTTCTTGGCTGTCCTACCTCACCTGTTAGTCCCTTAGTCAGAAGAATCTAACAGTTTGAACTGGTGGAGCAGTACAAAGAGAATGGTTTAATGGTGACAATTTAGACCACAGATCTTGAGTTCAAGGAAAAGTCAGCCTTCAGAAACATATCACCCTACTCTGCATGTCACTTTGATTTTCTTATTTGCTCTGCTACATGAAGCACAAGCTTCTTGCTTCAACTTTGCATTCTCTTTGAGGCCTCTCTCTGTCCATTCAACCTGCAGTTTTTGCTCAGTTCTCAGCACTTGATATCAGCCTCTGCTGCCTCTGGTTGTGGGCATCCTTTGCCCACTTGTTACATTTGCAAACAAGTCCCTTTGGGTTACCTTCCATGCCTCTGCATTCATACATGAGAATAATTTCCTATAAACATCTGCAAAACCCCTTCACTGTTCTCTGTCTTTTTCCTCTCTAAAACTCTACCTATGAGCACCTCTAAATCAACCAGACTGCTGGGGTGTTAATGCAACCACCTGTTATACCTCTCAGTTTTGGTTTGTTTTTTCTTCATAATTGCTTACACCCCTTTACTCAGTATCTGTCTCTAACTAATATTATAATATCCTTGGAAGCCAACATCTAATATAACAGAATCTTAATCTATGCCTAGTACAAACTCTGGGGTAACAGCATAAAAATGAATGAGGCAGTTATGCAGGAAATGTGCATCGTCATGAAATGATATCAGCTGTGATCGCATTGTCACAAAATGCAATCACTGCATAAAACACTGATCTCACTGACTGATCAAAGCTCTTTGACCTCAGTGCAACCACGGAAATTGATCTTTGCTGTTAAATCTTAAGATAGAAACATGGTTTTAAGTATTTTTTTTCCTCATTAGCAATGAAAAGAAACCTCTCTTTTTGAAGTGATTTACCTGTTGGCCTGGTCATGTCATTACCTGTCTGATCTAGTCTTCATTTTCATTTCTCACCTACCTGTTCTGCAGTGCAGAATTATATGTGTGTTTATAAAGTGCCAAAAATATTTATCACTGTTTTCAATAATTAATAATTATTGACAGTGAGAATATTACATGAAGCACTTTGTCTGAATGAATCTATAAATTAGAGGAGGTTATGCTGTTGAATAATCAAGAGTGTTTTACATTTATCATGTTATCTGAAGCAAAGCAAACAATCCATTTAGAAATACTGCTGTACAACACAAGCTGGCCAAAACCAGCTTTGGACTTCAAAAATGCCCACTCATGTTTAGACTGAATATTCAACACTTCCTATTCTTTGTTTCATAAATGTAAATAACCTTTTGAAGGAAAATTCTTCCTAGAAACATGCATTTCCCAAACTGGAAAAATGAGACACATTTTTGAGAAGTGATAAATGCTCTGTGATACGAACATGCTGCTTCTATTAACCCATTACTGGGTTTTCATTTTTTTGTTAATTTTACAAGAAGCTCAGGGCACCCATTACATGAGAACATCTTTCTCCTTTTCCTTCCCAATGCCTCTTTCTATTTTTCCTCCAAAAGCTCAGGATCCAGCTGGCATACCCTTGACACTAATTTAAAGCACCTTCTGACAGTCTCCTCCTCATAGAAAATCTGTTCTTTTTAAAAAGCAAAACTCAGCCAATTTAAAGACCGTAAGCTATAGCCCGGGTTTCATGCGAGGGATCGGGCTTTCCCAGGTGTGAGAAGGGGTTCAGAGAAAGTTCAATTGCTCACAGCAAGCCTGAAAAACGGAAAGGAGCACGAAAGAAGAGGTCTCCCCCCGCCCAACACACACACATCCATCTGTCCCCGCCGTGCCTCCCCCTCGCCCCACGACTCTGCAGACCGTACCCCAAGCACATCGGAAATGGACCCGGCGCGGTCAGCGCAACATGCACTCGCGGGAGGGAAGGGAAGGGAAAGGAAGGGAAGGGAAGGGGAAGGAAGAGGGGATGCCTTCGCACGGTCTGATCATCACCATAAAGAGTTAAAGAGAGAGTGAAATGGCTAACGTACACACACCCCGCTCCATACCGGAGAAGAGTCTCCCAGCTGAGGTTTATGCTCTGTGAGGACCAGGCTGAAACTGACCGCCCCCACGGCCACGCTGGACACCCCTAACCCTATCTCCAGCACGGAGAGCACCAGGAGGCTCCCGATGATCTGGCTGCTGGTGCACATCCTCCCTCGGTCATCCTTCCTTCCCGATCAGCCGGGGAAACCGCGCATCCTCATCCTCCTCCTCGGGCGCTCCCGCGGCCCTAAGTCGCCCCCAAACTTTTCTTCCTTCGCCGGCAGCCGGGGCGGAGCGGCGCATCCGCGGCCGGCGGGCGCTACCGAGGGGCGGCGGGGCGGCCCCGGCACCGCCGTGGGGGTGGTTGGGGGGGTGTGGGGGGGGGGGGGGGGGGGGGGGGTGGGTGGGGGGGGGCCGTGGGGGGGGGGGGGAATAGGGAGGGGGGGGGTGGGAGGGGGGGGGGGGGGGGGGGGGGGGGGGGTGGGGGGGGGGGGGGGGGGGGTGGGTGGGGTTGGGGGGGGGGCCGGGGGGGGGGGGGCCCCCCCAGGGGGGGCCCCGCGAAGCAGCGCCGCACCGGCCCCGAGCGCGGCCCCGAGCGCGGCCCCGAGCGCGCCGCCGATCGCGGCCCCGAGCGGCGGCCCCGAGCGCGGCCCCGAGCCGCGGCCCGAGCGCGGCCCCGAGCGGCGGCCGGTGCGGCGGAGCTCATCCAAAGGTGCCGGGCCGGCGGTGGGTGCGCGGCTCCGCGCTCCTAAGGGCTGCGCCTCCCCGGCGAGCGCGGCCCCGAGCGCGGCCCCGAGCGCGGCCCCGAGCGCGGCCCCGAGCGCGGCCCCGAGCGCGGCCGGTGCGGCGGAGCTCTCCAAGGTGCCGGGCCGGCGGTGGGTGCGCGGCTCCGCGCTCCTAAGGGCTGCGCCTCCGCCGGGAAAGTCGACCTTGTCCGCTCGCCTCCTGCGCTCTCATTGGAATGACCTCACCGGGGTTTTTTTCCCCCTCCTTCTTGTTTCTCTCCCCCTTCTCTTCCAGGGCTGGGGGGCGGGGGGTAGAGAGAGGAGTGTGGCGAGCCCAGCCCGGCTATACTTATGTATGAATGCAGACCCAATGCACGGGCAAGGCGCACGGCAGCCCCGCCCCAGGGCCACCAGGCACGGCACCTTCCCCGGTCCTCCTCCGGCACGTCGCTCGCACACCTCCGCCGTCCCGGGCGGGCGGCGGGACGCGGGAGCCGGTGGCAGCCGCAGGCGGACGCCTGAGAGGTGACCCTTCTCGGAGCGGGGGGTCCGCAGGCCTCCCTCCTCCCAGGTGATGCTGTCAAAATTCAGGAGGAAGCCCGTCTTCCTCATGTTTTAGTGAAAGGGCTGGAGTGTGCTGTGTCTCACCACTGCAAAACTCTGGTCTTCTGTAAAACCCGACTGCCAAAATAGGCGATTTCTGTAGCCATTCCTGTCACTCACAATGGCCAGAACTTTTTGTCAGACCCCAAGCAAATAAGTAATAAAGCAAACAGAAGAAATTCAGGGCTGCTACTTGAGCCATTCTGGATTGCTTGGTGCCAGTCTTTATTACTGTGCCTGAGATACCAAGAACGCTTTGCGACTCTGACTATGGTCTTACAGTCCAGATGTGTTGCACAACACACAGACAATCTAACACCTTGGCTTTCCTAAATACAGATCACCAACATTTGGATATTTACCTTAACAAGAGGGCAAAAGAACTACGTTAACAATTATATCTCCCAAATACATACCAAGAATTAAAAAAATTGACATCCTGCAGGATTTAATTACTTCCGCTATATGTATGCTTTTTTTTTTTTTTTTTGTTCTGACAAAAACTTATATGGAATCTTTCCTTTCATCAAAAGATCTGCAATTCTTAACCTGTATATAAATCCTGCACTCAGATGTCAGAATCCAGAATGGCAGTCTAGACTTACCCAGTATTTCATGGTGCCATTTGGTAGCAAGAGCATAAGATTAGCAAGGTCCTGACTGAATATTTTTCTTTGGACTTCACAACCTGTCTTGTGTTTTGAGAACAGGCATTATATACACTTGAGAAGATTGGATTCATTGCAGGCTAGAGATTAGTTCTCATTTGTAAAAATCTTCAATACTTAACTGTGGTGAGTGGAGATAGACTGGCATCAAAGTCTGTCACCTTGCAGTGTTTATGCTTTTTAGGTATCCAAGAGTCTTGGATACAAGACTCTTAAAAGAGGTCATAAGACAGGATCTTAATGCCTTCTAATTTAAAACTTAATTTATAATATATAATAAAATACATATTAATATAATAGGAAACTTTTGTTTCCTATTTTCTTACACTTTTCCCACTTCACAGAAGCAGAACAGTTGGCTAAATCTAAATGAAAGCTCTGTTATAGTTAAAGCTGAATTGCCCCTTTTCATCTCTTATGTTTTAAATGGTACCTGACATCTCTTATCATTAAAAATCAAGGCACGGCATAAAAGTTCCTAAGCTACTATATTTATGTAGGAGGATGGAGAAAGCACAGATTTTCAAGTACCCACATGGGTGTAGGAAGGTGTTTCTGCAATGACAGTATCCTTATTATGTCAGATTGTTATAAACGCTGAAGTGTGCTAAGGTGGAATGATTTTACTGCTCAGAGTATATTTTACCAGGTCTATAAAATCCAGTGGTGATAAGAGGGGAATTGCATAATGACAGATATAATTAATATATTTAATCTTGCAGCCAGATAGGGAGCCTGTCACATCAGAATAGAGCTCATGTGACAGAAATAAGATTTCCATAAACAGCTTGTTTTATGTAACATTTCCACTTCAGTCATAATAAGCTGTCAGAAATATGGTGGGAAAGAGACCTTGTGAAAAGTGTGCCCTAGATGGGGATCACTTCATACAACAGTTAATAAAACAGAGATATAAAACTGGAGTCCAACAGCAGGAGAGAAAGTGCCCTGGGTGCCTGCTTTTTAATCAGCAGCCTACAGAGAGGTGAAGAGCTATGTAAGACCTCAGCCAGAGTTAATCACTGCTCAGGAGGAGCACCCTTTCAAATAAAGACAGGAAGGAAAAGTAAATTTCTAATCACTGCCTTTTTAAAATGAAAAGATACAGTCTTTGTCCATGTAACTTGTGTTTATTTGTACTATGGTGCTGCATCATCATTATGTGCTAATCTAGGCAATTAACTTTACACTTGGGACTATTCATGCATACATTTTAGCACATGCTTGCATCTTTGCAACATTAAGTTGCTGTCTCAACAGGCTGGTTTTGAATGTTTTCTGTATTTGTGATTCCAATAACAAAAATATTATGATGAAAGGAAAAAAAAGGGGGGAAAGAAAAAATCATTCAATAGGTAGGCAAGTTTTCATTATAACTGCAGAAAGTTAAATACTAAAATCCCATCTCCAAAGTAAAATTAATTAGAGTCATGAGGACTTTGGATCTTTTAATTTGAACTGTTGGATTCATGACCAAAAGACATCAATCTTATTCTTCTTGACTTTGAAGGAAAACTTTTTTTTCTCTCTCTTTTTTGTCATTGGAGACTTTAAAAATGGTTCATGACAAAAGAAATTCTAGTCACACAGCAGGATGAAGGGTAATTGGATGATGTAGTACTGCAATGAAGGAGTAGAAATCAGAGCACAAAGATTAATTTATACTTAGCCCCTTTTACATGTCTCCGATGATCAAGAGACCCTAAGAAGGTTATAACCTCTCCACTGGAAATTACCAGCTTTATGTAACACTTTTGAGCATGTATTCATAGCTGAATACACTCTGTTCAAGTGGTTCAGTTTATTGATTTCCTAATTCCTTGTGTCTCTAAAACAATGCTGTAAAGATTTTTATTATGAATAAGAACTGGGCCTATAGCATTAAATCAGAATTCAGGGCATTGAATCCAATTCAGCCTAGGAAACTGTGAATAAAACTGAAACTGTTTACCATCCTGTGGCTGCTTAGAGCATGAGAAACAGTTTGGTGCAGTCCAAGAGGGGAAATTCTCCCAAATATTGGTGCTAATATGCAGGTATAAGGTAGCAGTTTTGGACAAATAAGCATAACTTTGAGTGATCTTGGAAGCTGGATTACTCTTTCACCTTATGGATTTATTTTCTAGTCAGTACCAAGGCATATCAGCTGTGCTATCTTGGAATATTTGACATAGACCAAATGACTTCTACCAAGATGTTTTCTGGGAAATGGAAAAATTCAACCTCAAGGGCAGCTTGCAAGTCCTCTTCTTTTCCCAAGTACCTTATGCTTTCAACTTACTTTGCAGTTTATGGAAACTGTTTTGTCACCTGGATCCCTTCAATTCAGTTTGACTGAAACAAACCCAAGAAAAAACAGTACTCTGACAAGCAGCTTTTAAGTGTTTGAGGTGACATACTGCCTTGGGTTCTACAAAGGGTTGCCTATTGATTTAATTCTAAAACCAGCTGTATCAATTGCATTCTATCATAGAAATGTGCGCAAAAGAGCCTTTAGAGCATTCCTTCTTTTTTTTTTTTTTTTCCTTTTTTTTTCCCCTTTTTTTTTTTTTTTTTTTTTTTGTGCAGAATCAACACTTTCACTCCTTGTGTTCATACTCTAAATTGGTATGTGCTGGTATTCTAAAAGGGGAAGAAAACACCATGTAAAACCTGTACAGAAGAAGATAAGGGAGTGTCATTGATTTTGTCTGCTCAAAGTTCAATACATAGGCAAACTTTCCGCTGAATGAGTGGTTCAGGTCCAGTAAAGCTGGGATCTGTGTCACTGAAGTGACTGTTAAGCTTGTCAGATCACAACCGTTTTATTTCGATTGAGCATTAAGGCATTGGCTTATAGCACACAAAAAGATTCTGATGACATAATCTAAAAGTACTTGGCACAAAATTTCATTCTCACTCTTACTTTGTACAGTTGCAGAAAGGCATTCCACAGCTCTGTAGAACGTCTCATAGCTCCATTCCTGAAGTTGTGGAGCCGTAGAGAAGCGTTAGAGAGGATCAGCGTGATCTGTTGTAGAGGATCAGCGTAGAGGAGCTTGGCAAAGAGAAGAGCCATTGCCATGGACTGCCTTCTTGTACTGTACTCAATAATTATTAAATCTACCAAGACATTGAGCATTTTGTTCAGACCATTTCTGAAACCTCCCTACAACCATAAAAAAATTGCACTTTTCAGTAGTGCACTACCATGCTAGGTGTGAGCATACAGAAGTTCCAGATACAGTTCCTAGAGAGTATCTCACTGACATCTTCTGAACATATCTCATTTTCATCTTGTCCTCTGCAATGAACTGAGTAGTTTTCAAGTGACATTCGTGTTGTCACTGCTGGTAAGACTCTCCTCCAATTTACTCCGCCGTTTGGGAATACTGGTCCAAAATAAAAAAGGAACATAAATCTTTATTTCAAATAATTTATTTGATGTAGCACCCAGGAAAAATCCTGACTTAGGAAGGAATCTTGACCTTCTTTTTTGGTTTGTTATCTCAGTTGTTTTGAGCATGGTGTAATAACACCAAGGTTGCAGGTTAGATCCCTGTATGGACCATTCACTTACGAGTTGGACTTGTGGATCCCTTCCAACTCAGACTATTCTGCAATTTTGTGATTAACCTTGGATGTTCAAAATAAAGCAGAAGTGAGATAACATCATTATTGTCTTGCTATATAAGCAGAATGTGTAAAACAGCCTCTTCAGGATAGTAAATTAATGTGTGCTTTGAATTTCATGACTTACACAACCTGTCTGGCATTCTGCCATTTTCATTTTCTGGTCTTCCCTTTTTGGGGTAAGTTTCATATTCCAGAAGAGTCCATTAAATCAAGATTTAATTAAACTCTTCTGATCTGAATGCAGTCAAAATATTTTCTTACAATGCAGACTGAAATAAAGCATTCTCAAACCTAAAACTCTGTGAAACAGGTGTCCAACTAACCCCTCAGTATATTGTAGAGCTGCCACTGTATTTTAGAATCCTGCAGCACTTTCAAGTAGTAAGGTTAGAAGGTGTCTTCGGAATATCAACCTTCGTACAGTATGGCAGTCAATTGAGTTCAGATTTGACTTTGTGAATAGCACTTTTCTGAATGAGGGTGAATCTAACACATGTGCAGCTAAATATGAACTGAATATGCTTTGTCGAATCAGAGTCATTACAGCTTCCATCATGCAGATTCCCAACGCTCCCTAAATGGGAGCACAGCCTGAATGAGGGCTAGAACAGACCTGCACATGTGAAGTGGCCTGATAGACTACATAACTCATGCATGAAAGGAATTTGTGCTGCTACAGTGACCAGGAATAGTGCCGGCTCAGAAAAGTACCACTCAAGAACCTCAGGACCAGTATCTGGTCCCATATCTGGCGTCCAATACACTGTAGAAAAAAGCAGAATCCAAGCTCCAGCTGTTGCCTGCTCATACTTTTTGGATGAGTCATGAAAGAGATAACAGCTGGCAGGACCCTGTTAAGAGCCCTAATCTGAAGCCTCTCAGGATAGTTTTTCTGTTGAATAAGGAGTGGGTTTGTTGTTATTTTTCCTTCACCGTCTCTTTTTATTAGATCAGAATTTATCTCCCACTGAGTAATATTTTTTTTGAGAAACAGCATGTTGAAAAAAGTCCTTGATCATGGGGCATCTGAGCTGTTACTTGAGAAGATTTGAAACGAGGTTTTCTTTTGTAGCATTGTTCTTTGCAAAACAATTGTTAAAGTTTTTGTGTCCAAGGTGGAGTACAGAAAAAAAAAAAATCATTAGCAGTCAAAAATCAAAAATAAAGTACTTAGGGAATAAAGTTTAATTATTCACATTCTTTCAATGTTAGGCAAAAATAGCAGTTAATGGTTAACTTTAAAAAGATTGTCCTTGAACTGTACATGCCTCCATCATCCCTTTTTTTCTACCAAACTGTAATAATAATTTTTATTAGAAACACACTTTATGAAGAAAGTGAAAAAGAGTCCAAAATAGTAAGCTCAGAGGGCACAGAGTTGAAAGAGTGATTTGTCAACATGCCTGGAATTCATGGCTTTTCTTGGACAATACCCAGCAAATTGTTAGTTACTGTAACACATGATTTTTTGGAAGCTCTGTAGTCTGACCCAATTCCTTGTCTAGTTAATAAAAATCTTACAACTGAATGAAATATAAGATGAATTGGGCATCACTGTGTTATGGCTATTTGTTAGTTAACATTTACAAACAACTTTTATAGCTGAAAAAACACAGGGTATATTGCTAGACTAAGTTCCGTTACGTCCATCTATAAAGCTCAGATTATTTTTCGCCAGCAATATCTGTAGACTGCTGACAGTTTAGCAGCAGCAGAACCAGTCTGGCTGGGAAAGTTGTCCAGTCACATCCGTGTCAGGAAATCAGGGGCTTACGCAGAAATGGGCAGTGCTAACAGTGGGAAGAAGCCATAGTTACCCTGGCTAGCTCTTTCACTTAGGAAAGTCACATCTGGACTTTATAAGAATATATGCTACAGATAAAATATTATAAATTAGAATTCTGGCCTTACAGCTCTGAAAAGCAAGCATACCTGACGCAAACATCCTTAGAGACATGTCTCTGGGTGGCTGGTTGCCCTTGGTACGTTTGGTTCCCATATGTTTTGGTCAGATCCCACATATCTGACAATATCAGGTCTCATAGTCAAAATCTCCTTTCACCTAAGAACTGACATCACACCAGGAGAGCTCTGCTTACTCAGGTAAGTGCTCTGCACAGGATGAGACAAGACAGTGTGCTTTGGTTTGCTTGCATCTGGCTCTTAATGATCTGTGCTATCATACTGAGTACAGTATCAGCTAATCAGCTCTCTGACTCCTTCTAATTAAATGTTAAAAACAGCAGCACATCAACAAAGTTATGTTCCTTAGCTAAATTGTTCAATGATTAATTTAGTAATGTTTTGTCCTGGGTGAGCAGGAAAAGAATGTATCTCAGCAAAAAACTGCTGAGGAAAATATTAATTGCAATTGTTTCAAGATAAAGTACTGAGGGCACAGGAAGGATTACAAATAATGATCTTAAAATTGCATCCATCTGGCAGCAATTACTGTAGTTGAGCAATCAAAAAGATCTCATACCTTCCCAACCAGCAGAACAGTGAGTTCTAGCTAATAGTAAAGACTGATTTTGTAATAATTTCTAATGGTTGTATTATAGTAGTATTTTTACTTCTGCTTGGTACTTTCTAGCTTGAAAAAGTGAGCACACAGCTGTTTTGGTTTCTGATTCAAAGCTTATTCCCCAATATGTGTTCCTAATAAATTTTTTGGCATTGTCTACTATATATGATAATTACACTGAACTACTTTAAAAATTGCTGATTACTACATAATAGTTTTTGAGAGATGGTTTGTATGTGTGGACAGAAATTCAAAACATAATAAAATAAGACAATGGTAGCGTAAGAAATGTGTATTTAAAAGACCTTCACCAATTGCCTCATGTCTCTGCTGGAAGGGAACAGGTTATTTTCATGGGACTGATATTTCCTTTCAGAGCTGGGACTGTGCTACTGAGAGGGAGAGGGTCCACCACACATTCAGAAGGGGAGGAATAGCACTGCCTTAGGTCATCTCAACCATCTCTAGAAGACCATTCCCATTTGCTTTTTGCATTTCTTGTACCATTGGGACTGAACATACTGCCTCTTGTGAAAGCATGCTTTCCCTCAGCTTTGTTCCAAACATTCTCAGTTTAAACCAGAATCATAGACATCACTGATGATGCTTTACATATTTTGACTCCTTTAACTACCATAAAAAATAAGTGAAAACTATTTTTATGACCTGCCAACCATTTGAGGATGTTTCCCTTTTAGTACATTCAATATGAATTTTTTCCCAATTGTATCAAGAATAATGTTTTACATGTTTGAATTGTATATTTTTCTCAAAAATTAAGCCTCAGTCTAAATGAAACATCTCTTAAACAATATTTCCCTTCTGAAAACTAAATGCTAAATGTATATATAATTAATAAAAATATCTTGAAGTTATTTTTAACATTAAAGTTAAAAAGTAAATTAAATTTTATCATGTCTGTAAGATGCCTACATAAAAATGGTGACAGTTCAGAAGCAGAAATTTTATGAAAAAAAGTATTTTGAAGAAAGAGAGGCCACTTCAATATAATAAGCAGAAAACATGTGTTTCCTTTCTCCATGCTACCTCATCTCCCTCCAATAGCACTCTAGAAATAACAGCATTGATTTCTGCCTCCTACATGGTATTTGGGAATTGGAAGTAAAAGATAAAATGGTATTGAAATAAGCATGTTTTATTTAGTTCCTAGCTATTGTGGTCAAATGCAACTCAACATCCATCAAAAAGATGAATTTCTGTCATTTACAGACTTAAATAGGCTTCATATTAATCATTGAGTGCATTATTCTATTTTAAATCTGGTGAAGCTGAACCAGTGAATTATGACCCAAAAATCTACCCTGCAGGGATAGACATTAATAAAAACATTCTCACCCATATTTAACACCAGAGTAATTAAGGTTTCTAAATTTACCAATTCCTACCACACCAGATACAACTTTTTATTTGTCAGCTATTTCTCAGAGCTATAATGCCTTGGGGAAAATTGTCACCCCTGGAAGATTGTCCTGTCATTCATAATTTATTTATGGTTCCTTGCACTGTAGATACAGATTGCAAGCCAAGATAGGAAATTTGGAGAATATAGGGAAAAAATCAGGTTTTTACAGGTGATGTTCTTTTTATATTATACTTGTTTTATCATTGCTTCAAATTATTTAATGTTCTTCTTTCTGGTTACTGATTTAGAAGGAAAATTTTCACAGAGAAGAATATGATTGCCCTGGTTAAGCATTCAAATAATTTAAATATATCAACCAAATAATGTTACTTGTATACAATATAAACAAACACTTTACTAAAATCTTCCTTAGCATGCAAACACAGGTAAATAATTTCTATGTAGCCCTATATATTTAAAATTCATAAGAAGAAAAAAATCCAAACAAAAACCCCCAAAAACCCAGGGCATTACAACTTGGAAAGAAACCCCCCCAAACCAGAAAACATTTGCCGGAATAAAATCTACAAGGCTAGTGATATACCAAGCCAAATTCATAGTCATATTTAAAGTTAAATAAGAAAAAAGCCTCATTCAGATATATTTTCTATTCCCTTATATCACTGTAAGTCGGGAATATGCAGTTGGAACTAGTGGGCCATCAGCAGACTTAAGTATGAGGGGAAGTGCTTCTGTGACAAGGTAAGTAATTTCTACACCACGCACTCATGTATATGTTTCCAGAGCAGCATAAGGAGATAAGTATGTATTAGAATCAGAATATTTGCTTCCCATTAAGTTTTGAGTCTATTAAATAAGAATCTGTTGTTCCCTGAAAATAACATTTCCCATTTGTAAGACAGAAATAATCCTTGTGCTTTTCTTTTTTGTCTGATTTGATTTAGAGCATGCCCTTTCTCAAAGGCTGGTTCTTGTTACGCGTCAGCACTGTGCCTCACTCCAGTGCCGTTTGTTGTCAGGGAAGAAAGCAGTAAGTGTTGTCACTCCAGGTCTGAATCAGTAGGATTTGGTTGTCATGCCAGCCTAAGGCAAAATATTGTGTGGTTATGGACAGACATAGTGATGCTTCAGCCCAGAGCCTGTCAGTAGGAGAGTATCCTCATTAAAAGGAAGGTCCCCAACTGCTTAGGCTTTGAGGTTTCTTTGTGAGATGCTTCATGATAACCACCTGGGCTCTTGAGGACAGGCCATGTCCCTGACTTCCCTTCTTGTTTCAAGGAGATAAAGGTCTTCAACTACTTGGAGAAACACTAAATTAAATTTCCCTTACTTTTAAATGAATTAGTGCTTTTTGGTTTAAATTTCTTTGCTCTCCATTTACAAAAGTGTGAAAAGAAACTAATTGCAGATTATATTTTATTAATCTTTGCTGCTGGGCAGAAAAAATGCTGCATAGTCCCGAGAATTCATAACGTGTCCGTAGGCATACAGTTTTCTTAATTTAAATAAACAAAACAATTAGTATATTAACAAAAGGGACTGAAGTTATTTCATGTTTTTCAGTTTCCAAAACAAATGACTATTATTCATTGTACTTTAACTCCAGAACAACATTTTTCAAATTAAATTAATTCAAAGAGATCACAGGAAAATGCCTCCGGATGAGGGAAATACAGCATAATCTATGACACAGGCTATTTTAATAGCTGTCACTGGCGTCAACCCTTTGTGTTGCCATACGAGCATAAATCACAATTTGAAATAATTTGAACAGTAATGCAAAAAGAAATGAGAGGAGAACAAGCAATGTCTATAAATAGTTAGGGTCAAATAATTTTAAGAGAACCATTTTGTTAGAGAAAATATAAACTGCATAGGAAGTACTTTATTTTAGTAACATTTTAAAATAAAAAATATTACATATTTGCTGTATTTCCTATTAGTCATTTTGTTTTCATTTTTTTGTGGCACAATGTAAAATTGCTCTCCAAATAATAATAATTATTAACTTGATATTGCTGTTCTATGACAAAAGAAAATATTTTATATTGACTTTGGTCCAACAGGACAGAAATCAAGTTAGAAGCATTTCTTCCAAAAAATGACATGTCTTTCAAAAAAGAAGGGGTTTCTTACATCCTCCTTGAGTTACCATACTGGTTTTGTTCCACATCTATAGAGATTAAGGTTTAGGCCAACTAGTTTGTCTATTCTTGATGCAACTTGAGAACTGGCATTCTGCACAAAAAAGAGATTGCCTTACTTAAAATCCCAAGTCAGGTACAAGATATTTCATGCTCCACTGATCAAACTGCAAAAGAGAAAATAGTCCTACTTCATACTCAGAACATCATATCTTGTTCCCTACTCATTCCAGTCATTCTCTCTCATCTTCCATTTCTCTCTCTATAATAGGTAAAAGTCTTTCAACAGATTACTGTGGTATTTTAGAAATGCTAATACTGTGGTATTGGTTGCTGTCTTTCATTTGTGTTCTTTAAAGTCACATTTGTTTGAAAAAAACCTTTTATTTATCAGCTTCTTCCTGTGTGTGTCTGCTAGAACTGGTGTCAGCTCTCAAAGATTTGATCCTGCTGTCCCTGAAGCAATTAGAAAATGTCTGCCAAGATCTGGTACACTGGAATAGCTGTTGTGGTAAACCCAAATGGAAGATTTTAAAAACTCAATGACAGCAACATTGTGGAGTATCTTAATCTTCTACTGTATGGGATTCCATCCCACCTATTTCACTGGGCTTCTTACCTGGTGGTGTAGATGAAGGCAAATATTTTCTTACTGTTTCTCCACCAGAAGCCATTGTATCAATAACATAGAGCTAAAACAGATTTGGAAGAACAATATGGATTTTTATCTGCCTTGTGTATCAGCAGCAAAATTGCCAGCTAAACCTTTATTGTGGATTCTTTATGGCAGGTAATAATAGGAGATGCAGAGAAGAGCACAGCTTGTATTTCATCTACCATGCTGAGCTGAAAGAGCTAACAGCTTATAAAAAAAATGTTTTGATTTGCAAGCAAAGCACATTTTATTTGGGTGTCACCAAGCAAGAATATACAAGGGACTCTACTGTAGTGTGAGGCTGACCCTGGGGAAGTCAATAGGAATTTTCCCAATGACTTTAGTGAAACCAGGATTTCATTCAATAACTCTTTTCTCAACATTCCACAGATTTGCAGGCTTATTAAAAAAACCCAAACAACAACAAACCCCAAAACAATACAAAAACCACAGTAACAAACAATACTTGTAAATAACACAAGAAAGATTTCTCTGCAGAAAATACATCTTTGCAAAACGCTCTGCCTTGCAACCTAGGCATGCTGCTCCCACCTACCTTTGGCAGGAGCAGGGCATACTCACAATGGGAAGAATTTGGCCCCTGAACTTGGTGCCCATTTAGCAGTTTGGCACAAATCACCAGACCCTTTGGATCTTGTGGTCTTGTTCCATCTGTCTATGTATTGACTATAATTTAACATTACATCCTCAGCTAATCTCCCTCTTGATTGATTTCTGAGCAAATCACAACCTCAAATCAAAATGACTTTAATTCCTTTCAATGCGTGAGTCCAGCTAGAAGTTTTGTGTGACTGCAGATGGTTTCTAAATCAGCTTTGCCATAATGGGACATAGGATACTGTGTTTCCATTAGTACAATGGAACTTTCCACATAGACAGTTTTGTGCAGTAACTGGCTCAGTAAATCTCTCATTTAAAGTTGTTCCACAGCTGATGACTGAACTTGGAAACACACAGCAGGGTTTTTAAGATGAATCTCAGACACATTCCCTAGACTATGAATCCTTCTAAGGTTAGAAGTTTTAAATATAGTCTGGATGGGAATGACTTTTGCCCTCACTTCATTGTAGCTGTCAATTACTTAGACAGGCATCTGACGTTCCTAAGTCTGATGTCTCTTGTAAAGTCTTATGCCCAGTAGCAGAGAATAGGTCTTTGAGCTCTTTCTTTTCTGCTTTGCACCTGCCAAGCTCATGCTTGTAGAAAGTAAGAAGTGATTCTAAAATGTCCCAAATTTGGAATAAAGTCATCTCACCTCAATTATATGTGTCATGGAAAAGAAAAGCTAACAGGCAGTGGAGCTGTGGATTTTTCTTTCTGAGTTGTAAGATTGATATTCTTATTTTTTGTTTATTCTTTTCCTTGACACTGTAAAGGTGGATTCAGTCCTCCAAATCTTAAGATAGATTTTCCCTCCCTATGAGAAATTATTTAGACCAATGCTGTTAATATTTATTCCATGGTCTTCCTGGTTAATCTTTGTCTAAACATTTTCATTCTACAGAAAAGTGCTTATTAAGAAAAACTTCAGTTAAGTATGTAAAGAATTTGAATCACATGCATTTATCAACATGCCACTTCCTTTTAAAAAACATTTTATATTGATTCTGCAAAGTATAGGAGACTTTTTATTTATTTTGAAGACAAAGTTTTAGGTGGAAAATAACCTGAGCTAAAGCTTCACAGAAAGTTAATGAAGTTCCTATACATAGTTTCAGTATCAACTACTTAAAATATATTTTTTGGTGGAATTCAGTTTTTAAATTCTTGGTTTAATAAGCCTTTGTAAGGAAGAATCTTTAATAAAGAATTTTGCTTCTCATCATTTTTGTGGTGAGAAAAACAATTACTCTAAAATTAGCTACTCTGAAGCTGATTTTCTAAGGAGTTTCCTCTTAGGCTTTTCCCCTCTAACCTGTGGGACAAAACAGCAAATGTGTCTGTCGGTGGCACATACTTATCTGAACCCATACTAAAAGACTGTACTGTTGCTATCCTGATCCTTTGGAGCCCAGGAGTCAGAAACAGCTGGCTGATCCAACTCCACATGCAGCACTCATTGCACTGTCTGCCCTAACTGCACCACCTCAATGGATCCTCGAAGCTGGAGTGTTTGATTGCAGTCCTAAAGAGTTAACACAGAAAATTATTGCAGCTGCTAATCATTTTTGATCTCTCAGGTTCTTGGAAAATTGGGTCCTGCACTCTACTTTTGCACTGCAAGTCATTTTGGCCAATGTAATGTGCTCTGTGTCTGCAGAGCATTAATGGCTACCTGCTTGTGGGTTGGTGTAGAGCAATTCTGATAGCATTACTGATACAAAAATACCATTTGTTTGTATAACTATACATCTACTCACCCTAATAACACTGGCTATGCCAGTTTTCCCTATCAGTAACAGACTTCAATCTCCACCAACATCTGTGCATTGAACTTCAAAACCTTCAGATCAATGGCAGATTGAACATAACTGTTGTCTTAATACTAGAGGGGAACAAAAACCACCTCACCACTGGTGCCAGCCAGGCTAACCAGGGTTGTCTGGCAGTCAGGCCAGCTCTTGAGCTCTACAGAG
Source organism: Certhia americana (assembly GCA_018697195.1). Classification (NCBI taxonomy): domain Eukaryota; kingdom Metazoa; phylum Chordata; class Aves; order Passeriformes; family Certhiidae; genus Certhia; species Certhia americana. Next base: position 30,362,779 of record CM031858.1, read on the forward strand.
TGCATTGTGCCTCCACTTCTATTAACACTCAACTCCTCTGTTTATTTTCAGGTCCTCATGGACTACAGGACCACTGCTGAAGAGCAGTCGCCTTTGTGAGGCTTTGTTCAAGACCAAATGAGCTGAGAATTGTGTTCTGGCAGACTGTGCCCTGTGGTTCAGCTTTATTCATGAGAAGAACATTGGTGTTGTAAGAGATGCCATGCCCTTTTCACAAGCAAATGAATTGATTTCCAAAAGCATGGCTTCAACAGAAGCTTATGCTCTGCAATCATGTTGCTAAATGACACATTTGGGTGGGGATCCTAATGGCTGACATCTGAGGGAGGAAGTCAGGGACTGCCCTGCTCCAGACACAGCCAGTTCCAGCCACCTAAATGGACCCACGGCAGGGCACAGCTCAGTCCAACAGTGGAGTTGATGTTGCCTTGGAACCAATCAGTGGCACAGTGAAGTCATATTTCAGAAATTACATACAGTAGCAAGGCCAGCAGAGCGGGAAATGCTTTGTGCTGGAGCAGGGACACCCCTGAGGCAACTGAAGCCAATGGACAAGCTTGTGCCAGAGCAGATGTGCCCATTGTAGCCCATGGTATTTAAATGTTTATCATTTTGTTTCCCAATATGTGAAATGGTAATTACATATTGTAAATTAAGTTAAATTGCCCAAGCCAAGTCTGCTTTGCTTATGATAGTAACTGCTGAGTGGTTTATTTTGAATCACAATCTTTCCCTTGTTCTCCCTTTTTTCTCCCCAGTTCTGCTGGAAGGTAGGGTGTGAGTGAGTGAGTGAGTGAGTGAGTGAGTGAGTGAGTGAGTGAGTGAGTGAGTGAGTGAGTGAGTG
>CM031858.1:30363632-30539736 GCA_018697195.1 Certhia americana
GTGAGTGAGTGAGTGAGTGAGTGAGTGAGTGAGTGAGTGAGTGAGTGGCTCTGTGTGCTTGGCTGCTAGTCAGGGCCAACCCACCATGTAATGCTCATTTTTTCCAAGGACTATTTTTTTCCTGGCTATTTTTTGTACTTGTATATTTCAACTCCTTTCAAAGTGCAAGAAAGTAGATTTGACAGTAATTCATGATGGAAGCAGGGAAAGAGTAGATGGTTTGTTAATTCTATGTACCACGAGATGTATGGGTGAACTTAATGGCAAGCATCATGCAAGATATGAACACATATTTGGGTTCCTTAAACTCTGAGAGAAAATTCAACAACTTAAAGATGCATCTGTATGGATGAGACTTACTGACAGAAAGATAAGTATTATTTCCCAAATAACAATGTTCAAATGTTTCTTCTTCTGTTTTCAGTTATATTTACATAATATTCATTTCAATTCAAAGTTACCTATGGGGGGTAATTTTCTTCTAAGTGTACAGATATTAAGTCTTGGAAGAAAGTAACATACAAACATGGAAGAAGACAACTATCAACATCAAGATAAGATATTAATGTTTCAATCTATGTCAAAATTTGGCCAGTCCTTTTTCTTCTCTATAAACCAATAACAATTGAATTCCTCTAACCACCTGTGAGATCTTGCTCATTTTTCATTGGAACACTGCACATGCCCAGGATAATGCCGTATATTAGTCTCTTTCCTTTTGTGTTCAGTAAAAATTCAGTATAAAAAAAAATGCTGCAGCAAATCTATTCAATGATCCAGAATAACTTTTTATATTTCTCTATTTGTTCCTTTCCATATATAATTAGAAAAGTTTTTCCTTTCTCTCTGATGTGCCCTCTGCCTCTGTTTATCCTTGCCTTTTAGTTATTTCACTCTGTAATTGCACCTGGCTTATTCTGAGGATTGTGTTCTCATGGCATCTTTATTATTAAAGAAGAGGTGCTCTGAAAGTAATAATGGCAACTTTGTGAAAGTCATGAGCTGCACAATTTGTTTAAGAATACTCTTTTTTTTTTTTTTTTTTTTTTTTTAAGTTTGTTTTTTAGGACTGAGCTCTAGAATAGTAGCCTTCCATCAGCGATTGTCCAGCTGGAGACATTGCTGTGCAGTTACTTTGAAATACAAAGTACTTTTTTTTTTTTAAACAGGCCCTATGTTTCAGAGAACATTCCAGGTCACCAAGATCCCATAGGGGTGAACTGGTAGGTTAGATATCTAAAGGAAGAGGGAAGAAGCAGCTATTATAAAAATCTCTTCTGACAAGAGTGGTAAATTACAAAGAACATGACAAAAAGAAGAAGGTTTGGAGACAGTAAGGATTTTGCCTTACCTTTGTAAAAAAGGGAGAAGTATTGGAAGGGTTTAATTGTTGGGGTTTTTTTTGTTTCTGTTAATAAGTAGCTCTTCCTTTCCATAATTAAATCTGTAGGCTTCAGGCACCTGATGATGATGATGGTGGTAATGGTAATGTTATTTGCTATGTGTAATGAAACATCCTACACTTGTATTTTGCAATGCTATTTCTAGAAAGCCTTAAATAAACTGCAGACAAATTAGAAGCTATATATACTTCATCAGGTTAAAAAAAGTTTTAAGCACACAGAGTACTCCAGTGTTTTTTCTCAGTGTATTCAGGCAAGGTGTTTACCTCAAAGCATCCACCGTGTGCACAGGAAGAGATTGGGGGATATTCATTGCTGATTCAGATAGGGTGCAACAGGCTTAGTCTTGATTGGGTCAAATAATAGAATGATTCCTTGGTACTGTGCTGAAATACAAGAATTTCATGCTCTGCTCTTCAGTAAAGCTCATCCTCTGTTATTCTCTGGATATTTTCTTGGCCTTGCAAATCATTTGACTATGTGCTCAATTTTGGTGAAATTGCTAAGCATCAAGATCCCATTGCCTGCTTTTTTTCCCTAGGTTAGTGAACCATATCAATGATGCAATTAATTTTTCTACCAAGTGACAGAACTGAAAGAACAGAAAGAAACTGTATTTCCTTATGGTCAATTTTAAATTTAAATACATGTCCACTTAAGCACTCACATTTATTTGTATTCTTGGACAGTAGGTTTCTAGTTTGGTGGAGTTAATGGAGTATTTTCTACAAAATGCACATTAAAAATTAATGAAATCAGCATGAAAAAGCAAAATAAATAATTTTATTTGCATTGCCACATAATTACGTAGACTTTTCTTCTGTTTACTTAAATGGAAGAAGTAAAACATTCACAGTATTAGTCCTATGTGGTTGTAAGGGTAAATTGTTTCTCCACATTAAAATGTTAGTGGAGGCTTAGTGCCAGCCTTCCAGTTCTCCATACATTGCAATGTACAAGCAGTAGATCTTTGACAATGTTTTCAGGAAATAAAATCATTATTAAAAAGAAATTAATCAAGTGGAATTCTAAATACAATACGTCAACCCAAGATAAGCTATTTATATATATTGAGAACAGACAAATCCTCTGTTTTATAGCATAAGTAAATGCTTTGAGTCAAGGACTCAGTGGGAAATTCTGATGGTAGTAAAGCAATGCCAAAATGGAAAAGAAGTCCTTCAGGCCTGACTTTATGGGGGTGTGGACACACAGTAGGACGTGTTTTGGATGCTTTTAGAGTGAAAATCATAAACTTTGATAGCTGCCTACAGTACCTGCTGTTATAGCTCAGATGGTTAACAGGGTATGTGATTTTTCAGGACCTCTTCTTTATAGGCTCACTGTGGTTCTGCTGGCCTTGGTGGGAGGACTGTTTGATCAATGGTGAGTGTCTTGGTAATCCAGCTGGAGAAGACATAAAAATTTTTAGACAGAATCTAGCAGTACTCCCAAGAAAAGTTGCCTCTGAAAAAAAGTTAGATGGAATAAAGGAGGCTTTTCTCTATATTATTCAGAAGATCAAAGATATGTCTGGATAGCCAGATTGGACTGTAAATTACATTGGGAAGTCTTCTTGCCTGAAGAAGAAGTCTTTCTAAATAGCACTGGAGATAATCCAGAGGGACCAGTAATTGTAGGCTGGCCTGAGAAACAATCAGTCCTCTTAGATGGCTCACAGCAAGCTAACAAAATGCTTTCCATAAGCCTTTGCTTATTCTGAAGCAGGTAACTCTCTTGAATACTGTAGAAATAGAGGTATTTGTTATAGCTTTCCTACCAGCTCCTTCTTCCTTTGTGGATCACCAGCTAATTTTTCATTTTCTGAGAGTGACTATTTAAAGCAGTGGTGCAGCTTAAGCAAAACATGATGTGAATCAACTGTGAGATCTGCCACAAATCCCAGTGAGATCATGATAAATGCTGATCAAAACAACAGCCAACTATTATGGGTCCAAGTAACACTGCAAATTAATCATTGTATCTATAGGAGAAATAGCTCTAATTGTCACACTAGCTCCTAAATATTGGGTTTAGATTTCTTCTAAAATCTAATCCTTAAGAAAGTATTTGAACTTTCTTACTTCATATCCTGAAACACCAATGCAGCTGGGAAATTTTAACCATCACAACAGACTTGCAAAAGGATGGATTTTGAATGATTAAGACAACATATTTTGTTGCTTGTGAAGAGAGAATAAGATGCTTCTTGTGGGCACTTTCCTCAATTCCTCTCCCTCAAATGTGTCCTGGGCAGGAAGATTCTGTGCGTGGTTTGTACAAGGCCATACTGACCATTTTATGCAACACACCAGTCTCAGTTTTTGAAGTTCCTGTCTTGAGAAGTCCAAGTTCAAAGTCCAAGTTCAAAAACAGGGGGAAAAGTATTTGTTAGTTGAACAATCTCCCAAAGATAAGGAAGAATATATAAAAGAAGAAAAAAGCCTTAAGAATTTTCTCCACACAATGATGAAAAAAGAAAACTTCAGCCTAGAGCAGTCAACACCCCCCTTCATTTTTATTTTGTTTTGTGCCACAAAAGAGTTGATAGAACCCTGGGAGAAGGATACTGGGTGTACTGTAGAATCTGTGCTATACTTTCCTAAACTACAAAATAATTGTTAAAATGAGAAAAAAAAAAAATAAATTGCAGCATTACTTCAATCACCAAGGTAATCCTCCAACTCAGTAAATCGGTAACAAAGCTACAAACTGCAGGATTTTACATTTGAGAGAAGAAAAATAAAATAGAAAGTTTCTAATTTTAAGCAGGTGGGAGAAAAGAAGGAGGTTGTAGTCTCTATCAGGAGAATTCCAGGTAGCATAATTTACAGAGGAATACAAAATCTGGACAGGAGAGTAAGTATCATAATAAAATATTATCTAATAAAATTGTAACTAAATGCTTCAATCCTGAACAACAGCAGAGCACATTTCAGAAAACATTTCTGGTATCATCTCTCCAAAGGTCACATTGCAAAACCATTAAATATATTTTTATGCAGTCTTGTATATGAAATAGCTTCATCTGAGACAATGCAGAACTCCAGATGGAGTTGTAGAATATAGCTTGAGTCTTGACAGGTGTTCCTCCTATATGTGTGCACATACATATGCTTGTGCATAGTAAGTCTTTTATATGTAGCATGCATAAAAATATTGACAAAGAATTTTTATCTAACAGGAAAATGAAACGAAGGGAAAACATCAAAAAACTTAATGTAACTATATTATTGTCTGTGAAGTCATACCACTTTGTGATATTTACGTGAATTCAATTACAGCAGAAATTACTATAACAGAAGGTCTGATGCACTGAGAGCTTAAGAACCAAGTGTGCAGTTATGTTAAACTTGTACGTATCTAATTAAAAGATATTAATAGAGAAAGAGATGAAGATGCAACCATTATCCCATTAATGTCTGTAGCTAACAGTGGAATGCTAGATATTTTGAATCCATGCTTAGCTGCCATAAGTGCCAATTTACATCACATAGAGACCTGTGTTTTTCCTTATTACGGTTCCCAACAATATTTTAAATTATTTATTTCCAGTTTAAGTGTATAAGTTTACTTCTGCTCTGGTGTTTATTAAGATGTGTCATGGAAGTGAAGTAAAATGCCCAGCTTTGAGTAGATATGGCTGGGTTTGTGGATGAAGAAAGAGCAGTGGCTGGGGACTTCCAGGCTGCAGAGTAATTTTGGGGTTATTGGTAGTCCATGAACATGAGAGAGGAGTGCTCCCTTGGCAGCAAAGAAGGTCAGCAATATCTGAGAGTGTAAAAACTGCAGTAGAGTCAGTGCATGGAGGGAAGTAAATATTCCCATTTACTTAGCATTCTTTAGACCACAAATCATTGGATGTAGCTATTGCATTAAATATTGGGATCCTGACAGCAAGAAAGATTCTGATAAATTGGAATGAGGTCAGTGGGGGGCCACCAAGATATTTGCAGGCTGCAGGATTTTGCCTTGTGAGGAGAGGCTGACAGAACTGTCCAACTTGGAGAAGTGAGAGTTCCTGGAAGCCCCCAGTTGGACCTGGGGGAAAGTTATTGAGAAGTCAGGCTCTTTACAGCTGTATATACAGTTGTGCATAGTAGGAGGCTGGGAGGTAATGGACACAAAATGAGAGACTTCAGAGAAGTCTTCAGACTGAATATAACAGACAAAAAAAGAGACTGATCATGAAAATAGCTGAGCAGTGAAACAAAATGCCTAGAAAGTTTGTCTATACCCCTGGAATTTTTCAGTATCAGGCTAGACAGAGAGCAGGAACAACATGGTCTGATTTGTGAGCTGGTCCAGCTCTGAGCAGGAATTTGGATAAGAGGCTTCCTGAAGGTTCCTCCTGACTTGTATTACTCTGTGATTTTAGGATAGCTTTCAATATGTGTTCATGAGAATCTGAGTAAGGAAATATTTCCTACTGCAGATTCTTGCTGTCAACACTAAGGGCCCTGGCCTGTTTTGTTGTGTGGTTTATTTTTTCCCAAGGAAAGTTCTGCCATTCAGTAAGCAAACCTTAGCAATAAAACTGACAAACTCAAGCATGAGTTCCTCAAACTGCATTAGAAATGACTCATTCATTAGTTTAAACAGACTCAAGTCAGTATTTTATAGAATTATACAAATATTCACCATGAAAGAGTCAAATCTGAGATGATTCAGCACATAGATCACCTATGTGATTCTGCCTTATTCCTGGATGAGTACATTAATCTTAGTCAGGCAAGAATATTTGCAGTCACAAAGCATAAACTTTCATTTTCAAAATATTTTGTAATTCTCTCTTGTAAGTCACTGTTCTGGTAAATTTTTTGAAACTGGATTCATTCATCATAACATTTGCAAAGAAGCAACACAAATGTAAATATTGAAAAATGAAACAGTTGAAAAATTTCTTGAAGTCCCTCAGACTATTCACATATAAGAAGCCAGATTTTCTGATTTCAGAAATTTTAGCTGGTGTTCAGTGATTGTTAATTTGTGCACATGGCAGGAAAATTAAGGCACATTGCTCTTCTGGCTCAGAAAGTCATGAGACAGGCAAGGCAGGAACTATACAGACAAATATTTTAGGAGTCTGCATTTACTGGCCTTATTACCACTTCTTATAAATTACATGTATTATTTTATTATATTATCTATAATGTATATCACTGAAAGAAAAAGAAAAGAAAAATCTGATGATGAATGGCTTAGTCTTTTAAATATATTAACTGTTAAAGAAACCTCTGGTTAAGATTAAATTATATAAAACCCCCTTATCTGTATCAGCTATTCTTTCCAGTTTTCTTATACGGCCTTCCTTTTCATTCTAATAATCCCAATGATTTTAAGTCGTCAAGGGTATAAGTTTATGAAATTTTCCTATAATAATTTCATCTAAAGGTTATTGAACATCTAGAAACTGTTACCATGGGGAAATAAAAGTATTACTAATTTCAAAGTAAAATAATTCAAGTACAACTTGAAAACATGAAGGGCTACTCTAGAGAATTTCACATGGAGCAGAATAATCCATTGCAATGAATATTTCAAAGTGGAATTTTAAGGCTACAGTTGTAAAAGATTCACATAACGTTTATAAAGCTTCAGTTAGCCTAAACTGCAAGTGTCACTCTTTCCTAAATGCAGGGTACAGCCATGAAAGTTTCAGGATTTGGGAGTTTTGCTCTTTCCACTAACTTGTTTGCCATTACACTCAAGCCACAAAAGACAATCTAAAAAGACAGGGAGCATGAAAACAGATGTTCCAGCTATAAAATATAGAGAGGTGTGGAGAGGAAAAAAAGAGTGAGCTAAAAGATGGTAAAAATAGCATAATGAGTTTATCAAGTGTATTCAAAGATAGGGAAGGATCAGAGGAACAAACTGGTTAGGGACATGTCAGCATGGTTACTACCAGAGTTTTCATATGCTGGTTCTATATCTTATTAACACTTGACCCAGATGTCAGTTCCTCTGCAGATGAATATAGTGCAGTGGGCCATTTAGAAGTTAATTACTGGCCACAAATGGAAAGCAATTGAGTTTTTAATTTTTCAGAGTAACAAAATGAAGGCAAAGCATTTGACTATAAAATCAAATTTATCAGACTGAGGAAGTCCAACCAACTGACTTTGCAGGAATTCAATATGAAAGTCAGGCATTAAATACAGAAAAGGTAAAGGTCTTGAAGTGCTTTGGCTGCCAAGCAGAATTCATTCCATGGTTGTCTCCTATAATTTACAGTACACTGAGCCCGATTCTCTCCTCAACCTACATCCAGTTGGTGCAGAAGACATTAATTATCACTGAAAGTGAACTGTCTATACTGCAGGTATCTTAGTTTGCTGCTTAAAACATAACCTAGGGCTTCCTCAGGGCTGGTCTTACTTAGAGCAATTTCTTAAGACTCAAACATACTGAATTAGAGCTCCTTTCTGCTTCTCATTTTGATCAGGTATAAATAGAATACAGACAGTTGTGCCCAGCTAAAGAAAAGAAGACAAGCAACTTCTCTGGGCTAATCTTCATACCAACAAGACCAGCCCAAACTGGCTATTTTCTCTGAATTTGGTCAGATTATCTGATAGGGATAGAAAGGGATAGAAAAACACCAAATCGAAATATCTGAAGTACAAACATGGCCTGAATATAACATAGGAATTTTAGTTTGTTTTATGAAACCATGACCTGTGCTGAACCATCCAGTAGGATAGTGCAATACCTGTAAGAATAAAAAAAAAGGTCATGATATTCTTGGTCCCAGTAAATTCCATTTTCCTCTTGGGCTGGTATTTACATCTGCTCTACATAGGCCGTTTTTAGTCAGCATTTGGGAATCCCCAGATGGCATAAGAAAGGGCAAAGCTTTTGTACAACATACTGCAGTAGTTTTGTGCAGAAGAACATTCCTACGAGAGCTAGAACAACATTTCAATTTACTTGGGTACTTGTTCATCACAGTACTGAAAACACTAAAAATATTCAAACAACAAGGGGTGAAAACCACAGCTGTACAGCTCCATTGTTCAGCCCACAGCATGGCCCAGGAAGTGATAATTGAATCAATATGACCAGCAGCTCCAAAGACCCTGATTGTTATAGCTTCTTCTAGGGAAAGCAGTGAATCATTTTAAGACAAAATTTGAGTCCTAATTTCTTGTCCACTCTTAAAGCAGAACGAAAACCCAGTTCAGAGTCCTTACTAGGGAAACAAAATTCTGAGAAAATGATGAGTGTCATCATAATGTCTTGAGTTTTGGACAGAAATCTTAAGATCAACTTCTCTTAATTGCCAGTAAATGTGTCCTTCCTAAGCACAGTAAATATGAAATGCTATTCAATTAACATCTGCTGTCCTATGTCATCAGAGTGAATAGCTAGAGAGAGGAGCAAGTGGAAAGTCTGCTAGTGGAAAAGCAGACCTTTAGGTAAAATAATTAATTACATTTTGTAATTACATAATGTAAATAATTACATTAATTAAAATAATTAATTACATTTTGTCTTAAATATCTTGTGCAGCATCTTATATTACATCTTTTAGAACTACAATAGAATCAGACAGGTAGACTGCAGGAAACTTCATTCTCTCACTTCACATTCCTTATTGTCTAACTTCCATATCCACTCATTGGTGATTTTTGACTTATGGGAAACAATTTTTTTTCAGACTGTTATTGACAATATCTGATTTCTCAGTGCTTTGCAACATTAAAGGAAAGCAGCCCTCAGCTTTGCCCAGATTTCATTCTTCCTTAGACCGAAAATGTATCTTTGAAATAAATGTTTCTCTCTTCTAATAAATGAAAACAACTCTCCCATCCAGCTCCTGATTTTTGGAAGGTTTCTGGAAAATTACTGATTTCTGCATTAAATTATATTTTAGAATGAATATCCTCTTACTGTCATGGTTTTCAGTATGGCTGGCACTGTCGTCTGACAACTGCCAAAAACTTCTGCTGTTCAGTTTACTATGTCATGTAGACAAGTACATTTTTTCTCTGGTCACCTAATACCTTCATCAGGAGACATTTGCATGGATCTGTTTACCAAAGTGTACAGTTCCTTTAAATGCTTTCACCTGAGACCAGCAGAATGTTGGAGGCAGCCAGACGGCTGTCTGCAGCCAACAGATGAGAGCCTCTAGAGAAGGCTTTCTGCTAAGCAAGGATTTGTGAGTAACCCAGGCCTTCAACGTTGCACATAAAGAGCAATTCTATACTGTTATTTTCTTCAAAAATGTACATATTGGGGTGGTAGATACTTGCATACTTGGCTGTCCTATCTAGGATGTTTTTGCCGGCCTGTTCAATGAGAAGCAGGTTTTTCTTCTGTTGCATTGCACAGGCATTTACATTAATGGTTCACTAATGAACTCCAGTGCAATTTGGTTCTCTATGTACATAAAAGGATGGAAAATGTTCTACCAATACCTCTATTATTGCCCCCAGGACCTTTTGCTTCACAGACCTAGGACAATATGAAATGTACAGGATGGGTTTTAACATTATCAGATGTGATTGTGATAAATGGCTAGGATTTCAAAAAGGTATAGGAAAGCAGAAATTGGAAAAGGAAAGAACATAAGTTATAAAGTTGATGTCGCAGATCAGAAGTTATTCTGCACTTCCAGGAAAATCCCTGTTCAGCGTTCAGCCATTCAGAAAACACTTCTGAAGCAACACAAGCTGTCATTGGACCCTGAAAAATTTGAAAGTATGTTTTTCCTTCTGGTTTTTCTCATAAATACTTCATTCAACCACATTGAGGAAGACTTTTCAAATTTAAGTCTAGAGAAAGAGTAAAGTGAGAAGTAGGATAAAAAAGTTTCTTCAAGAGAGGCAAAGATCAGGTAAACATATTGCCATGCTGAGTGTTGGAGAAGAAAAGGAATAAAGGAGAGAAGACAAAGGAAGATATTCTAAATTTTAAACAATCGGCTTGTGGCATGATGTTTAGGACCTAACACAGAGATAAATGCTGACCTCCTGAATGTGTGCCATGAAATTCAAATTTTCCTTCTTTTGTCATCTAAACTGGCTTCTGCAATAATTGATTCTGGCCAACAAAATCTATTTGGATGCTAAACTATATAAGGTAGAAAGCCTAATATCCTTGTATTTATGACTTCTACATTAATTTTCATGGTAGTAAGGTGGCTAACAATACACCTCAAATTAGCATTTTAATATGGTAATTTTGTGCTTAGTTTGTTTGGATTATCTGTAAATTTTACATTACCATTCCCAATTAAAAAAATGATAGCATTTTTCAACTAAATTCAGTGAAAAGTGGGGGAAAAAAGGTTGGCTACTTTTGTTTTACACTTCCACAGATGCAATCGAATTTTCACCCAATGCAAATTTCAATTATAAACTCTTTAAAACAAGTTGAAATGTTGCAGAGCAGAATTCAAAATGAAACATGCTGTCAAGCAATGAAGATTCAGGAAAGAATGAATGAATATTTGCCTAAATGCTTGGGTGAGAGATGTTTCTCCATTGTGAGAAGTGTTACTGAGATTTGTTTTACATTTCTTCTCAATGAGCTCAACATAACTATAAAGATTTGCAAACTGGTTACAGCTCTGACAGAAACACTAGCACAGTCAATTATTTCAACCACAATGCCAGAAAAATGGAAAAGCAAAAAGAACAAAGAAAAAAAGAATAAAGAAAAAAAAAGAAAAAAAAAAAAAAGAAAAAAAAAAGGAAAAAAAAAAGGAAGATAAGCATTAGACGTGGAATTCCAATGAAGTCTTTGGATACTTGTGGGTTTGGGGTTTGAGTTTCACTGTGCTTGTGATGCCTGGATTTGAATTTTTTAATTTAATTGTATTTTTACATCACAGCTTTCATGAGTGGTTTGGCTTATTTTGCTTAAGAATAGGGACATTGTGAGTTCTTCAATTTGCTAGTTGTATCAGAAGAGTGACAAAAGTCTCTAAAGCTAGGGAAAAAGAAATTATGAAATTGTTAAAATGCAAGGTGCATATCTTGCACACTTACACTTTCATACAGAAAACAGAAAAAAAAATTCAGTGCAACAGACATATTTTGAATATATTCTTGCTTTGAGCTTAGCTTGAAATTTCACACAAGGAGAGAAGATGATTAATGATGAATATATAATAAAGAACTCTTTCCATATGTCAAAACAAACTTTTCCTAGAAATTTTCGTTATCATGCTGCAAGGGCAGTAAGAGAGGTTATTCTTTCCTGTAATACAAGAAGTCCATGGTCCTGCCTCAGAGAAAGAGGGAAGTATATATAAATTGTCTGAAAGCAGTAGATAGAGATTTTTGAGAGCAACATTTCTGCTCCAAGAAATGTGTACACTCCCAGAAAAACACTCCATAAAAATTCACTTATTTATGCCAAAATATCAGCAAACTTAATGGCCAATCACTTTGAACCTGCATGATGACCTGCATGTTACAAGTTTGGATACACTTTTCACTCTCTTCAGTGAATTTCACTCTCTTCAATAAATTATATTTCAAATTTTAAACTTGTAAGATGCTGGCAGTGTTCCGGTTCCTATACGTGCAACTTCCAAAATAAAACAACCTAGCATGAGTCATGGTCTTTACACAGTGTAAATTCAGAAATAAAATATTAGAGAGCAGGTCTCCCAGGACCAATGGGCCTACAGAACCTCACAGGTTACTTTCTCTAGATCAAAGTTCAAAGGCAGTGTTTCAAGTATTTCCAAGAATGTCTTTGACTTTTAAGGAGAGTCATCAAATTGCCACATATGTAAATGCTCTTTACAAACATTTGAAGAGATACCAATTGAGTACTTTTATTTTGGTCTTGTTAATACCTATTTTTCTGTTGTTTTGCTCTCTTTTATATGCAGACAAGAATAGATGAACTAGAGAAGAGCACATAGTCAGTAGTGCTATGAAACATCATAATTTTCTTCCTAATCCTCATTTAATACATGGGCCAAAAATAGAAAAAAAATTGACATTAAAGGATATGCTTATTAAGAGAAATACAGCAAGCAAGCAGTTTTACTGTTTACTGTTGGATATAATTAAATACAGTTGGGTTTAAAAGCTTTGGTTTAGTCACACAGTCTTTTGTATCAATGTTGTCTCAAATTTGTCTTGCATTCCCATTTGCATAGCAGGTGACTGCAGTGCCTACATCGTGTTTTGGTGCAATTTAGGGCAATTAATCTTTCAAGGTTGATTTAGTTGGGATTGATGATGATTTCAGGCTATCATGCTCTCCCCAGACAGTTCCAAGTATTGCCTCAGAGTTCGCTTCTCTATAGATTTGAGAAGTCTTGATGCAAACAAAAACTTAGCACATGCATGTATTTTCACAACACTGCAGCTTTTCTAGGCAGAGATGATGGTTTGATGTGTGAAGACTGGAAACCAGACCTTTGGTTCAGTGTTTCTGAAACTGTTCTTGTACTCCTGACCAAATGAGTGTTGATGCACTCTGTGTACGTTACCCACCCATGCTCATGAGCTGCATGGAGCTGTTGAGAAGATGAGAGTCACAGCAGCTACTACATGCTGCTTCAAACTATGCTTTTTCTACCTCTCATCCTACTGATATCCAGTGCAGGAGGTGTTTGTGACAGTGAACCAGGACCAAAACATGATGCTGTACATGATTGCCACATTTACCTTCCAGTATCTGTGTTTTGATCATAATTCCATCATAACCCTAATCCTAACCAGTGTTTCAAATTGGAGCATGTTGATGCTTTGTTGCGAGGACATACATTTCTAGTTTGTACTAAAGCTCATCTAAATAGCCTAACTATGCAGGTGGAAAGACTGACCTATGAAAGGGTGTCTCAATGCTGACTGCACATTTAAATGTAGAGCTGCAGGTTTGGGATTTCAGCTGGGCCTTGGCGGTGACACTGAAAGCAGTTGGAAGATGTTTGTCTTCCCAAACAAAGCTCAGGGAAGGGTCAGGCTTTACACGGACAAATGATGAATTGATAGTGCTTTCATGATTGCAATCCTTTCAACAGGAGGGCAAGAAAATGTAATTCTACTCCCAAGCTCAAAATCATGCAAAAGGCTCTTCATTAACAGGTATTAAAGTTTTCAGAAAGAGAACCCACTGTTTATGTATTATTGTATTTATGATGATAATTTAGAGGGTTATTTGAACTTAAAATAAAAGCTTTTAGAACTGCATGTTTCAGTGATACAGTGAGGTTATCTGTAAATGCTACCTTTTGGTGGATTCCTGTGTTCAAAGGTTCATAATTACAAGGTTGGCAATTTTAAAAATATTATGGAAAAGTGAGTTCTGAGCTGCAGTCTTATGAACTCAGTTGCAATTTCATAGAATTCAGTGTGAGATTACAATGTAGCCCAGACATCAATTTCTTATAGATTAAAAAACCTGTCCAGAAGCTATCCATTTTTTAACAAGTAATAATGTTAAATGTGAAGATTGAGTCATTAATGTATGAGTAACTCGTTCTGTGAAGTTTGTTACAAAATCACGTTCAGGTTATTATGATTTCCCCTTATGAAGAGGTATGAAACCAGTCAGATATCTATTGTATGAATGACTTGGCAGAAAGCATGGTTTGACTGGGATAATAAGACAAGGTAGATGCCATTAAAATTCTTCAGCTTTGTTCAAGTTGTCTAAGTGGGGTGAAGAAGGAAGAAAAGAGTGGCTTTTTGATAAAGCACTAATGATAAAATTAAAAAGAATAAATTATTATTATTATTATTATTACTACTACTACTACTAGCACTACTACTATTATTATTGCTATTTAAATTATTGATTGCTATACAGTCAGGGAAAGCTGAACAGTGTTCAGCCCATGATTTCAAAAAGATTGCTAACCTAATTCTAGTACTATTTGAATTAGTTGCCTGATCAACGCACTGAATTTTATCTTAATATTGAGTCATAGGTTACAGGTTTTACAAAGTGCAAGGAAAAATATTCTCATGATTGACTAAAGCAGTAGCTCAATTCTGAACTATGGGAACAAGGTGAAATTTTATTAGTTACTGCATGGCTGCATCCCATCCCTAGACATACCAAAATCAAATCCTAAACTTAAATGAACCAAGCAGTCACTTGTTCCTGAGAATTATAATAACTTCTTTGACTATTCACTATGAGTTAAGTCTCAGATGAATCATTTATTATCTGGATCACTGCTGACCACAAAAATATTATAGGCCTCTTACTCACAAGCAGTTATATATATTTTAATGCATAAATTAGGCATTTTAATTTCATTCTGAGTCCTACCTGAAATAATTTATATGGGCTATCCACTTACTTCCTTAAAAGCAGTGGTTCCAAAATGACAGCAGATAACTTTTTCTTAGAGCCAATCCTACCATGCCACAGACTGAAGGATAGCTCAAAAAACCAAAACCAAATCAAACCAAAACAAAACCCCACAATACTATAAACAGATCAAAAATCTCATAAGTCTAATAATGCTGTCCTAAATTTGGCCCTAATGTATTTTTTAACCACAATATTAAAATGAATCTTAATCTTTTTATATTTTTTACACCATACTCCAGATTTAAGCCTGGTACAATATAATGGAAGTGATGGAAAATCACTTACATGCTACTTCCTTTCATGTACAAGCCCTAAAGTTTTGTTTAGTTAGGAAACATTTCAAAACTCAGAGTTTACTGCATCTCAGAACTCTACATTTCAGAATCCTAATCAAATTCTATGTTTTGCAATCACACCACCATTAGAAGTGTAATATTGTTAGAATCCAGAGGGAAAAATACCTGGAAAAAATCCAGAAACAATATTACTCTAGATCCTAAAGGAACCAGCCATAAGCCTAGGTTGACTAATCTGTCTAGATCCTAAAATAACGGGAGCTGCTCGGACTTTTCATACCCAGAATAGTGAATGCTACATATACTTCCAAAATAGTACCCTGGAATTTTATATCCTAATATAGGATTATAATTATAGGATTGGATTTATTTATAGGGAAATTATTCAAATCCATGAAATTTTAGGACCTTTAAGACAGGTTAGCAAATATACCTATATTATAGCTCCATTTAGCTCCATTATAGCTCCATAGCATCCACTCTATTCAGTGTTACTGCATCCCTAATTTAGAGACCTTAGTTTTTCTAAAACAAATCATGTCAGGCTTGGCTTTCCCCTGCAGAATCAGATGAAAGGGTCAGGAAGAAAACTTCTGGGAGTCCAGCAGTAACTGCAGTTCATGTTGCCTGGCATTCCCAAGCAAACCCTATATCTAGACCTAATCCTGTATATGCTGCTTGTTCACCTGCACAAAAGTGAAGGGGAGAGGAGGCTTGATGCCTTCAAGCAGGTTGCAAAGTGAAATGTGCCTGCTCTTGTCTGCACCCTCCAGATAACCCCGCTGCCAGCAGACAGCAGCTGTCAAGTATGGCACAGGCCACTTGTATGTAGAAAAGGTTTGAAGATATAAACCAGCTACATGTATCTCAAGAGCTCCCTCTTGTACTCTGCCTGTCCTTTCTTCCTTTGTCATCTGTTTCCTTCTTTGCGGAGAATACCTTACAGTGCCTCCCTTGTCTGCCACATCTCTATTAGCAAGGCAACAGTTATCAATAAAATAAAAAGCAACCATAAAAAGAAGAGGAATAAGCTTCAAATAAAATAAATAAGCACTGGATTCAAGAAGCAAGGAATTTTTAGTCTAGACACTGAAAAACTTTTTCGTGGTTTGAATAGTTAATTACCAAAATGGATTCTTGAGGTGGTGCTGTTGTGTCTTTGAAAAATTGGCAAGTTTCTATGCAGGAAAACAACAGGTTCATGAAAAGGAGATCTCATAGTTCCTCTTAACTTGGTTTCCTGTGATTTTTATCTAAATAACAGAGTCAGGTGGTGCAAAAGAGAACTACTATAGTCAAACAAATCTGTCTTTCCCATGAGACTGAGGAAGAAACCATCTCTAGATTCCTGCAGTGTACTGTGCTGTGTCCCAGATAAGCTTCATGTCTGAATAGTCCAGTTGTTTTCTTTTTAAGTATCAAGAATAAAATGTTTCTGATACTTTTTCACTGCATTTTTATTTGGGGTCTGTGCCTGGCATTACTTAGATATCAATCAGATTCAAACTATGAAATGCTTTAAAGGGAAGAAATTTGTATCTTCTCTAGCATAACTTACGTGCTTCTTGAGGATGTTCCTATCTATTTCTTCATATTCTTTAAATGAGAATTGTGAGTTTCAATTGACAAGCAAACTCTGTTACCCTGTGCTCTCACTAAAACAGATACCTTGATATCTATTCAAGGCTTCACAGAGTCCAGATAAGCTCTATAACTTGCACTTAATCAAGTCTGTTGGGTCAAACTAAGCATCTGGGCAGGAGTGGCAAACAGTATGAAGCTATACTGCTGAAATATAGGAAAAGAAGGAACTAAAAAAAAAAAAAAAAAAAAAAAAAAAAGAGGTACAGAACACAGATACTTTAACTTACTTTAACTGAAAGTTTCAGAGGTATTTTAGGAGCTGAAGGAAAAAAACCTGCAAATGTCTAGATGATTTATAGAATTCATAAGATATGTTCTTTAGTGCTTAACGTTGTGACTACTACATAATGCATTGCCTGACTGCAGAATTCCTTGCAATTAATGGAGTGTTATTTCTTTCTTGTACACTGTACTGATGTAGGAAAAAACTGTTCTCAGGAGTCATTTTCTAAGGGGTCTAATTTCTATAAAATTAGTCTTGTTTAAGTTTCAGTGGTCAAGCTCTGCTTATAAGAATAATTTTCCTAATTACCTTGAGACTTTTTTTTTTTTTCTGAAATGAAAAGGTGTTTGTCTGTTGTTTGTTTTTTTCCCTGTGGATTCTTATCTAATGGTGTCAACCATTGTCCATTATCCTTTCTTAATATCTATTAGTTTCACAGCCACTCTGCTTTGTTCTCCATGCAGTTGGCAAGTCTATTCCCACTGCCAAAACCACAACGCAGTGAAAGAGGGCTGGAATGAGTCAAATTTTGATTTACAAGAGGCTAAGAGCAGCAGAACATCCCCCTTCTTCTTCATTCCCAAGGTGATATAGATTCAAATTTTTCCCAATTTTGGATTTTCTTACTTTTCTCATTGTCTCTCCCATCCCACAGTGGGACAGCAGGATCTATAATCAGCTGTGGGGACTTAGTTGGCAGCTGGGATTAAAACATGACACTGTGGATGCTTGCACTAGATCCAACTTTGCTAAATTAAGTAAAAACGGCAAAAAACTGCAAATCATAAATGCCAACAAATGATAATGGCAATTTAACCTCTTGAAGGAAATGAAAAAATAATTTGCCTGTGGTGCTGTTTATCCTTAGAAATTGATCAGGACTTGATGAAATGGAAGGAATCAAAAAAATTCCATGGCTCAACAAACCTTATGTGTGTATCTGTACAATTCATTATACTGGTAAGAAAAAAGAGCATTAGAACATTGCCATACTGTTATCTCATCCTTGTTGAAGAGTACAGTGGCACAACACGACAAATTCTCTGCCCTCCAGAGACTCATAGCATTCATGACCTGTCACTTGCATAATCCTAGCACTTTAAAATCTGGTTGTAAATTCAGAATATTCTGTGATTCTGCTGTAAAATGTGTCACTGTTAGATGTTACAAAAGGATGTCTGAAGTCTTGTGTGCCCCTAATTGAAAATTCAGACAAATTTCAAGCTTAAGCACTGTTTCAGCTTCTCTAAACTACTGATGTAGGGATGCCTCATAACTTCACATTTTTAAAACTATCCCTTAAAAATGCAATAGCATTTGTAACGTTGTTCTGAAACCAACAACTTGGAGGAATAATAAGAACTGCTCAGTATCTCAGTTCTCAAGTGGCACTTCACACTTCCCAGGAAGGGCTGTTTAGCACTCTAGAAATACGAGCAAGTATGTTCTTTTTCATTTAAACAGGCTTTGCTCATGTCCTTTAACACACAAACTGTTTGCCTTTCAAAGAAAACATTTGGTTAGATGCAACCACAAGATGTGTTTCTTTGATCACTATAAATAGCTGAGTTTTGTTTATACAATGTGATTTAAGCTTTAGCACAGCAAGAAAGGTGTCATAGTGAAGTACATTCTTTGGGAATATTTTTATTTGAGTTTTCTCTAATATTTCTGGAAAATCAAACCCAAAGTCTGAAATTTTATCACCCTTATGAGGACTCCATGTCTGCATATGCATCTCAGACCAGTTACTACCACAAAGCATTGGTGGAGGAACATAACTAAAGATGAGGTTTGCCTGAAAGCACCTATGCTTCTTCAAGTAGCACAAAGCTGGTTGCCTGGTGGAGCACGTTTTTCACACAGTCAGGGTTAAAGTGGGTGCTAAGCTGTCAGGAAGGAGTTTTTGTCTGGTCAGATGGACAGAGAGGTATTTAGGGGGTTAGTTGGGAGGAAAGGGTACCTTTCTAGTCTCTCCCCTGTCCTGCTCTGCTCGTGGTACATTACAGCTTTTGAGACCTTATTTTGAAAAGTCCTTATTCTGCTTTCTGTTCCAAGAAAAAAAAAAAAAAAAAAAGTGTCCCCAGATGATGCATATATATATATTTATATATATATATTCAGATAATGTGAATAGCATGCTAAGCATGGTATGTGGATTTACCTTCTTTCTTTATTCTCAAAAAATCAAAACATGTATGAGCAGGTGGTCAAAGCAGAATACATGTAGGAAATAAAGGGAAGTACTGCTAAAAGTGCTAGGGACATGTCATTGAGTTAGCTTTTCTTATACCTGCAAACCATGCAGTTTTCATTTAGTTGCAGCTTACTCACAAATGTTAATGTGAGCAAATATTCATGAATAAATCTAAATTGACAGCAGATTTCAGTTAAAGAAAATACAGTTAAAGAACTCTGTGTTCCCAAAACTTATCCCTGCAGGAAATGAGGGCAATATGGAGATAACATATGTGATTAAACACATGGTGCCAATAGTGAACTCTGACGAACAGCATATAGTAAGTACTGGATTGCAGACAAAGTTTTATGTCCTGATAATGCCCATCACACACCATGTGAGCACACACAGCGTGCTCCCCTCCTGAGCAGCTTACTATCTAACAAGCATATTTCATCAGAGTGTTCAGAAAAACTGAACATATATTTCAACACATTCACTGATGGTTTGTGAACTAAAAATGGCTACACTTGTCCTCTATGTTATTTTCAGTGAAACGCTCACTAAATTCTTGTAAAGTTGCAGACCTCATCTGTCTTCTGCCATTGCAAAGGAAATGTAGATCATGCAACTAAAATTGTCATTTGCAAGGTACACCTTGGATTAGATTTTGTATATTACTGAACAGTCTTTATTGAGAGACTGGAGGCTTTTGTATTGTATTCACAACAGTACCTTGCAGCTCTTGCTTATCTTTTCTCTACAACATTTTCCAGTTTCAGCAGGGGCATAATTAGGCAGCATTACTAAACAGCTGAAGATAAGATATCCCTTGCTAGGCATTTATCTGGTGACATTCATTATGAATGAACACATTTCCATTTCATTTAAAGGAATGTTGTTTTAAGAAAGATGCATATATATTGCTGTTAAATTGCAGCCTGAATAGTCATGATCTCTAGGTATTCAGATTGTTTGGGATGTATTATTTCCAATTTAGCAAATATTGTGTTGCAGGAGGATGAGGTTTGGAAAAGAGCTGTCTAAAAATAGAACTGCTGATTCCACAATGGTCGTTACTTTACCCTCAGGCTTTATGCCTAACTGAACAGCAGTGCTTGCTGAGGTGCCGATGCAATAACCTCATTGAATGTACTCTGCTATTTTGGGCTTATCACTTCAGCATCTATACAGACTCCAGCTTTGAAATCTGCCTCTCCTAAACTGCACGTATAACAGCAAAAAGCTATGTTCTGTGCTAATCATATGTTTAAATAATTTCAGGATATAATGAAGAGTAAATATATGCAGGAGCACATCTACAATAGACAAAATGGTTGTGAAGAAGCTGTTTGTAATGGAAGGGACCCTTTTCTGAACTACCGTGTTTGGGTTTCTGTGAGTCAGTGTTTTTTTCACTGGATTTCAAAATATACTCAGTGCTATGCTCTGGTACCTTCCACAAGCTATATTTAAAGCACCATAATCATAAATCATATGCTGCTCGATACCCACCGGCACAATCAGTTATAATTCAATTGGTTAGCCTTGTTAAATGCTGCAAGGGTCTCAACCACCCAGCTGAGGTGAGGTTTAACCATCTGCTTCAAAAGAGTAGCAGCAGAAAAAAACTAACAGAGCTGACATGCAAGTCTCTCAAGGAGAAAAGAAGCCTTGGGCTGCTAAATGTCAAAACTGCTTACTTCTCAACCCACCACAGTGCCAACTCAGCTGTGGAGTTTGAAGATAAATGACCCACTGAGCCTAAATACAAGTGCTTTGGCAATGGCTATGCCTGAAAGGAGAGTATTTTAATCTACCATATTTCTTCCTTTATCAAACCCATTACACCATCTGAAGCATCGTAGCTTTGTTTCCAAATTAACAACACATAAATGTACGAGCAAACAGAATAGCTGCAAAGTGCCGGTAGTCCCTTAACTGCACTTCATTTTCTAGCAAATATACAGCTGAGCAGATGCACGGGTGTCTTTGTGGGAGTCTAAATGTCTGCTGTGCTCCCCTCTAACCTCCCTGTAAAGGTGCTATGCAGACACTAAATGTTGTTTCCTTTGATTTCTTTGTGGTTTCCCCTCCACATTGAGCGTAGACTTCTGATACAGAGTGATTTGCAGGTTAGTTTGTAGCCTAGGATTCTTTATCCTTTCATTAACTTCCCAAACAGAAGTTGACCTGTGCATGGGATCTGGCTTCTAAAAATCCTGCACCATCATTACTGCTACTTGTCTCTGCTTGTGAGAAAGCTAGTGCCTAGCAAAAAGAACAGAACAAATTCTCTTTCAACCCAGGAACACCTTCCTTAGAAGGATCCATGGATTTTTGCACCACATAAGGGAGAAAATTAAAATCAGTATTCCCTTTAAAAGGCAGAGCAAAAGTAGGCTGCATAATATAAAGAGAGTAAAACAGGGTAAAGCAGTCAGATATGGCTTCCCTAGATTCTACAGATGTGTTGGGTAGCAATCCCAGTGGAGTCCAGTCTTTTAGGCATCCAGTGAAACAGTCCCCAGACATCAGCAGAAAAATTCCTAAACTAGTCCACATGACAACAATTTTTCAGAAAGAGATCCTGCAGAGATAATTTTAGATCCTAGCAGTGGTATTGACAGAGCTGCTACAAGGGGCTCCAGAGGCACTTGTTCTTGCTTTTCTCAGGCATTTGTTTCCGGCATGGACCTCTGATGAACCCCATTTGTATCTATCAGCAAGGTGCACTTCTTGTTTCATACACAACGACACCCTACTGACTCAGTCAGACATTCTGAATTTCAGCTTCCCTCATTCCAAACTCTCCTTTTGAAGTGTGGTAGAGATACAGACATGCTGCACCTTACAAGAATGTAATTGATGTTATGTATAGCAAGAAAACTTTAAAGTATTTTTTCCCATGAACTCATAAATCCTTGAGGGTTTTTTTTGTCAATTACTAGTAGTGATTTTTTTTTAATCTTGTACATATATTATTTCTAGTAGTAGATGCTGTGGAGAGATGCCAGGTTTCCAGTACAGCCCTATGTTCACTTAATTATGAACAAAAACTATTTGGCATCTTGCGCTCTACATCCACGGTCTCATTCTCAAAACTGCTTCTTTTTAAACTAAAATTTTAGCAGATATCTGCCTATTCGAGCAAAATAAACAAAAATTCTTCCATGTGCAGCATTTTCTTCACACCTTTGTAGCACCTTGAACCCAACAATCTCATCAAGCTTTTCCAAATCCTGGTCAAGTATTGCAATGGATCTATAAGACTGCATTAAGACTAACACAGCAGGTGCTTGTAGAAGACTGCTGATGTTCAGAGGCAGCTGGTCCTTCAACAGCAATTTTTCCTTTAAGTATCAACTATATGCTCCCTGTGAATGCTAGTGGAGTTGTGACTGCACTCACAGCCAAAGAGGGAAATGAAAATGTGAATTTGAAATTTATTTGAATTAAGGAATGAGAGCCAAAGCAATGCAAAATTCTTAAATTAAAATTCTGAACTCCAGTTGTATTGATTCAAGTTCAATATTCATTAACAAGCATAATTCATAAACAATTTAAACAGAAAAATTATTGGGTATTATGTTACTTGTGTTGTCCCAGGTTATACACAGTATAAGAGCAAAGTTAACTAACAAGTCTTGAGTAAAAATGTTTTAGCGATATGTGATATTTCTGCTATATTTTTTATGTTTGAAAGAGGTTTGAATCCATCATACTTAGATTTTTGCATAGCCATTACACCCACTGTATTGTTATTTGATTAATATAAGCAATTCAAATCCATCATCAAAATATTCCCATTCTTTAAACATTCCCTGTGCTTGGAGACTGAGTTGTTGTATGGCAGAATGGAACTCTAAAATACTGCTGAAGTCAGCTTTTAAATTAATTCAGGATTTCCTGATGTATAACTCAAAGAAAGTACAATTGTGGTGACTGTGCCTTTGTGTCTGAACCCCAGGGAGTAATAATAGGAAATATGTCACCTGTCTTAAGGTTTCTTTTTTTGTGACCCTATCCTATTTCCTTTCTAGAAATTTTACTCTCATTTTGTGAAAACATGTGGTTTGTGCATTTTCTGTACTACTGGATTGTTTATACTATGTACCTAAGAAATTTGGTCAGTATAAAAGCAATAAAAAAGATTTGCACTCCAGAATGTTTCTTAGTTGGCTAAGGTCCTTAGAAGGTCCAGTATTCTGAACAGAGGGAATTCCCTTTTTCTCAATGACAAAAGTTATGAACCCTAAGTTCATTTCCTACATCACAATCCCATGACACCATCTACACTTGTTCTAGCTGTCACTTTGTATTAATAAGCATTTCCTTAGCTCACATTTCGGAAGTATTCATTCACTGATCAAGAGCATAAAAACGTCTTATCATTTATTTAGTAATAGCCCTTGCCTGTTAATCAGATGTTGCACACTTTCTATTGGTTATCAAATCCAAAGAATTCATGGTTCACATGAGATATCTGCATCAGACCAAATAATTTTCTCCCATGAGGAACACATGACAGTAGCAGATTTAAGTTCACAGACAAACTAAATACTTCAATGACCATAATTTAATACCAATGGAGAAATCTAGTATCTTGAAAAAATATTTTTTGTCTAAATTAGATTTTATTACTCCTTTTATTAAATCAGAAGAATAGAGAAATAGGGTTTTCTGTGTTTTAAAACCATATTTATTTGCAATATTAATCTATAGAGTCAAAGCTTGTATGAAGTTTGTTAACAGGGGTACAATTTCACCTGGATTACAGATTTCATATACAAAAGACTATGCACTAAAGTATCCTACCTGGAAACTTAGAACGTAACAACTGCAAGTCAATAACCCCTCCCAAGTATTAGTTAAGAAGGATGGTCATTAGCATAGTCTGTTTACTGTCTGAACAGGAGATGGCTCCAGATAGCCATACCCAAGGGGCATTAGCATTTTCTAAGTACAATGTAACACTATTATGAAGTTTTAAATTATGAGAAATCTTCCAGAGAAGAAGCAATGCAATCTCAAAACCCACAAGAATTTAAAAGAAGACGTTTGTCTCTAGATTCAGATCACTTGAATTGTGAGCAGTGTCCAGAACTTGGGAAGTTAAATAGAGGTAGTGATCCTCCATAAACTATTTGTTTCTAAATTTTGTAGCAGTGTTAATATTTGGCTTACAAAAAAAATACATTTTTAGTTTACATAAAGCAGTTGTCTTTGAAAGTTGAAAGTAAGTGCAGCAAACTACCAAATTAAATGTCATTCCATCCATAGCAGGGGGATGGTATCAAAACTTAGAGTAATGTGTACCCTATCTTAGACTACCACTTTCTAGCATTCCAGAATATTAAAAAAACCTCTTTGCTTTCTCAAAAGGAACAGATTTTTAACACAGTTACACAGTTATATTAAAATAGATTAGTTACATCTAATCTGAGGCAACTAATAATTGCATAAATAGAATGAATGCAAAGTTACAAAATAGAAGAAAAGTTTAAATCAATAACTCCCCTCCTTACAGGCAAAAAAACTTATTTTGGGGAAAAAAATTACTCCGTAACTGCTCCAGCGCATGCTTATGACTTCCAGAATTGGAATAACTCCTCCATGGATCCAGCAGGTATGCTGAAAATACACATTTTCCTTGGGATGCCTCACAATTTTCATAAAAAGATGGCAGCTGCTTTGGTGATTTTTAGGAGTTCAGGTCACACATATCAGTATGTGGAACCTATGTATGCAATTGAGGGCCTTGGATACCATCAGGCCAAAATCTTTCTGTGGATGTAGTTATACAGAGATGGCTACCATTGTGGCAAAGAAAGGAGAACCATTCTGTAATCCCCTCCACTATCATTTTAACAATCAGGAAAAGCAGAGCAGGACTATCCTAATGAGACTGTCCTTTGTATATCTTTATAGCACCTGTTTTGACGGCACACACCACAATGAGACAAGGGAAGGATAAACAAAAAAAGATTAATTTTCTGACTTGCAAACAGGCTTTTTAGTATGGAAAAGAGTGGAATGGATGTGGAAATGGGCTGTAGTCATTAAGCTGTGGAATCAGCAATTTGTTTAGCTCTCACAAAGCCCATGACAAAACATTCATTGGCTTAATGCAAATGTTTTAGCCCCAAGTAACACACAACAATACTCTGCAGTCTCGTTATTATGGGGGAAAAAAATTCTTTGCTGAAAAAGCAAAATACCTAATACCACTCTTAGTCTTTGTGATGCCTAACACTAGTTAATTTAGAAAATAACTCCAGCTGTGCTGTCTCTGTTCCCCAGTCAGCTGACATCCCTTTTCAGCTTGTTGACGTGTTTTCTTATGCCTGAAAACATTGCTTTTTCCCCTGTTCCATTTCCTTGAGCTTTAGATTCAAAATGCAAATATATGGAAAACAGCACATATATGGTTTACAGTAAGCAGCAAGAAGCCTTCATTGGCTTACTTTTTGAACAAGAAAGGAAGGTTGGTCAGTCTACAGTTAGACAAGAAAAAGAGTTCAGAGTTCAGCTCTCACACAATTTTCTGTTTCATTTCCATACTCTACTGTAAATCATTTAACATAGAGCACATTGGCACTGCATCATATTTCACTGCATGGAATATAAAGAATAATCACTGTGTGGATGAAAAGCCAGAGTAGCAAGGATGCAAGTGAAGAATAGCTGGAAAAGGGTTAGTTCAGGTCAAAGAGCTGTTACACCAGCTAGCACTCAGCATCTGAGTCAACTGCTGACACAGAGAAATTTGGAAGATAAACAGGGGCCTCATATAGAAACAGGGAAAGAAAATGAGTTTATAAAAGGCCACCAGGAAACTCTATATAAGTATTCTGTCATCAAAAAATGATTCTGTAGCATATTGGAAAGGACCATACTAAATGACTTTTTCAGTGAGGCACAGTAGATGAAATTTTCAGTAGTTCTCTGCAAAAATGAAAGAACAATCTTAAAAAAAAATGGATGGGGATAGCTATGAAAATATATCTTCTGCCCAAGTATACTGTAAGGAACTTGGTGTCTGTGGAAGCAAGAAGTTATTAAAATATCATAAGTTAACAATTTATGAAGATCCTTCACCATAACCACCATACCACAGGGTAAACTATAACCTATGGGCATGCATGGGCATGTATAGGTATACATATACATATGTACAGAATACCTATGTGTAGTAAAGTATACCTATGTATAGTATACTTGTATACCTAGGAGTGTAGTATTAAGACATCTATAGAAAACAGAAAAATCTGCATTATTTCTCCTTTGGGAAACTGGGACAAGGTACATATTTTAGCAAAGAAATTGCATTAAAAAAATGAATCCGAATGAATGGCTCGAGCAGCTATCAAAGAAATACATCAGAGAAAAAGATGTGTTACAATAAATTTGTGTGTATTCTACATGATTTACAGAAAAAAAAATGAAGTAGAGAAGTAAAAATAACATTATTTTAACATAGTCTCAGGATTTTCTAGTATTTGTGACTTCAATTTTCTTTATTTAAAAATTATTTCTTTGAGAAGAACTCAGGTCACAATTCAAGTTGAGTAGTCACAAAATAGAAAATATAATTTAGAAAAAAAAAAAAAAAAAAAGATGAAAGTTCCAAGGTGATCCTCCAAAGACAATTAAAAGAACAAAAGTTACATTCATAATATCTGTGACATGTGGTGATCTCCCAAGTTTCTTCACTTCCTACAACAAAAGATAAGTGACCATCTGAATATGAAAGGCATTACACTTAAAAGACAAAACTCTCCTTTTTCTTCATTCTAAGGTTTTGGTGGAAACCTCCATAGTTCCATCTCATCTGATGCCTTCCTCACAGTCAAATGGAACAGTACTGATTTACTCACAGGAACTGTTACCCTGTGCTGTAAATTGGCCAGGGATGAAGCCTGCTCTGGAGTAGTTCTCCTCCTGCGCTGTGGAACTCCTTGCTTGAAAAAATACTCACTACTCATGACTCCCACACAATTTTCCTTTTCCTCATATGCCAAGCTTAAAAGCAGAAACTCATAACCAATTTGGCATCAAAACAGCTATTCCCCCAGAATTTGCATGCTACATGCCGAATGCTCTCATGTCAAAATGAGAATACAACTTGAGAGGAAAATTGCTGAAACATTGCAGGCCTGACTCTAATTGTGCTGATCTTATGGAAACAATGTCCCACTAAAACGCTGTGCCTGTGCAGCACATCCCATGCTGTGCATTCCAGGAAGCTTTCCTCAAGCCAGAGAAAGGAAATGTGCACAGGACTATTTCATAGAGACATGCACAGCTCTTCCTAGCAAACATACTCACTGCAATGCAGGGTGCTTTTGCAGAGTGTTTAATTCAGTTTGTTGAAGAGTCTTCCAACCCATCCAATGGTCAGGGTCTCAAAGACACCAAATGGACTTTTATACTGCTTTGTGGGTAAAAGTGCTTCTTGTGCTAGACATATGTCCTAGGAAAATGACTAAAGGGCTTCCAGGTACTGAAGACATCCATTTTTTGTTTGTCTCTCAAAGTAACAGTGACACAGCTGGTTCTCCGTACAAAGTTTATGAATTATGAACTCACAAATCTGAATGGGAAAGAAACCCAGGAGCAGAAAAAAACCTGAATCTACATACTGAATATTTACCTAAAACAGCTATGGTGCTTGACATGAGAATCATTGATTTTAAAGCTTGGGAAATAAAGGACAGTACTTGAATACATTAATGTAGAAACAGAGAACAATATCTGGAATGGAATTTATTTCTATTCTCTATTCTTATTTTTCAAGGCAGATTTTGTTCCTGAATTCTTTTTTAAAAAAGAAAAGCCAAAGCTGGAGCACTGGTACCCAAAAATCTAGAGCAGACTACAGCCTTTTCTGAAGTTGCTCTCAGTACGGATAAAGCAGGGATTTTTCCACATTTCTCTGCAAGGATGCCACCAAGACAGCAGCATATATACCTCAATACAAATTAACAAGGGCTATTATTTTGCCATTTATCATAAATCTCTCTCTGACAACACAAAGAACATATTTCATGTCACATAAGAAGCAGCTTTACAGCAAGGCCCAACTAAGAGCACCTCCTGCAGTTAGCAACAAAAAGCTTTCAAATAGTTTCTCAGAGATCACTGATATTTTTTAAGAACACAAAATTTTACTAATTGCTATCCCATTGAGTGACTTTTGCCTGAAGAACAAGACACAGAAATCTTTTCTCCAATACCAGCATCACTACCAATTCCTATTGACATCAGTAAGTGCCCTGAGACCTTCAATATTCACAGATTAGCTGAAGTCATTAGTCACAGTAGATCATATTGTTGCTCTTAGTCCTTGATTTTCTATTTACACTTAATGGCAAATTTAGCACTTATCAAAGCTGCCAAATTAACAACATTGACTAGAAAACTGAAGTAACTTCAGGAGTGAAAAAAACCCCACAGTCCAAATTTTTCCACATTGTCAATATTTGCTCCTTGGAGCACGTCTGAAGAAAAAGGATCTTCTGCATTACTACTCAGTTCACTTTGGGCTCCATAGAGACAGTCCATAAAAGTGTTAAAATGTGGCAAGATTTCAAAATCCTGCAAAGATTCCTTAGTCATACTCTTATTTAATTTCTTAGGTGAAATTCCATTAGCTGGTTATTTTTCTCCAAGAAGAATTCACATCTTATTAGAAGGACTTCTTTACTCTGAATCTACCTGATGCCATTTTCTCTGGCCAAATTACTAGAATATGGAAGAGTACAGGATATACCTTAATATAAAGCTTCTTTATTTTTGAGTGAGACTGCACTTGTGGCTTTATATAATCACCAGCCATAACAACAGCTCAATCCTTTGGAAAAAAAAAGGCTTATTTCACATTTTAAAAAACCCTCAAACTTTACACTTTTAAATCCTCTCAAATTGCAGAGTATCAAACAAGATTAGTTTAAAAGTTATGTCAGAAATTGTACTGGTAATATTTTTTTCTAAAAAGTTATTTAGTACAACTATGATAAATTTTGGCCTGGAACAAACTTAAAATCACAAACTCTTATCTGGCATACTATGATTATAAACATGACATAAAGATGTTTATTTTAAAAAATATTAGAACCTAAGCTGGGAAGGATATCAAAGAGCTGGAATAAACATGCTGCTTACAAAGACCTCCACCTTTATAAGGGAAGTCTTGTGAAAGTAAGAAAATAACCTTCTCTCCCCCTACCTTCCCCTCCCCAAACCCTTGTTTTCTTTTACTAGGAATAAGCAGCCTGATAAATTTTGCATTTTCCCTTGCTAGGGTTGTAGTGGGACATTTAACCAGGGAAAATTACATAATAAACTCAGTCTGGCATTATTAGCAAACAAAAAATGCCATTCTATTAATGAAGCTTGGAAGATCTGAGGAATATAAAATCTAACCTCTACTACTGAAAGTAATCCTGCCAGCAAAAGGCAATATTTTTCTTAATGAATATTTTATCCAGAAGGCTCTCACCTCCCAAATTTCTGCAGCTGAAAACCTAAACAGAGGATGAAGTAAAAATATAGAAGAACAATAATAAAACCTCCGATCCTTCCCCAAAGCTTTTCCAAAATTCCCAAATTTTAAATAAATGAGATGAGAACTTGTCAGAAATCATTAGTCTCTGTTGACATTAGTAGCAATGAATTTCAACTTTCTTTTTCACAGGATAG
This sequence comes from Certhia americana, assembly GCA_018697195.1. Lineage (NCBI taxonomy): Eukaryota > Metazoa > Chordata > Aves > Passeriformes > Certhiidae > Certhia > Certhia americana. Next base: position 30,393,381 of record CM031858.1, read on the forward strand.
AGAGAACTGGAAGGGACTCAGTTACTGTTTTCAGCTACAAATCACACCCTAGATGTTCTGGGGCATATTAAGAAATATTAGTTACTTCTAACTACAGGAGTGACCTTGATTTTTTTCTTTCCCCTCCCAGTTCCTGTGATATCTCTTGGTTTCAATTTTCAATCCTCATTTATATTGTTTATTGGAAGTTTTCATAAAATGATTTACAAAGTGGGTCAGTTAGGGCTTGTAGACTATTTTCTATAGAACACTGAAGCTAAATGGTCATCATATGGGCTTGGGCATTTGCAAGAACAGGAGTCTGTTCTCAGAGACCTAAGCAGTCCAAACAAGACTTATAAAGGGGAAGATAAAAAGTTAAAAAAGGAAGTTTCAAGCCTTACCCTGCTGGGACTCATATGTAGAATAAAATAACTGGAACAGCAACACACAGACCTGTCAAGTATCTTGTCTATGACTGACAACCATGCATCACATTTTCCTTAGCCTTTGCCTGTTCCTCCCATTTTGATTCAGCACCTGCTTTTCTTACTGCCTATACCTGACTAAAAATCCCTCTTCACACTCATGAAAATTTTGTTTTGCTCAAATTTTCTGCTTTTACTTAAATGCTGTCATTGCTGATCTGGAATGATTTGGGGCTCTTTTTATTCTACTCTGTGCAGTTCCAGTTCTAAACCCCATAAAATGGGGTGTAAATTCAAATAAATGTTGGCACAAATGCCCCATAGTAGAGAAAATAGAAGCCTGGTATTTCAAAACACTTCTGGTGATAAACCCACTGACTCTGGCTGTAGTCATACTATGACAATTTTTGCCGGAATATATTCTATGTGCAGGATATAATTTGCTTTCAGGTTAGCTTAATTTCAGTAAAAACATTAACCTGGTTTTGCTTTCTGCTGTGTTGTGTCCAGTGGAGCCAACATACTGGCAACTCCTGCAGAGATCTGCAGGGAAGTGCAGCGAGCTCTGGTCAGACTCAGCACTGCTGTAAATTGAGAGAGTTGCGATTGCTGTTGTTGCCTCAGGTGGGCTGTGCATGCAGAGGCTGTGGCTTCTGTAATGTAGTGAGGGCGATGTGTGCTGAGGGCTACACCAGAGTCCATCCAACCTGACCAGGAGGTGAAGATCCACTCTTTCTCTTTGAGCACCATTAGAACTACTTATGAGCTGCGTCCTCCCATGTGGATTAGTGTGAAGAGAAGTACAGTACAAGAAGTGCTGAAACAATTTATTTTCTGTGCAGCTTTGTGTGTTATTGTCTTGACTAGGACATGTGGCATCCACATGGAGTCCAGGGAGTATGCAGTCAGGGTTGTGTGTCTTCCCTTCCATTGGAGCACATGTGCTGATGTACTCGAGTTCAATTGCCTTCTTCATCATTCAGTAAAATTGCACTGAATACAGATTCCTCGAACTAAATAAATATTGAAATAAATAAATAAATAAATAAATAAATAAATAGAATCTGTTGTATCTTAATTCATATCCTACTCACAGAATTACCTCTTTTTCTGATAGTTCAACACTTGGACTTTATGGTCTTAGAGGAATTTTCCAACCTTAATGATTCTAAGTTTCTGTAATTCTACGACATTTTGAAAGCTAGACGTTTATATAAGTTTAGGGACGGAATTTAGTTTTGTACAAGATATAGGCAGACAGGCTTTCTCAGATTGATTAATATTCTTAATAACTGTTAATTCTTTCATCTCTATCTAAATTGGGGTTCTCAACAGCTGTAATGTTTCTCAGAAACAGCTTTATTGCATAAGTAGGTTTTTAGTTAGTTTTTAAAAAATTGCATTATTTTGATAGAAAGAGAAACACAAAACCAAATAATATTCTCACTGAGGCAAATTCTTGATGCTCATTCTTAGCAGGCAAAATCTTTCCATTAAATTTTTGAAGTCACTTTAACCCTTATTAAAAGCCTTTTCTTAACAAAGGTGGAGCCTAGTAGGATTTTACCTGTTTCATACTTTTTCTCAATCCAGAGTTTACTATTTACATCAAAATTTGTGCTGGAATGTATGGAACTCCCATATTTTTTTCCTCTCTGCTATTTTTTGCCTTTTCAATAACTTCTTCATTTTATATGTTCTAATATAGATTGATTATTATTTTGGGAGTGGAATTATACGCCTCCAAAGCATCTCCTCTGAATCAGTCTGTGGAGGAGAAATTCATTCTCTCTCCATGCACTGTAAATAAATTGTATGCTAAAGAGATCAGCCTTTTTAAATATCATAATTTCTCTTTTATTTTATGCATCTTCATCTTTCCAAGCTCAATAAGCAAACTGCTGTGAGTCATACTAGAAAAGAGAAAAAACAAACACAGAGAAGTGCAGTATTACCTCTGCTTTCCAAATCATTAGGCATTTTAAATTAGATTATGACATTATAATCTCTCAGCTAATATATAGTTTTCCCTTACCAATTGCCACTGTGAAGTATATTTAATACAGTCCACAACTTGAGGGAATTTGAGCAAGATTACTTTAGGTCCATAGTTCTGCAGAAACTATTGTCATCCACATTTAGCAGTTTCTAACTCAGCAGTTAATCTTCCAGCCAGGTTCTAAATCAATCCTGATCCTTAAATCACTCTTAAATCTTGAAGGATCATTTGACAGCACTGATACTGAAATCACTGATCCTTCAAGCCTCTTTATCCTGCACACACTCTAACAAAGCTTAAGCACCCAACCCAGTCAGCAGTGTCCCACATTCCCTCTCTAACAGCAGCCCTGGTACTGAGTCCCCACATCCTCTTCTCCCAGTCCCCTACTCAAAGCTTCTTCATGAGTTCCTTCAGCAATTTCAGAAAGCAGCAGAATATCTCAGATAAAAGGCAACAGAGAAGCCATGGGAAGGCAAAGAAGAACCTTCATTTTTCAGGGAGGGGAGAAAAAAGAGTGAATCCAATTCCATCTGAAAAATGTCACACAGAACAGCAGATATTAGGAAAACCAGATGGCTCTTTGTCAGGTCATAATCCAGTGGGATAGGGGCAGATCAGAACTCTTCCTCAGACACATACTTTGTATATTCTGGGATCCTTCTCTGGAAAATATCCCATCTCTGAGACTAGAACTGAGGAGTTTCTTAACCAAAGGTTCATATAGCACCTAAAGCCTTTGAGAAAATAACATGCTACAAGACATCTAGAAAACAATAACAAATCGTTATGCTTGCTCCAGGTAAAGTTCATTTGCTGTAGGCCAAAGCTGTGTGAGAGAAGGGCTTTGGCTTTACACCTGCCCATGAAAATAAAAGCTTTGTAAACCCCTGACTAGCATGTCTGTCCTTTGGCTGACAGAAATATAAGTAGTGTGAGAAGCTGCCAGAAGCTTCCTCCAAATCCAGCAGAGCCAGTTCCAGATGGCTCTAAGATGGACATGCTCCCAGCCAAGGCCAGGCCAATTAGAAGTGATGGCAATGCCTCTGTGATAACATATTTAGGAAGAAGAAGAAAAAAGTTATTGCACAGATGAAATTGTGGCTGGAGAAGAGCAGGGTGAGGATATGTGAGAGGAACAACTCTGCAGATATGAAGGTCAAGAGGTGCTTGAGGTGCCAGAGCTGAGAGTCCCCTCTAGCCCATGGTGCAGACCATAGTGAAGCAGCTGAGCCCATGCAGAACCATAAAGAACCATGGGGATGCAGAGATCCACCTGCAGCTTGTGAAGAAGCCCCATGCTGGAACAGGTGGATGCCTTAGAGGAGGCTGTGAACTTGTGGAATGCCTGTGCTGAAACAGGCTCCTGGGCAGGAATCTGCAGGGGGAGGAGCCCATGCTGGAGGGAGGTTTGCTGGAAATACTTGTGACCCCATGGGACATCCACGCTGGATCAGCCTGTCCTTGCCCACCATTGAAGAGTGCACCCTGTGGAGGAGTGACCCACACTGCAGCAGTTTGTGGAGCGTTTTTGACCATGGGATAGACCTATGTCCAGCCAGGTTAGGTGTTAGAAGAAAGTTCTTCACTTGGAGTGTTTGGGCACTGGAGTGGGCTCCACAAAGGAATGGTCATAGTACCAACCTGACAGAGTTCAAGAAGAGTTTGAACAACACTCTCAGGCACATGGTATGATTCTTAGGGTATCCTGTCCTGGTCGAAGAGCTGGGCTTGATTCTTGTTAGTCTCTTCCAACTCAGCTTATTTTGTGATTCTGTGTAATGCTAAACCACAGTTGCAATATTTTATTTTGTTAGTATTTTTCCAATTATGGTTCTCATTATTTCTTTTGCTACTATTTTTGATCCCTCCTTCCCTTATCTATCTGTGCTGTCCCTCCATCAGTGTTTTGTTTTATCATAATTACTTTGTTTCTGCTTTTCTGATATTTGGCCTGAAAGGCATATTTCATTTTATCTTCACACAGCTTAATTTCCTTCCGCTCTAAATCTCTAAATTGCTATGTACAAAATACATTACATCAAATACATGCTGCTATAGGAGCTGAGAATAAATGGTTTGGCACCAGGTAGATGCTGAGTTGCCAAGTTACCTTGGATATCTGCAGTCACATTGTGGAAATGCTAGTAGCATTTCATCCTTTGCTGATATACACTATAGAGTTATAGGAAATAGTCAGTCATAATGAATAGAAAATACTACAATTTAAGAAGATGATGTGAGAAAAAAAAATTGATAAAATACCTCTTGGAATGGTTTTGTGAGACCTTTAAACCTCCTGAATGATTTCCTTTAATGTTATGTCCTTAATTAAATCTTCACCAGCTCTGCACTAACTCCAGGATAAAATTATAATCCTTGAGCTTTTCATTGGGATTTCTGAATTTTCCCATTCACCAATTTCAGCTATCTTTGTAGAGGTGGAAAGACTGAGAGAATTAGGTTTGTTCAGGTTAGAAAGGAGAAGGTTTCAGGGTGATCTAATCTCTGCCTTCCAGTGCCTGAAGAAGGAGAGGGACTTTTTACAAGACATGTAGCGACAAGACAAGGGGGAATGTCTTCAAACTTTTTAAAAGACAGGAGATTTGCATTAGATATTAGGGAAATATTCTTTACTGTGTGGGTGTGGACACACTGGAACAGGTAACCCAGAGAATTTGTGGATGACCCATCCCTGGAGGTGTTGAAGGTCAGGCTGGATGGAGTTCTGAGAAACCTGGTCCAGTGAAAGGCATCCCTGCCACTGGCAACAAGTTGGAACTAGATGGTCTTTGAGGTGCCTTCCTTGAACAAAACAATTCTGTGATTCTATTTCAACATTTCTGTATTTCCTGCTCGTAACACACCATTTCTTCTGTCTTCTCCGTCACCATCTTCCTCTTAGAGACACTTTTATTAGTGGTACCTCTCTGTATTAATCCTAAAGTCAGGTTGTCAAAAATAACAGCATTGATAATACTTTTCCTTAATCCATTTTTCTGGGATGGTCATTGTATGGTGATTGAGATGAAAAAATATACAATATAAAAAACCCCATATTAACCTGTACTAGACAGCTCTTTTTGCCTCAGTGGGTTTATGTTTTGTGTCAACTTTTCTCATTAAATTATGCTTTTCCTTGTATTTGCTTCTCAGTCTAACAAATTTGTTCTAGCAATTTAAACACTATTGTGCTTGGTAACTTCCATACAATTTGAGGGGATTTTTTTTAACTGAAACTGGACTATCTGTGATTGAAACTATGTATCAAGTTCCTGACCAGAGAGGAGTAAATATAACATCTCTAATTCTATTTATTGAAACTTAACCTCTTTTTAGATCTTTCTCCACCCTCTGTTATTTCACTAAGAATTTATGGTTTCAGAAATAATTTAGAGCAACAACATTCTCAAGCTGGGGATTATTTTATTTCTGAAGTTATTTATTAGTGAATAGAAGCAACATTTTAAAGTTGGCTTTTCCAGCAAAATTACCAAATCAGATGATGGCGATTGAAGTGGGAATGGGGAAACAATAAAAAAGTGTATAGAAAGCATAACAATAGATGTGATAGAAATATTATTACCAGTCCTGCAAGAACGATTTTTTTCTGTATTTATGCTGTCTTGTGTGGGATTTAATTTTGTATTTGACATTTACTGTTTTTCCCAAGCAGCACTCTAGCACCTTGATGTCCTTTGTCTTAATTGCTTGAATCAGTTATGGCATTAGTTGTTTCTTTGGGCATTTCTTGGACTTTTTTCTATATGCATTTGCCTTGGTTTTGTTTGTTTAATTCTTGCTGTTCTTATTTTATCTTTAATTAGTTCAGTGTTCCTTTTTCCACTCCAAGTTGCACAATGCTTTTGGAAGCAGCAAAGAAGTAGGTCAGAAGGGAATAATTCCGTTCTTCAGGAAATGGTGACATCTTGCTTTTTTTTTTTTTCCCCGTTATGAAATGGAACTAAAATGAACTATAAAATATATTTCCAAAAACACAATTAAAAATGTTTGGGGGTAATCATATTACTTTGTTACAAAAAATTAGAATCATTTTATTATTAAAATATTTTGAAAAGTACATGAATCATATGAAAATAGAAGTGATTTTAAAAGTAAGTTTTCAATGATTCAAAACTTCCACGAATGTTGAGATGGGACAAATCTCTACATGGAAAAATGTGCCAAATTGTCCAGAATTTCCAAATACATTACTTTATTTTTCTAATAATTTTGTCGAGATTCAGTACTCTCCAAACCAGGGTAACCTTCAGGCAATACAAAGCAGCCATTTCAAAAAGGAACACCATGGCTTCCTTCTCTTAGGGAAACCTTTCTGCCTCCCCTTTGCACCCCACTCACCTGCTTCCCTATTTTTGTCTGAACAGCATGGAATAGCAGTGCTGTCCTCTCTTTGCTCAGGTTCCTGGCAGCCCCTCTCCTGGTAACTCCTGCTCGTGGCTGACATTAACTTACAGAGCTCTGACTCATTTTAGGCAGCTTCACTTTTAGTTGGCTTTCTTGCCTACCTTTGAATTGGCAACATCTGTTATGACTTTGTCACAGCCAAGATGCAGAACTGTCCCATCTGGAAGGACTAACAGCCCTGCTTTACACTACCCCACTTCTGGCATGTTGCTTCCCTGGCTCCAGCTGGTCTTTTTCTGTCCTCAGTCTCCATAATTTCCATTTGTTCTCCTTCTGTCTGGGCTTCAATAGGTTCATAGGTCTTTGACATATTTTATTTCCCCATAGACCCATTCTGACCCAAATTCAACTGTTATCCTGATACTGATGCACCCTACATAGCATCCTTCTATCCAAATAAAAATGTCTAATTTTTTGGTTTTTCTCCCCATTTCTGTTAGTCCAATGCATCCAAAACATTTTCTTTTCTGAGTTTTCTCTGTCACTGGGCTCTTTGCTAAGCACTACCTTTTCTGCTATACCAATTTATAATTAGATATTGACTCTGATTCACTAGGTATGTGAGGCTTTACATCACCTAGATAGTTTTCAGACAAGATTAATAAGGACACATCTACTAGACACAAACATTCTTCAGTAATTTATCTTGTATTTTGATTTCTGCAGCATCCTGAAATTGGGACTGAGCTAGAACTGCCTGAGAATTGGACAGGATAAGCATGAAGAAATTGGACTGAAACAAATTACTCAAGGGGAAAGGGTAGGTAAAGGCATAATTTATCAATACTCAAAGAAAGAAGCAAAAAATGTGTGCCTGCCAGAGTGCATATTCTCTGGAGTTTTACATGGAACCTGGGATTCCTAATTGCCATGACTTTGTCCACAATTAAACAATAATTTGGTCTTTTGGTGGTTAATTATTGTTGCTACCAGTCACTTTAATTTCTCACATGGCAGAAATTCCCATGAATCTAAATACTGTTACTCTGCTAGTGAAACATATGACATTCAGAGTCAACACAAGATGATGTTCTTCTTTTTTCAGCATGCCTAGTAATCACCAGAAGAAAGTTTGTGTACAGAGAAGATTTAAGTCAGGAGGCATATATCTGTTCATTGAAATGGATAAAGTAGAAAGGAAGGTGAATGGTCAGCTTTGTGCAGGAAGATGAAATACCAGGTGAAAGCACACTCATCTTAACCCTTTAAATCCCTCTCCAACCACAGCTGAACTCCCTTGCATCGAAACTTTGCAAAGCACCCTTCAAGGGAAACAAATTAAAGAGAAACCCGTAGTGTGTTCCAGTGGACATGAAATACCTGCTCTGGGGTTGGATTGGGGTTTTATATTGAAGGTGACTGCCTCATGTCATATTCCTACTTCATTTCTTGCAGATGCTGTGAGCAACTGCAGTATGGTACCAATTAGAAATGGAAAAATTGCACTTTCTGTAAAGTTTCTCTGCCTAGAGTCTGAACTGCAGAAGTGCTTAGGATGTGTGAGTTGTGTTCATGGCAATGGAAGCTGTGCTTCGTATATAATAGTGTAAGTACTCCCTGCATATTTAAAGGAAAAAATTTGGGGCCAGTTATTTTTCAAGTCAATTTTTATGCGTTTAGTTTAGATGCCTTCCATTTGCACAGAGAACAGCAACAGCACACTCTTATCTCAGAAAGATTTTCAGAAAAACTTTCTCAAAATCAGTCTAATCTAAATCTACTAATACATACCTGATTGAGTGAGGTCCCAGCTGAGAGCTTGTGAAGGAGATCCAGACCTAGCTACTACTGACTTCTGTTACTCTGAGGGTCTTTAGACCAAGCAGGGCTTGAACACCATGATTCCTAAATACTGTCTGCCAATGTTAAGCACAGTCACCTTATAATTCTGTCTTCAAAACACGTTTTGAAAATAAAGTAAGCCCTAGAAATGATGGGGTGAACATAAAAGTATTATATAACTAGTCATTAAATGGGCATTACCAATTTTGTGCACAGGAGGAGACATACATTTTGTGGAAAAAACCAGCATGTGAACATATCTCAATGTATATGTGAAATAAAATTAATGATGGATGATGAGGCATCCTTTTTATGACACTTAACTGGCAAGTGTTTGACCATATCATTTCAGTAGTGTTATTCTAATGTAAGTATGTGTGTGTAATTGAACTAAGGAATATTTTGCACATTTATTTCTGTTGATTTCAGCTGATTTGTGACTGGTTCTTATTAATTTCTCACTGGTTCCCAGTACATGATAATATGTTTTGCTGCAGTAACGCCTAAATTCTAGTGAATAAAACCTGTAACATATTCAGTGCAGAGGAAGTATGGCACATTTCGAGGAGTCAGCCCAGTCAGCTCAGATCACTTCTTGTGCATTAGCAACAAAAGTTCAGCTCAAAAGCTGTGTTGTAGCTCAGAATCTCTGAAGCGTGACAGACCATTCCCAATGCTTTCTAGTGACACCTTTTGGTGATAAACCCATAGTCTGTGACCTGACTGAATGCACAGACTTGTTCCTCTCTTTTCAGTTGGCATATTTTCCCCAGCAATGAGTCTATTTAAAGCAACTTTTAGTGGATGAAGAAGAAAACAAAAGAGAAAAAACAGTGTATAATTTAAATAAGAGTTGAACAGATTATGCAGTAGCAATGCAAAGTATAAGCAATCAGGATAAACTCTGAAAGTAAACCATTTGTAGACTAGGATTAATGACCTTGTACCACAGCTAGGATTACATCTGGCAAAGTTCAAACATAAAAAATTATCTTTAGATTTAAGACTTCAAATTTTAGAAAAAATTAAGTGATGAGCAAGACAGGGTTCACTGAAATATAAGAATCCAGGAGGAACACTGTTACAGTGGCCACACTGACAATTGAGGTTTGGAATAAAATGGTCCAGTCAGTTTTCAAGAAAAAAGTCAGTATAGCAGCACTACCATAAAATCCTTGCTTGGCCAGATAGAAATTAGTCTTTTCTATGCCCTATTTAATAAGATACACATCTGTACTTCAGTTGTAGTGTGATTGTTGCAGTTTAATTCTCTTAATTTTAGCCAGTGTGACACAATGACTGAAAAAGGAGCACTGGATTAATGTTTTAGGAGTTATTACTCATTTACATATCTGTTAACTCTTAGACTCTTGATTCAATATTTAAACTTATGAGGGGCTATGGGACTATTGTGATCATCTAGCTGGATTTCTTGCAGAACATTAACTTTAAGCCAATTAATTCATGTCTCAAAGCAGCAAACTGAGGTACATCTTTCAGAGCAAGTACCTTGCTATATTCCTTCTTCTTCTCACTTGTACATGTTCTTGTTACTTCCCTTGCTTTTTCTTCTGAAAAAAATATCTATGTCATCTGAAAACTCCTAGGAAAACCGCTTTTTCTTAAATTGCTCTCGAACCCCAGGTGTCCCTGCGTATAACAATCATAGATATGCTTACCTTTTGAACTTATTGCTCTGTACCAACTCTGACCAGTTACTGATACAGCAGTGATAATCATGCTCGTGCATTATACATAGACACGTTACACACAAATACTGTGATTCTGTGATATAGTTTGTCGTATGTACAGGAGGCAATAGTGAAGGTGGAGAGTTATCATGACCTATCAGGAATAGTTCTTCTAAGTGCTCCTGTTACTGCCACAGCCATAGAAATCTTACCAAAGGGGGTAATTTTACCTCAGTGACATAATGTTACAGAAGTCTTTATGTACCTTTCAGACTAGAACAGATGAACGACTGACATCTTTTTGTGCAGGCATGCAGGGGTGCTTCCAGGGATGCAAGAATCATTGTTGATATTAATTAGAATTAATCAGGATAGAAAGTGGATCTATTATTATCCTTTTCTTGTATGTGAGTGCCTCCTAAGGCACCAGCAGCAGCCAGTCTCTATAGGGAGATTGAATTGGGATACACAAATAATAATTTAGAAATATATTTATCTTTAAATATGTTAGGAGCCAGATCTGCTGGGAAAGAGAGAATAAAGCTGGTATGTAATACATTTTAAACTAATATATGGTTTTAAGACTTAATGAAATATGATTTTTCATCCTATGTCCAAACCATTCTGATCTTTCCTTTTATGTGTCAAACAGTGTTAATAAATTCCTAATGAATGCTCTGTAAAGAGTGCAACAAGAATTACAGCTGCCAACTATAGATACCCTGAGTATCTTTCAACTATAGATACCCTTTCAACTATAGATACCCTGAGTGAAGTGTAGTGAGGTACACTTTTCTCTGACTATTGGAGCACTGCAGTGTTGCAAGAGGAAAAGACAGGATTTATCCATGAAAATCAGATGTTACAGCAGCTGAAGAAAGAATGATAATGTGCATAATTAACCAAAGGTACCTCTCATACTTTCATCTCAAGATTTTTACGCATAGGGAGATTTTATGATGCAACCATGCATAACATCTGCAAATGACACAAGCAGTTCATATAAACAATGCTGATACTGAATTTATTGTAAGCAGGGCATGCTGAAATGAACAGCTGGAGTGATTCAAGAAATTACAGTAAATGGTTTCTGCCTTCTCTTCATTAACTTTTTTTTTTAATTTTTATGCACTATTTTATTTCATTACTTTGTACTTATTGAGTATTTTCATTAGACAATCTCAAAGTTCTGAGACTGAACAAACCTAAGAGAGGAAATCTATATTGTTTGGGGTTTTTTTTTGTTTTTTTTTTTTTTTTTTTTTTTTTTTAATAAACTCCAACTGAGACTGTGCTAATGACCAAATCAGTGGAAAAGCAGAGTCAGACTCACTGGGTATCTGGGCTGAGTGCATCTGGGCTCAGATATAACCACCTGCCTGGGATTATTTTAAAGGGCTTGCTACATTGAAGGCTTTTCTCATTTGAGTTATCCCTTTCTAAAGAACTTTCGGAAACACAGTCTAAGTCAGCTTAGCTAAAGGATGTTATGATTAAAACAAAAAAAAAAAAATCAAGGAAACTCATATTTAGGTGTTATTTTAACCACGTTTAGAAGTTACTATTATGCCACCTGAAATAGATATAGATATGGATATAGATGATATAGATATAGATATAGATGATATAGAGAGAAATATAAAATTAGGATCTAATGCAGTGCTCAAGTGCAACTTGGTACCTTGAAGGAATACTACCTTCTGAGTAGACAAATCTGAAATCAGAAGTTTTATCAAGCTTAACCCTCATCAGTGAACACACTCGTCTTGCTTATAACATTGGATTTTAAAGACAATATTCTCAGGTTAGACTTTAAGCTTATTCCATCCTCCCTTAAATTGGTCCTATAACAATAAGATACAGAAAATCAGGGATAAATTGCTGAAGAATGCTGCATAAATCCATAAAAATTATGCCTGAAATAAAGGAAATTTCTATGTATTAATGGAACCGTGAAGCTTATCCATGATGCTACCTACATTTTATGGATATATTTAAAAGCAAGATGAAAGAAAATAAATTGTCTTTCTGCAACCAAAAGAGAAATGCAGTTTACTGTTTGCACACTATAAGACAGTTAATGATTCCAGAAACTTAATGAATTATGAATACATACTTAGAATTATGGTACATCCAGAATTTCCTGACTTCTGTATTTTTTCCAGCATCAAATACTACAAGATCTTTAAAGAGGGTTAAGGCTTATTGTCTTGGAGATGTGAATAAGCCTCCAAACCTATGACAATCCATGATGCAGGGCCTATACAAAGTATGCAGGATCAGATGTTCTTAACCACTGCACCCCCTGGCAGGGGTGAGAGTTTAAATTTATGAGTATTTCCAAAGCAGGATATGTATATTCCTTAGGTATGACCAGGATATTACATTATTTTTCCCTCACACAAGGACACAAGCTTATGCCATACTTTTGTTGAACTCCTCTGGGGGAACAGTAAGTTGAAATTTGAAAGTTTTTCATTTGGACTATTTGTTGAACTCAACTGTGTTAGACTGGTAGTCCCCTGGCTTCCACTCTGTCCTGGCTTTATAAGCAAAGACAGGCACTGCTTCCTCCTTTGCTGTTCCTGTCAAGGAGGTGGTAAGAGAAGTCTGGTAGCTCTGCATTCAAAGTTACAATCTTTGGCAACGTTGTAAGACAAGAACTTGAATGCTGGTTTATGGAGCTGATCCTGAATATGAAAGCAGAAGCCTGGATTTTGGCATCTAGATTATTAATCCCTTTGTTTTAGATTTCAGATTTCCTGTGTAGTGTGGTGGGCAGCATGGCAGTCCAATAAATCATGTCATATTTATGCAACTGAGAAAAAGGCAATGCCTAATAAAAGTCTTAAATGTCACCTCTTTCCAGATCTAAAGGTTAAAGCCAAGTTCAAGTTGACAGCTCTGAGCACTGAGAAACAGCATCCTGTGTGCTACAGAACCAAAGCCTTGTTCAATTCTCACCTCACTTCCATTTAAAATCTTCCCATGTGTATTTATACAGTTACATGTGTATCTTACATTAAATTTAATGAGAAAACTATGTAGTTTGAAAATAACACTAATAGCATCCCTGGAGTTCTTTGTCAGCTTTTTTTTTGTTTTAAATTCTGAACTATTCCCTGAAGCCTGCTATTTCTCAAGAGCTTGAAATTTAACATTGATTTTAATCAAGCAATACTACCTCATAATTCCACAGAATTATTACTGTTTTCACTAAGACAGGTTTTTTGTGGAATAGTAATATTCAGACTCCATGGTTTAGATCCCTACCTTACTAACTGTTAGACAAAAAAATTTCTAAATGTGTTTCTATGGAGACCTGATAGAAAGAAGACACAATTTATAATCCTGATAAGTGTAAGTTTTTAGTTTCCAGTTCTACATAAAAATACTAGTTTAGATAAGCTTTTTCATTATTAAATGTTATTTTATTTTTATCTGACATTTAGTTTTTCATATACAGAGGAATGTTATGTTTGAAAAATATTAGACAACAAGAAGATGACACAACCAAAGATGTGTTAGGGTATGTTTTTCAAAAAAATCAGGGATTTATAAGTGTAGAAAGCATCAAGGCTTCTCTGACTGCAGAAAACAAAAAGTATTACAATTTAAATGACATCATAATGTTTTATTGACTCTTTAGTTATGCTTAATATCAATAATTCTTTTTCTTTAACTTTTCCTCCTAAATTACCCTGAATTTATCACAAGTTTTTTTTACAGAGAGCTTTATAAATCACTCCCATAAAAGAGAGATCTGTCAGTAGCATAGCCTCTACACAGCACCATTGTGCCAAGAGAATGTGGACTATATGCCTGTGATATTCAGAATCTTCCATTAAGATACATCATTCTTTAGAGTACGGTTGAAGAGAGAAAATGCAGAGAAAGAAAAAAACCCCAAAGATAGCACTTTTTCTAAAATAAAACAATATAGCAAGGACCTTTGGTTTGACCCTTTAATTTGGTCCATTGCCAACACCCTTGATTTCCTTTATCAGTTGAGCTGATCCACCCAATCAGGCTCATTTGGGACAGAGCCCAACAGATCTATGTGAGGTTAGGTTCAGTTCTGCTGGAAGAGTTAACTACAGATAGATTCAGCAATGCTGCACAAAGCCTACATCTATCAGTTTACCTGTACCCACACATGGAATGTGTCACTGGCTAATAGAGTAAAACATTTTGTTTTTTCTATTTATGGAATACCCTATGGAAAAGATGTGAGATTCATTATTCATTGTTCCTGTCATAGTGCAAAAGGAGAATTCCCACTGCAGGGCTGTCTGACTGCATGTCCTGGGCTCTGACTCTGCCTTCAGCAGATCTCCAGCTCTGATCTGGGTAAAACCAGCAGACATCACGTAAGTGATATATTCTGTTATGCATCATCAAGGAAAAGCATTTCTCTTACTTGTATTGGGCTTATTTATGCTTGGCTTTTATTCCTAGCCTGTTTAGTTCTTGCTTTGTTGTTTGATGTAAGTAAAACAATCTTTTTTAAAAAATAATAAAAGTTATATAATGTTATTCCACAAGGGGTAGAGAAGGGGAAAAAATCCACAGAACAAATTTTTTTTTGTCATAAAAATCAGGATTCTGTCAAATATATACTGGTACTTATAGTCTAGTTTTTGTATCTAAAATTATGAAATACATTGGATAAAGAAAAGTACAGAATGAAATTAATAAAAAAATTCAAAGAAAATGTTTAGTACAGAGAACCTTCATGTCTATAAAAAGCCTTACACTTCAATGCTAAAGATGACTCTTTTAATAAAGAGTAGTATTTTGCCTCCATTGTTTTTGAGGGATAATTGGTTCCTTCAAGAAGAATCCAGAATTCAGGATTCAGGAAGAATCCAGGTTCTTAGAATAATAGAAGTCATCAACATTCCTGAAGTGTGTGACTTCTAATAAGGCTGCATTAAGCATGTGCTGCTAATGTATATGGCTAACAAAACTCTTCATTAAATACTGGAATTCAGCATGTATTTTCTTTTAGGGTAGCGATTTAAACTGTGTGCTTTGAGTAAAAGCAAACACTTTGCCTGATATCGTATGCTGTGGCATGGAGGTGAACCTGCTTGCATCCCAGAGCTGTGTGCAGGCAGAAGGCTGGAGACTGGACATGTGGCTCTGTGCTGCCACAGGGCAGCGTTGCCAGTGAATTACAACCCATAGGATTGCATCAGCTGTACCACTGCTTAGAACCCTAAAGAAACAGTCCTTTTTGCTTTCTCTTATGCTCTTAAAATGACTTGCAGATGTGTTGGCAGTCACAGCTCTTGCTGAAGGCAGTTAGGGTTACAAGTGCTCCTCTCAAAGTGGTTAAAGATCAGATTTATGTAAAATGTAAATATTGCATAACAGAGCTGTCAGCCCATTCTGAAGTGAAAACAAGTGTAAGAGCTAACTAAAAGCTTTGGTTTGGTGTTTAGAACAGAACAACTACTATAGTTTTATTTGACTTTTTTTTTCCTTTGACATCTATTATTTTAACTGTGTCTATTTGATAATCTATATGACTTAACCTATACCATTCTTGAGTTAGTTTTATGGCTGTTACACCAGGTGCAGTTCTTTTGCCATGTCAGCAAGAGCTCAGAAATGGTTGTCTTGGTTGAGGACTGCAGTCAGCCCAATGAGGCAGCATTTCTGCTAATATGCTCTCGTAACTTTTTCTGTGAAGCCACGCAGGAATAGAATTGCTATTGCTTCCCAGAAAAAAAAAAAAAAAAAAAGCTGCCCAGCATGTCTGTGGCTGAAACTAGTCAACGGGTCCCTCTTTCCTACAGGCTATTTTTCCTTCCAAAAGTTATTTAGCCATAGGAAAAGATGACTTGTTCCCTCCAAGTCAGGTCAGAGTACAGTTCTGAAAAATGCTTTCCTGGGAAACCTCTCTTCTTCCAGGTACACTAATAAAATTTGTTTTTCGGCACATGTGTTTAGAAACTGGGGTGAGTAGGTTGTCTTTGGAAATTCAGAGTGGTCTATCCTTGAATAGTGTCATTAGGAGTCACTAAAGAGCATGTTAGCTGAGTTGACATGTGAGCTGAGTTACACTCTTCTATATTTTTATATATACCTTTAATTTCTAGATCCTAGATTTCCATAGCTAAAGAACTGGGCATTTAAATACAGCATTTACTATCAAGAAGACTTTTTATTTACATAAAGTAGACCTCACATATGGTAAGCTGTCCTGAAATATATGTCTGGAAAAATTTAGCGGTTTTTTGTAGGATTTAAAATTACATTCACATTTGAAGGTTTGACCCTGTCTTCATTTAATCAATTTCTGTTATCTATTAGAAATATCACTCTTTCAATCTTTGTACCATCCATGCTAAAGCAGATTGCTCCTTATCACTTATTTCTTATGCCCTTCTGTAGAATAAGAAGTGTTTTCAGGATGTAATTTTTCTTTGAATTGCATACAATAAAAGGAAAATAATAAAATCAGAATTCATAAACTTTCAGAAAGTACATAAATTAATTTGAACTAATAATTATTCCTAGGAAAAATTGTACTAATTTTACAGCATTATGCATGTCTTTTGCTTTTGTTGTGACTAAAGATGTGGCTGTGATATAAATTGTTTCTCTTTTAATTTAAAAGAGCATTACACTGTCCTGCAAAGGAGCTAGATACAGTTAGTGAGATGACACATTTTGTTGCCTTGATTGAGTATTTTAAAGTATACTCAAATGAGTATTTTAAAACCTCTTCAGCCAAACATCAGGTAAGCAGGGGGAAAAAAAGCCTTAGACAAAATATTAAAAGAAAAATCTTCAAAAGTAATATTTTATGAGGAAGATTGGTTCAAAGACAACATCAGGCTCCAAGACAAAACTGAGAGTCTTGGATTCAGTTCTTGCTCCAATGGGGGTTGTTTGTGTGGTTTAGTTGTTCAGCTTCTGTTTCCATTAGTGTGATCATAATATTTGATCTACCAGTATAAGAACCTTAAAATATAATTAACTCTCTCTTTAAGGCCACTTTTCCTATTGAATCATGGGAAGGGACCTATTACAACTGAAAATCAGATCTCTTTTTGTCTATTTTCTCTTTTCAAGAATAAAAAATGTAATGGAAAATGAACAGAGATGCGGCTTTGGAAAATCAATTATTTGGATCACCTCAGTGAAAGTTTGTTTGATTTTTAACAGAGGAGACCTGTGAAATACTGAGAATATTACAGGTGCTATGTTTATAGTTTCTTCATTCAATTTATCATTTTTTTTTTGGTGGGGTTTTTGTAGTACTTTTTAGGGGATGAGTATTGTAGAATTTTTAGGCCCATCAAAGGCAATAATTCCTTAGCATTTCTGAGATTTGGTTTTGGAAAAATAAACTGCTTGCTAGTGGAAAAATGAAACAACTGGCAGCAACAGTGTTTAGTTTTTTTGTTTTATTTTTTCCAGTTCACTAATACACTTAAAATATCAATGCATTGGGGTTTTTGTTAATATTTGATTGGGGTTTTTTGGTGCTGGTTTGTGGCTTTTTTGCTTGGACCAGAAGAATCTACTGTTTTCTAGTGTTCTTCTCTTTCATTTTGCTAATAAAAATCCCTGCCTTTTGTAGATGGCTGTTTCTTTCCTCTTACTAGAGTTCCCAATTGCCTAAAACTCAGCAATCAATTCTCTTAACATAACTGCACAGGAGATTCAACAGAATACAAGTAACCATAACTTGTTTTTCTTTATATCCCTTATTCCAAACCTGTTAATATCTAACTTTAGGGGAAGGTAAGGTGCAATCCATTGATAAGGAAGTCCTGTGCTCAGCTCTGGGATCCCTGCATAAGAACCTGGATCTGTTAGAGTGAGTCCAGAGGAGGACCACAAAGATGGCTGATGCACCTCTCTTATGAAGACAGGCTGAGAGAGTTGGGGTGTTCTTCTTGGCAAACAGAAGACTCTAGGGAGACCTTAAAGTGCCTTCCAGTACCTAAAGGAGACCAAGAAATCTGGAAAGGGATTTTTCACAAGGGCATGGAGTAACAAGGTAATGCTGTAAACTGAAACAGAGTAGGTTTAGATTAGATATTTAAAGGAAATTAATTACTCTGATATTAATTACTCTGGTGAGGGACTGGAACAGGCTGTCCAGAGAGGTTGTATCCCTGGAAGTGTTCAAGGTCAGGTTGAATGGGGCCCTGTGCAGCCTGATCTAGGGGGTGGCATCCCTGCCTGTGGAAGGTGGTGGGGTTTGAACTGGGTGACCTTTAAAAATCTCTCCAACCCAAACCATTCTATGATTTAAAACATAATAGTAAAAGGAGGAGATGTAAAAGATCACAGATAGTTTTGGCCATGGTCTCGCCTGCTTGGGTATTAAAAGAAGAATTGTAGTGGATATTAAAATCTCATGGACTTGCATTTTCTCATCTTGAGTTATTGAAAAATAATACAACTTTCAATAAAAGTGCTACTTTTTTATTATAACCTTAATACCTACCTTCATTCTGGCTTTTATTGTAACTTTTAAGGAATAAAAATGCCAAGTACATTCTTCAGTTAGTAGCAACTGATTCCTTGATGAGAAAATTCTTGGTGTTTAAAGCATCTGCCAAACATGTTCGCCCTACACTCTCTGCTGCTAATACACTATTGTTGGGCGTGTGCATGTGTGTAGGCATCTGTCTGTCTATCCAGACACAGATTATAGTGTATACCTTGGCATTTAAAATTTTATCAGTCCATGTGTTTCATATGAAATCCAAGAAATTACATGCCTCAGAAAACTTCATAAGGAAGAGGTATTTGACATAATACTGTTGTGACTTTTTGAGCATATCCAACAATTGACTACACCACTTAATTTTCTTCTCAGGTATTAATGTTGCATTTGATGTATTCCACACCACACCTGTTTCTTTGACATCAATAGAAATTATCAGTGTAAATTCAGTGAGAGCAAATTTAAATCTACTTACAGTTAAAGGTATAACCTGGCAATAGAATTTACAACATGAAAACCAAAACGTCAGTTGTATTATTTATCCCATTTAGCCTATTATTTGCCTACTTTACTGAGGCAAATAAGTGCATTGTTTAGTCATAAAATCACTCTCCTGCAGGTTTATTCTTCTTTAAATCGTATGTATTTTGTTGGGTTTTTTTTTTTTCATTATTAACTTATACTCAAGGCTCTAGTATTCTAATGTAATATTTTCTAAGGCAATTTAGGATTTCTAGTAACAATAGAGATTTTATGCTCCATATACCTAACAATATGAGTATCATTTTCAGTTACAGAATGGTCTGTAGGCAGCTGAAGGGGAATTCAGTCTATTCATTTACATGGACTCTGGATCAAGACCTTAACTTCTGAACAAGAAAGAAGATAAGTAAGATTGCTGGCAAAACTCCTTCATCAATTTGCCATTAATTTGTAGCTGGAGGTCATAACTTCACGGCTACATTCACATAGACAAATTGAAAGGTCAGTGTTTGAAAAAACACTTTTGCCAGTGGTTGCTTCACTGTGAGGCCTGTGACAGGAGTTATTTCCTATTCCAAATGTCTGCAAATGCCAAGTTTCCCAGGAAAAAGGCAATAACCAGTGAACATTGAATGTTTACGGGGAACTACTGTGTCTGGTGTCCCTTATTAAAATCAATTTTCTTTGAGCAAAATCTTTCTTGTCCAAGGGAGGCTAATTATAAATACATCTACAAGGACTTTAACGTATGTTTAACTGCTTACAAAATTTCTATTTCCAGTTAGAGTGAGAAAATTCACAGTGTTGTTAAAATTAAACATGCATGTATATCTCCTGAAAAATTCAGCAAAATCTGGAGAACAATAGTTTCTATTAAGTTTTGGTTGACCAAGAACCATGTGCTTTTGGATAGTTTAAGAAATCCTCTTTTTTAGAGTTTGATTCTTAAAGGAAAAAAACCCAAACAAACAAACCAGATTTCCAATTGACTTGCAGGTTTCCTTCTGTTCTACTCATTCCTCCTGCCACTCTATTTTTTTTAAAAAAATCAGAGAATTAAACTCGGGGTTGGGGGGGAGGGGCGTTGGTTTGTTTGTTTGGGGTTTTTTGTAATTTGATTGGAATTCAGGTTTCTGTTCACATGCTTGCAAATTAAAACATGATAGTTATCACCGTTAGCTAAATGTGACAACAAGATTTTAGCTCATTTTTTTAAGAACCTTTTTGATGACCTGATTGTCTAATGTGACCATTACAATGTGGTTTTCCTAAAAGCCTAGCAGTGGTATGCATGAGAGATGAAAGCCTTGGCTGCTGTAGTGTATCTTGTTATAATAATGTCTACTGAAATACTTGCTATAGTTTTTACACATGCATCTCTCCTCTGCAGCTTATCCCATAAATGGTTCAGTTGTCCCTGTCTCAGCTCCCTGATAACCTGAAAGTTTAAATGAACACAGAAGATGCACAGTGGAACAGAAAATACAGGCTCTGCATTCTTACAAAGTCACGAGAAAAGTAAGTAAATGAAAGAGTTATATTCTTAAACACACTTTCTCACAACATGCAGCTGGTAACTCTGAGGTAGCATATGCCTCATATGACAGTGAATATCTTTATTTGTGGATGTAAAGAACAGGACAGCTCAAACACAGAAAAGAGAGTTCACAAAAGCACTGCCACTATGCTGATAGTCCCTCTAGGAGGAAGGACAACACAATCCAAGTGATGTTCAGGAGCCTCTTCAAGTTAGTGGGTAACTACAGGAAAAGTTAACAAGCCTCAGGGAAATTAATCATTTCAATTATGTCCATACCAACTCAAGAGGCCCTGAAAAACAGTAATATTTTAAAATGCAAGGGATACAGAACTTGGGATAAATTTGGGAAACTCTTTCATTCACACAGAAAGTGATGTGTATGAGGTTTGAAAGTTAAATTGAAAGACCATGTCAAAAAAAAAATTATGGTGACAGAGGAGAACCCTGGACAGAGGGAGCAGCAAAGCAACCAGATAACTTTCTGAACAGCAAACAAGTTTTTAACATCATAAAATGAATGTTATTAAACTAAGATAGTTTATCAACAGTGTTTCTTGTCAGTATTTTTTTCCTGCTTTTCCTTTCATGCAGGATTAAGAACTGGGGCAAAAAGACGTGTAAGAAAGACATAAAATGGACAAATATTCTTTCTGTGAACTTTGCAAAATACCATGAATTATGACATAGAAAATCATCACAGAACTAAATAATTCCCTGCCACTTTTGCACAGGCTGCATTGTTAACTCTTAAAAAAAAAAAATCCAAAACCAAACAACTATTGGAAATAAACATCAATGTGATGAAGAATGTAGAGATCACTTATATCAGCAAATTCTAGGCTTTATTCCAGTCAAATTTTGTACTGTGAGGAAACTTATTCAGGCAAATCTCTATTTACCACTATGTTGGAAGTAGAATTAGGCAAAATTAAACAAAATATGAACTGATTCTTTCATTATTTTTTTTTTTTTTTTCCTTCTAGTTCTTCCAGGTACATTGCCACCTTTTACTTAAAGAAATTGGTGGTCAGAGCTAAACCACTTATTTCACAGATTGGTATGAAGATACAAGCAGTGTAATCAGGGAGGACATAATAAACAGAAAAGGAAAAGGAAAGTCAGTTCTATTTTGCAGCCAGATTCTTACATGTAGGAAATGTAAAAGATCCATCACATTTTTCAATGTTGAATTTCCTTCTCTAATAGCACCGATGGTCAGAGATTTCATTCTGCATAGGAAATGAGGAATTGCTCACTTCTTCCTTGCTTACTTAAGATTGCACAGAATTTCCTGAAATATAAATATTGAAATATCTAAATTCATAACTAAGGGCCTATGATTGCCCCTAACTTCCAAGAAGATATGTGTCATAGGAGACCTGTTTGTGACATGGAGGAAGGCCAGCAGCAGTCTTGCCCTGTAAAATGTTCTGGAACACTTCACACTTGTATCAATTGACATTAATCCTCTGTCTGTACAAGAAATATCACAACCATGTGGGAAACGTTTACTGGCCCAAGCAGCAAAGAATTTGAGAATACCATACCCCTTGTGTCAGTGACTGATGATATTTATGTTAGTGGGAGGAAAACCAGGCATTAAATCAAGAGATATTATGCAAATTTCATTTTGCTGTATATTTGGCCTTCTTATGAAGTTATTTATAGGTATAATTTACTTAACCAGTGCTTCTGTGTCTGGCTCCTGTTTCAAGAATTCATCAAAAATTCATCATCTGGTCTGTTCAATAATATATACTTTAAAATGGAAAGCAACCAACTATAAATGACATAGGAGGGAAAGAAAACTCATGCTGCTATATATTCATTTTTAATGGATATGAATCACATAAGTGAGGGCAGATAAAATAAACAGGAATACTGGTTTGCAAGATAGTAAACAGCAAGAGTTAAAACATGTTTCTCTTTCATAATTTCTGAATTTCTCCATTAATGAAGTTTAATGGAGGGAGGGAGTTTTACTGCACTCATCAGGAATCCTAACTTCAGATCATTCTGCCACCCTGAAAATTGTATTGCATTGCATGGATCTCTGCTTGGTATAAAGGGCCTTGATGTTTGTGTCCATGAAAAACTTATAGGGAGGTTTTGACTCTTGAGAATCATTTCTTCTGAACTGGTAGCTACAGCTTTGCTGCAAAGGTCCAGTCCTGCTTTTCCAACTTGGTCCTAGGCAACATCACAGAAATGGTGACAGGATTTGGATACACAGTTTAGTGTTGATCTTTCTATACCCCCACTACCTGAAAGAAGAATCTTCACTGAAAACAGCACAAATGTTGCTGTGAACAGTGAACGGGGTGGGTTTCCAGACCTACAGTTTTTGGGCATGTATCTAGCAAGTATTGAGTAAGAGGAGACAGAACCAAACAAATGGGGAAATAGGATTTGGAAAAAACCTTCTTGCATAACCTTTGATTCATCTTACAATAAAACCATGTTCATGTCATTGTTGGTGACAAGAAGATGTGTGTAATCCTTGTGGGAATTCTGTTGGTGAGTCTTAATCACTTCTCCCTGCAGGCTAGTGAAGGGCTCATGTCAGCTGGCAGAGTGCAGACAGTGACGCTCAAACAAAAACTTCTTAAAGCCTTGCTGGTAAGAGTTCTTATTTTGATTCCAGTTACTGTCAAAAGAAGCACAAAATCCCCAGGCATTTCTTGAAGTAATGAAGTGGAAGATTTCTCCCAGAGGAAGATGGACAAAGTTAGAGAGACACGTATTACCTTGTATTAGCAGTGCCAGGGTCCCAGGAGAGTACTATGCAGAGCTTTCCAATGAACCTCTGAAAGTGCAGCAGGTAATTGCATGTCAGAGAGTCTTGTAAAATGCTGAGATGGACAGAAAGGCTCCTTGTGAAGGTAACTAGCATCTTTATGCTTGGAAGAAATTAGGTTATTCTACTTTATTGATCCCTGATCAAAAGATTTATAAATGCCATACATAAACATTTGTCAAAGCATTCAAGCTCAGTTGTGATGCAGAATTGAGAGTCACATTTCCAGCTGAGATTTCTTGTGGTGAAATCCGAGTATGGTTGTCCTCCTTGCTGTTCTAGACCAACATAAAGATGTGAGCCCCATGGTCTGAGGGAGTTCTAAGCTAACATGTGAAACTGGACCCTTCCTGCTTTGGTTTCCTTCTTGCTTCCAGAGTCCAAGTCAGTATTTCGGCTGCTTCAAAGCCACTTATGTTTATTCCAAATGGAAGAAATATTCACCCTTGTCTCTTTTACCTCTTTTCTCAAATTTTTCTGAGATGGACACAGACTCTGAGGAACTGTGAAACCTCCCTTTTGCCAATCAACAAATAGGTCTGATAATTTCAGCTGCATTTCTAAGTCATAAATTAGGTAAATGTATATACTTCTCCATGGACAATTTTAAGTATAGCATGGGCTGTTGACACAAAAGTTTGGGATTGGCTGAATTAGAGAACAGAAATAATTAGTACAGAAATAATCAGAACTGAAATGAGAAATACCATCCTGTTGGACCTCAGCACAAAACTTGAGTATGGCTTTTCTAGTCTCCTTTATATGCAGTTGCATAGGTGAGCTAGTTTAACTTGTTTATAGAACTGGAGTACAGGAAGTAGGGAGTTAATAGTAGAATCAAATATTTCAAGTTTTTAGGTGATGAAGAGTAGAAATTATATTTTGAATAGCTAAATATACCTCAGGGGCATACTCTTGATGGAAAGACAATCCCCAAAGAGTTATTTCGCCACAGAATTATATAGTGAGCTATTAGACTGACTTCAGGAAAAGTTGTAAATGCAGTGCTAAACAAGACTTCTTACCAGTATTTTAAGAAACCTTTAATATTGATCTCTGGAGTGTAGCGGGTTTTACCATCTGTAGTATTTCTGGACTGTTTCATTTTCATTCTGTTCCTGGATCTTCTCTTTAAGTTCTGGGGAAGTATTTGCAGCAGTTTCAAAGTTCAGACAAAGAAAGGTCTGTTCCTCAAAGGAAAAGTAATCCTTTGTGTTATGGAGACAAAAACATACAATAAAGTTCCTAACACTTTGTTACTTCATCCTTCCCCATGCCCTTTATTGGGGTGGATTTTGGAAAGTAACAACAGTAATGAAGAGTGCATCAGATTCTTAATTTGAGTGCTACATAAATTGGTCATTTTTTCATATAAAATCAATGAATCTACTGTCTTCCCAGGACACCTGAAAATAACAGTCTTTGTCGATTTTTATTGCTATCTCATTATATTGTTACCTTATTGCTCTTGCAATCTTACATGCTCTTTTTCATTGACATTTCATTTGTAGTGGTTACCCACAATGTAAGATTTGCAATTAAATGATACGGAATGAGTCAATGCCTTCAGAAGAAAATGTAGCTGATAGCATGCTTCTTATTGTGTGTGTGATAAGTATTTTTATTAGAATTATATTGCAGATTCCTCCTCACCCCCATTCTCGTTAATAAATCAGAATAATTATGGGTGAATACAAGACAAAATATTTCTTTATCTTCTCTTGTAAGATAATTGTTCATGATGGTAAAAACAGATGATTTGCATGTTTGCATAACAAAATGCAAATGATGCCAGACTGAGTGCAGAGGGAGAGCAACGACAGCAGCGCACAGGGGTGCACAGGCACACTGGGTAGGCTGGGCTAAGTCAGAAAGCCATGGAAATACCAGTGTTCCAATGCAAGAGCTGAACTCCAGCTCTGCTGCAGTGGTTATGTGTACATTTTAAGAAGCATTTAATAGAGTATGAAAGTGAAACTGCCCACAGATTGGCTTTCCACAATTGATGGTGGGGGGCACAAAAATCCCTTTGTTTGGCTTTGTACATTTCATCAGAATAATTAATGGGCCTGACAATTTAATTCTGTGTAATCATATTCTTGTAAGCAACTCTACAACTCCTCATTTATCAAATTCTGCAGGATAAGCAGAAATGATGCAAAAATAGGCACAAAAAACCCTGGGCTCCACTGGGTGCTGAAGTACCTGAAATTTCAAGAAAAAAAGGAAAATCCATAATATATAAGTATGAAAAGTAGACTGTTCCCCCATCTTTAAGGTAAAGATTTTTTTCTGCACATGTGAAAGATGAGAAAGTAAATTGGACCCTTCCTGTGCTTCAGATTACTGGTGAGCAAAAATCATGAAGAATAGCAGGAGTTAGGGGATGTTATGGGATGATGTGGCTAGTATGAACCCCTAGGAAAGGTCTATCTCTTTGAAGCCACTATTGCCATTCCTGATGACACTTTTCCAGTTGAGAGACCAAACACTTACCAAACAGGAAGTCTAGAGAATTTCTCTAACCAGATCCAGTTTTCTAAAGTCCCCTCAAGTAAAGTGTACAGTTACTGTACGCTTTTATAAAAGTGACTTAAGCGCTTTGGAGGTTAATGATTAATGAAAGACAGTGGGCCATGTAGTCTAAAAAGGATTGATTAATGATAATTTATTATACCAGGGTTTTAAAAAACTGTTTTATATTGTATTTGACTATCCATAAACACAAGTGCTGCATCACATTGGGTATAAGAGTTGTTCTTACCATATGGCACCCTGATGCCATGCATTTCCTTTGAAGGTACAGTACTAATATTCAAGCCCCAATTACCTATAATTAATTTTAGTTCTTACCAAAATTTTCTATAGCATTCATTTATCTTCCAAGGGATAAGGCATTAGCATGCAGAGTTCACAAAAGAGATTTGGTCTGCTGTTATTTCCAACCTTATGAAAGGATGGAAAGTGATAGAATTATAGAATATCCAGAGCTGGAAGAAACCCAAGAGGATCATCAAATCCAACTCTTAGCCCTGCACAGGACATCCCAAGAGTCATGCCATGTGCCTGAGAGCATTGAACAAACAAACTCTGTCAGGCTGGTGTGGTGACCACTTCTCTGGGGAGCCCAATCCAATCCCCCACCACCCTCTGGGTAAAGAACCTTTTCCTAATATCCAGCCTAAATCTCTCCTCACAGAGCTTCAGGCCACTCCCAAGTCCACTTATTTCTACTCAGATCTGGTGTCTCTGCCAGTTGTTAGCAGTGACTCTCAAGTAAAGTGGCAGATTCTATGGCATTTCAGATTTGAGGAAGATGTCACAAGTTTCTGACAGCATTGTGTGTTTGGAGTGACAGCTCTATGAGACCCTGGGGCAACCTATTTTGACTCACTACTGTTTGCAAGTGTTGGGTTTTTGGGGGGCTTTTTCTGGTGGTTCTTTTTTTATTGTTTGTATTGTTCATTAGTTTGGTTCTGTTTCAAAAGAAGCATAAAACTAGTTTCATGTTTCCAGGACATTAGATCATACCAATAAGTTTTTGTCTTGCCTTTTCTGTCTTTTTATTCACTTTTGTTTTTATTAACCAGGAGTGCAAATATTTTAACAGCACAGAGGTTCTTATTCCAAATTTCCTTTAAGCAAAAGCAATAAATTACATTTTGTAATAAAATCATGCTAAATACAGATTATACTCTAACTCTGCATTCTTCCTTTTTTAGATTTCTATTCTTTTATCATTTTCATTCTCTGCTGGAACACTGCCTACACATTATAGAGGGTGTGCTTATCCAAGCTATGCATATTTTTCACTGACATTCTAGGACGCAGTTTATCTACTTGGTGAATGTTAATGCACACCTGGAACTAAACAGCTCCTTTTCAGAAGAAGCCTAAGAAAGACTTATGAGGTTCCATCCCTCTCTACTCTATGTCAGTACCAGAACTCTCAGATTTGTTTGTACTCCAGTGGTTTCACACTGCTCTCCTGTTTAATCCTCTCCACAGATCCCAATTTCACTGCACAAGTTATTTAGTCTTGTCTCGGGTTTTTATACGATGTTGTTGTTGTCCTTCCCGAGAGTGTAAAAGTCTTTTGCCCAGCACTGAGATAGAAGGAAAAAACCGAGAGCCGTCTCCTCTGCTTCTTCAAGGCTGTTTATTTTTCTCTTATCAGTACAATTTCTTGTCTGACCCACAGAGATCTGTTCAGCAGGTCAGCTCACGGGGAATGGACCTAGCCCCAAAGGTGAGGATTATCTTTATACTACCAACTACGTAATCAGTATTTATAATTCTTCACCAATAACTATTATCTATGTTAGAAGGTCAGATTCTCTTCTAAGCCAACTATAATGTGCCACCTCACAGCAGAACATGGAGACAAGGAAGAAGAAGGAAGAAACCCAAAAGCCATGTGCTTCCTCCATCTTGTCATCACCTGCTTACCATCCTAAAATCCCCATATATCTAAAATTCTCACCCTGTGATAAAACTATGCACTATTCTACTATTTAATACACACTCTTAAATACCCTGCTTCATTTCAGAGCTTAAAAGCCCTTTTTCCATGAACAAAGGTTAAAAACACTGTTTCAGAGATTCTAAAATCTCTCAAACATGCAAAGAGAAATTCCTCATATTTCCAGACTCCGACAGTCTTGTAGGGACAGTGCTCAAACTGATATATTCTTGTACTAGGCCTGTACATGTAGCTTTGCTGCAGAAGGATTTACTGCTGGACTTTGAGAACACAGCTAACAAGGCAGGTACAGGCTGGTTTCCAGGAACCAGCACATCACTCTGGATCAAATTGCAAAAACTGAAAAGTATGAATTCTAGGAGAAAAGATCTTATTCAGAGGCAAGTGAACATAACTTCCAGAATCTGAGACATCTTTGAGATGATAATCCCTAAGCATCTGGCTGTCCTTGTCCTTCCTCAACATAAATATACGATTCCTGCTCCATCAGTGGCTGTCACAAGTGTCAGAGCACTGACCACACTTGCCTCCCCCTGGCTTTGGCTGCCTGGACCTAGCAGGCGCAGAAGTAAAGGTGCCAGTGTCAAGCCTCAAACACTTGGAGAATGCTCTGCCAAGAAGCCTTGTGAGAGCTTTTTCTCCTTGTTTTCAGGCCCTTGCCCCATCCTTTGTTCAGGGACTGCTGTTGAGCTGTGGTGCAGCCTTCTCTGTGAATGTTCTTTCATCTCCCTTGCTCTGATCCTCTTTTGTGGTTTAATCCCAGCTGGCAATTGAACACCATGCAGCTTCTTGCTCTTTTCCTCTCCATTGGGATGGGGAAGAGAATCAGAAGGATAAAAGTAAGAACATTTGTGGGTTGAAATAAAGACAGTTTAATAGGCAAAGCAAAGAAAGGAATTACTTCACTGCTTCCAATGGGGAGGCAGGTGTTCTGCCAGTCCTAGGGAAGCAGGTCTCTGTCACATATAATGTCTACTTGGGAAAACAAACTCTATCACTACAAATCTTCCCTCTATCTTCTTCCCCCAGATTTATTTGAGGAGCATGACATCATCTGGCATGGAATATTCCTTTAGTCAGTTGGAGTCAGCTGTCCCAGCTGTGTCCTAATAACTACTATGAAGAAAATTAACTATACCCAGTCAAAACCAGCAGAACACCATGATTCACTGATGACTTTCTGGCTTGTCCTCAGATCTGCCTCATCTCTGTGCACTAGATGGATTATGACTGGACTATTGAATGATCTTGCCTATCATCCAAGACCTGCTCTCTATGCCTAGACACAGTAGGCTTGTTCCTCAATCCCCGCTCCCTCTGGTATGGAGCAGTACCTGCCCTTGCTGCTCCTTGACTATTAAAAAGAAAAACTGTCCATGTGTACCCAGAGGGGGCACCTGGGTTTTGAAAGTTCTTACATCATTTATTAGCCTTTGTTGCCTTTAGTCTCTGCCAGTCATTTCCATCTCCCATTCAGATGGCTTCCTGTAACATGCAGCATATGGGAATCTACACCATTTATACACAGAAGCAGACTGTCTGACAGGCATATAGGTGCAATTAATGAGAAGCATGTAAAGTTTACCATCAGTAAAATGTCATCATCTGCCTTCTCTGTGACAAATCCAACAGCAGATTTGTGACTCCAGGCTGATTCTATAGTGCTAAGGGATCCAGGCTTCCTGCTGGTGCTGCTCCTGCCCCGGAGAGGGAAACTGGAGGGGTGTGGTGTGAGCTCACCCTATGGCACAGATATCAGTTTCTCACCAGATCCTCCAATGACAATTTGATTTTTGTTTTTGTTTTTGTTTTGGTTTTTGTTTGTTTGTTTGTTTGTTTTGTTTTGTTTTGTTTTGTTTGTTTGTTTGTTTGTTTTCTTTTCCTTGAAGCTCATTCTTTCTTGCTAAACATCCCCTGTGTCAGGGAAGTTGGTACTAGATGATCTGGAAGGTCCTTTCCAACCCACACATTCTATGTTTCCACTACCACCTTCAGTGACCAGTAGCCAAATTGGAACAGAATAATTCTTACTGGAGGTTTAAGACCTAGGGAGAAAACTATGGTGGAAAACTCTGAGACTTTTGCTGCCTACAGTCTAAAAATGTGTAGGTTCTAATTCTCATTCCTTATGCATAAGGAAAGTTGCTACTTCCTCAATCCTCATACAAGAACACTCACACACAGCACTCTGCCACCCTGCCCCAATTCTTCAGGGAAATCTACAATTGAAGTTGTGCCTGTGAGGAGTTGGACTAGGATGAAAAAGAAGAAATTTGTTGTTCAGAGGTCCCTGTCACAGGATTTCTTTAAAAATCTATTATTTAGGATTATAATCAATTGAATATTTTGGAGGAGGGGGGTTGGCTCCATTAGCAAATAAAAAAAATTTTTTTTTTTTTCAAATTTAGTTCTTGGGGTGTTGTGGCATCTGTCACAAGTCATTTCATCCTACAACATAAATACCACTCCCAAATAATTTTTATCCTTCCTAGACTGTGTAGATATAATTAAATGCTTTCTGCCATCATCAGAACCTGTTTCTCCTCTCACAGCAGGACCTGTGCATTCTAAAATGGAACATCTCTAGGAAAATGCTTCAGCCTGTTATGGTTTGGAAGAATTACTGCACACTCTTTTTTTTTTTTTTTTTTTTTTTTTTGGTGCTTGCAAGTTAGAGGACAATGGCTTAGAGAATGAGGATTGGGAAAACATGTTGTGGGAACAGTTGGCACCAAAAAAAGACACAGTCAGTGAAGTAGGGATCTAACATCATAGCTAATCATATCAAGAGCTGATGATAGACTTCAGTTCATCACATACTGCTGAAGTTTGGTAATTACACTGAAATAGTTGAGCAGTAGTAGCATTGACATAGGTCAGAAAATACTATTTTAGTCTCCTTGCATGTACGTTAAATTTAATTCAAAACATCAAAACATTTTTTAAAGTCTAGCAAAGGCTTTGGAGAAGCCTCATAATGGTTTTAACTAGTTAATATGAAAACATATTTAATTGAAGTGCTATCTCAGGTAGAAAAGAACTGCAGCCAGCAGGAGGACACAATGTGTTCAGTTTCCATGGAAATTTACTGAAAGGAAAAGGAAAGGTAAGCCCTTTGTCTAGAAATAAGTTAGTAAAATATTCTTTAAAACACAGTAAAGTCAACTAGTTTGCTATTAAAAATAAATGCAACAGAAATTTTCTAACTCTTTGTCTGTAATAATAAGCAGCAGAATTAATGCCTCTTCTTTCACCTCTAATTTCTAAAAGCAAGGCAAGGGTTCAACACTGTACCTGTTAATAAGTTTGCTTAGTAACAGGTGCAGTCTGCTGAGTGAACCAAAGCTGTCTTTACCAAAGTCCTATTTTTAGAATGATCACTGCCCTCTGCAAGCTCATCTATGATTTCACTGGTTAAATCCAAACATTACCTGACCTGAAAAGAGTCAAAATGATGATTTTTATGATTGCATCTACCAATATAAATGAGGGGGTTATGAGGTTTTTTATTGATAATCATTTTGTAGTGGTGATATTTGGGGTTGTTTAAAAAAATTCAGGAGTCCTTAGTTTGAGAGTGGAAACAAGTGATTTTAAGTAAAGGACATAATTGCTGCTTGAATATATTAACAAAAGGGGGGTTTTGTTATTTAATTGTAATCAGCAATATATGTTTGTTTGTATACAGTATTCAGTATTGTGTATTTGTATCAGTATTCAGACTGTTTATTTGGGCTTTTTTATTGTTTTTCTGGAATACCCTAAGGGAGTCAGAATGAAGTCTTTTTCAAACAGGGTCTGCATCAGCTTGACTGTTAGTCAGCATAATTCAGAAATATAAATATCTTCTTAGTAAGTTAAACAGCATTAATCCAAATGCAAATGCCAAATTCCATAAGCAAAATCTGTAAGAGGTGATTAATAAAACTCAGTTTAATTTCAGTGAATCACAGTCCTTCTGAAGTCACCTCTGCTGCCTGCTGGCTGTACATTAAATTGCACATCTAATAGAAATCAGCCAGTGTCTTTTGTGACACTGATATATTTTAAAGGTAAATTCTTCTCATTGTAACCTTGCTGAATGAAAGACTTATCATGAAATTTTCATCCTTTGCTCAAGTGTTTGTGAAGCAAACAGGTAATTCCTGGTGTCCCTAAGTCCATGGTTGTACAAGTAGTACAAGCCTTCCTTCATTATTTCTTTCATTACTGAAGCCAAGCAATCATTTCTGCTCTATTTTCATTTCAACCTACTGATTTCCAGAAAGGCTCACATGTGATAAACGTCATAATTTCAGCTGTTAATGTTAACTCTTACTGCTTTGTCTGCTAAAGGTTTGTTTGCCTCTCATTTTCTATCATGTAAATGGTGATTCAGTCATATGGGACAATGTTAACATAAATCCATAGTAAATAATTAGATCTATAACATTCTTGCAGAGATGTTGCCATTTAAGTTAGCTATACTGGAAGTATACAAGGTTCTGATATTTATGTAGTAATTATCTTTTGCTTTTAGGGTCTGATCCAGATTCCACTGAAGTTAATGTAATTCATTCACTATTATGCCAAAAGCAGTTGGCTTAAGCCTTCAGGGGTGAACTTATTCAAAAAATAATAATAATAATAAAAAATTAAAGCATCGTTTTGCTTTTATATTAAAGTAGTATTATATTAAGGAGATAATTAGGCTTGATAAAACATTATGAGTTTGGCATTCAAATGTAAGAACCATTTCAGAATAAGAATTCTATTTAGAAGATACACAAGATCATTGTTAGTCAAAGTAAAATAGTGCTAGGTCAGAAGAAAGAGTTGAGAATTTGGCTGACTTACTTGTTTTTCATCTTTTGGAAGGCACTGGGGCTTGTGCTAAAACAATCTCTGTTTACCTGAAAAATACTTTCATACAAACCTTTATTTATACAAACTTTGTGACTGGACCTTTTCTTTTAGTCATACAGCACTTACAATATGAAGTAGATATAATAATGAATATCAAACTGTTAGCATGTGTACCACATAACAGCCTTGTGAATCTGTGAAAGCATGGAGTATCCCTCATGGAATGACAAAAAAAGGCATTTTATTTCATATACTTCCCAATCCTGGAATAAACTGCTGTGCAATTGCATGGCATTTGGCAAACAAGAAGCACAGTCCCTACAATGCTGAGGATGTCTTAGTTATGATGCTACTATTTTTGATCATCCAGAATGTGTGTGTCATATTTATTCCTGAAATGCTTCCTCTGAAGATCTAAACTGCTATTTTAATTACCTAATGCAAATCCCCCCCCCCCCCCCCAATCAAAAACACAAACAAACTAACCTCTCAGATGCAGATAATGAGAACAAATCAATAATACCATTGTAAAACAGTACTACCTTCGGGAGACAGCTGCACAAGTAAATAGGTCCATTTGTTTTGAAATCCTTCCTGAACATCATGACTCATCTTCTGGTTCTATTTTGAGCTCTGTCGTGTGTGTGTGTGGCTGAGGTCACACAAGCCAGTAATCCAAGCAACTGAAGCAGTGTGTGTTGTCAAAAAGAATAGTTTATTGCATGGATTTGCTGTATAGAAATGTCTTTTCATGCTCTGCCTGTTCATAAAAGGATATGAGCAATAATCTACCTTGTCTGCAACAACTTAAATCTTCTTACTCCAGTATTGGAACAAGCTTCAGATTCCTTCTCTAGCTAATATCGAATCCAGTCCTTTATTTTCAGGGAAATCAGGTAAAACCAGTTAAGTGGTTTTTTGATTTCATCTGGAAAAGAAGTGTGGGACTGAGATATAATAATATCTCAGAGAAATAATATATATTTAAAGTAGAAATAGATTTCTAGGTTTAGATAGTAGCTTTTGCTGTAATAATGCCCTCAGGAGACTAAAAATGTCTCTTTTTATGCATTCATCCTCTAATTAGGAAAAGTCAATATGTATGTAGCTGATGAAAAGCATGACCATGAGTGCTTTTTTAGCTCGGGTGTTAAATTTGAGAGCTGCAAAGACTGCAGAACATTAATGTTCACTGTCTGGGACATCTGCATGGAGATGTCAGGCTGGGGCACGTTCAGGGCACACGATGAGTCATCTGTGGCTGGCAGAGAGTGCTGCTCAGCAGGGTGAGCAAACCCCCCTGGCCAGAGCCTCACCCGCCTGGAGAGAGCTGATGTGTCAGGGAAGGAGGAAGAAGGGACACCCACCATTCACATAGAAAATGCTGTGTTTTGTCCAGTTTTTAAGATTTTCATTTGCCCTTTTGAGAGCTGGGAATACTGGTGTACTTTAATACAAACCCCTTGATGAAATGACGATAGGCTCTTAAAGACAGTGAGAATAAAGATCCACTAGTTTCAACAGAATACTGTCACTGTGCACTCACCACTTCAAAGCAATCTTTGGGTTTAGATTTGACAGTGTTGGGATTTCAGGGACAATATTTTGTTACAAACACAAAGAAAATAAAGTCTGGGAACCGTACTATGCAGGAAAAATTCTGGGGTGGTTTTTGTCTGTCTGAATCCTAACTTTCAAAAAACACTTGGTTGGCAGTTTGGTTTGGGGATTTTTCTGCTGTTGCTGCTGATTATCTATTTAAATTTTGACTTTTTTTTTTTTTTTTTCCCACAAAATCCCAAAGCCTTTCACAGAATAGAGAACTACTACATTTTCTAGCTTAATTAGGATGGGGATGGGTGTTTTTTAAAACACGAAGATTTCAAGATCCATTAAGGGGCTTCATCACACTCTGAAAAAAAAATCATCTCTAGATTTAATTCTTTTCACCAGCGTCCTGGAAATAATATCTAATGGGAAGAAAGTTATCTTATCCCTGAAACATCAGGCCCAGCACTTCATTTGCTTTCTGGCCTGTTGGCTCTCTCACCATTTCATCCAGGACATGCTGTAATGGGCATCCCAAAACTACCTCAGCAAAGCTTTGAAAAAACAGAAATTATTGGCAAGTAGCAGTAAAATAACCAGTATAAGCTTTATGAAGAGCTTTGAACACAAGTGCATCTGGATGCTTTGGGGTCAGCAGATAACGTTGACAAAAAGGTATTTTTCGAATAATAGCATAAAGTTCTGTATGTGTCTTTTTCTCTTACTAGATATAAACAGTATGCTTTGTGGTGGATGGCTTTAAAACCCTGCAAGATCTTTTCAGACTAACTAATAAAGCAAGTGAAGAAAAAATGTTCATATTTTTCTAATCAATGGTCCAGAGAAGAGGTTTAACCATTTCTTGAAGGAAAGCTGATATTTGCAAAATGGTTATGCTTCACATAAACTCCCATCTCTGCCACATGCAAGTGAATGTATCAGTGCTGTGTCTTCCAAATTCTGTGTAATTTTTCTCATACATAGCTGTTACAAGACACTCTAGTATCTTGACTAGTTCTGGTAAGAAACTTATCAAGGAGTCTAAAGAGACAACAAAACCTAATGGATTCTAATTAAAACAACATATGTTATCAAACTAGAGGTATTAAACATACCCATGTTCATTCACCTGGATCGAGGTGACCTCAGCAGCATACACAGTAACATTCTAAGAAGGGATATGTGCAGAATATCAAATTGCATATTGTTGTCTTCATATTGTGGCTGTAGTACTGAGATTACATGCTAATGTAATGGTACATCTGGTACATGGTACATCTGTCTTACATCAAGTCAGTTGGATAACTCCTTTCACGTGTAGAAACTCATTGGCTTGTGGGTCAACTTGCTATGCTTCTCCAAAATGTAGTCTTCACTGCAAAATGATTGGCTTGCATCAGTGAATCCTGATTTAAAATAAAAAAAATTAGAAAGAATATACTTCTTCCAAGGTACAAAAAAAAATATAAATTACCTTGCCTAAATTCGATGTTTACCAGGTCCAAGATGTACAGACCAACTTGTGTCTATGGCTCACATATAAAAAGCTCTTATAAGGCAAGCCAGTAGGAGCTTTTGCTTTGGCATTTGGTGAGGATTTATTTGAGTCCATACCATAATGCTTGCCTACATCATGGCAAAGCTCTGTCATTTTAATTAACGCAAATCATAGACAAGTTTCAACACATGACAATGAGCAATGGAAGCATAAACTGCTGTTGTTGGTTATTGCCCTCTACTATGGAAATTTGGAAGCTGCAGTATAAAGGAATCTGCTGAATTCTATGAGAAAGTTAAATAGTAGAGGGGGTTTTTTTCAGAAATATTGGATGTTAGTTAATAGGTTCACTTTTCTCTCAAGGGAGAATAGATTTTTCTTTTGTAAAGATTTCCTTTATTTCCTCACAGTGTTCAGAACTATAAATTTCATACAAGGCACTTGGTTGGAATTTACAAATTACTATAGCCTTTTATTGTATTTTATGCACTTATCAAACTAGAATGGCTACTGTAACTGAAGTAATATAGTAGTCATTTTCTAAGCAATTTGATTTAAGGAAATCTAATGCCTGATAACTTCTTACAGAATTGGGCATTGATATGCCTTCAACTACCTTCAACTCACTTTTGGGAAATTTCCAGTCTCAGGCAGTTACAATTTGAAAAGTCCTTTAACAATTTTAAAGTTTTTCAAAAATATATATTTCCTCTTCTGCACTATCCAAAGCTCTGGGTGCTATTAACACACCGTGTTTCTCCCACCTTGCCCCACATGAGGAGCTGCAGTGGTAGTCCCCAACAGCACAGCTGTGCCTTTGTTCCACACTGCTGATGGCAAGTGAAGTTTCCAAGCTTGCCATGGGCCTCCACACCACTCTCATCCTTCTGATGTGTGACTTTTATTCCAGTACACTTAAAGCTATTTCTTGAGATGGATTTGTGCTAAAAATAAGGACGATTGAACCCAAATGTGCCAGAACTCTATAGGTTTGATTTGCAGGGAACATGCCTTTCTGCACTGCCAACTTTGTGATTTTAAGATGAAGTCTCCTGACATTTGCTGTTTAAGTAAATGACCTGTGTCCTGAAGATTGGTGATTGTAAGACTGTCTACTTTCATTTAGGTGAAATCTCTAGGCCTGTAACTGCATGGCAAAGTTTGAAAAGTTATTCTGAGTCCGCTTTACATTTTAAGAAACAAAGACAGAAGCCTTCAAATCAAAATGTGACTTAGGATTCATGACTGTTTGGGGTTTTTTCTTAATAAGACTGCTTTTTATCTGGTGGAGTTAAGGGCTCTTTTGAGGCTCTGGATTTCTTATTTTCATTTTGGATTGCAGCATAGTTTCTAAACACAGACCTTTGCCACTTGGCAAAAGAGCGCATTGCCTCTATTCTCGTTTTTGTCACTGTGGTCAGTGAAACAACAGTGGCAACTGCTGAAAATTTTTTTGAAGATCAATTAGGTCACTACTTCTTATTAAATAAGCTTGTGATTATAAGAGTTGGCATAAAATATGGATTAACCAACTCACCCAGTGATCCCTTTGTGAAAATCAATGACAGATGTTTCAGAAACTGAATTTAATGAAAATGCATTAGGTTTGTCAAATTAGCCCTATTCTCTTGACAAAAAATACTCTATTTATAGCAATGTAAGTATTTTTAAGTACAAAAAGCTAGGATACAGATGTCTGACAGAAAAACAAAAAGAGTAAGGTGTTAGAAGGAAAGGAAAACAGAATATCCAAGTAGTTCTCTTCAGCAGTATCAATATCAGAGAGCTCATTAACATGGAGAAGTCAGAACTCTTGCTGCTGACACAAGGAAAAGAGAGGCTGCCATACTGCAATAAAATAAATTTTTGCTCCAAGTGATTTTTTTAGCTGGAGATGTTTTACTACTTCACAGAAATAAAGCAGTGGGAAGTGCAAAATACCACGCTATATAAACACTCTCCAGCTATAGTGACTTTTTACAGACTCCCTGTAATAATTTTCTACAACTTCCCTCATCCTAATAACTAAACTTTGAATGCCACAAGTTGGTGGGGGGTGTCTCCTGGATGGGGAAAGGGGCAGAAAGGGGCAGCCTGCTCTAAAAAAGTCAAAGAAGGAAAATTCCGAGTTTGGACAGAATTCCTCTATCAGAGTTGTAAACCAGAATGAAATTAGTTTGAAGAATGCCTGCGCATTTGGCTTTGCAGGTTAACCCTTAGGACCATTAACTGACAGAGAAAAAAAGGTGTTTTGTTTAAGATGCATGCTCCATGGAGATATGTGAGTGTATTACACCATCCCTGAATTTTAAAGATAATTATTATATTTATAAACACCAAACCAGATAAAAGTAGGTTTTCCACTTTAATATCAGTTCCTTACTTCCTAAGTTACAAGGCTGGAAAATTTCATCTCTGATATCATTCTAGCCCTCTAATCATGATGTTTTAGAATACAACATAGATTTTTTGGGGTTAGGATCTTACATTTGAGTTACTATTACTTCTTTTTCAAGCCAACACTGAGGCTTTATCTCCTCCAGTGCTTTGTCCCAGCTCCAGGCAGCATGTCATGGCAAAGCTTTCCTTGTATTGGCAACAAGTCCACACTGCTAAAGGGTAGCAAGGGGATTATTCTGTTTCAACCACTGTCATTCTAAGCTTACCCTGAATTTCCTTGCCTTCCTGCAGACTCCAGGAACAGCAGGGTTTCTCAGCCTCACCAGTAGCTGGCTGCCACTTTATAATACTCAGAGGGTTTTCAAACAGTATATTCAACAAGTACGAACAGCCTCATTTTAGTATTAAATTACTGCTAGCTGGTAGCTGGACAGTGACCAAGCCATGGGAATGAAGGAAAGACATAGACCTAGCAGTTCATGAGTTTCTCCTTCATCTTGTCAGATGATTTCTTGGGTTTTTTAAGCAATCATTAAGGAAGTGTATGATGCAACACAATGCAACATAAATATTTCTTCCTCATAAAGTTTCAATCTTCACCAACCAATCTTCAATAACCACTCATTGAACTCAGTAGACTGTAAGCAGCAGAAGTAAATGCAGATTTTATAGTCTAGCTGTAACAGTGTTTGTCATATAGTAGAAAATCACTTAGAAATGGTTTTTCCATGAGCCTTCTGTCTCGGAGTGCAGAAGGTTTAGCATTTGCACAGGGTGGGTTAGTAGGCTTTCTAAGTCAGACCTATGTTCTTATTCCATTAAAAATCAAAATAGGTTGGAGGTTTTTCTTCTTCCCATTTATAATTATTTTCACCTTTTCATTTTGAAAGCTTTTTCTTCATATTTCCTGTGTGATTTTCCCCTTCTTCTATTTACTTCCCTCTTTTTCTTCTCCCTTTCCTGTGTAATTCAAGTTTTGATTATCTATCTTGTTCCTACAATGGACTTAAACTGTAATTGGAGAAAAATATTTGCTCACTTCTCATAAATAGAAAATGGCCCTGAAGCATGCATACTACCAGTGACCAGAAAATAATTGAAATGGTAAGAAATGTAAATATGGAGATAAGACACTCCTGGATGTCCTTATAGGTGGGACAAGGAAAGTTTTCTAAGGAAAACTCTCATTGCACTGTTGAGAATAAAATGTTTAAACATTAATATTCAAGAAATGTTGGCCATGGGAAAGGAAATATTTGGTGAATCAAACAGTAGATCTAAAGAGTGTATTGGTGCAATATTTTTTCATGAAGCATAACATTTTAAGAAGAGAGAGTCTGCACCTGGGACATCTCACCAGCACTGCCCTTTGATCCTCTTTCCCCAGTCACCACTTACTTGCTCAGTCTGGATACAGCATTGTGCAAAAGTAAGAAAAAAATTGTGCTCACTATGCCAGAACAACCAGTTCACCAGAAATTCAAGGGAAAATTATGAGGAAGGAAAAGAAGGAAGGAGCTCAGGATTTAAAAGGAACTGATTTTCAAAGGGACAAGTGGAATAGTAATATCAGCATTCCTTACTGTTAATGAGCAGTGGTCAGCAGGCTGATTTAAAAGAACTATTTTTCTAAAATCACTTTTACAGCTAGGAAGGGACTGCTATGTATGAATTTACACTTACCTTTTAAATATGCTGCTAATCCTACAACACACATATAAGGAAGTCTTGTTTCACCATTTGAATAAAAAAGACGGGGCTTCAGTAAATTATTATAAAGTCACAATATCTTTGTCTCGGCTGATTCTTTAGGTAACTTTGTCTCAACTGATCCCTGTTTTATAACCAGAAAATAGAATTTTTAGTGTATTAGAAATGCGTTTGTCTTATTTGCTCCTTTATTTTCAAAAAAGATCTTAGTGTACTCTGCATGAATAAATATGAAAGCTACAGAAAAACAATGTGGTTTTCCAACAGAAGTCATAAATATTAAATTCTGCAGAAAGAAGCCACTAATTCTAACATTCAAAAAAAAAATTGGCACTGAAAGATACTGGATGTTTTCTCATGAAGGCAGGTCCTTGTTACTTACAGACCTGGTGCTGAACCAGTGTAAAACTTTATGAGGGATATTTTTAAAAACTCCTGGTGGAACTGAAGAGCAAAGGTGACTAAACTGCAAAGTGTTCACATGGACTGGAAAAGTGAACAGCTCACACAGGACTCTGCAGCAATACCAGCACTGCCTTTGTAACCCAGGAAAGACAGAGCCACTGGGGACATCATTATGCAGGGGTTACTATTCAACAGCTTCACAACATCTTATAAAGCAGAAGCAAAACAAAACTATGGCAGATCTCTAGGACCTCAGCACAGTTGGCATTGCCTCAAAAATAGGTAATCTTTGCTTTCCCAATCCCCTAAGAGATCAATTATGGAATTCTCTTGAATAATAAAACATAAGTCAAATTTCAGTCTCAGCTGTTATCTTACCTTATATTTAAATTCAGTCCTCAGAAAACCTAGCTTATGGCTAAGGCAGTGGGGCACAGAGGGTCAGAAAAGTTTATAGCCTATAGTTTATTATTTTTATATAGC
Source organism: Certhia americana (assembly GCA_018697195.1). Lineage (NCBI taxonomy): Eukaryota > Metazoa > Chordata > Aves > Passeriformes > Certhiidae > Certhia > Certhia americana. The sequence goes on from CM031858.1 coordinate 30,434,356, forward strand.
TTATAGTGCCCTAACTTGGCATGAATTTCATAGGTACCTTGCAAAGAAATGCCTTAAAAATGTCTGTTTACAGTGACAGTGTTGTTACTGGTTTAGGGCACATAATTTCCATCCCATCGTTTTTAGATGATCTAGCTGTGCTGCTGCAGGGTGGTTTCGTGAGGAGTCCTAGGCTGGCAATGGCTCTTGGGGTGTTCTCACTGAGGCAGTGGCAGTGCTTCCCACTGCCCACACTCCACTTCTGCCCTGGGCCATCTGGCATGGGCTACACCAGCACCACATCACCCAACCTGCAGCTTCCCTCAGGAAGGAGCATTTACACATTAATTGCAGCTCTAGGACAAGCTTTTAACTGGTACTATTTTTTTGTAGTTGATACATTTGCTTATTTTTAAACTCCCACAACAAGAATTCCTTTCCCTGCAGGACTTCCAGATTCCTGGTTCTACCTCCATCTTTTCCCAAATGGTTAGTGCTGGAGCATGCTGGTTGTCCATTTAACAGTGAGGCAGTGCCTGAGAAGTGGGACAGCACTTTCTGCATCCCTTGACACATGGAGCTTTTCCCTCACTCTGCTGTTCTGACATAGTAAGATAGCATGCAGTGTCTCCTACTAATTTTGCAAGCAATATATTTTAGAAACAGCTCCTGGCCAGGAGTTATTTAGAGTGAGAAGGCCGAATCGGAAATCACGCACCTGTGTTTTTCCAAACATTCCCCTTTTCTTGTAAAATCCCTTTGCAGAATGGCTGGGCTGACACATAGTTTTCTAAAGGACAATAGTACCCATTGCATGTTTGCAGGCCTTGATTTCTGTTCCTTTCTTTCCGTTCTTTCTTTTCTTTCTTTTCTTAATCTTTATCTTTCTTTTCTTTTCTTTCGTTCTTTCTTTTTTCTTTCTGTCTTTTCTTTCGTATCTTTTTTCTTTCTTTCTTTCTTTCCTTTCTTTCTTTCTTATCTCAACTTTCGTTCTTTCTTTCTTCTTTCGTTCTTTCTTTCTTTCTGTCTTTTAATCTCTTTTCTTATCTTTGCCGTTCTTTTCTTTCTTTCTTTCTTGTCTTTCTTTCTTTCTTTGTCCTTTCTTTTCTTTCTTTCTTCCTTCCTTCCTTCCTTCCTTCCTTCCTCTCACCTTACCGCACCTTTCCGCACCTTCCCACCGTTCCGCCCGCTCCGCACCTGTTCCTCACCTTCCGCACCTGCCCGCACCTTCCGCATTACCTTTCCTCACCCTTCCCACCTTCCCACCTTCCCTACCTTCCTTCCCTCACTCTTTCTTTCTCTCTTTCTCTCTTTCTCTCTTTCTCTCTTTCTCTCTTTCTCTCTTTCTCTCTTTCTCTCTTTCTCTCTTTCTTTCTTCCTTGCTTGCTTTCTCTCTTTCTCTCTTTCTTTCTCTCTTTCTCTCTTTCTTTTTGAGGGAGGGTTTGTATTTACCTCAACGGAAGAGAGAAAATACTGTCGGTCACAAGCCCTGTTACCATGCAGCAGCTGGGCTGGGAGGAACAACAAGGGCTCCCTGCCCCAACTCCATGGGCACCTGGACTCCAGCTCATGCCCAGGCACAAATCCTTCAGAGCCAGGGGTGTGTGGAATTATCAGGTTTTTTGAAACTGAAACTGAAAACTACAGCTACTAAGTTAATCACCATAAATCTCATAAAGTTTTAGAGAAATTTTCTAGATGCCGTATAGATGTATGTGGAGGTGTTGCATTAAAAAGCAGATTGACTATTTAGACCACTTTTATTAGTAATGCTTTACCAAAACACTGTTTGAAGATTTTGATAATTAAAGCAAGTCAGATCATGCAGAATATCAGGATGGTATTTGAAAGGTTAACATTCAATATTGAGACTACCAGAAACATCTCAGCCAGAACTGACAGTTTTATAACATCCTAGAAAATATACCTTTACTTTGCTCAGCACCACTTCAAAGTCTTCATACATCAGTCATCCCAGAAGGAAAATTTGAACACTATTGTTTTGTCTAAACAAAACAAGTCTGTTCCAATAAACTTTCTGTCCAAAATTAATTGGGCTAAAATAACATGACGGAATCAATGTGTTCTTAATATTGGTATGATATTCTCTTGGTTTTGTTTGCTTCTATACACTGGCAAACATTTATGGAATGTGGAGTATTGGAAGTTCCATGGGTTTGGAGCCTATAGATAAATTCAGTAATATAAAAATACATGTGATTTATGACCAGTGTTTGAAATAATACTTCAGAAGAATTGGTAAAGGTCAAATTCTTATATGTCCCCATTACATCTTGAGTTCTATGGAAAATGGCAGTATATGTTGCTGAACTCCCAGTGTGCTATATATGGGTCCACTTGTGTCATTGCACAAATCTTTCAAACTTATCACAGAGCAAATAATTTTTCTGGAGGTCACTGCGGTTTATGAGGAAGCTATGCCAATTCCAACCAGCCAATATTAAGCTCAACAGAGTGCAAGGCATTTTCTTTTGCATTACAGCTGAAATCTCATAACCACCTCTATCCAAAAGAAATATGAGCTTTTAACAGCTTTGAGGCAAAACCTCATAATAATAACTTTTTTTATGTAGCATTTTTCATTTCAGGATTGCACGAAGCACCTTGATTCATGGAATTGCTTGTGAGCTTAGAGAAATCATTACTTTGGCCTCCTGCAAAACACAGACCTTTAGTTCTACAGCATCTTGTAACTTGGGACCACTGTCATAACCTTGAAAAAACCCCCATCAGACAGGTTATATCAGACTTATTTTGAAAAGAAGGAAATTGTGGTATTCAGTTATCTGGCTGGCTCTCAGAACACACAGCAAGAAGTGACAGTGCTGAAAATAAATTGAGCTTAATCTTGGAATTACTTGTTTTACCAGCTGTGAATTTTTTTTCATGACATGCATTCCATTTGAGCACAGTCTCTTCTTTAAGTCTCGAGGACTTGTGTAAACAGAACCCACTGTCTCAAATTGAAAGGTTAAAAGCAGTGATGGAAACATACTGTTAATATGTTAATAATTTTGGGGTTTCATTTTGGGATTTCAAGTCACAAGGTAACATAGAGGAGGTCCAGTTTCTCTTCTTCATATGCCAATAACAAGCCCAGTGGTGATGCAAAGTCATAAGGAGTGCTTTAAGGAGATTTTACTACATTTCTTTACCATGCAAAAATGATGAAATAGTAATAAAAAGAATTAAATAAAAAGGCAGCAAAAGAATTTGGAGATTTAGCATTGTTTTTTTTCCATGCTAGTAAAGGGCACTTGCTTCTGTTTTCATGAAGCGCTAATGAGTAGAGCTGTGTGGATAAAGATGGAGCAATTCAAACACAGTAGTCAGCACAAAAGGGAAATTCCTTTAAAAAATTTCTAATGGGAATGATTAAATTATAGTTTCTTTTTATCTACAAGAATGACTTTCTGAGATGCAGGGTAAGATATGTTATCCAAAGTTAAGATCAATGTAACATGGTTAACAGATCCAATTTATGGCTAAATTAAGGTTACTCAATTTTCACTTGGTATAGGAAAAAAGAATATTAACATCAACTCAAGTTGCATGTACATCTTTTAGACTTGGTTTTAGATGCTAGGGCTGATAGCTATACCAAATATTTAATAAGCCTAACTCTGCCAAATTCTTATTTTAAGCCTTTATTTATAAGTTTCTGTACAGTCTTTCTTAAAAGAGTTCCACGAATGGGTTTTTAGAGATTCTTTTTTAATCTACCTTTCTTTTTTAACACTAATTTTAGATTTTGTTACTTCATCAAATTACAGGATTTTAAATATCTGATGCCAGTGCTAAGTCTAGGGCTTGTAGGGCGCATAATTTCCTACATTAAAGTCTTCACACTTTTGGTAGAAATATTATTTCATTAATATGAACCTGCTTTTTTCTTTAAATCAGTACCAAAGTGATCCACTTAATTATGAAAGATAATTTCTTTCTCTAGAAGTGCAATATAGCCTTTTATCTATTTAGAAGTCTGAGAAATGTTTGTTATGCTTCAAGTCAGGTCCTGAGTATTGACTGAAAAACTCCATCCTGTTAAAGGATGTCTTTCATTGTAGCACTAAGTAGATGAAAGGGGTGTTCAGACAGGGTCACCTTGGTGTGTAGCTGGTTTCTCATCATTCCGGAAGAGACTTCTCCAGCTTTACTAAAAAAGCCAAGGAAGCAAAATAAAATTATCCATTTCTTCACCTTGCACACTTAAAGTCACTTGAGATCAGTGTCCTGTCTTTTATCATAGCAATATATATTGTTGCACACTCAACCAGAGGAATTTGTTAAGATTTTTCACCTGACTTGTAGAAATAATTAGTGGCTTTCATATTACATTAATGGCATTTCTTTCAAGATGATTCTATGCTAAATTCAAGCTCAAGTACACACATCATTGATCCTTAAGCAAAGACGTTCCTGATTTCCCACAGATTCAATGATGTTCGGATGCTTGGGAAATGGTAGTATATTCTTATGTTTTTTCAGAGTTTAGGAGTTCAAATTTTTCTTAGTTAGTGCTGTATTGATTTTAGCTGCTAAGTGACCTATGATTATGGGTTTATTTTCTAACACTGGAGGGAAGAATGACTTTCTCTGTATCAATTTTCTTTTTTTACCCTAATGGCTAGGAAACCATGAAAATTTGAGTTAAACTGTGTCAGTGAGATTTTAGGGACAAAATTTTTGCTGCAAAGTATTCGGTTTATTTTCAAGGATGAGATGCAACACAGCAACATGACTTCAAACTACTGAGTTCTTTCATCTACAGTCTGCATTCTTTGCTAGTACTCTCGGAAAACAACAAACATGCTAAAAACAATGAAAGCTTTAATTTCAGCACTGAAGAAATGTATGCTGGAAACTATTTATTCCAGGCAACATGGTGAATTTTACATTTACCACCTGAAAAAGAAAATAATTTGAAGCATACCTTTGTGGCTTACTGTGGCTATAAAATGACAAATTTAACAAATTAGAACATTGGCACAGAACAACCTCTATGCAGCTGAAGAACTATCATTAATGGAAGGGAGAATCCATTAAATAACATATTGCTTTATGCAGGGTCTTTGATAATCTGACTGGAAAAATGATCTACTATAGACAACAAACCTGAAGAACACAGATGTATTTCATATTTTGCACAAAAGCACAGGAGAATTGTTCTTATTATCTGGTATGGCCACAGCCATCACTTGGCCTGCAGCATACTGCCAGTCCTGCAGTTGGGGTTTTCATTAAAAACTCTTCCCCAAGCTATTCAGCATCCCACAGTGAAGGGCAAGGACATCACCCAGATCTGAATCTTGTACTGCTAAATTTTCCCACCTTTACTTTTCTTGCTGCTACTGTCATAATGCTATTTCTGCCTTATAGAATTACAGGATAGCGCTAGAAGATTTGCTGATCAGCAACAGGATGAAAAAAAAAACCCTTCCTAAGGTTTCTCCCCCACTTCTGAAATACTGGATTATCAAATCTAATCCAGAATACCCAGGATTTCTTTTGTAAGGAAATGGGCTGCCTTTGAGTCATGAAAGCATGGAACAGGCAATATTACTCAGATTTCCTGGTCTGAATTATGATATCTCTGGCTTTGTACCCAAAGTTTCCTACTTCTTACCTGAATGTCCAATGTACAAGAAAAACAATATCTGTGATAGCTCAGCAGTTTTGACTAAAAAACGTTTTCTGCAACTTGAAAAATTCTTCCTAATGAAAATTGTTGAGCTTGATACCCACAGTGTTTCATACCAAGTAACATAATAACTGCAGCTTGTTCTGCAGTTTCATTGTCCCTGCAGAAGTCTTGAATAATACAGAGTTGGGGGTTGACAGATTTTTTTTTTTTCTGTATTTTTTGTAAGGGGGTTGGGGGAGTGGTTTTGGGGTTTTTTTTAGCTTCAGGTTTTATTTTATTTTTGGTCTTATTATGCATAGGCACTCTGGAAAAGATTGAAGTATCCCATAAGACTCTGTCTCTTGCAAAAATAGATTCTTCCATTCTTGTACAGATGCCCATCATATTGGAGAAACAAGCTGGTTTTTGTGGTCCTTGGACCTCAGCTTTGATCTCTCTCCCAGAGCTCACTTCTAGACTGTTCAGACCAGTATGGAGAATGAGTATAAACTGTCAGGAATATTTCCTGGGGAATGCAATGCAACTTTCTGTGCTCATTTCATAACTGTGCAGGACATCCAAGTGCTAACTTTACACATCTATGACTGAGACTAACTCAGCATCTCCCAGTGGCATGTAACCAACTAATTGATCGGAAATCTTACATGATATCAAAATGTCCCTAAGGCATGCAATAGAGCTTTTAAAGCTCTTTGTGTGTCCATGCCAGTTCTGGTCACAACCCGCCCCATAACTGTGCCATGACATGCCAGCACTGCTAAAGGAGTTTCTCTGTGTAGAGATTATCTGAGCTATAAAAGAGATGTGAAAATAGAAAGATGTGAATGACAGTGATCAAAGAAGATGCTAAATATGAAAATTAGCCAGAGATTAAGAAAACCTGATTAAAACATGAAAATGGCACCTATTTATTGCCTGCATTACTGAGGAGCTAGTCTTCCTTGTATCCTATGGTTGCTGTTCTTTGTGGCATCTAGGAAATCCATATGAACACATCCAGACATATCAGATATATGATATTTATAATATGAATATATTTGCCTCACAGAGGAACTAAAAATGTCGTAGTTGGTCATCTGAGAGACTGCAGATGTATGAGTACAGATAGAGCAGTCCACGGGAATAATTATGTGCAATAATATCTCATTCTTCAAAAAAACCAGCCAGTGGTCTTGCAAAAAACCTATATTGCAACCCTTGATTCCTTTTTCTTAATATCGCATCTGGAAAATCAGAAGAACAACCAGCTCTAAAGTTCTTTTGAAAAGATGTTGAAGAAACGATTTTTCCCTTTCCCTGCCTAAACTCTTCCGCGTTATCTGGGAAAGTGCTTTCCGAAAGTCTTTTCCTAACCACTCAAATTGCCTGCTTATATTATGAGTACAGCTTTGGAAAACAGCAAATTTAGTTATTGGATTAGAGGCAAGTGTATGTTCACTCCAGAGTGTCTTTGCTCATTTTAAATAATTAAAAGGATGGTCAATACATTTTGCAGATTCATATGTCATGTAAATATCCTATTGTGGAAAAACAGGATTGGAAGGCATCTTAAAAGGCTAATCCCATCAACCCCATTCCTTTACTTTAGGATGGGGTTAGTCAGGTGTGTGGCATTTTAAAAGTGGAGATCTCACACCCTGAGCAGTGGGTTCTTCAATGGAAGGTTATTCCTGATAATGAACTCCCTTGTTTTCTACACAGCAGGCTCACCCAGGTGTTCTGACTGCTCCTGCCTTAGTAATATATTCCAGAACACTGCATTACAATAAAACTGAGCAATGATCAGTAGGAGATGCATCAATTTTTAAATTATGTACTCTTTAGTATGGATATATTTTTTTTGCTGGTAGGATCACTGGTGCAAATGGAATGTGAGGGGACTGATAGTATCCTTTAATTTTTATTTTTTTTTTAATTAAGATACAATTGAAAAATAGATCATGGAAAAATAAATGTAGCATTTAAGGATTTCTGCTGGTAATGCGATAGCTCAGAAAATTGCAGTACTCTAATTGTATTTTTTAATAATCAAGCAGAATTTCAGTTTTTCAAATAATTGATGCTGGCAATAGTCATATCTTCCCTAAAACAGTACATTCAATATGTACAAACCCAATTAGAATCACATCAAATCAAACTAGACAGAATTTTTTTTGTAGTTTTTGAAAACCTTTCCATTAAATTTTTTGCAGAGTGAAGGCTGAAAAACTTAATGGAACATACTAGTTTGACAACTAGTGATTTTTATCAGGCAAAATGGCTTTTATATAATACCCAAATATTTTACCTGTTATTCTTTTTCTGAACCCATGGTAAATGCTTCTGCAAGGTTGATTTTTCACACATTCACTTTGGAGTTAAAAATCAATTTTTCATTTAATAAATTATTAGAAACAGAACATGATAATTTAAGGTTGATATACAGGGATACATAAATACTTCATTGTAGTGAATACTACAGATCTGATGGTAAAGAGTCAATTTTCCAAAGCATTTTAAGTATGAGCACAAAAATGTTTGATTTCATTGGAAATTAAGCTGAACTGAATTTGCTTAACACACTTGTAATTCGTTTAGTACCCATTTTGCCATGAGGAAAATAAAACTTGCCATTTAGCTTGACTCACTTTGTCAAGAGCAAAGGCAAATAGTTTGTTTCCTGCAACTTTCTACCATTATGCTTCTTCTCTAGAATGAGAGGAAAAGCTGCTGAAGGGAAAGAAATCCATGACATCTGAAATGTCAAGAGTGGGATATTCAGCCTGTGCATCTGGTAACTGTAGAGATGAGGAAACAGCCAGAGCTGTCCTCGTGCCAGTACTGCCAGTGCAGAATGGGCAAACAATTACTTTCCCAGGCCTTAGTCTGACAGGGATATTGAAAATTTCAAGGCACTTCTCTGATCAGGCTTCCTATCTGGCCTCAGGTACATCAGTTTTCCAACCATAAAATAAAGATGAGCCTAACTCCCCATTCTTTCAAGTGCTGGGAAAAGATGTATGCTCAAGAAAGACTTCATGGATAATCTGAAAGGTTTCAAAAATGTTCAGTATGATGCTTTTTAAAAGCTTAATACTGGGTGAAAATTTAACCTATCTGAAAACTTTCTGAAGACTTACTGTTAGTTGGATCTTTTAAGGAAGGAATATACCAAAAATTGGAAGAATAGTAATTAGATTTTAATTGTAATTTAACCCACTGAAGAACAGTAAATGGCTTCATGGCACCAATATAATGTTATCAGAGTGGCCCAAACCACAGATTCTGATCAAGTTTTTAGCAGACTAAACACTTAAATTGCCAAATTTTAAAAGAACACTTTCTGAAACACAATCCTTTAAAATGTTTTAAATTGGTGATTCAAGAACAGACAGTTCAAGTCATTAGTGTATCTTGAAAATCTCAGACTTGGCTTAAGGGCAGATCACCATATTTTGATGAATCCATTCAAAGATCTCCTTACAAACTCCCTTCAGAAGTGTGGGATGTGATAGTTAATGTAAGCAATTTCTACAGCGGAAGTCATGGGGATAGGTTTCAGCTTAGACACAAATTCTGGTACAGTTAAAGATCTGAAAAATGAGTACAGAAGAGAAGGGCTGGCTCAGTGCTAACCTTGTGCAATTAAATCAATACTGTAATACAGACCCCCGAGCTGAGGCAGCACCAGCCTTCCTGTGCAGCCCTACTTACTGCATGCTGCAGTGCATTGTTTGAATCCTGCCTTTACCATCACAGGAAACAATTTAAAAATAGAAATTAGGTGCTGTGGTTACCTTGGTCTTGCTCTTGGGAAAGGGAGGACATTACAGACATCAGAGAAAGATCTTATTCTTTCCTTCTAAAGGTGCTGGGTGAGAAACATCTTGTGTGAGCTATGACAGCTGTATCTTGACACTGTACTGGTAAAACTCTCATCTTTTTCAATTTTTTGGCAAGTTTAGGTGCCCAAAAGTAGGATCAGACCTGCATACTTGATGCAGAATGCAATAAAATGCCTTTTGGCTCCAGGATCCCAAAATTTTTCCAGCACTTTTAGAAATAATTCTGTGCTTTAGTTTATTGTGGTTCAGTTACTGATCAAACAAAATTATTAGGTGGGCTCAAAAGACTTTTTTTCTAGATAAAACTAATAACTTTAAAAAAACCACCAACAGAATAAAAGAAAAACCCAAAGCCAGAAACATGTATTTTATGTTCCTTATTTTCAATTTTTGAAAGATATTTTTCTTTAATGAATGTCTAAATAAGACAATTTGCTTCTGTTTAGAAAATGTCAGAAATATTTTGATACTTCAGGAGGTTTTTTATTACCCCTCATTGTTGTTTTTCCTGAAGTCCTCCTGAATTTTTTCTTTATCTTATCCAAAAATTTTGAATAAATCAGAGAGGGGAAGATTTCTCTGTCAAAATGATTTTGCTTAGTAAATCCCCCATCTTAAAGATGTGCCTATCTGTATTCAATGGTCTATTTAAAATGTGTGTGTGTGTATTCAGTCCAGTCTTTAGAATTATAATCAGCTTAATACCACTATTAAGCAAAAAATCGCTGTCAAAACTGATTCCATTGTTGGCAGTCCTGCTGAGCAGCTCAAAGACTGAATGGACTGTGGGGCTAATTAGGCATCTGGAATGGGATCATTTCTTTTCTGCAAAGCTTTGCTCATCAGAAAAACGCTAGGAAGGATGATGGAGGAAGAGCTTTTTCTTTTGTCACATGAGCCTGTGGTGTTATTTTCCATTTAATTTCATTAAAACATAGAAATGTATTGCATGACAACCTGATAATTTAATTTTCATTATGAAACTATAACAAAATGATCCATGGTTTTAAAGATTTGATTCAGAGTTCAGTTCTGATAAATATGGTAATCGTACTGATTTCCAATTTGCCTCGTCAGAATTGGTTTTCTAAAGGTTACTAAAAACTCTATATGATGTACTCAAATATTTTAAATATTACAGAAATGTAATAATCCAATAAAATAGTATCAATAAACATTAAGGAATCATATTTTAAATCACTGTCATTTGTAATCACTTTTGTTAATTCCTCAAATAAGTATCTTTAATATGGATTTTTAATTCTAAAATAAAGTTTTGATTTTTGCCCAGAGAGTCTCTCTCCTGTCTTTAATCTTATTAAAGAAAAATTGTCTGTTATTATCAGGATCATTTTATTAAAAGTTTTCATCTCTGCTGACACATTCACTTCTACTGCTTGAACTCCTATACTCCAGTAAGTCAATGCTGAAGTAAAATCTATTTTTCTTAACAGATTTCAAAGTAACAGGTTTTGCTCATTTGCAATTATATTCTGATTTATCAGACAGCATTTGTACATTTTTTTAAAATTATTTCTTGTGGGGATCAATAGTCCTTGCTTGAGAAATTAATTTCTAGGCAATTAATGGCTTCTAGGCAAATCTCACCTATTCTAAAAATGCAGCAGAAATTTCACCAAAATTGTTTAAAAATTATGTATCTTCTTCATAACTTTTTCTCAGTATGCAGCAGAAATATAAGGTACTTAGAAGGATATCAGGAGTGCCAAGTGTTTTCTATAAAAGCACATTTCTATCACAAGAGTTCAGGAGTTTCATAATCATAAGACAAACCTTGGAAAAGATGAAGTTGTAAAATACATTTTGTATGCTTTATACTTACCCTATGGTTTTACTTCAAGATATGCTCTTCAGATGTATTCTGCACCCTTTCTTTTGCAAACATTTGGATCCTAAAAGAAAATGAGAACTGAGATTTTCTGAACAAAGTTCTAGAATCTGGAGGTTTAAAGATTTAGACTGTAAGATTTGATGACTGTGCCTTAGGGTCTCTCCAGTTAATATGGAAAGTGACTCCTACTACCGAAATCTGACTGGAACCCTTTAGACTGGAGACTTAAGAGATTTAGGTGGTTGTGATGTTTATTAATTAACACACCACCAAGAAACTATTAGTTCTCTATACTATTTATCTGAAAAAACAGCTAGAATTATTAAGTCACCACTGCAGAGCTATGGAAAACCCTTTCAAATCACACACATATTCTTTTCCTTTATCCATTTAGTATTAGGATGCAAATCTGTCCCTGCTTGCTTTGTCCTGTCATGACATGGTATACACTTGATGGGGAACCCAGTGGATTGTCTAGGGAGTTCATCCTGCCATTCCATGGGGCTTGGATGAAGTGTTGAAAGATTTTTAGTCCCTCCCTCCTCCAAACAAGTTCATGGTAGTTTAGTTAGGATGATCTGCTTCTTTGCACGAAAGAAAGAAAGAAAAGAAAAAGAAACTCCATCAGAAACGTATGGCACATGGTTCTCTTTTTAAAAAGTCAACATCATGCTAAACTAAGTAGTTGTTACTGGAATTCTAAATTGTTTTAGCTAAATCTGGACCTCATGCCATGGTTCTGCCTACTCACTACAGAGGTCTGTGGTATTTATCTTCTTAATAATGCATTTCTCATCATGTGTTTTGAAGGTGAGTGGGATGATTTTCCTGCTACAGGAGCCTTACTTTGCTCACAGGACAAAGAAGAACTCATTTTAGAAAGAGAGGTATGATAGAGACACTTCTAACTGAAGGGCTGGTGTTGGGCTGAGCTACTAATCAGGGAGTACCCAAGAGGAGGTAGTAGAATGTCCAACCAGCTCAGGTCATGCAGGTGTAGTTTAAAAAAAAACTTTTACATTAGTCTGTGGGAATAAAATACTAATATTAAAAACTCACAGTACTTTATATCTGTGTTCCTCAATTAGCACTGCTAAATGGTAAGTCTGTACTCTAAGAGGTGGAATCTGGATCAGTCATCTGACTTAGATTACTTGTGGTTTTCATTAAAAGATTAGAAAAAGATACTTGTCCAAGAGAGTAGATTTTATTGCAGATATGAACAGTGAAAACTATAGTGAGGCAACTCAGCTTAGTGGAAACATAAAATAGCATAGTCTCCAGTATTTAGAAAATATCTGATCTGTGTCTAAACAACTTTACAACCCTATTTAGATTAAAACATATACAAGCAATTTGTCCCTTGCTTTCCATTTGAATTAGGCTGGAAAGCCTTACAGGGATCAAATAGTAAATGCACAGCTAGGCATCCCTCAGCTGACTGCAACGGTACTTTATGATGTAAAACTAAACCACTATTCAAAGTCATTAAAAAGGCATATTAAAATTATGCCAAACTGGATATTTCTGAAAATTGTTCTGTATTTTTATGTTTTTTTTCTCTCCGCAAAGGCACGTGTTTGAAGAGAGAAAGAAATATTCTTTCTTCTTATTCAGTATCTGGCAAATGCCATCAGAGAATGAATTAAACACCTAAAAATGGTCAGCATCCAAGGTATAAGAAAACTCTGAAAAAGGCGCTCTGAGGTCCAGAGCAAAAGTGGATTTTCTGCTCAGTCTCCACATTGAACTTTATCTTTCATGAGAACTATAATCTATATACTTCAGGCAGTTAAGTAAACACTATTTTTTTTGTTCCTATTTTAGACATATTTTTAGCTAATTTTACAATATATATATAAGAGGAGTCAAAAAGATTCCAGCATTTGAAGTATATGATCAGTGAATATTTTCAATAGAAAAGAGCTTACAGTCGAACAAATAGTGTTACTGAAAAGTAATTAGAGCGCTTTTCCCTTACGGGCATTGCTTTTAAACCTTATCCAGTTTGCCCTGCTCTTGGCATCCTGCTTCTGGCATCAAGGGGACAAATTTTATAGTTAGTTACCTAGGTTATCTCATGGATTTATACGTCCCAGGAGAAGGTAACCATATAAAAGCAGCTTGGCAAAACCATCAAGCCATTTAAAAAAGTGTCTCCAACCACTTGCTGGCCTTTGCAGTAAAATTCAGATGCCAGTTGCACCAGCTCCCAAAGAGCTTCAGAGACTGCTTGTCATTTGGATGACTATTGTGTTTCTCCTAAATATCTTCACTTAATTCATTAAAAATTTATAAAATAACAAGAAACCAGGAAGCTGTGAGAAAGGGTATTTAGCCTAGGGTCAAAATTCATATTTTATCTTTGGTTTCTGTCTATTAAAGGACACGACTTCCACATTTCTGTGTTTTCTTTTGATTTTTTCTGGATATATTCAGCTCTCCTGCCTTTTCTTTTTTTGCCACTGTTCTAATGAAAGCACACTTCCAACAAGACTTAAAAATTATTTTAAAAGTTGTCTCTATGTGTATTATGTTATATAATAGAGGAGACTGGTAAATGTGAGCATCCCACACTGATACAGTGTGCTCTCTGATGAGATCTGTCTAATCATTGACTCCAATAGCAGGAATTTGGGGCACACAGCACCTTGGAAAGATGTGACAGCAGGCCATATTTATAAGAGGTGTAGAAAGAGTGATATTTCTAATTTCTTAAGTGTTGCTAAGCACACTAGATTAGCTTTTTTTTTTCCAAATTTGCAGCTGTCTTATATAAATAACAGTGTTGTCTACTTTAGAGTTACATGAATGTGTACTTTCATTTGAATTTGACCTTAAATTGTCTTGAATGAAGCGAAACTTCATGGTAATAAAATAGCAGTAGGACATTCCTAACGTAACAGTGCTGGAGCACCCTGGGTCCCTCCAGAGGATCTGTAAAGTGAGGGCACTATTCCAGCTGCACAGTTAAAGATGTGGCACCACAGCCACACAGAAAGAAGTTTCTTCCAGTACAAAGTGGTGACCATGAAAACAATTCATGCTGCAGCAAAATAGTGAGACATATGTTTGGACTCCAGTTTTTCTGCAGCAGAAACTCATAGAAGACAGCAAAGTAGGCAGCTCTGGAAGCTGACCTAGTCAGATGACTGAGCCAGATTGTTATTCCTGATAATTTCTACTGCCCATTCTGTGAGTTCAGACAAGGGGATAATGAGAGCAGACACATGGATAGTGCTCAAACCAAGGTATTTGGGTCTTGGGTCGGTCTGAATTTTCCACTAACTGCTGTCCATTAAACATCACCGGAGGAGCCAATACATGAAATGCTGGTACAGTGGCTAGAACATGTGATTTTCAGTCCTTTATTTCTTGTCAATCACCTCCACTTGTCCTGTGCAGTTAATCATGAATATTCATGTATAAAATCCTTGTTTGCAAGAGAACTAAGTCCATGGTTCTCAAACTGCTGAACTGCTGTTGCAGAATCAGATGGCTAATGGTATGAAAATAACAGTCATGATCAAAGGGACTATGGCAGTTGTAAATTAGTGGACAACTGTGACCTTTCAGCATAGATGAAAAGCATCTCTGTGCCCTTTACAGTTGAATTCTGTGGTTGCTTCAAGGAGATCTTGACAACTGCTTTTTGCTCTGACTTTATGCAGTGCTTAGCATAACAGTACTGATTCTGCCTGTTTCTGGATCAGTTACTGCAAATAGCACAGTAATAAAATCTTTTAAATACATTGGTCTAAATTATCTCCTGACCTTCAGCTGTGTCCTATGAGCATCAGACTACAATTCTCCACAGGCTTTTTCAATGTTTTCATCAATAGCCAAGTTGTGTCAGAGGCTGAAAGAGGTTTAGCTATAATAGAAGAGTAATGAAACGCAGTGTTGTAGTATTATATGTTGTCTTCAAAGTAATCTTAATGAGTCTTGATGTTAATATGGCAGTGAAGAGGGGGAAATTAAAGCAGTCTGTAAACAATACGGACCCAAACAAACCAACCAAAAGGCAAAAATAAGAATCCAATTATCAGAATAAGGAAAAAAAAGGACTGAATTCCAAACACTAACACTTTGAATGCTATTACTTTAATTTCAGTAGGTATTTCATAGTTACTTAAAATTCTGAAACTTTTGTATGATCCTCTCCTTCATTAATTAAGCTAATTACAGATAGGAGCACAGGCAAAATAATGCAAGCTAGAGTATGGTCATTGTATTGTGCTCACAAGTGATTTTTTTGAGGAGAGTACCAGCTACAGGGGAATATTTTCTAGAACTCTGTATGAACCATAAAAGGCTAGAAAAAGGAATCCATATTTTCCTATTATTACATTCATACATGGAAACTATGAGGCTTTTCCACTAAATGAAACAAAGGATAGAGAAAAAGCTCAGAATGACAAAGAATCACTCTGTTTTTTATTAGTCTGTGACTTGAGACAATGGCTGACATCAGTATTCATTTTGTCTTGTCAAGCTGTTTGGCAAAATTTAGGTGGGCCATAACTAATAGCAACATACAGGAACTCTCTAACTAACCTCAGCAATTATTTTTCTGCCTATTACTCTGTACTGTGCTGGCTTCCTCTTAGCATTTGTGTAAGCACTTTTGTGCTCATTACAATCTTAGTGACATGCTGCCAGCATTTCAATAAGTACCTCCCACAAAAATGTTTCTCTGTGTATCAAGTGCTGCATCCTTGTGCACAGAAAAGGAGAAAGACTGAGGGGAGAGAAAATATAGATTTTTAAGTACCTTTTCTAAAAAAAGAGGAAAGAATATCCCTGATACTGGTATAGTCCATTTAATATAGGTAAGTAAAGGGATTTAGTGGACAATTTGTCAGCATTTGCAAGACTACAGTCCTGAAATTGTAATGCTGGTGACGTAAAGCCATCAGAATACAGGCCACTGTTGTTATATAGGTATTTTCATAGTACAGTGAAAACAGTTATTGCAGTTTGTAATAAAGCCATCCAAATCTTTCTCCAGTACAGTGAGATGCATAGATTTCATGAGCAGAGGATGCCCACAGTTTGGCTAAGACAAGGATATGTGTCTGTTTGAATGACAAAAACATGCACACCCTGAATAGGCTGCAAATGCTCCTGGAACAACCCATGAACCTTGTTGGGCAAGACAACAAATATTTTCTTAATATACAGTTTCATGAAAATCCACGTAACTATTAAGGTAGCAATGCTTAATGGATAAGGCCTGAGCAAGAGTTTAGAAAGGTCCTGGACATATCCTTTGTGTGACCTTGAAAAAAGGCTTCCCTAGATTCTCTTTGCCTCTTGTGCTTTCTCTCACTTTCCATTACTGGAGATCACTGCACAGTCGATCTTCAGCTTCAAACCAGCCATTGATGTAGTACAAATAGCTCAAAATCGTAATCATTCAGATAACAATAACCTCTCTTCTTCCTTTCTCTCCTCTTTTTCTTTCCATGAAAGAAAAAGAAGTACACGAAAGTACACAAAAATAGAAAATAGGCAAAAATATACTGATGATGACTTGAAATATGTGGGGTTTGAAGTGTTGATTTGCTGTTAATATCTTGCATATTATTGTGTCTTACACATCCTGTATTTTGTTGTATTTTCTTTCTCTGGAGAAGTAACCCAATACAAATTTCTGTAGAAATGGATAGTCCATCAACATGGTTCTTAGATTCACATGCTGAGTTTATGTGCCAGCAGTGCTTACCTTTATGCAATCCAATCTCCAAAGCAAAATCCTACTTGTTAGGAGTCTTTCAAAAAGACAAAAGCCATCTGAGGTTAATGTCCTTGTCTTAAAGAGATACTGGCCTTAACTACTCTGTTTCTCCTAAATATCTTCACTTAATTCATTAAAAATTTATAAAATAACAAGAAACCAGGAAGCTGTGAGAAAGGGTATTTAGCCTAGGGTCAAAATTCATATTTTATCTTTGGTTTCTGTCTATTAAAGGACACGACTTCCACATTTCTGTGTTTTCTTTTGATTTTTTCTGGATATATTCAGCTCTCCTGCCTTCAAAGTCATCTGTGGGTAGATTTTTTGGCTGAGGCAGCCTGTGTCCATGTTGTTTTCAGCCTCATCAGGGGTGGATCCTGAAGCCTATTCCTGAGCACAGAGAGAAACAAAGAGCTGTGCTCAGACACTGTGGTGCTAACAGGAGAGCAAAGCATTGACTGACCAGGGATGGAGCAACAGGTAACACAGGTTTTGGGAAAACCCTGCAAAGAAGGTCCGCGGGGCTGTGATGTGGTGGGCATGGGGCAGGCAGGAGCTGGAGAGAAGCTCACAGAGATGTGTTACAAGCCTAGGGAGATGAGGCTGTTGGAAGTGGTTGTCCATCTTCGGAGAAATGTTGGAGAAACAGGAAAATACAGAGGACTGGGGGTCAGAAGAAATGGATATCTCATTTCCCAGGACCCAGAGCAGTGGGTGAGGGAGAACAGCTGAGGTGTGAGGTGGAGTGGGGGTATATATAAATGATATGCCAGCTAGGCTGAGGAGAGGACACCTCTGGGGAAAGATGCAAGAGAGTTTGAGGGGATGAGAAAGGCTGGGAAGACAGGCTTGTAGCATGGGATGCAAAGAGGTCTGTGCCTCTGTTGGACTGATGTGAACACTTCCAACCTGTGACAGAAAATTGTCCCAGGCAGTTTCTGCATGGATATGCACTTATCACTCTCATTCTCCTCATCTCAGCTACACCATCACTTCTGCTTTATGGAGCAATATAGGACTTCTATAGGCAAGTAAAAATTGAGGAAAAGATAATTTCCCTTCAGTTTTTCTGCACTAGTTTGTTATGTTAGTTGTGTGTTAGTTTGATACCCTGACCTGAAGAGTAAATGGCTTGCCACTGAAGTCATCCTGCTGGCTGGAGGTCCCCAGGTGAAAAGACTTGTTCATGTATATGAAAATGAAGCTTCTAACCTAAAACCTTTAAAGAAGCCTTGCAGGCATATGGAACCAATTCAAATTTCTGTTTCAATGGGATAATCCCTGGTACTAATGACTGAGGTCTATAATTTATTCAGCAAAATGTCCCAACTCCCTCCTGGGTCTTCAGGGCTTTGAGAGTTTTTTATCTCTTTTATTCTTTTAGATTTGATAATCCTATTTAACCCTCCTGAAAATGGGACCCCAGGGAGAACTTTTCAGTTACACACAATTAGTTTTATAAGCAGCATTATTAAATCATCCATTGGCTGTTTGGTATTTTTAAATTCCTTTATTAATAGCAATAGAGCCTTTTGTATGAAGAACAGAGGGTGGCATTATATGAAATAATTTCAGACTCTAAAAATAACTTTACCTGCTTGTGAGTAAAACTAAGAAATGAGATTTCTTGTCTAAAATTTTGTTCAAAATCTGCTACTCCTTTCCCCCACTCATCTTTCCTCCTCTTCATGATTTTCCCTCAGGTCCATAAAATAAGGCTACGTTGGATCCTGAGAGAAAAGCAGGTTCATGGAGCAGGGTCAGCCTGAGGAGTCTTGCTAGGTTGATGTCTCCCTGCCTAAAGGCGAGAACTGTGCTCTCCTATCAGTGACCCCATTTCCAGAGGCACATGTTGAGAGAATCACAGCTCAGTCCAGCTGCTCCTGGACTCAAGGCGACTGAGCTGGAGAAGGGCCAAGGTTGTTGCTAAATAAATTGAGGAATTGTGCCTCACCTGGGGCAGAAGGGAGGCAGGTGCTCCAGAAGGAAAGGAGCCTGCTGGGATGTTTGAGGACCATGTGAGTCTCATGGTTAGAAGAGTGCAGGAAGGGTTGGGTGAGAGCAGGCATTTGCCCACTCCAGACCCACAGTCCACAGAGGAAATGGTGAGAAACAGGATAAGTGGAGGATAGCGTTTCTTCCTGCTGAGTTTTCAGTATCCAGTTCTGTGTTGTATGAAGCTGGTGGCTGTAGACAAACCTCCACATCCACTAGGCACCTTTTCTTTTATCTGTAAATTTGACTGGGTTTTTTTTGCACCCTTTTATGTTTTTGTCTTCAGCAATATCCCATAACAACACATTCCCCAATTCCTCACTGGATGAAAGGGTAATTTTGTTTTTTTAAACCCACTGCCTGATAACTTCATTCTTATGAGACAGACTGAGCAGTCGTTGCATATTCACTTCCCCCTTGTCACTCCAGATTCCCATTGTTCTCAGGGTATTGTGTTTCACAAGGCTGTATTTTAGATCTTGTACTGAATTTAACACAAACATAATGTTTAAGGCTCTGAAGTTGTGGAGTGGAGCCGAATGCACTTCATCTTTGTCTGCTCTCCTGGGACTATTGTGCTGCCATCCTTATTCCTGCCAGGCCACTTCATTTACCTTTTTAAATCTGGGATTTAGAATGGATATGTAAATTGACCTCTCAATTCATACAGTAACTTCTGATTCATAGTTTAAAATTTAAATCATAGCCATAAGCTTAGGATTTAAGATATAGACTGTGTTTCTATCCAATTTATACTGAAAGGATCATAAGAATTTGATTTGAGGAAACAGAAATTAAAATTCAATTAAAAAGCTTATCACTATCATTATCACTAAGCACTATTATTTCTTTCTATGGAAGGCTCAGAAGCTTGTGTTAGTTTTGACTGTCCTTTCTAAATGAGGATTTATCTTTTTTGAACTTGCACTCAAGGTTCTACCAAAAAAAAAAAAAAAAAAAAGAGAGCATAATCTTGTGAGAAGTCATGGTTTCCACTGTAATGTCCACAGACTGCCCTCTTCTCAAGAGTGAGATAATCCTGTTTCTGGAAGAAATATCAGCAGATTAATTTTGCTTATAAACACAGCAAAAAAGTGTTCATTCATCTTTTTAACACACAGGATTTATAAATGAAGAGAAAAGTGTAGAAAGACATTGCTCATTTCCTGGTATTTACAGAATCTTTATCTTTCACCTCATGACCTCTTCTTTTGCTCTTCTGAGTCTTACAAGACCAAAACAAAATTCACAAGAGATTCCAGTGGACAATATAATTTTGTTTATTTTGTTTAAAAATATATACTGTAAGCTAAAAAAATAGATTATATACATATATATGTACATTG
Source organism: Certhia americana (assembly GCA_018697195.1). Taxonomy (NCBI): domain Eukaryota; kingdom Metazoa; phylum Chordata; class Aves; order Passeriformes; family Certhiidae; genus Certhia; species Certhia americana. The sequence goes on from CM031858.1 coordinate 30,454,757, forward strand.
GCAAGAAATAGAAAATGGCACTTTTTGTAATAAGAATAATCACAAGTTATTTGAATATCCCATAGTGTCTGTAGATATTTATTGGCAACAAAACTATCAAGAACAATGGTAATCACTCACAGTAGACTAATATTTTCTTTACATAATTACAATTGTACTATGGCCTTTCCAGAGAATTTAACAGTTGGTGTCTCATGTTAATGTGAAGAATATTTTTGCTACATTCTGTTTCTGGACATGGTGGGAAATACAACCCTTTGCTCACTATTTTATTCCCATCTTTTCACAGGAAATCTTCATATCTATGACACCAACATAACAAAACAGCATAGTTTTATATTTCTGTTTGGTACAGCTGTCCATAGCTGAGCAAGCTGTTAGATGATTAAAAAAGCAGGATCCCTGGACTTAGATGGGAATACAGCATTGCCATCTGCAGTTCTACACAATTGTCTTTGTTATTTAGTAGGTCATTGTCAGCTGGATCACTTACTGAGCTGAGAGATACTTTAGGAGTAGGTCTTTAGAGTCAGCTCAACATAACTAAATTGAGTTGCTCCTTTGGAGCTGCTTAGTGTTTGTTTTCCCCACAGCTTAGGTTTACAGAAAGGCTTTGTGAAATAGACTCTTCCATGAAAAAAAATTACCTAATAAACACTTGCCTACTTCTCCCTATTTTTCTGTTCCCAGTAGAAAGAAAGATGGCTAGTACCTCCCATTTTCTTCCCTAGACAATTTCACAAAGAGCACTCCATAACATGTAGCTTGGTCTTGGCATCCAGCCAGCTGCCTGGAGCCTGGTTTGGGGAGTAGCCCTTTACTTACATTTTAAAAGAAACTTCCTTTTCCTTCCCTATACCTCTGCTTTCCAAAAAAAGCAAGTGAAACCTAAGAAACTGAACCCTTCCCCAAACTCAGCTGGAGGGCTGGAACTTCTGGGGGGGAGTTATTTGCCTTTTCTCTCCAATCTTGACTGTTATTAATTCAGAAATCTGTCACTGCACTCTGTCATGAAATGGCATGAAGCCTCTGCACTGCAAGATGAATGGCTTCCAATTTCACTGAAGAAACAGCTTTTTTAGTATGAGTGACAGGTTTTCCTCACCACTGGCCACCATGGAAGGTGTTTGCCCTACTCAGGAGCTGACTCAACCAAGGGAGCCATTATTCCAGCTTTCATGGGTAGGAGGAATAGTAAAGCAACACAGGCACTCACAAATTTCATTTGCTCATTTGTTTAAGAAATGCTTATTCAGAGGATGGAAGGATGGAAGAAGGTGAGAGGGTTTTCTGCCTACAACTTCAAAGGGAAATGGAACTGGCTGACACAGCTATTTTCTACACAAAGAAATTAGGAAACCTGGAAACAGAGGGTCATTTAAGGCAAGGACCAGCGGCTGGTATTTTTCCTTGTCTCCTCCCAAGGAGTTGTTAATCTCATCTCACTTTGAAGAAACCCAAGAAAGTATGTGTGCAGGCTCATGGGAAAGCTGTTCTCTCTTGACAGGGTGGGAGGAAAAGAGAAAAGGTCAAGAACAGAGCATGTTTACCTAAGCCATGTGCTTCAAGCTGTGTTTTGCTGTTGAGTGCAGCTGCTTTCACTCTGAGCTGGCATTTTGTGGTTTTGAACACTAGACCACTAAATAAAATATGGGGTTTTAATACCTTTTTTTTTTTTTTTAAATATCCAGTGTGGGCTGCTAAAATAAACAGAATATTGCACGAGTGCACATTTCATTCATATGAGCAGAAGCTTAAAGCAAAAACGGGAGTGCAATTAGCAATCAAAACCAGCAGTCAAAGGCCCTGGAATACAGCACAACTACAGGCAGATATAAATTTCCTTTTAAAAATATATACTTGAAGGACCAGTTGCATAATTCTGCAAGCTAAGGAGAACACTGACTCACTGAGTCAATATTTGCTAAATTTGCTGGGCCAAATTCAACTCTTGTTCAGGGCAGAAAAAACTTTCAGAGCAAAGAAAGGGTCTGGCCATGAGAGCAACAGCCTCTGGTCCCTGGGCCCTCTCTTCCTGAGACCATGACCACGGACTAATTTCTCAGGATGGACTTTCCTTCAGCTTCAAAGACTTTGGGCAGCTTGTTCTTTATATTTGGTATTCAGTACATTTGTGCCATTATGATTTGGTGCTTCTCGTAGCTTTCTTCCATTCTTTTGACTGGTATTCATAACAGAAAAATACAGGACTGAATAAAAAAATTGCTACATGTCCAGTTGTAAAAGAAAGTAAACACACATTTAATAAAGGTAAGAAATTAAAATGTGCAACAAAAAGATGGAAGCACAGACTCATCTTCAGAAACAGATGTAAGCTGAGGTGCTTAGCTGTTGCAGCCAGGTTAACAAAAGAGGGGGAAAAATGTTGTAAAATTTGGCTAAACAGGGCTATAAGCAAGGGAGCATGGCCTGCTGAGATGCGTGAAAAGCAGATAGTAAGACAACCTAGTGAAGCTGAAAGATTTGCTTTTGTGATCTCCTCTGGTATTTCAGCTCTGAGGGAACAAAAAATATAAATCCCTGATGTTTTAAGTTGATCTGGAGTGTGGCCTCTTGCACCACTACAAAATCCTGCTCAGGTTTCACAGTCTGCTATGAGCAGGATCTAAGGTAGAAGCAGAAGCAGTCTGAGAAACCTAAAAAAACCTCTCAGGGAGTATGTAGTAGTTTTTAATATTTTATATTCTCATATTTATGTGTGTCTTTTTACCTTTAAATATGTCTATTAATATATTTTAAGAAAACGGTATGCATCTTTTCCTTACCTAGCAGCACAAAGGAGTAGAACTACCTACTTTCTCACCTTTTGCGGGCTTCATTACCTGCAGAAGAAAGGACAAGCTGGCTATGCATTGAAGTGCAGACCACAAAAGAAATTTATATTTTCTCTACAACTCTTCTTAAAACTGTGTGGAGAAAGATATAAAATCAGTGCTGGCACCTGAAACAACAGGGAGCTTTGATAATCTGACTCCTTTTTCTCCACCTTTCCTTGATCAGCAATAGCAGACAGTGCTCTGTGGACTGAATTCCTCATTGTCCTGCAAATCAAGGGCAAGTCCTCTGAAGCCAGATAATTTGCACGCATGCTAATTCAGTCAGTGCCCTGATACTAGAAGACCTTCTGGTGAATGAATTCACCTGTTAGTCAGGCAAGTACTTCTTCTTCAGCCTTCTTCCTGAGCTACGGGTACTTTGGGAAAGCTTAATGAAAGCAGAAAAGAAAAAGGTTAGAGGAAAGGAGAGGGGGAGAATAATGTCTAAATGCAGTTTTATTTTAGAATCACAAAACCTCCCTTAGTAGAACTGAACTAAGACAACAGAGGAAGTGCAGTTTCTGAACTAAAGTGCTGTTTTGTGGTACTCCTGAAAGAATTTGGCTTTGTCTTGTCAACCACAAGTGATGGCAGAATGCCAATTTTCTTTTCAACTGGTTGTCATGAGTATTTGCTGATGTTTCTGAATGAATGTCGATCAAAAGAGCTCAAAATGGATTTAACTTTTTAGATCTACCCCTTAACAAAAAATATATTTAATACATTAAAAATTTGGTCAGCCTGTAACTATTATTCAGTCTGTATTTTCTGTACTTATAATAAGTTACTCAGTAATTGAAAGATTTTTACTGATAGCATCTAAGTAGGGTTCTTTTTAGAATATATGACTAGATATAATTAATTGTGCCATAAATTAATTAATCTAAAAAGCACCCCACTGTGAACTTTTTGGAGAAAATATTAGTCGTCTCCCATATCCAGTGAGGTAGAAGAAAACATCAGCAGATGCAGGTATGAATTGTTTCCAGCTCTTGTACCTACAAAGTCTCCTTTCCCTATGCACTTATTTAAAAACAACAGAGAAGGATGACACAAATGATCAGAGGGATGGACCGTGTACATAAAGAAGGCTTCCAGAATTTTCCAGAATTTCCATTCATCAGAATGCAGAAAGAAATTGCAAAAATATAAACTAACAAAAATACCCAAAGAGACAAAACCTGTTGAGTTACATCAACAGATAATCAAAACCAAACACTTCTGAGATTTTATCTTCTGTCTCTCTTCCAGTCTTTAAAACAGACACCAGAATCTCTTCTGGAAAAGTGCAGCACACCTATTTTTTGAGTGTGTGCAGCACACACCTATTTTTCCTGGAACCATTGAATTTCTGTGTTGTGAGACAAATAGATTATTTTTGTCCCAGAAGAGGATGAAAGAATCTTAAGAGTTTTTTTGTAAGGTAACCTGCACACACTGAATTAGAGTTGAGGGGTTTGAGCACCAAATATTAAATGTATTAAATATTTAGATTTCAATACTTCACTGAAAACAATGTAAACCTAGGCTGCACATGCTGAACTCATCCATGAATAGTTCTGTTTTTAAAATTGATCTCTGCCTAGAAGTCAGTGCAATCAGAAATAGCTCCTTTTAGAAAATACCCCATAGAATACAAGCCATTTTTGTTGACCCCCTTATTTAATCCCCCACTCTTCCTATTTTCACAGAAGCCACTAGCATGCTCTGGCAGTCTGTAGTTGAGAACCATGGGGCTAGACCCAACATTAACTCAAAACAGACTTCATTCTGTCATGCTTTACAAGTATCACTGAAACATTAAATTTACACAAATATACTCTACATAGGGGTATAGCCTCCTAACAGATTTTCCAAAAACTTATTTTAGCCATCTACTCTTCCTCCATTTTGGAGAAGGCACTTGCTCTTAACACCTCCATGCAATTCACAAGAATCAGAGCTCCAGTTAACTCTCGCCATTGTTTCGTTACTGGAGTTTTCATTTTATCCAAGGCTGATTGCAGGTCTTGTAGGACGTCCCTGTAACCATCTCCATAATGGGCAGCCCAAGTATAGAGAAAGTCATATGCAGGTTTCCACATCATCTGAAAATAAAGGGGGAAAAAAATTAGTACCATAAATTTAATTATTGAAAAAAAAAATAAAAAAGGGCTAAATACTTGAAAAGTCAAAGAAAAGAAAAGAGGAAATAAGTGTTTAATCACTTGGCATGATGAAATGCTTTACAAAAAGAGGTATGTTGATATAAAAACTCCAGTAATCTTATTTGCATTATTTCTGTGAAACTCTCAAATACTCAGAGAGGTAAATAATAGATAAGTTCTTCATTCAGATGATTATCATCAAGTCAAAATATATTCTTGTTTGAAACTATAAGTCAAAGAACAAGAGTAGAAGGAAAATACTTTTCATGTTTGCAATGTGTACACCCAGCAACAGTTTCCCTATATGGCTGTGCTTTTGACAGTTACTGCCCCATTAATCAGCATCCTACTGTTCTCTACTCAACCTGGAAATTTTAAACATGATTTTTTACCTTTCAGAAATGTTTTCTGTCAACAGCAGCGTGTTATTGAACTTAATCTGGCTAGTGCCGTTAAAAAAAAATGCTTCTGGAAAGACTGGTCAGGAGGGCTAAGGAGAATCTCCAACCTTTGTTGGATACAGGGGGCAATATTGTGACAAAGGACCAGGGAAAGGCTGAGGGACTTAATGCCTTCCTTGCCTCAGGCTTAAATACCCAGCTTAATACCAGTTTCTCTCTGTGAATCCATTCTGCTGAGCCGGAAAACAAGGATGGGGAGCAGAATGAAATCCCTTTAATTAATTTAGATTGGATATTAGGAAAAATTCTTCACTGAAAGGTAGGTCAAGCATTGGAACAATCTGCCCAGGGAAGTGGTTGAGTCACCATCCCTGGAGGTATTTAAAAGGCACATAAGTACTTAGTGACTTGATTTAGTGGTACATTTGGCAGTGCTGGGTTAATAGTTGATCTAGATAATCTGACTAGCTGATCTTAGAGGTCTTTTGCAAGCTTAATGGTTCTATGATTCTAACATGATTTATCTGTAAAATCTATTTTTAAAAAAAGGTGGGAAAGCACCCAAACACTCTAAAACAGGCAAGTAAAATGTTTTGGGGTTTTTTTGGGGTTTTTTTAGAGACATAAAATTTAAAACTTTTCTTGCAAGAAACAAAGGAATTAAAAGATAGGTTACCAGTGCTTTTCTTTTTTTTTTTTTTTTTTTTTTTTTCAAACTACAATTTATTTGGTTTATGCCAAACAAATGGAGCAGATCCTTAGAAGGCGTAATTTGTCATTGCTCTAATGATATTAATTAAGTTAAAGCAGTATGATTCAGATACCAAGCTGGAATTTTATCTTTCAAAGTGTTGAGTAAATATGCTCGGTTAACAATCAGAATAATTATTTTCCCAGCTACTGCTTTCCAAATGTTACTTGGACAATCAAAATTCTGGTTTCTCTCTTCTCATTGGCAATAAAGGTTTTGCGAACAGCAATTGAGCTAACAGTTGCAGGGATGATGCAAAAATCCACAAAGAAACCCATGACTCTCCTAGAAGGTCATTCACTGTTTTAACAGGAACATACTTATGCATAGTAATAAATGCATATGGACTGATGACTGCACATTTTTATATATATGTATATATACACATAAATACATATATAAAAGTGATCAGGAAGTTGAGGGTTTTTTAGCATCTTTTCCTCATTTATCAAAAAACCCATATTTTTTATGATTGTGAAGGATAATTCTGAAGGAAATTGGTTATTTTCTCAGTACTATCCTATTATTTACAAACAGTACACAACATAAAGCTTTACTGCCTTGATTTAAGCCTCATTTATTTGATCCCTGGAGGAACTGAGTAGGAGGACAATTTCTTTGCTCATAGTCCTAAATTTTTCTCCATATTTTTGGGCTAAGATCTTTCAGCTTACCTAAGACTGATTCCATCATTGTTTCTGTAAACGTTTTCCCCAAATTCTGCTGCCGTACCCAAATGGAAAGAAAACATTAAACTTACAGCCCCACAGTCTGATTCGTCTAGTCTAGTCTAAACTTACTATCTCACAGACTGATTAGTCTAGTTTCTACCTTGAGTTTAAGTAATAAAATATAAATTCTACCTATGCTTTCAGTGAATTTTCTCATTTTAGGTCTACAAGAGAGAAAGGTGTCATCACTTGCCCAAAAGGAGGATGCCTGTTTTCCTTTTAGCAAATCTATCTTAAGTCATAATCATAAGGTTACAGAAGGAGAAAAGTACATTTGTGGTAGGTGGTAGGGAAGAAGGAGATTGATGAATTCTTTCGGGGTTTTTTAAAGAGGACAAGTTGAAAATAATTTTTTAAGGTACTACTTTAAATTTTAGATATTATAACATATTTAAGGAACTAAAACATGTCTCCACTGTTTTGGAGAATTTTTGCTGGGAATTTATTTTTTTGAATTTATGCTGGGACCAAAAAGTTTTTGTATTGTTATTTTTAGCTTGATAGCCAAAGTAGACAACAAGAGAAGCTGGTATTTCCCAAAAGTGATGCTGGTATCTCCTGAAATTCTGTTACTGGCTATGCTGTTTCTGGGTTGCTTTCTTCCTTTTATTACATTCCTGTTATACCAGGGTATTTAAAGAATGAGGCTACAGTCTTCTGTCTTCACTAGAATGTGAAAAGACAATGAATAAATATTGTGTTTTGACTTATGCTGAAGGTCTGTCTGACATTGTAATGAGACAATTGGCTGAAATACTCTTAAATACAAACATTGGTTTCCTCTGATCTATCACAACTGATTTTCTTTGGTTTTGGGTTGGTTTTTTTTAATGTAAGACAAAAGAAAAGAAAGAAAGAAGAAAATGGAGAATGTAGGGATCAAAAGCTTTACAAACTAGGCACCATGATGCATAATTAACTCAGCAATAATCTACACACTCATCATATTAATCTAGTACTGCAAACACAGCAGTGATTCTAAGGCAGATTCTTCTCCACATCCACGTACTCTAATGCAATGAGTGAACTGAATTACATTCAAAATTCCTGAATTGTATCAAAACAGAATCTCAGGCAAAATATTAAATCACTCTAGCATCCTGATCAAGTCTCATCTCAACTGTGTGCATGAGTTTTCTCTCTTTCCCTCTCTCTCTACTGAGTACACAATAATGATACCTACACCCACTGCAAAGTGATTTGGAATTTGCTAACAAAAACCACTTCATAATCTATGCACGAATTGTATGTACCTCAAGTTGCCTCTGTGGTCATCTGCAAGAAGATTTCTCCCACCAAGAAAAAAATGAAGTTTAAAAGCAGAAACCTTTTTTAACCAATCAATCCTCCTGATGACGGAACAATCCTTGGTGGGGAGTGAAGTAGTTAATATTTTTATATAATTTTCTATAACAAGTCAAAACTTATTAACCCCCCCCCCTCAACTTTGCTTGGTTTCAGGTTTTAAGGTCAACAGCTACTATCAATAGAAAAGTTTAGAGGTCAGAAGAAAGCACTTATATTTACTCAAAAGTACTGAAATTTAGGTTAGATTCAGAGGGCATTGAGGGTACTCAATGATCACATGAGACACCAGTGTTAGAAACATTGTGCTTTGAACTCATGCCCATGTGGACAAGCACAATTAAAAAGCTCACCCAAAACCAATAAATCCTCTATATGCCCAACATAATACTTGAGAAATGACACAGAAATATGGCAAATTTCTGATCTTTGATTGCTTGTTGAATGTTGTCTGAAAAAATAGAGTGTAGGGTATTATGGGCTTTTAATTATTATGAATTTGATTGAGTTATGTTTTGTCACCATTGTCACTGAAAGGCTGAGAATTTTCTGGGTAGTTAGACATAAAAATAATGCAAAAAATTCTTGAATGCAACTGAGTAGGGTGAAGATAGTCTTCATGGAACATCAGAACTCATTTAAAGAAGAGTAAATGTTAATTCATAAATTTTCTTACTATATAAAAATGAATAGGTATGATGCTGGAAAAAACAGTCATAAGATTATTTTATTTCTACTGTCTATTAGCAAAGGGGAAACATTCCCAAATAACATGGAGACCAGCAGATTTGTATGTTGTTCATGTCAATAATTCCTCTGTAGAAAGCTGGGGTTTTGTTAGCCAAACACAGAAAGCTTAGTAATTAGAACAAAAGTGTAGGAAATCAGACAAGCAACTGCCTAACAGCAAGAAAGAAAAGGCCAAGAGAGTAGACATGTGATTGTAAAGGCTGATAATTTTATGAGAAAAAATGGAGGAAGGTGCATCCAGACTTAAGTATCCAGAAGAGAAAAAAGCCCACAAAATACCTCAAACAGAAAAACTGGTTCGGAGAAGGAGGCAGTGATTGCAAACAATTATGGAGAAAATTTTGTTGAAAAGTGCAGAAGCACATGAGTAAATGTAGAATTTTGATCAAATATTGATTGAAGAGGGAAGGCAGAACATTCAAAAGGAAAAAGAGGCAGTAGTTCATAATTAGAGCAGAAATACCTTGATAGTTATCACCAAGCAGATAAAAACAAGATTTCAGATTCACAGGATTCAGACAGTGGAAAGGAGAATATTTTTGGCAGGAAATTAGAAGAATCAGCTACAGGGAAATAAAAAAAGAAGAAAAAATTATCTTGAGTAGTTGGGAACCTGAGAATGGGAAATGGCAACTCCTTTGGCACTAAGAGGTGAGAGAGGTGAGACATTATCTATCTGCAATAATCAGGAGATGATGGTATAGGCAGGGGGAGGGTCAACCCTGAATGTAAGATCTCAAGCCAGAAAGATCATTCAACAATGCTCATAAAAAAATGGATTTTCAGAGTAAAAACCAGTCTGGAACCTAGAAGTCATTGTCACATAACTCTGTGGGAAAGAACAGACCTACTGCATGATTTGGTGTTAGAGAAGGGCAGGAAGTAATCTGGTTCCCAGGCAAAAGTATGTCAGGAGCAGAGGCTGACCCTCAGCTCAGCAGCTTGGACAAGGGTCCACCCCAAGTCTTGTGGCATATCTGACATTGCATGGATGCCATGAGTACCTCTGATCACTTAGAATGGCACTAGAAATATAATTAGGCACCTAAATTGCTCCTTACATGTGTATGCACTAAAATACATCTGAGAGGATAAACTGACTTTTATACAAAGCTCAAGCTTCTGTACAAGAAAAATGCTTTACAAAGGAAAAGAAAAATATTATGATCCACCTGACAGACTATAAACTTAAAGCATAGATTTGCCACATTCATAGATCAGAGTAAAATTGGTATCAGGGCTTCCAACTTCTTCTTACGCTACTTAAGCTAAATGATAACGACTGTTACACTGGCACAGAGAAGTATTAATGATAGAAGTCACCTTCCTTTGTGACCTTTCCACCATTTGGAAATAACAACCACTGTACAGAGGGTGATTAGAAGTGGCTTCTGCAAGGATCGTCTGGTCTTCCCACCTGTGTCTGAAATGACAGCAAATGACAGAGGTGCAAGTAAGGTTTACAAGTGGACAGGACAGGAAAAAGGGATTGAACTTAACCCTGAAGCTCAGGATAGGGAGTGAGACCTTCACTGGAAAGTGCAAAAGGAAAGAAGCCTGCAAAACAAGGAAGAAGGAAGGTCCCTGGCTGTGTTTGTGCAGAGGAGGAAATGTGTAAGCACTGTTTCAGTAGACCCTTACCTCCAGAGCTACTGCTCCATTTTTCCCTTGGTGGGGCACTTCGTAAGCCTCTATTTGCTGCTTTGTGAGCCGTGCTAGCTTCTCTGCAAGCTCCCGCCAGCTTTTGCCAAGCTTGACAGCTGAAGTCAAGATGATGGTGTCCTGGGTGAGACGTGCCACTAATCCCTGGCAATCTATTTTCAAAAGTGCCTGCAACAATGATTTTCATTAGTGATCCTTCACCAGTAATTACAAACAGAACATTTTAATTTCATTTTATATCACTATTCTACATTTCTACACAAACAGGAAGACTTTTTTTTTTACTTTTGTGTTCTTACAAATATGTAGGGTTTTTTCCTACAAAACGGTGTTGCCAACACTGTCAGAGGAAAACTGCCCATGAGCTCAAGAAAAAAATCAAGCTGGCATTCAGCTGCTTCAGCATTCCAGTGTCAAATGGGTCCTGCCAAGCTTACAGATCCTGAAAGAAATATACACTTCTCCAACAAAAATATTTGGGGCAAAAAAATTATAAGCTTCTTAGAAGCATGACGAGAAACTTGAAAATTAAGTTAGAGCACTATTATACTAAGGTGTGGACCTTCATCTAGGGCTTTATATGGAAAAATCAATGAGCACATTGGCCAGCACCTTTTGATTTACTCCTCCCACAGAGCTAATAATTTTTTGACCATTAAGGAGAAACGCAAACACGAAGCCTTTCCCTCCGCCTTGCTAAATGAGCATTCAATGACACTCAAATTAAAATGGTTGAAGGGGTAAAACCTTGAAATGTAGATATGTTGCATTCTCCTTTCTTTATTTATTTGGATAAGAGCTACTGGAAAAAAAAAAAAAAAAAAAAAAAAAAAAAAGAAGTTGGGGTTTTTTCTTCTGAAATTCACACCAGAATATCCCACTGAAACTGTTGAGGTTTTCAGTGAAAGATCAAGAGCAAAATTCAGAAATTTTCCTTGGTTTGTAGGTAGTGATTTTTACTGAAATATAAAGCATTTCTGCAGAAATCATATATATATATGTGATTTAATTTTAAAGTACTAACCAATAAAATCCTCATAGCAAACAATAGAACTTTGTTAGACAGAGTAGTGAGAAGCTGACTACAGTGTATTGTACAAAATTCCCCTAAATTGGAGAGTTGTTCAGTTTGTGTTTGCTCTGATAAGCAAGAACCCTATAAAACACAAAAAATGGAGATTTTTTAAAAGAAGTAACTGAAAATTGTACCCCAAAAATTACATGGATGACATCTAGATTTAAATCTAGCTCACAAAGACAAGGATTTTCTAGGTACTTCCTGGCAAAAATACATAAATCTCACAAAACAGGACATTGAGCAACCTGGTTTAGTGAAAGTTGTCTCTCCATGATAGGATGGTTGGAATTAAATGATCTTAAAGGTCCCTTCCAACCCAAGCCATTCCATGGTTCTATAAGATGAATCTAATTATGCCGCACTTTTTGCCAGTTTTGTAATGAATTCTGTTGCAAGGTATTCAGTCAATAGTTTGGACAATTTTCACATTTAGGTCCCCCTCCCCTTTTTGTAAAAAGACATGACAGACTTTTTCATACTGGCTCAGTTTTATTCACAACGTTTGATGTGCTCTTAATTTTAAGTGGCCACTGCTACCAAAATTTTCTGAATCCTGCTGAAATTTCTGTCAAAACTTCAAAGGGGGTAGATTAATTATGAGAAGTAAACTCAGTTGAGGTTTGCAGTTCAGGTTACTCAAAAGGCTTTAGATGAATAGCTACAAAGTGAGTTTTTAAACATCCATTTTTTTAATACTTTATTTTCATATCAGAAATTTAATTATCTTCTGTCCCTTAATAAGTTGGACAAATTTTCTGTCAGAGAAAAAAAAATTTCAAATTAATTTGCACAAAGATCAGTAAGTAAGTTAGGATTTTTAATAGTGCATCTTATTACCTGGAAGTAATTAGAATAAACTTTTGATTCACATTTGGCAGCATTTAATCACATAGAAGTTGTCCAATGGCTTACAAATGAGGTCCATGAAAATACATACTGAAATATTTGCAATATCTTTCTTAGGTCACTACAACATTGACTATGAAGTTGTAAGGTGTGGGTAGAAAATCTGGCCCTCAACCTTCGGATCAAGATGTCCCTTTATAAATATAAATACATGAAGCTAAGCTAGACGTGCAACTTGGCATAGACAAATATCTATGCATATATATATATATACACACATATATATATAGATGTAGCTATAGATCATGCCTATCTATATGTATGCATAGTGGAATTCCCACAGTATAATAATGTTACTTAATACTTCATAACAGGAATGTGAATTTCTCAGGAAAGCAATTTACCAAGGCAAAAGACAAAATTATTTCAATTGTGGCTATTTAAAACCCAAAAAAGTTGTCTTAGCCTACTAAATGAACACAGTTCCTAGAGCATTAACAGAAGACTGTTCAAAATTAATTGGTCAAAGTACTATTTGTGAGAATTTGGATGTATTTTCCACCTATTGGTATCTACAACTTTTAGTAATATATTCAGGTTTATTAAGGTCCTGCAAGGATACAGTTCCATGTTTTATTGTTCCTACATTACTACTGAGTAGTTTCTTGGCAATACATTCCCAATAAGCCAGGTAGTTCATGCAATACTTACAACAATGAGTTCATAAAGAAATAGTCTTTTTTTTTTGTTAGCATGGCAATCTTGCTTCATCTTCTTCACAATGTGTGCAACTCTTTCTGATTCTTTATCAACATGTGCCTCATTAAAGTCATCCAAAGACATATGTGAGTATCCCAACACCTCAGCTAAAGCTCTCCAGTCATAAACACTCTCTGATACTGTAGTCAGAACTACTGAGTAGATATAAGTCAATTTTTTGAATGGCAATGCAATTTGTTCAACAAGATTCCTGCTTGTTATCTCACTATCAGCAGTGTCCATAGCTTGTTCTTTGGAAATCACTTTTATGTTTTTGCAATGTACAAGACCAATCTTTCTTCTGAGAACTCCCACATACCACTCTTTCACTTTAGTTTGTCCGATGGCTTTAACTTTATCTTCACCAAGCAATGCTATTGTGTCTCCTTTAAAATATTCCAGCAAATAGTCAATCTTATTTTGACGTAACACAGTTTTCAAAGCCACTCCATAAGTATTGACATTCAAAGTTTTGTCCTGAAACTTTGGATATTTTATTGTTGGTATCAAAAGCCATGGTGCAGACTTGATTTCTCTGCGGTTTTGTAGGCGCTTTGGCCTATTAATAATTCCACTTAATTTTGGAGCTGGATCAGGAGTTGTAACATGGAACTGTGTTACTTGGCTACTTTTCAAGATTTTAATCTGAACAAGGAAAACAAAGAAATGCATCTCCCTGCATCCAAGCATGGAAAACGGGAATTGTTGGCGGACCATTTCACCAGTTTTCAATTCCTCTTTTTTAATATTTTTGCTTTGTTCTTCCATTTTTACTTGAAAGTCTGGATCACAAGATATCAAAGAAATGTTTAAATCTTGAGGTTTTTCAAGCAAAAATGTATGCTTTCCCCACAGCTGAAACACCACAGGAGGCATACTTTTCCCCCCTTTTTTTATATCACAAATCGTGAGTTTTCCTGGAATGTAGTTATGACCAAAGACTGTAAAAACTGCTGTAAAAGATGGATGAATATATTTGGGACCATAAATTCCAACTGAGACTGTTCTATGGACATAGTCCCACACATTAGTTGCTGGAGGCTGGATTTTGCTTGCTTGTACGGCAATCACTGCATACATCACACGACTTAGGTCCGTTAGCTTCACTTGTATGGTATCTTGATAAATATAGCAATTCTCTAGCTTCTTAAAAGGTCCTTCTTTGTTGAGACTAAAAAAACACACAATATCACTCATAACTTGGCTGAGTGGATCATTCTTCACTTTAGCTGCAACTTTCACTTCTAGGAAAATGGCTTCGCTCGTGTTGAGGTTGCTCAGCGTAAGTTCTATCAGAGGACTTACTGTGCTGGACAGCTCATTGTTGCATGACAATGGAGGGTTAAGGATAGCCTTTAAACCAACTTCTTGGAATTCTCCTGGTAATACATGACCCACAGGAACATGAATGTTGATATCTGAGTCAGGTAGCTGCACTGAACCCCCTTCGTGGTTCAGCTTGCAAACTACATGAATGTCTGTAGCTTGCGTTTGTGCCCATCCAGGGCTATGGCTCATGGCTTCTAGATCCAGGCAGGACCGGGTGAGCTGTCGGTGACTCAACCAAGCCACCTTGTAGGCTTCACGGTCATTTTGAAGCCATGTCATATCAGAAGCTGTAGTTTTTTGAGGTGCTGCCTTGTGAGGATTAAGTCTTTGGTTGTCAACTATGTCCAGGAAGTCAGAGACACTCTTGGATCGTCCAGATCGTCTTGCTGAAGTCTTTCTTAGGAGACAATCAATATCTAGCTCATCACCTGAGGAATCCAAAGAGTCCCTGTTGCTAGAAATTTTAGGGAATAAATAAGGTTTTTCCTTTAAGATAGAAAGATGTTTATTATTTTCATTTCTATTGGAAGCAGCTATGTCATGTACAAAAGGGTTGGATCCTGACAGTTCATTCCAGAAAGGATTAGTCTTGGAAACAGCTTGGGCATGTTTGAATACACCAGGCCAGTCAATATCCAAATCCAGTTTACTTTCATTTGCATCTGTTTAAAAGAAAAAAAGAAGAATTTCCTAAAGCACAGAGACTTGAGACGTTCTATTCATGTCCAATTGATAGTCTGTTAAACTAAGGGGTGACTAAATTTTCCTTCTTAAATACACATAGATAATTTCTGTATTTCTCCTTCAGGTTTTTAAACAGTACCAGTGTTGATTTAATTAGGAATCTTTCTTCATAGAAGAGTGCTAACAAATTAGTGCTGAATAACAAATTAGAGTTGAAGGATATAGAGCATCTTCTTTGAGGTGTTGATCATTATCAACTCATATGATTATTAATTGGCATTGAGTGTGATAAAGTTCCATAAGGTTCAAACCATTGTATTCCATTAATATTTGGCCCCTTACAAAATGCTATGGATTTCTTTCCTTTGCGTCTGACTCTTTGCAAAGATTAAACAACTATAGTTTCATTTTTCAAACACTGCAGACTGTACAGATAAATGTATCATTCAAGATTCCTTTTCATGCTAGTGCATGTGCATTTTGATTTCAAAAAAATTGATATCAGCACTCTTACAATTGCAATTTATGAAACCTTGTACGACTTGAAGTTTGGAGAGAAATGTTTGTGTGACTACTAATTTTTCTGAGATTGCATTTAAAAGACAAATACAGGTGTATAAGTGATGTTTACATATGTTTTCTAATAAAATACTCATTATTAGTTATCTAAAATAAAAATATTTATTTCTACAGAAGAAGAGACATCTTTATATTTTATATTAACAGTTGTTCAAAGAAACTGGTTTACAGTTGATTGTGATTCTCCCTTCTTGCAATGGAATATCTGCAACTTTTTATGCTAAGCGTTTCTAGTACTTCATTTTGCCATTTTTTCTATATATAGAGGCTATTACCATCCCTTCTTTATGCATTCTTGCAAAGAGTTTGAATTTTTGAGGGAAAAATTATTATTTCTATTTTTTTTTCACCGTATCTATAGCTTACATTATTACACTTTCCATAGCAATTTCCATTTCTAAGATTTCTCTATATTGCTCAAATGCAAGCATGACAGTCACAAAAAAAAAAAAAAATTAAATGTTTGTACTTCCCTTTAGCTGTCCTTTTCCAAATCATATTAAAAAGCCAAAACATGAAGTTCATGGTTCCAGAAAATTCCCAGATTGGAAGACCCAAGGTGGAATTTACTTGTTTGCCAGCTATCTATCTATAGAGCTCTAACATTGTCTTGACAAGAGCCTTCCAGGTGAGCTGCCAGGGGGATTGAGCCCAGGGGCAGCCTCCTTTTCCTCGAGCACTTTGTCTTGACCAGGGTCACCAGAGAGGGATACTCAATTCAAACACACAGAGAAAAGTTCTTTTATCACTGCCCATAGGCCAAAATCTTTCCTTGTACTGTGATGTTAATATAGCACATACAGTAAGATCAGTAGTGCGTATGAAAAATATAGATTAATTAAGCCCAAAATAAACATAAGAGTTTTGTTTGGGTTTTTTCCCCATCGGAAAGGGCATGTTTCAACAGAAATATGAGCAGAAAACCCTGTCAGAGCCTGAGTCGCTAGGACAGACACATTCTCATGCCAAGGCAACAGCACAATTATGGGGATGCAGCATGTCAGCAAAGAAATAATTCCTGCTCCACAATTTACACAGCAAGTGTCAGGCTTGATGTTATATCTGCTACTGGACAAGAAGCTAAGAGAATGCCTACCTTGTGGAGGGCAAAGTTTTCTCAGCTTTGGGGTTAAAATAGCAAGATTAAATCAACTTTACCAAAACCCCAGTTTTTAAATTGAACTAACTTCAAAATTACCATGCCTTCATGTTCTTAAAACCCTAAATTAATCTAGTTTGGCTAAGAACTTCCTCTTCTCTTCCCCATCTTGACCCCCAGTAATCTTACTCCATGTAGCATTTATTAATGTAAAGTTAAAGATTTCAACTCTTCCTCCCAACCTGCCTGACCCAGAGTTTTGCAGAAATAAAGGCTTTAGTTGGGGAGCCTTTGTACAGAAAGTAGCTGAATAGCCATACTGTAGCTGTGTGAGGGTGTCCCGTCATCCACATCAATCAAAGTCCCCTCCGACCGGCTTCGTGGGATCTCTCCACTGCTTAGGGATTCTGTTCCACTACTGGAAGAATTTTCCTCCTAGAACACAGTCAAACATATAAAACATCAGCAAGTACGAAATTTGAAAGAGGGGAAACTGTTGAAGAATAATTGAGCTTTGTTCCTGTAATGTGACGTGGAAAAAAAAAGGTATAGATTACGAGTAAATTTGCGAACTCAGCCCAGTTAATGAACTCTGTCACAATCCAGAGTCTTAATGTATGTGTATCAAACCCAGCAGATGCCACAGCCACAGTAAAATATGATACCCCAGCCTATAGTGAAGTCCAATAACTCACAAAATTAAGTGTCTTACAATTTGAACTGAGACAGTTATGCAATAACTTCCACTCAGGTCTTGAATAAAATATTTTTTTTAAAAAAATTGACCTTGTATCTCATGTTTTCAGGTAATTTTCAGTATAATTATTAAAGGGGAAGATTTATATCTGGTACTTTCCATGCCAATTAATAGAAAGTATTTTCATCCCTTTCTGCTTTATTATTCTTCTTATATTTCTTCCTGAAAGAAGATCAGGTCAGATTTTCTTTTAGTTAGTCCAAGAATGACTTAAGTATCCTTCCTTAGAGACCACACCAGCACAGTAAAAGCCTAAGAGAGGAAATTCAGGTCTCTCTTTTTCCTTATTCTGGCTACAAGAAGTTTTGTTTCATTTTGGTGCAGTCCCTTTGAAGCAGGCAGCAGAAGGATGAGTTACTCAAGGTACATTGCCTAATGCTGAAGAAAGCAGGAATTGTTGTGTCTCCTAAAGAAAGAGGACTTCAAGTGAGCATTTAGTATCCTACATGCTGAAGTTTCTGTATCCCAGAAACAGAAGCTAGAGGAAATAAATTATGAGACCTTTTCTGCAGAAAAGATCTTTAGGTTAATGCTAAAAACCAAGACATCTCTTTCCCAGAATTCTCTCACACATCCTATATGTAGTGAGATATGAATGCTGATGACCAAGAGATACATTAAAATATCTGGGGAAAAAATGAGGCAGACAAAGAAACAAGGGGCAGGAAGAGAGAAAGAAAAAATCCAGAAGGTTTTTGGGTCCATAAATAGGATACAATAGTCATCTTTGTTTGGGAGTCTGAAATATTGCAGCCTGTTATTCCTGCAGCAAACATTGCAGTCTAAGTGGATCTCTTTTTATCACATTTAAAATGAAGAAAAAAAGGATTTGGCCTGTTTTTGCTGCAGCTGTAAGATAAAGGAATTTTCAGTTCCAGTTCCAGTAGGTGAATTATGGGAAAAGGAAGCCTATTTTATATCCAAGCATTACTGCACAGAAAGCTGAAGCCAGCTGTTTGCTTTCATTGCACAATGCCATGGTTTAAGATATCTAGTTTTTTTCCCTGCAAATGTAAATCAGTAATTTTTGCTCTTACCAGAAGAGGTGCGTTCAGCTAATGGCAGTCTGCTCAGGTGCTGTTTCATGCACAAGCAGGGTGCAAGGCTGAGGTCAGGCCAAACTCAACAGTCACCCAGCACCTCTGAGGGCTATATGGATTTTCAGGTTCTTTTGTTACTAGAATTTTCTTTTATTTGGCCTTTGTCCTAATTTTAGCTAGTAGGTAAATCTAGCCTCCAATGACAATACATTCTGGCTTCTGCTACTACTACCCCACCAGAACAAAACTGGAAACTAAAATGCCTCCTTAATCCCAACACCATTAATTCCAAGATCTGGCATTCCACATCTGTATAAAGATATCACCTTTTCTTCCCTCTCTGATAAGTGAGTATATTTGACAACATATACAGACTCCTTCAAAGGAAATAAATTTTACTTTGCTGCTGCATTTCAAAATGCTGGAAAACTGCAAACCTCATATAAACACACAAGATTTTTATCTCTGGCTTCCATACACACACTGTGGAGGTTTAATCATGCCAGCATAAGGTATCCATAGTCTAAAATCTCCAAAAATGTACAAAAAGTCTTTGTTTTACAGTACCAGTGTTCTTGTTGCCAGCACTAATCTCTGACTGACTATTTACTGATAATTCAAAAGTGAATTTAAGAACAGTTCTTTAAATAGTTAAAACACCTACAATTATTTCAGTAGCTGCATGAAGTGGGAGGCAGCAAATAAGGATGAAGAAAGGGCACAAGAGTGCAAACGTACAGTGATGATTCCCCTTTCCCTCCACCCCCCACAAGCTGCTAGCTCAGATTTAGGGAGTTTTGGGAGAGGGGATCTACAGGATAGGGAGAAGAGATTCAAAAGAGGCCCCTTACCTCAGGATGTATTCCGAAGCTTTATTCTCAATAAAGGGATCCCAAGAAGCAAGGAGTGGGCACATGGAGGGAGAGGGGTTTTTATCTCCTTTGGGGTTGGGGTCAGATTACCTGGCCGAAGGCCATAGGTCAAGAGACAAGGGGCAGGTAAATCAGGCCAGGTTACAGTTTCTGGGGGAGGGGTTTTGGGGAGAGAGCATTCCCAAAAGGGATGCAACAGTACAGGGGCTAAAAGAGGAAACCCATGGAGAAGGGAGAAGAAGAGAGGAAGAGAGAAAGAAAAACAATCTCTTTACACAGGGGGATTAGGTTGAAAGAGACATGACAGCAAGACTGCATGTGGAAGTTTTTTAAACAATAAGGACTTCTGCAAATAGAATAAACCATTTCCTAAAAGTTCCCTCTGGGAATTTCTCAAAATGTTCATCACTAGCCTGGCATAGAGATAGAAAAGGCAAATACTGAAAAGGAAAACCACTTTCAAAAATAATCCTCCACCCCCATGAAAGCATTTTTTGGTATGACAGGATGATGAGGGATCCCTTGTGATTGAGGCATGTCTTCAGGCCAGCCAAGCAGAGTATGAGAGAAGGGGGAGATATATAAACATTCCTGGGCAACAGATGACCACATTTGGCCATCATGTCAAGGGATGTGGGAAATGCTGGGGACAAGCTGTACACACACCCCTGGGGTACTTGGCAATGTGCCTCCTGCACAAGGCTACATGAGCTGACACCAGGGTCGGCTCCCATCTCTTCTCTGTTCCAGCCTGAGTGCTGGGACTGCTAAAACACCAGTTTCTTTTCTATGAGACTAAGAAAATAAGAAAACCAAACACTTACCCTTTTCCATGGATACATTCTGGGATAAAATAGCATCCCAAATTTAACTTTTTGAAAACACAAACCTATTAACTAGGAACTTACCTGAACAAATTCTGAAGAACATTCACAAGAGAAGTGAGATCAATGTGTGTGGGATATACAGCCATACTGATCAACATTGAAAGGGAAAGGTATAAAAAGCTTTAGTTGCAAAAATAGGGAACTATGTATAGGATTAACCAGAGACCAAGTTTGCTGTAGCAACTGAATAAGAAAAATGCAGACTGACAAGTGCTTAATGGTGCAAGGAATTATTTGACTGATGGCATGTCAACTCACAGTGGGAAGTCAGGAGGGAATGAAGAAGTGAAGAGGTTGGAAAGAGATCAGCTGTGGAGGTGACCAGTGAGTGAACCTGAGTGACTGCTGAGAGATGTGGCACTTTTTGCATAAGCAACAATTATCCAGGTGCAGTCTGCTGGGGATTGCTTGACCCATAAGGGCATGTAACTCAGGATCCAGAGCACTGCTGGCAGCACTGCTACAGAGGAAGAAAAATGCACTACATGCCCTAGAAGAAGAAGAAAGTCTTGGGTAGAAAGTTCAGTTTCAAAGAAGTCAGGAGTCAGATTTGCTACAGATGGCATCTTTGCTGCATAAAATGCCTCTAGAAATTTCTTCTAGGTCTTTCAAAATTCAAGTACGCCTTTTTTTTTTTTTTTTCCTAGTCTCGCTACCAAGAAAACATATCCTGCTATGTCTAAAGCAGTGGTAATGAAGAAAAGAAAAGACCAAAGGCAAACATTTTCCCACTGCCTTTGCCTTCAAAAATGAGAGAACACATTCCACTGTATTTTGTAAATATCAACATCCCAGGGCAAAACACTAACAATTTATATTCCATTCTACCTTAATCCTTCTTCAAGAGCAGGTTTTGTTAAGAACAGAGCTCTCCTGTGGCCATGTCTCCCATGGACTTCTACATGTTCCCCACACAGACAGTGATGCCCTTATTCAAAAGGATTCATGGCCTTTGTATCCCGAGGATGAAGTTTATGCATTAGCAGTGACAGAGCAAGAAACAGACACAGGTGGTGGTGATGTGTCTCATTCCTCAGGCTCATTTTTGGGTTACAATCCTACTTATACAGGTTGGATTGTTAGACTCTCAAGTTTCTGTCTGAAAACAAAAGAGAAATGTAAATGCAGAAGAATGTTAAATAAAATGCTCCTCACCTAACCAAATACTGAGTATACTGAATTACTTAAATTCTATTACATAGAAAGAAGAAAAGGAATTCTAAAGAAACAGCAATACACAGAAGAGGGATTGCTTCAGAAAGACTGCACATCACCAACAAACTTAAACCACTGCCCATTCTCAGCTAACTAGACTAACATATTTTGGAATAAACATTAGGTACAGTAATAAGCCATATTTTAAATGTCCCTTGGTTTAAGGCCTAGAACAGCTTTATGCAGCTCAGAGTTCAACGATAGGCTCTTGGACCCAGTTAGTAATCTTTGACTACAGAGCTGCACTGTGGTACAGTAGGCAGCAGCAGTACAGCCTAGCAAATGGAACATTCAGCTGAAGTGAGGAAACCTTTCACTTATTTTAGTCTGCTGCATGTGAGGCAGTCAAGGAAATGCATCTGTATCTCACTTCTAACAGAGATAAAATTGGCTTTTAATTTCAGCATTGAAACTATTCAACCCCAAATTTCTACTACTCAACAGCAACATTAATGATTTAGTATGACCCAGTACCTTGCCATGTTGACTGTAGTTATAGAAAGGAATTTTCAATAGATATATCAACTAGTTTACTCTGTTGTTAAATAGTTGCCAAGTTTGGTACCTACTTTTTCAATGTTCTGAAAATTTATCACCCTGTGGGAACAGCAGAGCCATTCACACTGAACCCAGGGCTCAGACTTTCTGCAGACCCAACATATGTCTGCATGGCTGCTTGGAACTGGCACAATCGCTGCTCGCAATACTTCACCCGAGCTGGCGCTGAAGGGTAGAGCTGGTACTCTCAGCACAACAAAAATGGGAATTCAAGTGGGTCATCCTCTCAGTAGATTTCCACTATTTTGCAGGTGGGTTTTTATAGCCTCTGCTCAGGTCTGCACAACCCAGAAATGACTGCTTTTCAGCCTGTTTGGGGAGCACTATGCAAACAAAAATAGCTATACCATAGACACTCCCTCCACAAGGCAAGTATCTTTCCTTCCCTTCCACACATCCACACTGCTAAGGTTGCTTGATATAAACATAAGTGGTAGAGTGTTTATTTTGAATTATAACCTTCACATTTGGAAATATTGCTCTCCAAAAGCCTCAGGAATGTGTAATTATGTTTTTATGTTGTCTTTTAGATTTTACCTACCATTATGAAATACTCCACTGTTTCACTTACGCCTCAGGGAAGAAAAAAAATTGTTGCCTTCTACTTACTTTACTAAGTAACTTCTTCAAGAACAGGAAAGTAAAGATCGCACTAACAAATTAATTAAAGGATCCAACTTTGCACTATGAATTTGCAATATTTCTTATTTTTCTTGAACAGAGAAAACGTTGCAAGTTTACTAGGCTAATTCTTCTATGGATTACTTACACCTGTAAAAACAATAGTTAAAAATCACACTGGATTCTCTCGTAGTGTGTATACTTGTACATGCTTTGGAAATACAGTTAGTTTCTTCGCTTTTGTAAGTTCTGTGAAACAATTTTTGGTTCACAGAGATCACAATACTAAAGTTTTGTAATATTGTACTACTGACTGAAGCCATCAGTTGTTCTTCTATGTATCCAAAGTGGATATTGAAAGTACTCGTTAAGGAGCACGTTTAATTTGAAAGTTTCATTGTAAAATGAAATTTCCATTTCTAGATACTACAAGTGTTTCAATGTCACCATAATTAATGCATTAAACACGAAGAGTAAGGCAGAGCCTGAATCTACCACATTCTGCCTGTGAACTAGAGCCCTGCTGCTTTTCCTTAAGTACTTTTAATGTTTGCTAGGATGACACAGAAACCCCAGCCATCAACATTTTTAATCAACCTAGAGAAATGGGAGCTACCAGGATTCTCAAAATCTGTTAGCTATTTATATCCCTGTGAACTATAGCTGTGATCACAGGTTTTTAAGTACATGATACCTCCAAAGTACTCTCTATTTCATTACCCTGATTTCTTCACTTTCCACTAAGACTTTTTCTCACATCCAAGCTGCTTGCAGAAATTACACTGGGTCTTTAACTGAGCAGCTTGCCTGTCAGTGGCAAGTGGAGATTAAGGCTGAGACGTCTGCCCACTAGCTTGGCTTAGAGAGCACTCACAACCCTGCACAATATTTATTATGTCTTTCCCTGGGAAAGGCTCATGTCTGAGTCTATTATGCCACAAGTCAGCTTTGAGCAGGATAGATATGAGCTGAGCTCTTTGAGGCCAGGAAGCAATGTTGGGGCACAGATGTAGAGGCAGCACAAACTGAAATCCTTTGTATACCTCAGAGTCAATGGGGCATGACCGAAAAGGAAAAAAGAGAAAGCTTCTTCCAAAGACTTGATTCTGGCAGCACTCGTCCAGCTTTTTCAGTTATATATAGAAAATAGTACATCTACTACCCAGCCAGAAAGCAAGCAAAGGATCCACTTTCCAGACAATCAAACCCAGGTCAAGTAGTGAAGTAGTTCTTTAGTTCTTGCATAGAAATTGGCAATCAGGCACTTCTGAGTTACATGTTTCATAGAAATAATTACTTTTAAATTTAAGGGCTGAGCACAGACAAGGAAGAAATCCCTCTTAACTTTCAACATTTAAACGTCTCATCTGGCCCAGTGATGTGATAAAAAAAATCCTGCAAGAGCTGTGCTGTCTTCACAGCATCAGGGTAGGGATGAATACATCAAGGAAACCATCCACAGAGAAAGACCAGTGTTTTAGTTGCTCACAGCTCTTAAAGCTCTTAAAGCATTATTGTAATTAATATTAACAGCAGACTTTGGGCACCCAAATCATCTGGATATGTTGCAAATATGTAGGATGGGTATTCTTCTATTTCA
This sequence comes from Certhia americana, assembly GCA_018697195.1. Lineage (NCBI taxonomy): Eukaryota > Metazoa > Chordata > Aves > Passeriformes > Certhiidae > Certhia > Certhia americana. The sequence goes on from CM031858.1 coordinate 30,479,265, forward strand.
GTCTAAGAATGATATGACTAAGTGATGTGGCTGACACTATGTCAGGATCCAGTCTTGAACATCCCCCTGTGGAACTGTGGAACTGAATTGCCTGTCAGTGTGCTGCCTGGATAGAGACACTTTATTTTGGACAGGTGTAGATTAAAGATGCATCAGCAAAATTTGCAATGAGAGGCTTGCAGGGAGTTGAACCTGATATCCAGGCAAGTAAATGGTGCCTTAGGCTTCATGTGTCCTGGTTTCAGCAAACAGAGGTGAATACCCAGAGAAAGATACAGGGGGACACTGAAGTGTGCTGTGCCTTGATGAGATGAGATATTAGAAAAGCTTCTTTCCGTGAGCATGACAGAATTCTGCCTCAACACAAAGGAAAAACATGTCAGAAAGTCTGTACTTTCAGGTGGACCTTTTTACATGGAATCACTTTGGTTTGATGTTGGTTAATTTGGAATGGGAATAAAAAAAACCCAACACACACACCAACTGCCAATGAAAAAATTAATTAACACAGTAACACACAGGAAGAATTGCTTTGCAAGGTTTAAACTATCTCAGGCAAGCTTTCAAAATGTATAAACTAGCAAAAAAGGTACCCTTTTTGTGTAGGGGAAGAATGACATGGTGAGGAGGGGGGGGAACACGTCAATCACGTGTTCCATTTCTCTTGGGAAATATAAAGGAAGATAAATACTGACATGGCAGAAACCATGGAAAATGTGTGACACATGATCAGCTCAACATGGAAAAAACTAATAAAACAGGCAACTACCTGTTTTGGAAAAGTAATTATATTAAATATAGTAGAAGAAAGTAAATCCATTTGGCAAGGATTCCTCTGGTTATAATTAGAGGTTAGTTCAGAGAGTTAATAACTGCAAGCATAATCATTCTTCAATGCATCCACAAATTATATTTTGCTCTACTTGACTGACCACATAACAGACACAGGGAGCATGTACCAGCATAAATAGTATGTTTGATAGATTGCAATAGTATTCACAAGAATAGATTGTTACCTATTTTTTGTATTGATCTGTTTTGACTGAAGGACTTGTATAATAATCCTTGACACTTCAGGAACATGGTATAAAGAACATCAGGGAGGGAGCCTTAATCACAAGAGACAACTTCCAAGATATACTGCAGAAAGTGAACTTTTCCTTTGTTGCTTTTTATGGCAATTACAGCTCCCAAAGTTTGGTTGGATCTTTTCTCCAGAAGTGAGACTTCATTGCATTTAAAACATTTGTGCCTGTGTTGTTAATAATAGTCTGAGCTGTCCGTTAAGTTACACCTGCCAATATTTTAAAGTTATTTTTGACAATGTAATTTTGAAGGGAAGAAGGGAGGGAAGTTCATAAAAATGCATTTTGTTCTCTAAAAGCCAAAAACAGCACCTCTCATTATACTGCAGACTTTCCCTTTACATAAGAATCACACATGCTCTTGACAAGAAAAGGCCCAATTATTTCTATTAAACAGGAAGGTTTAAATGGATTGTTTCTCTACTAATGAAGGACATTTGAGCCTCTGAAATGTACTCTCAACTGCTACTCTTTAATAGTATTGTTAACTGAATACCTTCACTGAAATAATATGACTGCCAGATCGACTTTAAAATGGTAAAGATCTAGCAACAAAAATGAAGTCAGAGAAAGATAAATTGCCATGAAATATCAGGTCCCATTTAATGATCCATCTCTAATTAGAGAAGACTGCACATTTAAGAGGAAAAAGGAAGAAGTCTTAACTATGAAGATGAGGAATTACTTCCAGTATTGCTGGTAGTTTTAGAACCAAAATTACAGAGATTCTATTAATAAAAAATAAATTAAATATTGTGTTCATGGTCACTGGGGATCTTCTTCTAAATGGGCAATCAAGCTTGAGAAGATTTGAAGCAACAAGTTTCCAATAAATTGTATGCCCTTATGTGTCTAAATTTAGTTTTTATATCCAGCTGCTTTAAGGCTCATTCATCGAACTGTGTTTAGTGGAAGGCATCTATACTTTTGGTTGTTAATTTTTGGTACACTAAGCAGAATAACATGCTCAATCTCATCCACTTTTTATGCAGCAATTACAATCACTCTTCAACAAATTTCTCTTTACAGAAGTGAAAGCAAGGAGTGTAAGAGGGAATTGTTCCAGGTCTCTTCTTCCTCCCATCCCTATATTCTTTAACCACCTTCAGTGTACCACAGTATCTAACTGTTTTCAGAAGCAGTTTTCCTTCTGGTGATGCACACCATTAGCCTAGATGCAGTATCTCAGTGGAAAGCCAGTTTTCCCATCCAGGAAAACCACACTATTATATTGTGATTGATAGTATTACCCACTGGAAGCAACTTAAAGCTGTGTATTCTCTTGTCCTGGCTCCCTGAACAACCCAGACACAGAAGCTATTCCAACACCAGAGAGCTGGCTGATCTCCAAAATCAATCAGTTAAATGTTTATACAATAAATTGGATGCCACATTAGCCCAGGCATTCCTGTGCTTTTATCTTACATTGTCTCTGTTTCCCCCCAAAAGCAACAGCAGAGCCCCAACTTACTTTTCCTGACATCCCTGTCCATCAGGTTACTACAGGCATCCTACCTTCCCACTGGTTCCTGTTCTTCCTTCTGAGCCAACATCACTGAGGGCAAAATTTGATGAAGCAGTTGAGAGAGTTGCAATTGCTCAGGAATAATATGACCTGGCTCTATACACTGATGGGTGCCTAATGATGCAAGAAATCTATTCCACACAGCTCTATGACAGCTTTCCATACCATTTGCCTTGAAGAAAGCTTAATGTTAATAATAACTGAATGTTATTTCTTCTCTGCATTTTATGGCAGTGGTGCAAAGAGAAAGAAGCCATAAAGCTGTTGCTTCCTTCTTCCTTATTTCCTTTCCATCTCCACACAGGTTCACTGGTTATGACACTCTCTTAGAGATTAGGAGGGAATGAGCGTAGGACAGAAAACGAGGATATCAGTGGCTCAGGCTCTGTAATAGAAATGACTATCCACTCTAGTCACATGTAAAAGGGAAAAAAACCCCAAAAAAACAAACCAACCCCTAAATTATCATAAATTCCATCCTTTTATATAGGAAAAATGGTCAGTTTAGTTGCAGAAAAATTTTCATTTGTCCCAAAAAATCTGGCTGATATCCTGAAATAAAAGCAATGGCTGAAAATATCTAGTAAAAAATTGTTTAGAAAGTTGGACTGAAAGGAAACTTGTCACATTCCCAGAGAGTCTGTCAGACACCCTTGCAGAAATTGGGACAATGATTCAGAAATGTTGATTATACTCCATCAATTCAAAATAGATGCCCAGACTTTTATTTAAATTTTTTTCTGTCTCAGCAAGCTTTACTATTTTCCACAACAGTTGAAGTTATTGTTATTGCCTTTCCAGTGGAAGTGAAAGATTGTAGATCAGTAACTCTTATACTCATAGCATTTATACAGTGTGTTATGTCCAGCTTCTCCCTTGGTCTGTCCCTGTCCCCTTCCCCCTTTCCAATTAAAATAACACAAACCCCCCAAAAATACCAGAAAAAAACTTCGAGAAACCACCAAAACAAAACCACAACAACAAGAAAAACAAAAGAAAACAAAACAAAAAACCCCAACCCCCCCAAACCCCAAACAAACAAAAAAAACCAAAAAAACCCCCACCCCAACACAAACCCTAAACCAAAATAAATCCACAACTTCAACCACTCTTGCAAGCATTTTTCTAAGAATTTTACAAGGAGAAAATAAATTTTCACTATGAAAATTGGTGAAATAACTGGAAATTCTTAAGCCTTGTGTCAATCCTAATGCAAATCCCTTATTTAGCCTCACCATTCACAGACACTGAGAGAATGCTTGCCTTTCAGCTTTATACAGACTAAGCAAGTTCAATAATTTATACTATTAAGTCTTTGAAAAAATCCTGGGTGGCATTTATCATCTAAAGCCACCTCTGCAGCCATGTGATGCTCCACTCACTAGAAAGAATAATTATCTGGTATACAAAGTGAAACTACTCTATAGGCTATTTTCATACTAAAGAAATTACAGAAAACTGATTTGAGACCACTGGAATATTTAAACATCATGTAAAACCACATTAATCTCACAACTACTACTTGGAAATTAAATTTTCATGTGATATCTAGAGTTGTTTTTTCTGACAGCCTGGCTTGCAGGAGGGGAAGATAATCTCTCCCTGCTGGAGGAAACTACCAAGGGTGTCCCATACATTGCCTACAGCAGGTTGAAAGGAACAGACATCCATCTCAAATATCACTAAAAAGCCCAGGGCACAAATTCCCTACAGGTACCAGCACAGGCCATTTCTTTTGGGATATGTTTTTCTGGGAAACTAGAGTTTTCTATCTGGCCTGTTTCACTGTGATCATTGAAAGAACAGCCTTTGCTTCAGACAGAAATGAACCAAATACAAGGTTGCAAGTGAAATAAACCAAAATCCAAACCTCAGTTACAATAGCTCTTTAGTGCTTTGATTTTCCTAGTTAGGAACCTGAAGGCACCTGCCATGTGTTAGCTCAGAGAATTCAGCCTATTCAGGAACACCTTTCAAATGCCAGCCCTAAAGAAAAGCTTTTCCTAGTCTCACCTTCATAAGTTTACAGTCCTTGCTCCATTTGTATCATAACGTGGGAGGAAGAATTGACAGCCCTCCCATAAGGTCACTGACCCTGATGATCAAAGCATTCCCTTAACCATCTCACCTCCTTGGCAGCAAGTCTTGAGTTTTACACCTTTAACTAGCTCCTACACCTCAAGATAATAAGGTTCAAAATGTGTGTTTTGTTATGTGAAATACTGCAGGACCAAAATTCCACTGTTTAGTTTTTCTTAATCAAATTTGTTATTTTGTGTTGGATTTTTTTTTTTTCCCTGTAGAGATCAGCATACACAGTACGTGTGCAGTGCAGTTGAAAGACAGTTTAGGTCAATCAGCTCACTCCTACCATGACACATATAACCTTGCCATCACTGTCAGTGGTTCCTTGATTAAAGTATACAAGTGCCATGAAGTCCTAAATATTATAAACATCCTTTTAACATTTAGCTTACAAATAGCAAATCAAGCACACACCTTGATGTGCACCTTGATGCATGACACCAAGTAACTTTGCTTAAGGCATTTTTCCTTGGCTGTAATGAGACAGGAGACTCCTGTTATTTGTTTTACGTCTATCCTACAGACCCATGTAATCCTGATTGTGCAATTTATTGAACGTGATTTTCAGCCTCCCTTTAATGGAAATTATTCATCTATATTTCAGGTCACTGATGATGACAAGCAGATATTTGCAGAACACATGATTCTCCAACGAAGCGTTATCTAACACAGGAAGGGAAAGAAAATCATGATGTCAGTCAATACTCAAATTAAATGCATTCTGCTGTCAAAACTTCACCTAAACTTTAATTTGGCAAATATTCTTGGAGCTGCATGGTCCAAATGTTGGCTAGCATGAAGTTAGTTTAGGTCAGCTCCTGACAAATCACCACTGAGGGTTGTATTTGTATAGGTTCCTTCATCTGTAAAAAGTATAAATATGTATAGCTTTGCCCAAAACTTGAATCATTATGGTCTAAACACCTTCTATAATATAGTGTTTTTCTGTTAGCTATTATGCATCTATGTCATATCCACAAGAAGTGAAAAGCATCACACAGAAGGTCATCAGTGAGAACATAGGAAGATATTTGTCTAACATGGTGCAAGTTCTAATCTTCAGAACTTCAGGAGATTTCACTCCACACCAAGAAGAAATGAGTTAGTGCCCAACAGTCTTGATAAATGTAGCTAAACAATTTGTTCTGTTGCAAAACCTGGTTCAGATAATTTTATTTTGCAGTGCAGATTAATCTCAAATTGCTGATTTTAGCAATATTTTAAAATGGTAAGTCACTGTCTATCATCATCATTCAGTATGTTGAATCACTAGCATCCACATAAGTAATTTCATTTTAGAGTTCTTTAGAGATTAGCATTTAAAAAAACCTGAGGCTTAACCCATAATCCATGAGAGAACTTTCTGCCTACAGGGAAACAGAATGAGCTTTTTGCTGCACTTTCTCCATATTAGGGGAGACATGATTTGCCACTTAGGAAACATTTAGGTTTTTCAGCCTCACAGACCTATCTGTGCCATGACACAGTTTTTGGCACCACAGACATAAAAATCTGGCAAATCTTATGGTTGATATTTTCAGAATCACTAAATTTGATTTATTCGTAGATTTCAAAGCAAAAAAGCCCAACAAAACAATCGTCTTTCCTCTTCCTATGAAGAATCAAAGCCATAGAATTTTACCTAGCTGTTATCGTGTTTATATTGTGTTGGGGTCCAAATCAGGGTTTTCTTTTACTTTTTCATTGATATTCTGGTAGAACTAGCTGGAATAGCAACCATCTGCTAAGCTTTGTACAAATACATAAAAAGCAGAGTCTCATATCAACAAACTGTGTTTAATGCACAAGATAAGGAAGGGTAGGGATGGGGGGAAATGGAAATAGACAAGTTTGCATATCATAAAATCATAGAATAGTTTGGGTTGGAAGGTTACCCTTGAAGGTAACCTTTGAAGGTTAACTAGCCCAAACTCCAAACCAAGATGGGAAGGCTTAACCACAAAGAAACTGATAACCATATTCCAATGTCTTCCACCCTGACTGCAAGAATTGTGTAAACATGTGCTACCTCCTTAAAAATTAATCTCCAAACAATTTGTCCCAGACCACTCAGAAAATCACTGAATGGGAACAGGACTTGAAAATGCCATGGGAAGAGAACTGTCACTAAGACCAAAGGGATGAAAATAATTGCATAAATATCACAAGAGCCCTCCTCTCAAGTGCTCACCCTGGAAAGGCAATTAACTGGAGCAAGGCAGGTAATCATAACACCTCCTGGCAGCCTTTGACACTGCTATGTTTGTCTTCACTTTCCAGCTAGGAGTAGAAATCAGATGCAAGAAAACTGTAGCTATGTATAACATGTAGCAGATAATTACTGATACACACACACACACACACACACACACACACACACACGGTGTTTCTCTCTCCCATGTCTTCATTTATCTGTTGAAACGATTTATTAGTAGCCAAATTTAGAAGTCTGAAACTATTTACTATTAAAAAAAAATTAATATTTCCAGTGGTGGAAAAGGCAACTGTCATTAAGTTCAAACTCCCAAAATATTTGCCTTCTGTTTCTGTTAGTGTTTATTACATGAGATGAGGAAAAGTGTAGGGAAGTTCTTACTTATCTGGGGAGCACATCAGTAGTGCACACAGTACCTTTTGCTGTGTGTTTTGTGACTACAGTACAATCATTACTGGTTAAAATACACCAGGGAATTCCAAGGTGCAAAGGGCTCTCCTACATATTTTCCTTATTAGTAGCAAGGAAAAAAAAAAAAAAAAAGGAAAAGGAAAAGGAAAAGGAAATACGTGTACAAAGGAAAAGAAAAGAAAAGAAAAGAAAAGAAAAGAAAAGAAAAAAAACAACGAAAAGCAAAGAACAAGAAAAGAACGAAAAGAAAGAAAAGAAAAGAAAAAAACGAAAAGAAAGAAAAGAAAAGAAAAGAAAAGAAAAGAAAAGAAAAGAAAAGAAAAGAAAAGAAAGAGTCCCTGAGCAGAACAATCTGTTATTACTCGTGGTTGAGGCACTATTATTTCACACAGAGCAACAGCTAACAATTAGTGCTACAGGAATTAGGGCAGTCCTATGAATAAATTGATACTTCTTGTCTCTCTGCAGTGCCCCACCCCTCCCACCTTTACAGAGATCCTGCTAAAGCTAGTGGATCAGAATGAACCCAAGAAGGTTATCATCACATCACTGCCTTTTCTCCAGGGCTCAGAGGTCTTGCATGAGATCATGTAAGAATATAAACAAAGCACTTCAAAGTCTCGTCAGTTGTCCCTCCCCCAAATTATTTCAGACAATGTCATTTCCTTTTAATTACGCAGCTTAGTGCATGTAGAAAAACAGCTTATTCTCAATGTAAATGCATATCCAAACTTTGGTCCCATTTAGGATCATAGGACAGAAATTAGGCTTTAGGATTTGCTACTGATGGGTCACAAGCTTTGCACTGACTCATGAAACTTTTGTTATTTTTTACAGACACAGGCTCAGGTGAGAGCTTTAAACACTCCTTGTCAAGTTGTTACATGAATGTTTTGTGATACAGCTCAGTCAGCCAGGGGAAAGAAGCTGCTTCCTTTGGCATGATCACAGGATAACAGGCACAACAGACAAGAAAGGCTGTTGGCAGTTATTAATAGGTAAAGATGAAACCTGAAATAATGTCATTATATCTAACTAGAGGTCAGTGCAGATTAAAGTATAAATCAATAAGCTTTAGAATAATTTTAATCAATTTAAATACTTGTGAACTCCCATTTAATGCAGGGAAATATTATATGCTTCCATGGAGAGAGAGAGAGATTAAAGAATTAGTTCAGAGCAAGCCTGGAATAGAAGAAGGGTCAAGTCTCCCAAGTCTTCAAAGTATTAGAAAAGAAATGAGATCATGTGGCATTGCGCTTGAGGCTAAGCCTGGTCTTGGGGTGCCATCTGACTGGTGGCTGGCTGTCTGGCTGCTCCAGAAAACAGCAGTTCTGCGTCTCCTTTGCATCAACACTGGTGCTTGTCTGGTCTCACCAGGAGCTGGTCCAGGCACAATGACTCAGTGTTGTCCTGTGCTGCCCTGCAGGAAGCAATGGCTGGGTATGAGAAAGGGGACTACCCCATTCTGCAGCACACAGCCATTACCGAGCTTAAATGGAGTCCAAGGAGCTACCCAAAGTGGCAGCTTTCCATCTGACAGGTGTGAAGCAAAGAAGAACACAATAATTTGTAAGTGCTTTGAGTCTCCAGTGAAGGCAGACTTCCTCTAATAAATCAAAAGGGTCCTTTCCCCATTGAGAGAGATGAAGAAAATGGCAACATAGTCTACTCTTAACATTTTGTACTCAATAATTATCATCTAAACTCTTTTGTAAATAGGTATCTCAGACCTAAGGCCTCAATTATTCTCTTCTAGGCTGTGGTGTTCCAGAGCATTTCAGCCTGCAGAGTCACTCACACAGCAAGGGATGGCAGCATAAAATATAGTTTCCAGCTAAATAATCTACCATCTTCTCCTTGATCAGCTTGCAAGGTGAAGCTCAGCTGCACAAGAAAAGGACACCTACTCTTAAAGTAATTAATCAGTATATGCCTGCTATAAAATGTCATGTACCTCCAAACCTAAAAACTTTTGCTTGCCACCTAAAGGACACAAAACCAGAGCCCAAAACCTCCCTTGCTACAAGCTATACAATTTTTTTGGCTTTCTGATGCTTTCAGTGTTTCAAAGTCCTGATCCAGCTTCACCACTGCTCCTTGGTAGGGATGTACTGCAGTGACTCCACATATTAACATACACAATAGGTGCTTTGAGGAAATTCTGGAGGGTGGAAAGGGAAAGTCAGTGGAGAATGGTTTGACTGTGTTTGCTCACAAATGAAAATTACTGATATTGCTAACACTAGAGCAGACTATGAAAAACTACAGGAAAGCCTAATAAATCAGACGTGAGATTAGGTTTATAGTAGATAAGAGGAGGTGGTCTCAAAGGAACAATTTGAAATTACAGATAAACATTGATTTCTAATCTAGAAATTTCTTAGCATGACCTTTGGCAATTTAAAAAGGATGTGCAGAAATGCAAATGGGATACTCATCTGTACTGAGGAACAGATAAAAAGATGGTAAAATATTGCAGGCTTAATTGAAGTACATGTTTTCTATTAGTATACAATATCACCTTTACTCTGGAATTCAGTTTCTGAAAAAAAGCCACATACTTTCTCCTGAAATTTCAGACTTGAAGAAGATGAACTAAAAATAATTGCAGAAATAGGGAAAGAGATAAGAAAAAAAGGCTTCCATTGAAGTTAAAAAGAAATAAGGTAAAATTAGACTAAATGTTTGGGGATAGCAGCAGTATATGGAACAACAGGAAAGAGATGATATTCAACTAGTGAGGGTATTAGCCTTTGTAATACAATACAACAAAGTAGCTTTTTATCTTTCCAAGTCATGTTTTTCCCACTGTGGGATCTTTGAGGTAAATTACAATTCTGTACAGTAGGAGAAGTAATAGAAGAGCCTATAGTCCTATGCTTATTGTTTTACAAATTTTGTTACAAGTATGCACCATGTTTGTGGTGCAGAAACATGATGAACTACAGCTGCCGCTACTTCAGAACTCAGGTCTTCAGACAGGAGAACATCCTCTAGAGATCATCAGATTAGGTTGACTAATTGGCTTTCTGTCCAAAAAAAGCCAATCTTTTGACTTCTACAGCAGTATGATTTGTATTTCTGCACTGCGTCAGTTTCTGGTGTTTTTTCCACATATTTTGTATCCATATTTCAAAGGTGGACTTCCCTGCAGGGACTCGTGCCAAAGTTTATGGTAGCTTGAACACATGTAGTTTCTTATGGATTTTGAGTTTATCTATTTTGAAAAATAGAGAGGAATGGCATCCAAACTCAAGATAGTTAGTATCAAAGGTTTTTATTTTTCTTGTATACCATTCATAGAAGTCTCTCACAGATAGTCCACCAAACAAAAATATTTCTGGGCCAAAGGGGGAAATCACTATGATAAAGAGATACAAAAATGTTAAATAACAAAGAAGTGTGCAACTGAACCAAATTAGCTGTTCTCATAATAACAGGAGAAAGACAAGGAAGTGAGACAGCACAAGAACTTAAACTAAATATTTAAATGTTAAATAAATCTTCTATTACAACATATTGCTGCAGCAAGTCCAAAGAGGAGCAAAAAAGTTGATGAAGGGTGTACAACACACGCATTTTGGGGAACAGCTGAGGGAGCTGGGGTTGTTTAGTCTGTAGAAAAAGAGGCTCAAGGGAAACGTTATTGCTCTCTACAACCACCTGAAAAAAGGTTGTAGTGAGGTGAGGGTTAGTCTCTTTTCCCATCTAGCAAGCAATAAGGCAAAAGGAAATGGCCTCAAGTTGTGGAGGTAAGATTTAGATTGGATATTATGAAAAAATTCTTCACCGAAAGGGTTGTCAACAGGAACAGGCTGTCCAGAGAAGTGGTGGAGTCACCATCCCTGGAGGTATTTGAAGATGTGTAGGTGTGGCTCTCGGGGACATGGTTTAGTGGCAGACGTGGCAGGGCTGGTGTAATGGTTGGGCTTTATGTTCTTAGGGGTCTTTCCCAACCTAAGCAATTCTTTGATTCTATGACTATGTAATTAGCCAGTTGAAGAAACTCCCACAGGGTACTGTTGCGCTATGTAGTTTAGTGAATACAAATAAATATATTCCTTGGTTTTAATGTACCCAAGGCAAACAGCATTCTCTGGATTCTAACACGTCAATAACCAGCTTGAACTTGTGCTGTTAATCCCGTTGTGTATGTCCCACCCAACACAGACACTGTGCAACTGTCTCCAGTGTTTAAGTTCAGTGTTGGAACCTTTTATATTAATTGCTGTCAAAGACATGATTTTGGGCCAGGGAAAGTGCTGCCAGTGTGGCAATCCACGCCTCTCAGGTTCTACCCAGCGTGAACAATTCTTTCACTTCTCTCTATGTATCTGTAACTCAGGAAGACACCTATTTCCCTTTCATAATAATGCCAGTCAAAAACTATTCCCAAGCTGTTAAACTTTTGATCTTCTTAAAAAAGTACATCCATCTGAGAAAAAGAGGTATCAGATGAGTGGTAATAGAACAAGAACTATTTTTTTTTGTCTTTCACTTAAATCTTTCTATTTTTAAACAGACTGGCCAGCTCTGCTTGGGATTTTTTAGCCATAAAGGGAGTTGGTTCGAGGTATGTCAGCATGATAGGTCTTGCCTCCATTTAGGCTGGAGATAATACCTTTCAAGGATTCTTTTAATAAAGAATGAAAATTTTAGTGTTCAGAAGCATATGTGCTCTTTATACTCTTTTTCTGACCTCTAATGGCTGCCTTGCTCTCAGGGAGGATTGTTAGGGAAAGTTCACCATTCTGATCTCCAACTCACAAAGCCAGAGGCCAACCCAACAGCTACATGCATGGACTGTTTTAGTTCATATTGTGCTTCAATAAAACCAAACCAACCAACCAACCAGCAAAAAACCCAAACCCCACAGAGGTGCACGCGCACAAACACCACACACAGAACTACAGCAGCTCATTTCACAGAAGTAAAAAGACAGAGAAGGCAAGCTTAAGACTGATTAAAAATTTTAGGTTCACCATTATTTATGCTCCCAGCAAAGACAATCACCAACACTTAGCAAGTGCCTTTCTTCACACATCCCAGATCACCCTAGGGCACGATATCATGCAATTCAAAATATACATAAGTTCTGCACATTCTCCAGTAGCACCTGGAACTAGCAATGGCCAAAAGATAGTATTAGACTGATGCAATCGTACTAGGCAAAAACCCACTCTGATATTTCAGATCCTCCAATGTATTTTAAACGCAATCAGCAAAAGATACTTAAAAGAAAAAAAGTAAACTCACCATTTTGGAAACTAAGACCTTTTCCCTAGGTCCAAGTTATATTTTTGTTCAAGACATCAGTCCTGTTGAAGGAGCACGTATTCCTGCTCTGGCTTTGAAAGACTCTGGTGTGCTCAGGGTTCAGGTGGTGCTGGAGCACACCTGGAGAGCCTCCCTCCTCGGAGTGCTGAGCAATGCCTGCTGGAATGTGCAGTCTAGCAGGAACCTGGCACCACTTGTTCAAACAGACAGGCGTGAACCATGGGACTACATTACCCATAATTGCCTTGAGCTGGTTTATGATTACACCTGAAACCAGGGGAGGTGGTGAGGGAGTTTCACCTTAGGGGAGAGAGTAAAGCAGAAGAGAAGGAGGAAGCATGTGCTCCTTGTGTTCCACTGGAACAGACTGAGGATTTTCTACTTTCACACTCCATATTGCAGATATACTGAATTGCTGGGAGGGGTTCAAAGAGTGGCCTTCTGATTAAGGTCAAGTTAGAAATAATTAGATTTACTGGCAGTGAATACAGTGACTGAAATTGCTTGAACCTGTATGACCGGTTTAGGCATCTCTGTGTATGTGAGAGAATCAGACAACTGGATATAAGGAAACAAATGAAGGAGGGGTGGCAGTGGCCTAGCATATCTACAGAGGAGGGAATACAGAGAATACAAATACATTTGGCAGGGTGAGGAGGAAAACGTTTCTTTTTAGCCCCATGTCCTTTAGGAAATAGCAAATTTTTCCATATGTTATATTGAAGGTGGGTTTTTTCAGTGATTTAAGAATTTCGTAGAATGAAGTTTAGAAGGACAAAGGTTACAGGAACTGAGAGATAAGAAAAACGTGCCAGGAATGTCACAGGGACTTGGAGAAGGCATGATATGCTATCCTGCTTGTATTTGCTACCTGTGGTTTTATGACACTTAGGACTCACAGATGAAGCCCCTCTTTTACAGAAAGAGGTTTTACAGGCTTGCTAAACCTTCATCCAAAAAGTTGTAGTATAATTCAGACAGGATAAAAAAATGGAGAAAGGCAGAATCCTGGATGTCTATGAATAGTATTAACTGGTGGGCAATTTCCACCAAATAAGCAACCTGCCAAAGTAAGTGGTTATGTTTGATCTGACAGCAAATTGTGGTGAAACTCAGTAAATAGTTTCATCCTGGAAAAAAAATGAAGCTGAAATGACCAACTATTTCAACTAAATCTTCAATCCATTGCAGCACCATTCAGAGAACTGAACACTCTCTCCCACCCAATCCAGAAAAAGCCTTTCCCATCTCACCACATGTGACAAAGATGAAAAAAGAGGTGTCCCATCTCCAAATGATTTAAGCAACCAGATAGATTTTTGAGAGAGTTTTATCCTGCTGTCAGAAGCAGGATGTTAGAGTAATATAGCATGGTTATTCATTCTGTGCTAAAACTGCCAGTTACAGAAAAATTAGATGATTTCTACTACCACTGCTTCTCTAAGGCCATAGTTTGGAAAACCAAAATCTGGAAATTGAGAATGTAGAACAGATAAGCCCTGTCAGACACCAGGAGGAGAAGAGAAAAATTTCCAGTGATATTTAGTGGCTTACCCAGAGCTATTAAGAAAACAAGTATTTAACATTTGCTATATGATTCATTTTCTGGTTATTTTTTGAGTTTTCTTTAGGTAGGTATTGTCTATTATGTATGTCTAATACTAATGACAATGAAGACCCAAACCGGTTGAAACTCACTGTCATACTAAAATAATCTAATAATAAATTAAGATCTTGGTAACCTAAACTCTAAATTTCAATCCCTTTTCTGTTATCTCAGACTACTTTTTAAAATTTCTGTTTAGCTAAGATATCTTTCATAGGCTTCATTTCTCTGAAAGGATCATTACCTCATAAAAGAAATGTTGGTTAAAAGCAGAAATATTTTCAGAGCCAGAGGTTATTAACAATCCATTCTTCTGAATGAAGGACAATTTAAAAAATATTAATGGTATTTTACCTTAAAAAGAAAGTATTTAAGTTTAGGTTGATGATTTTTTACATCCCTTTTTATAGAGATGAATCAAAACTTAATAAAATAGAGTCCCTCCCAGCTGTTTTTCAGGTAGAAAATGAATTTAGAACCCATAAAGCTGCAGCTGGGACTCTGGTGACTCACATAAAGCATCCACAAGATTTGAGTGGATCTCTGTGTCTCAGAAAACTATAGAATCATAAAATGATTTAGGCTGGACATCTTGCACTAGATAGGTTGCTCAAAGTCCCATCTAATTTGTCCTTGAACACTTCCAGGTATGGGCCATCCAAAACTTCTCTGGGCAATTTGTTCCAGTGCCTCACCACCCTCTCAGTATGGAATTCCTTCCTAACATCTAATCTAAACTTATTCTTTCAATCTAAAGCCATTTTCTCTTATCCTGTCCCTACATGCTCCTTTAAAAAGTCCCTCTTTAGCTTCCTTGTAGCATCCCTTTAGGCACTGGAAAACTCCTAACTACAAAAGTGCTCCAGTATTAGCATAGTCAATCTGGGTTTTCCCTACAAGGGTGACCATCTATTAGTTCCCACGTATTTATTAAAGTCTGCCACTTCTATCTTGTTGCATAATAAAATTTGCCTTGAAGGCATCTAAACCACATATTTAAAAGAGAGCACTGCATTGTCTGCTACCACTCCAGAAACAGTTCTGACTGGTCAGCTTTCATTTCCAGACTCCTCAGAAACCCAGACCCAACAACAGCTTTTTTTTTTTTTTATTTTAACATCACTTGATGAAACACTGCAGTTTTCTGAGTATTCTGAGTATTTCTGCTCATTTTCAGAGCAAAGTCTCACAGAAAGAGATTTAGATTCTTAGGCCTTACGAATGCTAAATAATATGTGGACAGTTAATAAGCACTTACATGGGTTTAATTAACTGCACTGGTTATACTACACCCATGTTGTACACATAGACAAAACCAATGGCAGATGCTGACAGGCTCACCTGGTAATACACACACACACACACACACACACACACACACACATATTTTTTTAATTTTTTTTCTAAGTTTTACCCACTTCTCAGATATATTTCTGTCATTGAAATCAGTGGAATCTGGGGAGATCTCTTGGAACAGAAGAAGGATGAATGATGATAATTCCAAGATGGGAAGTCTGGAAGCTGGGAGGACATGTATATGGTATGCCCTGGATGAGTTCCAGACATGGTGGCTCAGTCCATCTGAGCCCAGAAAAAGTGCAGCAATAGCAGTAGAGCTGGTCTCTAGCAGCTGCCAACTCCAGGATAAAAGCAACACCACAGGATACTTAACCTGGCTTTGGAGGTGGGTCAATGCCACCAAGCCACATCCTTTAGCTTTTGCAACCTTCCTGGTAG
This sequence comes from Certhia americana, assembly GCA_018697195.1. Classification (NCBI taxonomy): domain Eukaryota; kingdom Metazoa; phylum Chordata; class Aves; order Passeriformes; family Certhiidae; genus Certhia; species Certhia americana. Next base: position 30,495,209 of record CM031858.1, read on the forward strand.
TGGTGGCAGCATCCTGGAAAGTTTGGGAGCATAAACAATCATGTGCTGGATTGAAGTAACACAACATGCTTGGGAAGTGGCAGCTATGTCTTTGATTCTTGTCTGATTACAGTATGTGCTTTCCCCTTCACTGATTTTGCACTTAAATAACTGCCTATTTTCATGGCTAAACCTAGCAATGACTGTAGGGTCAAAGGGCACACTTAGGTTCTGTGTGTAAACATATTTTATTTGCTGGAAGCAGATGGATTAGCTGGGCAGAAAGTAGCATATACCATTAGACCTGCATCTGTTTGCTGCAGTTCTTATCAGAAAAATGTGAAGCACCATGGCCTCACTGTACACTGTAACATTCTCATCCCATTTGTTTTAGTTGCTCCTAAAGCTCATGGAAAACAAACACAAACTACTTACCCATCAATAAATTAGAAGACGGGCACCATTAACCGTAGGCTACGTGACAGTTACCTCTATAATTATTTCCAACACCAAATAGCTGTGGTCACTACACCATGATTTATGATTGCATCTGGAAGAGGAGAAAAAGGTTCAATGTCAGTACATTCTGGATGTAAAGAATCCACTCAAACATGGTCAAATATATTATTTTTCCCCATTCCCTTTCCTGCAAATGGTAGAAAAACTTCCCTGGCAGAAAATACTCACGTCAAAGAGATTTACACGTGAGGTAGTAGCTTGAACATTCCTCCCAATAAAATAATAATTAATAACCAAGAGAAGCATGGGGGTAAAAACTGGTCTTCTGACAGGTCTATGCTAGAAAATGCTTATTAATATAGTAATGCTGGCAAAAGCAGTTCTGGCAGTTTTTACTGATTCCAGGCCTCTGAGTATATTCCATACCAATAAAAACACTCCTGCCAGTTCTGTATCACATTAGGGCACTTGCCAGTACAAAACACTGCCAAAAATCACATTCTTAAGAGATATGACTTACACTAACACACATATCTTAAACAAAGCAGGCTTTACAAACTCTAATGAATACCCCACCCAGGCAGGCAAACCCACTTTTCCTGATAAATAGTGAACCAAAGGAATCAAAAAGATTTTACCTGGTTTCTGAAGGGCAGGACACAGTTCTGGGCAATGTTAAACATCAGAAAAACAGCTCTCAAAACATGTTGTATTCCCAGAAGGCTGTCTCTTGCACTTTTGTCAAGGTGAAGATTTGGTTTAAAAAAGTCTGCAACATCACACTTTAATGAATACACAGAACTTGTGGCAAGAGTACCATAGTATGGGAAGCACAAGTATGTAATGAAACTGCTGAAGGCAGCAGCAGACCAAACTCAAACAACACCATCCAGCAATGAAATTTGTAAGGAAGATGCTATATTGAGCAGCAAAAGCTATATCTGCACTTACTAGATCTGCTTGGACTCTAAAAAAAAATAGATTTAATCATTTCTCCATGGAAATCTGGACCAAGAACTAAAATGTGGGTTTGTTTTTTGTAGGGGGTTTGGTTTTGGCTAGGTTTTTTTGTTTTTCTTTTTGAGGAGTTTTTTTGTTTGTTAGATTTGGCTGGAGTTTTTTTTTTTTTTTTTTTAAAAAGAGCTCCCAGTTCTGTAGAAAATAGAATTGTTCTGGTTTTTATATGTCAACAACTCAAGGAAAATCATTGTTTTCCTCAAGATTTATCTTAATAAAGGAATGAGTATACCATGTCTTAATGCTGATGGAACATGAAATTATATTAAAAGGAGATTTTAAATTTTTTTTTTAATAACAAAAACTTTAAAGAGGATCATTCAATCAATGATAAATTAGCTGGCAAACTGGACTGAAGAATATCACAGCAGGAACATTCCTATGGTGAGCATATGGTTGCCAAAAGGGACTTGGAGGAAGAGCTCTGAAAGTGGTAGAGAAAAATCTCTTTCTCTCCTGAAATAACAAATGGGTTGGAATTTGTGCCCTAGGGAAAGATTCACAAGATATCTTTTGTACCATGAAAACATTTGTTTCCTCTCTGTAACTAAAGCTGTTTTGTTTGGTTAGTTGCTAGATTACTTTATGCAAAGCGTGTTCATTAAAAAAAAGTATTTTTTTGTTTATACCATTTGCACTCTGTCACTAGCAAACTTCTCTCTCTCACAGCCAAATCTGCGGCACTCCGCAGGGAAGGCTCACTTAGTCCATTCTTACAGAGGAAAGGTACAAAGGCACCTCCAAAGAAGGCAAACAAGTTTTGCTTGAGCTTACAATCCTACCACTTAAGTCAGTAGAACAAAGGCAAAGACCCTCATGGCCCAAGCAATGTTTTGCAGAGACCAGCCCTGAAGTCCTTGAAGTGATGGCTCCAGTTCCAAAGCAGAAGCAGCAGCAGAGAGCAGGACCACATGGCACTTCTTCCTGTAGAATTAGACTAGGCTAAACAGTAACATCTTTCACGCTGGAGAAACCCTGTTTTGATGCTAGTTCCTATTAAATCCCACTTTGCTTACATTACATGTCACCAAGGAAAATATTCCATTTGACAGTAAATAAAAACCTGCAGGCAAAACAACAGGGCCAGGGCCAAAAAGATCATGTCTTAAACAGCAATGAGCAGTGAGGCAAGAAAAATACTGTTCTATCTCAGATTTTTTTGTATTATATTTCTAGAAATTATTAGCCACTGTAATCAGCCACACTTGGGTAGAATATAGCTGATTACTAAAGAAGGAGAAAATAAGATTTTTCTTGTTAATTTTTAGCCTGATTTCCTCAGGAAGCAGGGTCTACATGATCATGCCACTTCTATATAAGACTCTAACTGATCCTTATCACTAGTTTGTGAATTCATCAGCCAGTTCAGCCTAATTCCAGCACAGAAATCTCAGACTGGGTAGAACACTAGGTTTTATGAAAAGGCTCATCCAAGTGAAAAAGAAAGCCAAGGATATCTGTGGAGGAAAGGTTCCTCTATCATTAGACCTCAGAGACTCACAGAAAATTGCAAATGAAAGACGGACTGAAATCAAAGCACAAAATCCAGAGAAGGTTTCCTTTTTTAACAGGAAAAAATCCAGTTCCAAAAAGAAATTCAAAAGAAATTTGAATCCTAAAGCTGCTGTTGCTCAAAGGAACAGAGAGACATCAAGAGCCAGAATCTGATCTCATTGTAGATCCCAATAGCTCTGCTGAATTAAGTAGTAGGTGGCTCACTTTGACCATATACATTGTCAACATGGACCTGTTTTTCAGCAATGAGTATGTTAAGAACTTGAAAATCTGGCTATGGGTGCCTCACTCTGGGAGTCAGGAGATACCAGACGCCCTTGAAAGACAAGCCTTTGTTTAGGTGCCTGTATGGAAAACAGCTGCTCCTGAAAATCAGACTTAAGACATCAGGGTAAGACCTGAAGCACGCATTGTAGCACCATTAAAAGCTTTAAACTGATTTTATTCTTATTAGATAGGGGTTGAAAACTGATGTAAATAATAATTTACATAATAATAATCATATTCTTTATGCCATTTAAAGCTGAAATTAAGTACTTATTAGCTTGGGTTTATGCTCTCTGCTTCAGCTTGATAAAAATGCAATTTTGGAAAGGCTCAAAAGGCATTAAATCTTTTGGGTTATACCTTCTTACAAACTTGAACAATTATTTTTTAAATATCTATCAATTGCATCATAAGTACAATTTTTACTAATAAACCCATAAAACCTAAAACTTACAAATTCATTGTTTTCTTAATTGTAAAGTGAGAGTTAGCTTTTTTGGGATGTATTCCTCCACTTCATGCCTTTCCTCAGTTTAGTAGAAAACATTTCTCTTAAATTTAAGGATGCTTTAGCCTGTATTATTAATAAACCCAAATGCAAATGTTTTCATGAACTGTGGTCTAAAGAGCAGATAAATAAGAAGTCGTCTGAGATGTTGTGAGTGATTTCTGATTAAAAAAAAAAAAAAAAAAAAAAACAAAACATAAAAAGCTGATTATAAAAGCTGATTTCTTGTCCCTTCTCACAATTACCTGGCCTCCTTAATTCAAGAGCATGGTGCTGCTCACTGTGACATGTCCTTGAAATGTGATCTGATAGAATAAGCCAGATGACTGCATATATCTGCAATAACTGAAACAATACTCTAAGGTTACAACATTTTTGACCTATCATATCTGGTGTTTTATGTCTAATACCTGAAGTATTCATTAGTCATATTTACTGTGTGGTATGGTAGATAAAGAAGTGCAAAGGTTACCTTTCCAGTGTGGTGTACAACTAGAAATAGGAGTTAGGCTTTCAACAACGTCCAATAAAATAAAAAAATTATCTTTACAACTATCATAAAATTGTGTGAGATACCTGGATTGATCAAGTTTTATTCATCAATTACTTATACATTTTTTTGAAGATTAAAAAGGTACTGGGTATGGTTACATTTTCCTTAGATACTTTGATCATATTTATGTTTATTGTGACTCTAATTTAAGTTCTGCTATGCCTTTGTCACATATTTTTGATACAGGATTGCACATCTGAACTCTTACTTTAGTATATTCATTTCAGGGGAAAAAGCACTCTGTTTCTCACCATCAGATACATCAAGCAAAACAAAACCTTTTATAACAATGCAAAAAAACCCACAAAAAACCACAGCTGATAAAGAAATTGTTCAGGTATGTGTTCACTCAGGTGTTCAATCAGGTTTTTGAGTCATCAAAACATCAGTTAATCTTGTTGTTGACCATGTATTTTGGTGTTTTGTTTTTTAGGAATGGTATTATCATACTTACATTACATATGTACAGTTTTTTCTGAGCCAGAATCTGAACTCTGGAGTATGTATCTCTCAGCTTCACAAGCAGTGAGTGCTACACCATCCTGATAATTCTGTCTCACCTTTTAATAACTGAAACACAATTTTTGAAAAGCTCTACAAACATCCACCTGGCCTGAAAAGACTACTCCTGTAACTGGAACTTTTCTTCTTTAACTAGGAATTTCTCATGCACTATGAGTACATCACAATTACTCCTAATTCAGTGACCCCACTCCTTTTAGAAAAGGCCTGGCAGTGTCATCCTTGCAACCTAAGAGCAGGACCTGGCTTTCATTCCCAAGTGACCTCACAAGGCCAATCTGAAGCTCACATAAAGGCCTAGAGGCGGTCTTTAATGTTGCCTACCAAAAGGCAAGATCATTTCTGGCTCCCTTAGGAGTAATAGGGCAGGAACCCAAGAGTATTTCAGCTGAAAAGGACCTCTGAGACCTGGCCAGCTCTTGGCAGAGCTGCTGTTACCTCTGTGCCCATGGTACTTAAAAGAGAACCTCTTACTCACTAATACCTCCAGTCACGTCTGATTACCATAATGACTGTAATTAATTCCTATAACCACCAGAGCAGTGTGTGCTGGTCCAGCAGCCCTCCACCCACGGCTTGGACCCCCATCCATTTCCTGCAGCACATGAAGTGGGGGCTGCTGAGCACTCCCTGCTTGTACTGACACTTTTTGCACTGAGGCTGCTAATATAGGAGTAATGGTAGTGCAAGAAGACAATGTTCTGACTTCATCTTCCAGTAACATCATATTTCTCTTTGTTTCTCTTTTCAGGCTTTCAAAGGTTCTGAGTTAAAATGATTTTCCAGCTTAGAGAAAACCTACAAGGTGCAATAAACAGTAGGACTTAAGTACAGCATATGCTGAGAATGCAGTTATTAAAAAAAGTAATAATGCCAGATCTGCTAAAAATCAGAACAACTGCAGAAGTGAAGGAAATAATTCCAGTTTGCATTTTCTGAGGATCTGATCCGTATCAAAGCTGTTAAACATGGAACATCACTTCAGTACACTGGGTGCCTGTTAACTGAAAGATGTGGAAATAGAAGCGTATTTGGTTTAGAGGTCTTTATGGGGCCTGTTCTGGAAGGCAGGTCTCTGCAAATCACTGAATATTTTGAGCACTGACTAGCTCAAGGGAGTGCTCACTCAAAAATCTTGCAAGGTTCGTTCCTCTTGCCTTCATTTCGCATTTCGAATGCAAAGATTTATCTTTGTTGACACCTACAGGAGCAGATAAGATCAAATAATGAACTGCTTTAAACTTCTTTAAATGACATGGGTGGTTTCAGTAAACATTTTCCATCAAAATAATACACCCAATGCTTAACCTGGCATCCTTCAGTGTAACACACAATTCTTTTTGGTTTTTAAATCCAGTGCAGTGAAGAAACCATGATTATTCAGAGGCAATGAAATTGCAGTTCTGATGATTGTGATGTTAACAGCTGCAACTTTGAGGACTTCAGACAACTTTTGAGTTTCGATCAGCAGTGGTGCTGCCTTGTGGCTGGAAGTTCAGGTAGGAACAGGGAATAAAAAGGGTTATAAAACTACCTCAAAATGGTAAGAAAAAATAACAGTTGCATTTCAGTAAATTGCATGCACCAAAGTTAATCAGTCTAAGATAGTTTGGTGTAACTGGATCAGAGAGGATCTGTGAGGATTCCCTTTGCATGCATTTCTTGCTGAAGGCAAACTTCAAAGACATACATAAACTGGACAGTGATGCTGCCATACTTCAGCAAAACATACAGACTACAGTAATGTAGATGCAAAAATATGAAAGAAATGCTCATAAATACTTGCACACGTAAAACCCTACATTTTTGCTTTTATATTACTAACTATTCATTTCACTTGGTTAGTTTACTGGCATTTTGGACTTTATTTCTAAATATAAAAGTACTTTTTTGGAATAGGGGATCATTATCTCACTTTATTAACAGTGGATAAGTTTAATCATAGCAAAATACCATTCAAACATTAATCTTTTAAATATGAGGGAAAAGAACAACTAACGAAGCCGAAAAAGGGTTCAGATATTAGTCTTCCTGATGAGTGTCTTGAAATACATTCTTCAACAACATCTGCAAGGTGTAAGTGATCATTTTTTTCCCCTCATAAACATGTAAAATCATATACAAGTTCAGTCATGATTGTTAAATTGTGGATCAAAGACACAGTTCGTTATGATGAAGAGAGTATTTAAATACGCCCACAATGAGCGTTCATTAGCAGTGCCACCAGGCCCGTTGTTAATGCCTTTGCTGCTTTTGAAAGCAGACACTGTAGCTGTGTGGTTGAACAAATATACATATTTCTGATCTGACATTAACAATCTTGTTGTGAGCTCACACTGTCTTGCAACAGGTATGACCTGTCAAGCCTCACACACTGAGAGGTCGGAGCTTGTGCATGAATCTGAGCTCCTGCTTCTTGGTAGCCTGGGCCACATCTCCTGCACTGGCCATGCATTGCCTTCACTCTGGTTCCTTTACCAATATCTATTTGCTGACCAGCTGCAAATAGAGCATTTAATTGCAGAATAGCAGAGCATGCTGGACTACCTCTTGTGACACAACTTCTTCCAGGACTCATTTCTCTGGTCAAAACTGTGTTGCATGATACAAGCCCCCTCAACTCAGGGGTCTCAATCTCACTTCCCCCTTTCCATTTTCCAGAACCTTCTTCGTGCACTGAATTGGACAAATCATGACAGGAAAAATACTAATAAAGTTATAAACTCTGCCAATCAAAGCTGCATTTAAAGCCATTCATCCAAAGCACCTCTGCATGTATGTTTCTATTAAGTTTATATAAATGACCAGATCTTCTATAATAGGTGCCTCTTCTGTTCAAAGTTTGACTGACTGCTGGACATTAGGAAATGTATTTATGAGCCAAGAAAAAATGTCGTAAAATACTTAGATTAATGCAAGTGTCTAGTTTTGTCAGACACACTTTCCTTGGAGCTTTCCTTTTCCTTGGAATCTCAGGCAATTTCAAAAATTCCTAACTTGACAGCTTCTTGGTGGATTTGTCTTTGACAAATCATTCCTGCCAAAATGTCTGTGGCAGTTCAGATATTACACCCCTCACAGTTTTTTAGCCTTGCTCCTTTGCCAAAGATTCTGTAGCTGGAGCTCTTCTAGCATAACGTTTCAAGTGAGTGCTCCTCATTGCATACATAATCTGAAATTGTACTTTGAAAAACCTCCTACTATAGGCCCACTCTGCCATTTGAATTACAAGGTGCTAAGCTTTGCTTGATATCTTACTTCTAGATTTCAGGAGTGGAGACAAATAAGATTTGTCTTCTTTTGCTGCAACTTGCATTGGAAAGATCTACTGTCTTTGGAATTTTTCCATATCACTAAGTATGAAAGAAGGTGATTTTAAAAACTCACAACACTTTTCATTCAGTTCAAACAATCATTTTAAATTCTTTCTTTGCATGTGCCCAAGTTTTCCTATTGTGACTTGTTCTAGTCAGCTCAGAAATTGAAACCATTTCTCCTCTACACATATGCTACCCTTTTGGTCAAATTCCTTATATCATCATCATGGTTTTTTGGGTTTTTTTTAATTTGGCCTGAAAAATAACATTTCATTTGTGTGATTTGAATTAAATTTTATAGTTTGCTAAACCTCCACAGGGTTGTCACATACAATAATAGTATTATTACAGTCTGAAGCTACACCAAATTCCAAACACAGGCATTACAATGAGCAAAAAGAACCTTTACCATCTCCATTTTTACCTATGCCACCAAGCTCTCAGTAGTATTGGAATCCTTATAGAAATTTCCATGATAAGTGTCGAGTCTCAGGGATGAATAAAATATTGGAACTTTATCACTACAACTTCTCTACACTCAGTAATCTTGAAGACTCCATATGAACTTGTCATTATCCATTTGTGCTCCAACAAAGCCAGTTGCTTTTTCTTGGGAAAGTTTGCTCTGTCATGTACCCTAACTGGATATCATTTACAAGAAACCATTGCAGAATTTTAAGATTCATTATTTCTGTTGTCTAATCTTGAGTAACTTAAACTGTACATTTACTTTTCCAGCTTTTGCAAAGTACCAGGATCACATCTCCTTGCAAAAAGCAGTTGAAAAAAGTTGTACTCGGCTTCTGAGACACAGATATGTCTTCAGGTTATTCAATACAGTGACCTTGCAATGAAAATCTTTGTCTTACAAAATTAATACAACTTAGAACTTTGCTATGATTTGCCTTTTTCATTCTTTCTCCACTGAATACTGAAAACTTATCAAGTCACTGGTATTCCTTGTGGTTGTTTGAAAAGTAAGAGTTTTGGTGCCTCAAACTTCTTTTCTAATTAGGAAACCCTTGACAAATATTTACAAGAAAAGGATTTAGTGATCTCTTACTAAATGTTTCAACTCTTTTCTGGGATCAAATACTATTTTTATTTGTTTCAGGTGCTGATAAGTACAGGTCATTACTGTACCAAGAAAAAAACTTTACATTTAGTTAGAAATATAATTCCATTTTTTAAAGTATCTAAAATACATTCAATCTTAAAAATATTTTATTTTATCTTCAGGAAAACATTATATTTTCTCATTATTTTGTTCAGTTTCTACTTATTGCATTTCTAAATATATACAGACCTCATGATAAATGAAACTGTCTAGCTGAACTTTTTATTTATTTGTTAACTGTTTTTCAATAGAGTAATCTAAAATTCAGCAAAATGTTGAAGGGAAACTCAGAAAGTTAGGCTTGTAATTGAAGGAAAAAAAAAAAAAAACCAGTTGAATACATTTACAGCAACCCTTTTATTTCTTAAAAAAAAGTTCTTTGAACTTCAGAAAAAATTCTTCTATTTAAAAATATTTCCAAGAGAAATAAAGTAATTAAACAGACTTTTTTATTAAAAATTTTTATCTCCTTTTATTTAAGAATCATCCTAAACTCACAATAGATTTTGGGAAAGTGATGCAGATTATTCAATCATAGTCTAACCTTACCACAAGATCCACTCTTAAGAAGTGCCTCATACAAAGTCCCCAAACGACATTGGCCAAACTTTCAATAAGCACCAGCCTGGTTGTGGAATTTACTTTATGCTGGATTTTGAAAAGTAGAAAACCATAAAAAGAGCTATGTATAGTTCAAAAAACAAAACCAAAAAACAAAGCCCCTTACTGTTTATTTACTTTTGGACATATCCTGCTAAGAGCTTCAGGTTCAGTTTCATGACAAGCAGCAATATCACCATAAGTAAAATATGTCCTAATAGCCCTAAACATGAGTGAAACATTAACAAATCAGAGACAGAGAAGTGACATAAAAATATCCTACCAAATCATAATTTCAATTTTTTTTTTGTTTAATGCTTTGTTATATATAAAACACTATTTTATGTATTAGTAGACTAAGAAAAAGATTTCCATTAAATAAACAGGAATGAACTATCCTTTCTTCATTCCATCACCAGGAACCCAGTGGTTCTATAAAGTAAAAAAGCCAGGTTGAAATAGAAGATGTGGTTACATCCATGAAGTATGAAATGTGTGTTTTTCTCCATGTGCCTTTCCATCCCCTTCTGATTTTTTCTCTAAATGTCCTTTCTTCAGTCAATGTCATTAAAGACCAGCAGTATTCCACCTATAAAAAATAAAATCATTACATTGTTCTATGAGTTCTAAAGTTAATAGAGTTTTAGATTTTGATTTTGTGTATTTGGATGTTACTGTCATGTTTAGTAATAAATTCTCACACCGACATGCATAACAACTTTATGTATACCTTATAACATTCATAATATTATGATTTTTTTCATTTTTACTTTTTCTATGAAGACTTTATTCCAATTACTAATTGGTCGGTGGTACTGACAGTCTTATTATTAATTTACCCTTTGATCATAAAGGTTTTAAGCTATATATTTAACTTGAAAAGTTGCATTTATTGGTATGTGCATTTACATGCTTTTCAGATGTCATATTTAAGAAAAAAAAGTGTTTAAATTCAACTTCTACAGTAACACAGATTATTTTGAAAAATGGACTCTCTTCTGCTACAGATACCACATGGAAAGGTGAAGAAAAAATGTCATGAAGTGGGTTTTGTCTGTACAATATTATGTAGAGGTGATTTGAATCAAGAGATTCTTGAATATGATCTGTATATAAACATTTGAACCCAAAGTGAACAGACAATTTGAAAACAAATAATACTCTAACATCTTTTACAAACATTTCCACTGACAAAACACCTATGAGTCATATTTTAAAAGCTTTGCAATAAAAAATCTGCTATAACAGGGCTCTATTCCACACACACAGAGAAATGGTTGGAAACTCACATTAGTTTGATAGTGGAATAATTCTATTCCAGAACATGTTCTTTTGCCAACTTCCTTTATATATTTTTTTTTCCCCTATGGAAACAGCAGAGCTCTCCCCGTGAAATACAAGGTTGGAAACACAGTGTACTCAATCACCAGAAAAGCATGTACATTTTCACAGAGCCTCCTTGTAACAGGATAATGCAATTAGAAATAAAAGTATATTTTTCTTTTATTGATATTTCAAGTCAGTGAACTTATACTTTAAATGAAAATGTTATGCTTGTCATTATATATAAAATAGATTCTCTTGAAGAAGAAATCAGAAGTAGGAGATTATAAAGCATATTCTAACAAACTTAGAATTTCCAAAACCTTATGGAGCTTTGATTTTGTTTATGTAAAATAAAAATTTAATCAATCTTTCTCTGGCTCACATATTCCAAGGTATTTGCAGACACAAGGTTAAGCAAGCAGATGTAAATCAGGCATGTTTGTGCCTTCCAGAGCCTTCTCCAGGATCAGAGCTTTTCAAGAGTGCAGCAGAAAGATGCTGCATGCTACAATTGCTTGCAGGCGATGACCTTCAGAGCACCCGGCAGTCCTGGCACTCTGCCACCTTTGATAACACCCTGCAATTTGCTACACAGGTCTGTACTACTGAGATTCTATCAGAAATAGTGCCAACAGGCAAGAAGGAGTCCAGAAAGTGAGGAAAGTATTCTATCAAAATATTTGCCCGGCATTTCTGCAGGAGCCTACACAGATAAGGTAAGATAGGCCTGGGGCAGATCCATCCAAGTGCAATCTGTTTCAGAGAAATTATGTGGAATTCTTTATCTGGGAGGGCAAAACAGATACCTCAACAGTTCATTCTAACTTTACGATCCATGAAAAATGAAGGACCCCATAAACTTCAGAAAAGTATTTGAGTCAAAGATATGGCCAAACCTATGAAGAAAATTTATAGAGCCAAGACTGATTTAATATACTACAGCAACAGACAGCAGGCCAGGGATGGTTTGTAGCACTGTGCTAACAGAGTTGAAGTGTTTGAGAGAAAGGGAGGAAAGAGTTTTTAATGGAATGAAAGACACAAAAAGGCTTCTTAGGGTCATGTGATAACTAACTGAGTGAGATGCATCAAGAAAAGACTTGTTACAGAGACATCTCTTGATAACACAATTTTCATTTTTCATGCAATGATTAATAATAAGGCAGCCTTTAACTTTTTTTTTTTTTCTCCTATTTAAAAAAAGACCTGAGAACCCACTTTAAATTCTATTGGGCTGCAGGGAATAGTACACAACCCTAACAAATATTTGAAGGCTGATTTTTTTGCACCAGGCTGAACATAATTTATCACTATGTCCCATACACATCATTCCTTACCAAACAGGGTGAACACAGTAGGCACGTAGGAAGGTTTTCCATGAAAGTCATGACATTGCCATCGGTAAAGAAGTGTGTTTCAGAGGCTTGTGGCTGAAGTAAGCTCACCAGCTTCAGAAGCCAAGGATGACAAGGGCTAAGGCTCCACTGCCATGATACCCTCTTCCCATGAAATGAAGATGATCTGTGGGTTTTGTTAATGATGTCACCCAATTATCCAAGTGAGATGTTGCTAAATTTCTTTAAGTTAGCAGAGTTTATGCATCCTTTTACTTCTTTTTCACTCATTGTATTTGATGTTCAGACTGCACATGTTGTCTTAAGGGAGAAAGAAAACCTTTCTTCTTGTTCCAGGGCAGCTTTTCTGTGTTTTCTTTTCATAACACTGACTAAAGATAAAACTCACGGGTTCACACTTGATCACTGCCAGATACACTACAAAAAGCTGCAAGTGTTGTTTCAGAAAGCTTACAGAAACTGGGGGTTGATTATCCGTTTCAGTTCTGCATCTCCTGCCTTCTGTAATGATAATTATACTCCAGAAGAAACCCACAGAGAAGAGGAAGAGAATGAGGACCCTTTCGGGGTTTCCCGAAATGTTCCTCATGGGAGGACTTGTAACAGGACCTTAAGGGGATTTGAGATGTATTAATCCTGTGGATCATTAAGATCTGGAAAGAAAGTGCTTCCTGGAACAAAGGTAAAAATTCTTTGCAATCATGTAACTGTGAACCAAAACCAACTTATCCGCAGTGTTTCCTAACTTCCGAGCCCTTGATTTTGGAACACAAATTTTCAATGGAGTGGAGAATGGCAGAGCAGTGAGCACACAAACCTCCTCTCTGTGGTCTTAATTAGGTGGAGGCAACACAGTTTTAATAAGGTATTTTCCAAGGCTCTGTGAGATGGGAATTGTAGCACCTTTCCCTTGTGCTAATGACCCTTGAGAGGAAATTATCATTTTCAGGCTACAAGTAATTGCTCAGGAAAATAGTTAAGGTAGCCTTAATGCATGTTTGGTTCTTGGATATTTTGTCTCTCTCCACCACTCTGGGTTGAATAGAGCTTTCTAGTGCTTTGCAGGACAAGTGACTGCTATCAACCCTCAAGTTTCCCACGGAAAATCAGCACCCTTAGCACAAAAATATGACTTCTGTATGTATTTCAGCAGTCAGTAAGGATGGCTATTGGCCATTGGTAGTCTACAGCCACTATTCTGGAATCTGTGTTTTGAAATCCTTGTGGAATTAAACAGAACTGCAAAATTTTGCAGGGCCTCTCATCATTAATTTCACTTAAAAAAATAAAAAAAATAGTTTTTTTTTTACTTAAATATAGATGTTCTATTGTGCTTTGTGGGGACAGTTTGTCACACAGAAATAGGAAGATTGGTCTTGACATCTGATGGTAGCAAGTTAGGTATACAATTATAATGTTCTGCTTTCAGTATGATCAACACTTGGAACCTTTCCCACTTACAGGAAAATTATTCCACTTCTAGTCTTCTTTTGCAGTTTTTCGTCCTGCTATCTCCTTTTTTTCCAGAGGCCTCAGTGCCAAAATAGTTACAATTGCCAGCTGGAGCTGCTGAAGGTTTTGAAGGCAGATCTCTCATTGAAGTATAATATTACTGCTTTGCATGAGGATGATTCTGCATTGCTCTTTTTATTGTTTAGAATCAGACCATGGATAAAAGTAAGCTTGCTTTAAACCTACTTTGACTAAGATTCTTAATTTCTTTTGCAAGACTGCATCAAAGGAATTAATATAAAGGAGGGGTTTTCAAAAAGAAATTAAATTCCAGGTTACTTTTGTCATTGGAGTGCAAAAAAATGCAGAGTGGCTTTACGTTGGAGAGAAACTTTTGCTTTTCAGGCTCCCCAACATGCAAAGGAAGAGCAGCTACTCCCAGTCACCTGTCTGGCTACTCAGCCTGCAACAAAGGGCAAGAAGAAAAGTACATTACAGTCACAAGAATACATATTAGTAATAGTTTACAGTCATGGTACCTGTCAATGCAATGTACAATTCAGTCTGTCTCTCCAAAACACAGACCAGACACAAAATGAAAGTGAAAGACGTCCCAGTCATTCTTACACTGCAGTGCACATTGTTTCTTGTGTAATTTTTGACCCTAGAAACAATAAAAACCAAGAGACTACAGATTCTCTGCATATTAAGCTTTGTGCTTTGGCATATGACCAGTATATCAGGATCTCAGACAAAAAATGGGCTGACCTTCTGAATAGTTGATAAGATTACTGTAAAAATTCTTATAATTTTATGTCTAAGCTTTTGCATTTTTAAAACCTTGAATTTAGAATCTGTGTTTACTGTTTCCTATGTTTAATTTGAATTTGAGAAAGAAAAAATTCAGAGTCAGTTTTTCTTTGTTGGCAACAGAGTCAAACCCATGCAATATGAAAAAAAGTGTGTCTAAAACCCAAGGAAGCTTTGGGATGGGGATGTTTTGAAAAATTTATGTTTTATCAAGTGATAACATGTCTAATTCTCATAAAGGGTTAGAAAAAATCTGGTTAGAGATTTCTCAGTTCATTTGGAGAAAAATGTGCAATTCAAATACATCAGTGACAACCTGTAATAAAGGATGCTTGAACAGTGATTGTACCCTACAGCATACATTTATTTGACAGAATAAAAAGCACTCATACATTTCCAAGGACCAGTATGTAGGTGAACAGTCCTGCAACATACTACGTGCTTTCAATTCTCAACAAAAGTGGAGGAAAACAAATGAAGGTTCAAACATTTATACATCTAACATTTTTTTTTCAAAAGGATATGAATTTTTCTATTTTTTTTTTCCCCTAAAAGGATTTCAGTAATTTCTTCTAGCAGTATATTACCTAGCATATTATTCATTGTGTGGAGGGCACTAGCCTGGAATCTGAGACCTTATTTTGCCCCAGATTTCCAATATGACCTTGAAGAAGTCAAATTCTTTTTAATTTTTTTTTTTTTTTTTTTTTTTTTTTTTTTTTTTTTTAAGAAACTAAAACCTTTTGAATTCCAGACCTTATTCTCACTTCTCTATCTTCAGTGTTGTTTTTTGGCACATCAAGTAGAGATAAAAAGGCTTTTCCACCTTACAGCTCATAACAAAAAAACCAAAAAAATTAAAAATTAATGCAGTTAGATGCTGAAGAGCTTTTTTAATAAGGCTGTTAATGAAGCATTATAGATGTAGTCTGCATATTTGTTCTTGCTGGGAAAAAATGGTGAAATTATACAAACTATAATTACAGACTTGTCAGTCTCTGTCTTTGAAAACAAGAAACTGCCAGTAAATTAAGATACTTAGAATTTAATATATGATAACCACTAAAAAACTAGACTACTTTTAATTGTCATGACAAGCCCTTTTAATCAGAAAATTTTGAGAGATCTAAAATACAATATAGGTCATTGTAAATGGAATATTGAGAATATTCATGCAGACATAAAAGTGTTCATATAGCTCCCTGTTATCATATTCCCAACAGAACCAAGTATTTTATGCCAGACAGGCTATGAAAAAGAGACATTTCACATGTGTGCAACTGGAATTGATTTTCCTCTGGAATTAAAACATATATGGAAAAGTAAGAACTATGTACTGACTTTCACATACTTACATGTGCATATAGAAAAGTACACATAGGTATGTGTATCCAATTTATACAGATTGAGAATAGCTAAGAAAAAAATTCCCAAAACAAGATTTAAAAAGAACAGGAGAATTTAAAAAGATGTAATTTCACAGTTCTGGGAAAATGAGCTATGGCCTATTACACTGAGGGTTTGAGTTTAACACTAATGACTCCACAATAGAAATAACATCAGTAGTTCTCTGTGTCTTGGAATATTGCCTAGGACAAAATAATTATGGAATCCACAGTTTGTGGCAGCCTTTTCTCATTTTTATATAGCATAAATTTAGAAGGCATTTATAACCTACATAGAGAAAGAACAGGGCCATACACATGCACAACATACACATGCACAAACATATGACATATATATTTATGTATTATTTAGCAAGTGGAAGATGTGCTGCAATTGATCCTCAATTTTAATTATGGATGTGATCCATAATGCAGATTGTTTATTTCCTTAAAACCCCACACTTAATGATAAAATAAGGAATCCCTGAAGGGAAAAAATTAGGACTTCTGATTCTAGAAAGACAACATGCATTCTCTTACATATAAACAAAGCACCTCAGCACCTCAGCAGCATCATATGAGAAAATAAAATCCTGCTGTACCTCTGAGACTGTCAGCCCTTTAACTGTGGGCAGTGGTTTTAAGTCTCTGGTATAGAAAAACTCTGATGCATCCTTTTTTAACAAACAGGATTTATGCATTTCATAAGCCTGGTTTCATAAGCTGCAACCTGTAATGGCAGGCATAAATTTATTGAACAGACACAGGTGAGAAATAGGAACACCTAGAACAATCAACAGAACACCAGTAGTATAATGACCTATTATAATATGAAAATTCAGATCATATCAGCTTCATGATTAGTCATTAGAGATTAAAATACATACTCATGAAACAAGAATAATATCCCTTCACTCTGAAGTATATCTCCAACTAGGAAAACAAAACAATATCTCTGTTTAGACTGTAAGGAATAGTTCTCCCAGTGCAGCAAAGAGAACTTTTTCCAATGTGTTTGGATGTAGAAAATAAATATACAAAAAAATCTTCCTTAAATTTAGAACTCCTGTAGGATTTTTCCAGGGATGAAAACTACTATGGAAGGGTACAAAGTGGAAGCATGTAGGGCAGCAAAATTAATCAAGACACTATGACAATTTATTTGGGAACATGGGAATACTAAAGCTGTAGAAGATGCAGAGAAAACAGAACCTGTAGTGAGAGGAAGAATGTTAGAGACATTTCAGGTGTTTCTCAATGGGAAAAATGAAAGGAGAAAGCATGAAAGCCACCAAAATACAGAGAAACTCAGGGGCTAGGGAGAAGTCACCTCAGCCTCAACTTTTCTACATACTTGACATCTTGTTTCATATTTGATGCTTTTTTTACTGTCTCATATTTTCCATTAATTATAATTTTAGTTTGTGTCAGACTGTGCCTTTTTTCTGTTGACTCAAAGAAGATATCTGTTTATCTCTGATTTCAAACTTTCTAACCTTTCAGCCTCCCTAACCAGAAGAAATATGTTAATGATGTGAAACTCGAAATATTGAAAAGGTCACAAAAACCTACAGAGGAGTGAGATGTAAATTATACATCTTGGGACAAATGTGTATGCATGTCAATCTATTTGGATTCACTCCAATGCCAAGCTTATTTAGCCTTCTTCAGGCACACTCTTTACAGACTTCCACGTCATCCTTCACCTTAGTTCTACAGCTCGTTTCTGGTCATTGCTACTTGCAGCTTCCTCTGCACCAGCTGCACTTTTCAGCCTTTTTCTAGGGTGTGCAGCAGGCTGTGCAATAGGGAAGGAACCACAGCATAAAGAACTGGAGATGATGTGAAACCTAGAAATGTTCCCTCTGCAAGTGGGTCAACAGAAA
This sequence comes from Certhia americana, assembly GCA_018697195.1. NCBI lineage: Eukaryota > Metazoa > Chordata > Aves > Passeriformes > Certhiidae > Certhia > Certhia americana. The sequence continues at coordinate 30,513,277 of CM031858.1, forward strand.
AGACTCCCCCACGTTGTGCTGTGTAACAGGGAAAGCAGGGATGGAGATGAAGGCATCCATCTACCACCCAGGATGTGAGGCTTGGCAGGTCTGCCCTGCATGCAAGTGCCAAGAGCTCTTTCTTGGCTCCTGGATCAGTTTTAAGTCAGATGGGGAGTGCCACCTGCTGGGTGACCTTCTGAAACTGAGTCATGGGTTTAAGATTAAGATAATTGTAACAGGAATTTATATGAGCAAAAACTCAGCAAGGGCCTAAAATTAAAGAATTGGCTAATCAGACTCAGTGAGAAGGACAAATTGGTCTTAAGTAGCTCCCCTACAGTTTCATGGCCAGCTTGCTGTCACTTTTAGTAATCCTTTTCCTGCATGCTGGTCAAAAATATGTAGGACCTGCCCTCCTTTAAGTGTAATAAAGCTTTTCAAAAGGCAGCATACAGACCCTACCTGCCTGCTAAACCTCCCATAGATCTTAGGATTTGGCTCCAAGGTGTGATATCATTGTCTTTTCAAATAAAGGAAAAAGAACTGTCCATCAGTTCTTGACAAGGTCTTATACCTACACAAAGTTCATAACAAAATATTCTGAGTCCTCTTAGTGATCTTGATGGAATTTTTCACAGTTCACTCAATATAACTGTGAACAGTCACTGGATTGGATCAAAATATGAAGATGGATCAAAATATTCTGGGCAGTGTGTTCTGTGTACACATACCAATCCCTCATCCTCACTCAGGGATACTTAAAGTGGGGAGACTTACAGCAGAGACCAAGAAAGGTAGAATTCTGTCTTGGCTGGAGACATCAGGAAAGACTAATTTATAAATTGCCTTAAGTCTTCCCATCTATTTAGTCTCTTAAATATGCCTCAGAAAGCTGGCCTAAGGAAGTTTAACAAATAATTTGATGTCTAGAAAATGTGGTGTATAGAAGGTGCATTTCTGTTATTTTCCCTGTCATGGGATGTGCTCTAAACTGAGATGAAGGTATAAAAATGTGGCACTCTATAACCAGCTTTGGGCAGCTGTGAGACTGTGGGTACAGCACAACCTCTACCTAAGAATAACTACAATTTCCAAACAAAAATATTATGCTTGATTAGTTTATAAAGTTCACATTACACATGAAACCTCTATTGTTATCTGATGATATTTGGGGGGTAAAAGTCAAACCAAAATGCCAACAAATACTAATACTGAAAAGAAAAATGGAAAACTGAAGATGAAGTTGAAATAAAAGCGTTGTAAAATCCCAGAAGGTTCATGCCTGATGATCAATCTCAATAGGCTAGTGAAGCACAGCAAGGTCTGCAGTGAATGCCTTCAGAATCAGAAAGGAAGCTGCCCAGGAAAAGTCAGTCAGGGCCCAGGACCTGACTGTTGCTAAAATCCATGTTGGAAATGGGGAGGTTACCACTTAACTAAATTAACAACACTGCCACCATTTGACAATCTGACTGCCTCCTGACAAGCGAAAATGGTCTAAAACATGGCAAAGTACTCCTGGGGGAGCCAAACGGAGTTAAATAATCAACTTCTATCTGAAGCACAGGACACAGCAGCAAATGTGACTGCAGCAAAGGGTAAAGCAGTAAAGTCACACGTGCTGGCATTAGTTTAGATTTTTAAGATGTTGGCCAACAATCAAACATCATAAAGATTTTGGTTTTGAGGCCAAATAAAAAGGTGACTATCCTGCTGAGAGGATTTCAAAGGAGCTACCTACAAAATGACGGAGTGTAATTGAGAAAGGGGAGCCAGGTTGTGTCAGGATGAGAGACAATGGGCATAAACTGAAAAAGGAGAAGTCCAAGCTTTCATCAGCTGAAACAGGTTGCCTGGTTATGAGGAGGGTGTGCTGTGTCCATCCTTTTTGTTCACAATAAAGCCCAGAGAAACCTGGTCTGCCCTTACAGCTGATGTGAGCAGGAAGCTGAACTACACGCTTCCAGGTTTCTTTCCATCAGAATTTTGTGTGAGTCCAATATTATACTGAGAAAGCAAATAGCTGAAAAAATATTTAGATTCTAAGTAATCTACCTGAGAAGAAAAATGCTTCAAAAATTGATTGGCAGAAGAAGAATTAGAAGTTATGATGAGAAAAACAGAAAGAACACAGTAAAATTTCATTATATAAGGATTATAGAAGCATTCAAATACCTCTGCTCATGTATAAAGATCGCACAAGAATTGAAATAATTCAGCTGACAGGCTGATTCTGAATAGCAATATTAGTTTAAGTGTTAGTGGTCAGGATGAAAAGAACAATAAGTTGCAAAATTACCACAACAGGAATATGCTAAATAATCTGCAATGTCAAGTTAATCATTGAACTACATGATGATTAAGCAAGGCACAAAGTACATGTCATATTGGTGGGCAGAAAGCAGGGCAAAAGAATGACTATTGCATAGAATGAAAATGAGATTTCTTGGGAGAGTTCTGCATAAAAGGACAGATATGCAGAGAAATTCTAATCATGGACTAGAGAACCCCTTTCACGGAATAGATGTGTGAAATTAAAGATTGCACAATGGCCAAAAAAACTCCAAATTAAAAAGGTTAAAGAAATCACAGGAAAGAACAGAAAGAACTGAAAGAAACTGTAGTCATCTTGAAAGTAATGAATGAGATCTGCTGGCTCTAACACCAGAATAATAAGACTACTTAAGTTAATGTACCTGTATAGCACCTGAGAAAAGAAAATAGTATGTAGTAATAGTCTCATTAAAAATAATAGTCAGGGATATAAATCAAGCCAAAATTTCACCCCTGGGTTTTGCTTTAAAGTGCTGATAATCTTGAGAAGCAGTCCAGGAAGTCTATATTTTTGTGAGTATTCCTGCCCTTGGTGTTGTACTAATAAATGCTATGGGGAGGGATATGTAGCTCTAGGCTGAATATAACAGGTGGTGCAAAGGGAAAAGACCAAAGAAAACAGAGACATGAAGATGTTCTTTTTACCTGAGAATATGAATATTTTAAAAGGATTCCATTGACATGTTATACTGACACATTTTCTTGCATTAACATCAGCTTATCAATTTTAATAATTATTTCCAGCTTGTCCATCTCCACTGAACTTTTCCTTTTTTCTTTCATTTTGTTTTCCCATCATTCTTCTCTGGTCATTTTTAAGGCAGCATTTATTATTTTTTAAGCATCACAAATCAAAATGAAATTTTGAAAGTTGATTTCTGTTTGAAATGGGATTCTAGGAGCAACAATTTCTTAAAAAGCAAAACCTTCCAAGGGCTGAGGTCAAGTTATTGAAGGCAGCTGTGTTGCCTGGGCTCTTTAGAGGGTGGATGTTTGGGCAATGAGTTCCCAGGGACTCTCAGCTTTCACATGCTGAACTGCGCTCTCCTGGAAGGATGGAATGCCTGGAAGTCAGGAAGCAGCAAGTATCTGAAGAGGCGGTTGATGCGGGTGATGACACTCTGGGATCCTGATGTCTAGACCAGCAGCCAAAGTCTAAAACCCACTTTGTGAAAAAGCTAAACAAGTGTCTGGAGAGATCAATATTCCCCAGGATATTTCCATTTTCAGCAGGTTAATTTTTTTTGACAGAAAAATTGCACACCAGGAAATATCCAGCTATCATTCTCACATTATTATCATTTCTGCACAATGGGCCTGTACACACAAAATACATCATTTTATCGTGTCTCCTGCTTCCAGCTTCACAGATGACACATTGGCTTTTGCTCAACGCCAAATCTGCATTTACCTTCCTAGGCAGTTTGGAAGCCTATTTTATTGTATTACACATGAACCCTTCTGAATTCTGCAATAGATGCTTTGGGTTTTCTGCTAATACAGGTTTTTTTCCTTAACATTGGGAAGCAAGCATTCAGTAACCACACTAACATCTTGCTCTTCCCAAGGCGTTCTTTGGGCAGGACATCAACAGTTCATGTTGTATATGGCAGCAAAGGGTGTCATGCCAAGTGGTGCTTGGGGGCAGCTTTGCATGGTACGAAATGAAAGACAAATAAAGGCCAACAATATTCTCCTTCCCCCTGCCAAAAAAACCAGCAGCTTAAGAACTAGAATAGAGCAGTTCAATTTTCTTGTGTGGTTATAGTATGTTTATTCCTTAACAGTAAAGTAAAGAGCTTGCTCTTGGAACAGAGAAGTTATGGTGTCATATTAAAGAATTGTGGTCTTCCCCTTGGTTTAGCATTAAAAAAAAAAAAAATTATTGATGTCAAAGTTTTGGGATGGTACTGAACCTGGTTGATAAAGAAAACATAATATATCAAGCTGTTAAAACCTAAAAGAGACAAGATGAAAAGGTTATAAATGAAGTAGATACAGAACAGAAAAGCTGAGTGCAAAATGGGAGAGAGAAATATAAGAGTTCTGGGGAGACTGGCTAACCCATTATGAGTGGTCATCTGCTGTTAGAAATATGCATAAAGTCAAAAAAGTCAACTTCATTTCTTCTGATTTTCTTACACTCCCTTCCGACATTTGCATCTAGAACATCTGATTATGAAATACCTGTTGATACATTTATTGGCTTATGTTTGATTAGCAGTGGTGTGTCTGGAACAATATTTTCCGTGGCTTCAGGCTCATGCTGCTTTTATAACATAGGAACTTATACTGCTTGGCTTGAGTCAAATCTGTTCTAACACTGGGCCCCTGCCTTAAAATAATACTTCATTGTATGGCTTAAGATATTTCACAGTGGAGCTTTTTTTTTTTTTTTTTTTTTTAAATTATTGTTCCCGTGCAAGCAAAAGTACAGAAAAAAATGTCTTTTTTTTGTTTGGTTGACTAAAGGATACTGTGTTGGTTTTTATCACTCCAGCAAAAGCTCAGTCTTAAAGAAAAGTTATATCACTTAACTTTTTCAGTGTTTTCATTATAAGTTCTTCTCCTTGGGGCTCTGCAGACAGAGAATAAAAATACAGTCATTTTATGATTCTTTTGCTAACACAAAAATGTGCCATAGTCAGTTCAGAGCTTCAGTGCTTACACCTAGAAAATAGAGAGAATGTATATTTACCTTTATAGAATATTTGAACATCTAAACTAATCCAATTTTTACAACTTGAAGAGTAGAAGGTCCCCCATGGGATTTATTTTCATGGTAAAATCATGCTGCAGTTACATTTTTCATTTTTTTAGTTGCCTACATTTTGCTTTGCTTATTTTTATTCAATTCCAAGCTGGAATTTTAATTATTCCAAGCTGGACCAAGTTTGCTTGTACTTTTAATTTCAATGACTTAAACTTTTAAACAACAAAATTATACACATCATTTGGATTTTCCCAGCAAAAATGGATTTTCCCACAAACATCTGCACAAACCATATACAGTATAATATGGATTACCCTATAACAGTATTTGATGTCATATTTTGATGGAAATATCTAGACAAGCATTAATATCAGTAGATGTCACTAAACCATTATTTCTTGTTTAAAGATTCTACATAATTATTTTCCATTTGGTAAGACCTTCATATTTCAGTAGTTTAGTTTTCATCTCCAGATATGACTTTGTCTCCTATGACTTCTCTGCTTATCATCTACCTTGTGTGCAAACCATTGTGCTCTACGCTTCAGTTTTGGGGAGCTTTTCTGGCCATTGTGCATAACTGCATGTGGGGGCAGGTAAAGCCTTCTTGTGGGTTTGTTTTTATAAAGTGCTCAGTTCTCACATATTCCAAGTAACACCAGAACTTTCATTTTTGATACCTTAATATACTTGGTAACTTAATATACTTTGGTACCTTAATACCCTCTGCTGTATTTTGTTTGCAGAGTAGGAACACTTGTGCTTTAGTGTTTCCCTCCATTTAAAACTAAAATACTAAAAAATTACTCCCTGATGAGACTGTGTAGAGACTAATTCCACCTGGATTTCCAGGAAACTTGCTTTATGCTCCATATGTATCAAACTACATATTCTGCTGAAACTTTTTAGAGGAAACAGAAAATGAATTTGCAAGAGCAGAAGGGCCTACGGTTCTAATGTTGCCAATACCCAAATAACTCACTTTCATGCCGTGCTCGACCACTACCAAAAAACTGGCATGTACCATCTCAGGTTTATAAGAATATTTTTGTGTGTCTCTGCTGGCCAGCTGTTTACCGCTGACCCGAGAATGCAAAAGAATTTTTCCTTCAGCCAGAGATTGAAGAAAAGGATCATGAGTCGTCTCTTCTTATGTTTTCTTCATAGTTTATTCTTTCTTATCATTACATTCTGTTCCTGACCATCAGAGCTGTTCACTGTAGGTCAATCCAAGGCACAAAACCCCAAATCCTCCATTACCAAATTCCAAATACTCCTGCCCTCAGGGTGGCGTGGACATTTATACTACAATCCACGTAATCAGAATTTATAATACTTCTCCAATGACTATTATCTTTTTTCGAAGGTTAACTTCTATTCTAAGCCAACTATAATGTGCCACCTCACTGCAGAACATGGAGGCAGTTGAGGAAGAAAGAGGAAGCCCAAAAGCCATGTGGACTTCTCCATCTTGTCTTCACCTGTCTGACATCCTAAAAACCCCACTTATCTAAAATTCTCACCCTGTGATAAAAATACACACTATTCTACTATCTAATACACATTCTTGAAAATGCTGCTTCACTCCAGAGCTTAAATCCCTTTTTCCATGAACAAAGGTTAAAAACACTGTTTGTCAGAGATCTTAAAATCTCTTAAACATGCAAAGCAATATTTCTCAAAATTCCAGACTCCGACAGTGCCAGAATACACAGTGGTGCCACAGCTTATTTAGAAACAATCATCTGGGTTTATGTCTTGGAAGTGCATTTGTTCTGAATGCAGTAGCTTAGCTTGTCCAAGTGTAATCATTTTAATGCACTGTCTCTGCCTGAAGAGTGCATTGCTTCTGCCTTGCCACCAGTCTCTGATTTGCTGTCTGTGTGGTGTGGAGTACACTTTCTTCGCTTGATGGGATTTTAATATAGCTGTGACTCTTATTAGTTCCCAGAGGTTATATTGCCATGCATCTTTTTGATCTGTGTTTTTCCTGTCTGTTGATGGCATATATATGCCTCTCTGAATAAAAGCAGAACTTTCAAGCTAATTAATTGCTTTTTACAGAGCATTAGCATTTTGCCTTCCTGCTTAAGCTCTTAGTTTCACCTTAGTTACAGATACTTGGTTACCTTTGAAACTTCATCAAAACTTCAGCCAGTTCCTCCTCTGTTTTCAAGACCCAAGCCATTTCTGTCCCACACATAAATTAGCCTGGTTCAGACAGCACTGGGGACACTTGTATATCTTGTAAATTAAGCTTTCCTTCTAAAGAACCTCCATAGGCATACATAAATTCCTTTTAAATTTGACATTACTAGTGAGAGAATTATTCAGCATAAGCCCCTAAGAGCCAAGCTAGGGTTTAGGTAAAGAATAGGTACAAATAATATTTCTGAACTTCTAAGAGCATTACTTTAACCATCAACTTCCAGAAGAGAATGAGGAGGTGACAGTTCTTAATGAAACATTTGTGACCAGCTTTGGGGAAAAAAAAAAAATCAATGTGCTCCAAAAATATTTTTTTTTAGAAATTAAAATGCAAGAGAAACAGCAAACTCACATTCAAGCATCAAGTTTTCAAGGAACTTAAACTCATTAAAGAAGAGATATCCATGCATATCTAAAGGAGGCAATCTGGTGCCTACTTCCCATTCAATCAAGCACTTATTTGGAAGGGTTTCCAATTATTTTGGTTCTCTAACAAGATTAATTCTGAGCACAGATACACATCTATATTAGGTAATACACATGATGTAGAGGACTTAAAAAAATCCCATTTTTTAATAAGTCATTTTCACATGAAAACTTGGCTGGTGGTCGCAGCTGTAGAGAAATATTTTAAAACCTTTGCAAGTTACTGTCAATAAAATATCCCTGAAGAGAAATCCATTTTCTTTAATAGCTTCCAAATGCAATATTAAGAACAGGGTATCCATAAAACTGACCTATCTAATCTATAGCTTGACTATTCTCTCGTGTTCACAGAATCACAGAATGGATGAGGTTGAAAAGGACCACAGTACATCATCTGATCCAGCCTCCCTGTTCAAGCAGGGCCTTCCTAGAGCACATGGCACAGAACTGAGTCCAGACAGTTCTTGAGTATCTCCAGTGAGGGAGACTCCACAACTCTTCAGGTTATTCTGTTCCAGTGTGTGGTCATCTGCACAACAAATTCTTCCTCTTACTCAGGTGGAATTTCCTGTGCAGCAGTTTCTGCCTGGGGTCTCCTGTCCTATTGCTTGGCACCACTGGGGATAGCCTGGCACCATCTTCTTGACACCCTCCCTTTGGATACTTGTAGAGATTCCCTCTCAGTAGTCTCCTGTTGAGTTACTACATGGCAATGCAATGCTGAAAAAGGCTAATTTATATAGAATTCCACAAGATACTGGCTAAAAATTATAGACCTTTGAAAATATTGCTTATAAGAAAAAAATTACAGGAGCTATTGCACTTTTATAAATGCAGTACTGACCTTGGCAGGAAATTTCCAGAATTTCCTTTGTTTGGTGAATTGCTGTGAAGAGGTCCTTCGATCCAAAAACTTAACAAAGATTTTTGCTTATGCCAAGAAGCAGATGCATGGGTTTTAGAGCAGAAGCACTCATCTTTTCTCCTTCATAAGTTCCACTTGGGCTCAGCATATTTTACAGCAATGAAGAAAAAGGAAGACACTTTTACACATTTGCTAGCAATACTAAACTCACAGCAAGCAAGATCCCTTTGCATCAGAAGACTTTTGCATCAGCAAAGTCTTCACCACTGCTTTTTCTGTGAAGTTTTTTCCAATTTATTGCTGATTTACCCTTTTCTTTTAAGAGCACTTAGGCAATATAAAAAAAGTTTCTTTATTGTCTTTTATTTAAAAAAATTAAGTGAACAAAATGTTAGAAGAATGGCTAACCTTTTAAAAGTTATACAGTTTAAAAGTTATCCTAAAACAACAACAGATCATTTAGGATTAGAAATATTTTATTGTACTTTTGATGAATAAAACAAGGCATACCAGGACACTGTTTATACTGTTTAAGCAGTGTACTTATGCCTCAAATTACATTCCTCTGGGGAATCTCTGTGCATCTATATTTTGTTTTGATCTGGTCCATTTCCATAGCAACATGTTTGTTCCTATGGAGAATCTGGGTGAATAATTTCAAAATGAGCCTGAAAGTTTTGAAACATGGTTTCAGTTCTCTATAAAATAATTATGAACAAAAGCAATTTTAAAAAACTAAAAAAATAAACATAATTTTGCCTTTGTTTCCTTTACCCTACTCTAGGCATGATTAGCTCTGAACAATCCTTTGATCTCTTTCCCATGATGTTCAGACTGGGAGCAGGCTTATCCACATGACTTCAGCAGCTGTTTTAAAATCTGGTGGGGAATTTTTCATTCAAATTTAAATGGCTCACTGTATTCACTAATTATCTTGTTATATACACACACAATCCAAATTTTTACTCAGAAGATGGGATTTACACTGAAAGAAACCTCTAATAAACAAAAATCCCATGAGGAGAGGGGGGAAAAGAACAGGGCAAGCTGACTTTAAAATTAGTTTCAAAATAAAAAAGTTCATTTTAGAGGATCTCTTTAAACCCTAGCCAGTACCACTTCCTGTTCATATTTGTCACTGTCCACTCTTTCATCTGAGGGAAAGATTTTATAGCTGAAAACCACCTATTGCTACAAGATATTAGTGTTAATTTTTTTTTTTTTTAAATGAGAACTGCTCTTAAGCATTAATACTAATGAAACAATTGTTTCTTCATTTCTTCAAATGCATGCACTCAGAGAAAAAATAAAATTTAAAAATTTGGTGTTTTTTTTTAAAAAGAGGCTATTTCCATCAAAACCTGCTGGAAAATGAAATTCATTAAAAAAAATAATCAAAGGAAAGAAAACTAAGAAAAAAAATTCCCTAATTATATATTGTGGGTTTTCATCCTGACTTTTCATAGAGTAGTAGGTCTCTTAAATCTAGTTGTAAAATGATCCAGCTAGTTTTTCAGTCAAATAATTTCAGGAATTCTTTTGGAACTGCCAAATTTGTCTGACCAAAGCTACCTTTCATGCAATGGACAAAATAATAAGACTGAAAATCCTGTGTGTAAGCTGGCATAAAAGAAAGGACTCCTGGTTTACTTGATTGGTCAGGTGGTGTCAGCCTATTGAGTCCAGATTATGCCATTCATCCAACTTAGAAAATTACTGCTGCAAAGATTGAACAATTTTGCAATATTTTGAGGCAGACCCAACATCTGCATCATCTGGAGATAATGATGCTTTCATTCTCAAAGCCAGCAATTCAAGCCTTACATCTGATACTCAGAAAGTTTTCACAGATGGCCCATTCCAACCTGCTCTTTTTCTGCTTCCCCTGGGTTTGTACTTTTTTAGGCATTTCCCATCTGCCTGCTTTAAAATTTTTAAATAGGTGGAATTTCTAGTGAAGGGAATGAATACTTTTATTCTGCCTCCAAATTCTTTCACAATGATGCCACATGCACATTAGAGCTGGCACGCCCATACTTTGAAAAGAAGCATAAAGTTAAGAATAAAAATATGGACCTGTTTTATATAGTAGTGAGTCACTGCTGCATTTTAGTCACAGGCTACAGACAATAAAAGAGAAATGAAGTGTCAATAATTGAATTGGGAGTAATACAAAGAAGCTCTGTAGAGACAGCTTCATCTCTTTTCAACTGAAAAACCCCCCATGTTCATTTACAGGATAGATGCCCTGCCATCAACCAGTGAGGATGGCTTTACAAACCTACATGGCCTAAGTGAACAGGACATACAATCATGGAAGTGGTTCCTGAATATCACTCAGAACAATATGCTTGAATCATACAAAAATAGCTGAGAAATAGCTACAAAGGAAAATTATATCAATATATTTTAATAAAAATATTGAAAGAAATAAATTCCTATTCCACAGTGTAAAAAAAAAAAAAAAAAGTAGCAGTATCTGTAACAATTGATTGTTAATAATACAAGCCTACTCTTCCTAGTTCAACTAGGTAAAAATGGAACACAGAAAAAGGTGGTAGCTTTGTTTGGAACTATGTCTGGCTTTTAGTAAGAAAAATGGTGTGTGTGCAACCGTCTTCAGATTTCAGATTGCAATCCGCTTGGTTTAAGTGGGAACTAGAAGGAAAATCAGCTCCTGTGTAAGCCGGATATCCAAAATTGTGTTGGTCAGTTCCAAGGTACTTCGAATCCAGGTCATTTTTGAAAATCGGGGTTCAGTATATCACAGTCCACTCATATTTGCAAATTCAGCACTTCTGTTGGAAAACTATATGAACACCTGCAGAAAGAAAGAGAAGCATATTCACCAGAATTAAGGTACTGAAAACAAATTATTAATCAGGCTTGGGCAGTGTTAGTGTTTTCTGTCCTAAATCCAAGTCGATAAATATATCCTGTGGTGGAACATCTATGTACCATGTCACAGTGAAAGCCATGGGAACTCATCAACTCAGTGGAATATAAATTTAAAAAACAAGACACTAAAGTACTGAAAGATGTTTTTATGTCACATGAAGATAGGAGAACTAACAAGCAAGCCAGGAATAAAACAGTGAAATGTGAGAAAAAACATCAGATTCATTTCAATAAATTACAGTAAAAGCTGGAGGATAGATACTTCAATGAGATGCTATTAAAAGGCTAAAGGCCTTTTCTCAACAAAATAATATTTGGAGACTCCCCATCTAATAACAAATCATCATGGTTAAATAAGTTCTCCTCTCCAAACACATGAACTGTCTCTTAATGTGTGGGGCTATCATAGGAAGCCCCTGGGAATACTGTATGTGCTTTTGACCGCATAATAACAATGTGACTTTTAAGTGTGGTTATTCTGGCATCTGTGTCATACTTGAGGTTGTATGAGGCTACAGGATAAGAGTTAAACAGCTGGTGAATTGAACAAAATAAACCAGATTCCTATTTATCAGCCTTTGGGACTGCATATATTTTGTATAGTCTCATCTCACTCTAAATAAACACTACACTGTCCTCATGAAGTGGAATGTTATGTTAGAACAGGTTCTTTCCAGAAATGTTTTCCTATATATCTCTTAAAGACAGGCTAGAGAAATGTGCTTTGCACATGGAAAATAATGGGAAAATATTTAAAGTGTTTTAAAACCTGTAGAAGACAATTCCACTTATCTTTTGCATATGTAAGTTTTACCTTAAAAGAGTCAAAAGAATTTCATGGAGCCAGAATAAGGGCACAACATATTATATCATTTGTGTAAGAGGTGGGTTGACATTCCCACTTACCAAAATCGTCAACTAGAAGTTAGGGAAATGTTCCAGAATTTAAGACTTGTTAATCCAGGATATGCCTTAAATTACATTAGCTTTTCCACCTTGGGTTGCAGAACTTTTACCTAGAACGAACTAAACTATCCAAGCCTGTGTATTACCAGAAAATATTCTGGTTTCAGAAGAGAAAAAAAATTGCAGTTAACTTCTTGATGGCTCTATGGAACTGAGAGCATGTTACTGACTGCTAGGATAGGACGTAGATAACTGGGGATAATGTTAATAATCAGAAAAATCTTCCTGTGGAGCATCCATAAGGAACTGAAAACAACTGAGATGCTAGAATATGAATCAGACAAATGTAAATTTGCATCAATTAGCGAAAAGGATGAACCCTTTAGATTCCGTAACACTTTTTCTTCTCTTCTTGGCTGGCTTTATCACAGACTTCTTCCAGGAAATATTCTTATTCAACATCTAAGTTGACATTATGGCTCAAAGTGATGAACATTAGTTATAACATTGACATTTCACACTGAACACAGATACACCCATTAAAATAAAAAAAATCCTTTATGTGCACCCTTATATACAGACAGGTAGATTTTACATGACAAATATATAAGAAGACAGACCAAAATGTGCCAACATAATAACAGAATTACCTACTTACAAATTATCTCCCTGTCAACATTCCCTAGGGCCTACCCATTTGATCTAACACGTCACAGTTTGTGCCTTTCTCCATAAATATTCTTCCTCAGCAGTTGTTCATGAAAAGGCTTACCTAAAAATGTAGATTTAATTTCTGCTTTTTCTATTTCATCACCTCCTCTGCAGCTCTGGCCCTCTGCTGTATTTTGTTTGCAGAGTAGGAACACTTGTGCTTTAGTGTTTCCCTCCATTTAAAACTGCTGTAGAGCAGGCTGAGGGTGTTGTCTAATTTGAAAGCCTTGGCCACTTAAAACGTAGCTGTCAGCAGCAGTTGCTAAGAAACTACAACTTAACTGCTTTGAAACACGGTATTGCTAAAGTGCAATTACCCACACCTGCTATTATTATTTATATGAGCTAATGTGTAATTCCTTCTTCACTATACTGGACACGTCCTCTCTTACCTCCCATTTCAATAAGCCCCTTCTTTCTAGTAACTTCTGAGATCACTCCTCATCTCATGCAAACAAACCACCCCCATATCCCAAATATTCCCCAAGCAGGGAAATGCACCACAAAATATTTTAGTGTAGCCCAGAACCAGAGCACATAAATGCCGAGCTGGTCACTGTCACTTAGCAAACCATGATTAGGAGACAGAGCCTCCAAATAAATTTTCCCCTAAGAGAGGTTTCATGTTTGAACAGGAGTGGATGGGTATTTTTTACTTGAAGAAAATGTTTATGAAGTAATAAAATATTTAACTAAAAAGTAAGGGGATTATTTAGTAACTCTGTTTAAGTCAACCTTCAATGTTTTGCTATATGAACAAAAAAATGCCAGTAATAAGGAATATACATGCAAGAGGAGTGGGTGTCTTACGGGTGGAAAACTTTTGTCCTTACCTTTTTTATCTTGTAAACATCTATTGGTGCCTCTTGAATAAAAATGGCATCTTTTACAGTATTTTGGCTGTATTCCACATCAGCTCAGCCCGTTCTGTTTACTAAGTAATTTCAACCATGTGAATTAGGTGTTGCCTTCTTTGCTTTCTGGAGATGAATGCAAACCCCTTGGAACCAGCCAAGCAGAGATGTGAATGAGTGGAAGTCTGGGCCAGACAATGGGAGTGAACAGTTAAAATGCAAAGAATTTGTAAAGCTTGATGCTTGTCCTTTTTCTGCAGCCTGAGGTATGCAGCGATTCATGAGAGTAAGGGGGAAAAGCATGCCTTCGGTAAAGCATGGCACCTCTCCACAGGTGGGAACAGACAACCTTGCTCTCCTGTTTCCTCCCACTCTGTTCCTACTCAGAGCTAACTATACTCAAACCAGAGAACGGGCTCTGCAGGGAGGCAGCTGTCTAAGCCCCAGTCCACCTATGCTTTATTGCAGCTGTACATCTTCTGAAGAGAGCCTTGCTGGCACCTGAAGATTCAGAAATACTGGAAATTGGGCTTACGTATGTCTCCAGTGACCCACACGGGCTCACACAAAATAGAGAATATGAAAAGGAAAAAAAAGAAAAAAAAAAAAAAAAAAGAGTAGGGAAAAGGAAGAAAAAATAATCTTCTTAGCTAATAATTACTCACACTCTGGCAGACTTTACACCTTCACAAACTCCTTAAAAGTAATATATTCTAATGTAAATCTTGTTAGTCACTGAACCACTAGTCATTTAAGTTAAACTACTTGATTTTTAACATCTGGTTCACAGTCGGGGTACAATTCCTTGTCTCAGTGCTGTACTTCGGTATTTGTTCTGCACATACGTAGTCTTTTGGCACTGCAATTTTGAACATTTGAGCCTCTCTGTGGGGTGGTGAGGCAATGTATCCTGCATTAGACTGCAGAGGTAAACAACATGATTTGTAGCTGCATGTGATTGTTAATTATGCAAAGAAAAACTTTGGGAACAGTACAGTAAACAAATGAGTTTATTTATAAATCTCTCATTCTCTAGTTTTAGCTTCCAAACTACATAATACAAATGCTATCATATTTTCCTGTATGAAAATGGCTGTAATTAAAAAAAAAAAAAAAAAAAAAAAAAAAAAAAGCAAGTACTGCATCAAAAGGTATCATTGTGCAGTTGTTTAGAAAAACAAAGATGATTTTTTTCCCCTAAGGGAGACCCTTTAGCCTACAGTTTCTTTCAGAGAGTTTTATTTTCACTAAAAACCATTTTGATATCTCTAGATAACTTAAGAACACATTGTTATAATGTATTTCAACAAATATACTGGATAACTGCAGCAGTGTAAGCTCAGAATAGTTCATTTTATGAAAAAAACAACAACCCGCCATTTTTACAAAACTCCGATTTAGAGTGGAATGGGAATAGTAAGTTGAAACAATAATTCCTGAAGATACTACTTGAATGACATCTTTGGAGATGCTCAGGAGGCATTATTTAGTGGGAGAGGAAGGAGATCAGCAGTCTCCACCACTCTGCTGTGATGGTTACGGGGCAGAGGATGTATGTGCTAAGGCACTACCAAGGGTTTCCAACCTCCAGCCAGATCTGCAAATAAATTATCATTCAAGTTCTGAGCATAACATGAAGACACTAGATTGAATGTCATTTTTACAGTAAATTTATCAATAGAAGTAAGACTTTGGGGTTTAGGGTTTTTAAGAGTTCTTTGAAAGGAACAGTTTGGTGGAAGGGAAAAAGATTGCAGAGATTTCCAGGTGTACTCGTGTATATCCAGATATATCCAGCTTTTAAAAGATTGTTTCACCTGCATTTTTATTTGTTTTACTTTTGGATGAAATAGAAATTCATCCTTCATGGTTGCTAACTGAGGCAGAGACAATAAAACACACTACTAATAAATCTGGGGAGTCAAACTGCAGCCCTTGGCTGCCACCTAAAGGTTTGCTATACTCCTTTAGAGGGATACCACCAAACTCCATTCCTGCGTATGGAATGGAAAAATGCTTGTCTACTACCACTACAGGCAACCTCCATGGTCACCCTTACTAAAAGATATTTGGGGAAAAAATATTTGTTCTAAAAATAAAACAAAAAAGCCCTACCAAAACAAAACATTGGAAGGAAAAAAACCCACAGCAGTTCAACAGTATTTCAGAAAGAATGATTTCTTGTTTCTGTATGCACTCTCAATTTGAAAGACAACCTAAAATCTTAAATAAAAAAAAAAAAATTACAACCAAAGCATGTTATTTGCTTTTGATAAAAGAAGACAGAAGACATAACAAAGAAACACTACAAACTCCTGAGCAATGAACAGCTCAAGAACAAAAAAAGGGGGTGGTGTGCCCAGCCACCATTTGGGCAACACAATGGGGGTAGCAGGCAGTTTGTGTAGGTCTTACACTCTCCACTGAGGAGAGACTGATCTCTCCAGACACTCTGGAAATCCAAGCTCCTTGAAATAGGAGTAGCTGAGATGGAAAAGAAAATCCAGGCCAGGGCTCCTTTTAGCACCAACAGGCAGAATTCTGCCTCAATTTTCCAGCTAGGTACAACTTGTCATCCATTAAGTCAAAATCAGTATTCTTTGTTCAGTGTCTGTACCAGCTGGGCAGTACTGACTCCTTTCAGAGTTTTTTTAAATCTAATATAAAGTTTTCACTTTCAATGAACTATTAGTTTTACACAATTAAATCATGTGTTGGGAAACCTGTTTTTAATGTATCTAGAATTTCTAACATTGCATGGTAAATGTCACACTTTGTTCTTTGTATTTCTTTTTTCTTCTTTTTTTTTTTTTTTTCTGTTAAACTTTAGAATATTGGGTGTGTATCTGAATGAAAATGAGTGCCCTGATGTGGGCACCAAGTAAAAATGTAAAACTAGCAGAGAACCAACCTACAGTTTGAAATGAACCTTTTGCATTACTAATGAAATTTTTATTATTTCTGTTATGTGTTCATCATATCTGTCTTACATCCTGGAGTCCAAACAGAAAACTAAAGAATATATTAAGCAGGAGATATTTCAAGATAGAAAAATACCCTGTACTTTCACAGGCTCAGAGAAATTCTGGAAAAAATAACAATAACTGTTATTTCCTATGGTTTGAGTTTTGAAGTTTAGCCCTTATTTACACATTCAGCTCTGTTTTGACTTTCCACAGGATTTGATCTGTTTTGGTTTTGGTTCATCCATTCCTCTTACAGGAATGACACCTCTCATGTTCTTACAGGGATGCAGACTGACAAGTTGACAATGACGCTCTGAAAAATAAGCCAAGAATCTAGAGAGAACTAGTGGTTTCCACCCACACATGGGAAGAAGCTTAGTGAGAGCGTCATCTTGGCCTCCATTGTAAAAATGAAAACCCACAAGTAATCAGTAAACTCATAACTGTGCATTTTCAAGCTGTGGTCATTGTGTATTTGCAGTATTCCCTGGGGGTGAGTAAATGGCTAAGGGCTAAAGATCTAGTCACTCTCTTCTGTCCTTTTGAGTGGTTCATGTGTCTACGTCATCTGTGGCACACACAGTTAAATTTGAGGTTATTACCTGGAGCACATCTCTTGTGATCATAACCTCCCATGGCAGTTATTAGGACACTTTGTGTGTAGGTAAGGAGCATGTCACTGGCATCTTCTAATACTGCCTATGATGCTGGATCTTCTGTCCTTTATTTTGGTTTGGCACCTGTATTTTTTTCTGTTCATCAAGGTGAAAGTTTAATTTATTGTAATTTTTACTGGTTTCAGAGTGAGCCAGGACACATCTGCAGATTAACTTCATTGTTCTGATCTGTGTTCTGTTTTCTCTTCTCAGGCCAAGTCATATAGTTTTGTTAATCACCTGTAGAAATGTGGACACTTAGAAGACTGATAGAATTTAAATCAAGAAAGAATTGTAATGGCAATCTTTTCTGACCTCCTGTGTTGTACAGGCTATACGACTTCATCCAGAAATTTAACATGAACACTTCTGCTTCATCAGTAGTCTGTCTCACATACAACCACTGAGTCTTGAATTCAAGACCACCCGGGATGGAAAATGGTGACAAAGAAGTTTTATCAGAAACAATTTTTTTCAAACGTCGTTAGGATCACTAAATTACTTTGCAATCTCTATTCCCTCTCATCTTCCAGTGTTCATTAGTGTGTTATGTCACACAAGGTTTATTTGCTGGTACAGTATCACATTAACTAAATTTTAATGGAACAAATTATTAGCATGGCTGTAACTTAATTTTGAAAAATATTTTCCATTTGAGATAAAAATATAGGATCTGGCAAATCCTAAGGTAGCTGTGTGCTCTATTCAAGTACATGCCAACAGTGTGGCCTTAATTTCTGTCCTCAGTTCATACTGACTTTTATACACTGCTGAACAATTCAATTACTCCTGACTGCCTAAATTCAGGCTAGAACTGTCTGTCCCCAAGACAATAGTTAATAGTTAGCAATACATTCATCCCATAGTCCTTCTCACGCCTTACCTTGACTTTAGTCTCAGTTGGTACCAGATGCGTCAGCAAAGGTGGAAATCATCTTTAAAGGAAAACATCATGATGTGGCTGCAGGAGAAATTTCCGGGAAGCCTTAGAAAGTGGCCAGTTCTTGTTCTGAGGTACAAAAGCTTACCTTTGTTATGAAATTTTATCCTGACTAACATAAAAGCACATACAATTCATACAAATATCTATCTTTTAATCCTACAAATTTCTTATCTACAGCCAACGAATTCCAAGAGTTAATTATATGTTATTTTAAAAAGAATCTTAGCTTTATTATAGCTTAAAGGATGGACAGTCAAACCAATAACTACAGTTCCACTGGCTCCTGGAATTAGACAAGAGAAGACTTACTGATAGGAATAAACGAAAAATTCAGAAGTAGAGATATCTTTCAGAAGAAGGGATGAATTTGTGTGAGGTGCTGCCCAATCATACATGCTTTTATGCCAAAATGAAAACAGACTCAGGATAAACAGAATGTAAGAGGTGAGAAGATATACACGCAGGCACATACTTGAAAAAATCATAAAAATCAATAAGCAATTTTTTTTTACTATTTCTAAATGTCCCCGTTTGCCTCCATTCTTTCCTGAATGGAAAATATGGAAATATTTCCTAAATATTTCTTGATTAATTTCAGTTGTCATTTTAGCAATGAGTCTTGAGCAGAAATCTGGTGAAAGAGGGGGGAGGATATGCAGGTAATACCACACAGAGAGCAACCAGGCTGTAATGTGCACACCATGTTTCAAGACTGAAGACAAGATCAGATGAGATTCTACCAGAGATGTTCAGAACCTTTGATAATTCTATATAATCACCCACTTCCTGTCCATGTTCCCCACCCCTCCCATTTTCCCCCTCTGCCACACACACACACAGTTTGCCTGTGGGATTTTTCCACTCATTGGCCACTGCTCAATTCAGCAGCTTAGCTCTGGGCAGGAGAAACGATTTTGCACTCATCAATCACTCAGTTACGAAGTTCTGCTTTTGAACTGTAGGACACTTTTGAGCTTGATCCATATAGGTTATACTGAGCTAAAAATGATCTTTAATTTCTGTTAAACAGCACCAGTGCTGTTTATGAACCACATCTTAACTTTCCCTTTCAACCTCTAACACCCAATCTCCTCAAAAGTTTCTCAGAAGGAACTTTAATCTTTCAGAAGTCCCAAGAAATATTTCCCACTTACTATCTACTATATTCTACCTACTTTCTACCAGTTCCTTGTAAAACATAATGTAGGAAACCTCTGGGAAATAACAAGTGAGGTAATGGTTGTCAGGGGCAAATGTGGGAATTTTCTCTGAGAACTTCCAAAAATGTCAGGCCTACTGTACTATTACAGAGTATTTCATCTGGAAATTTGGTAACCTGAGGTCTTAAATCCAGGGGACATAAATGGGTGAAATTCCTGTGGAAGGAGGATGAGGAAGATGCAATGCTGCTTGAGGTAGCTGCAGCAGCAGAAATCATGACCTTGGGACTCTGTTAGGGAAGTGAGAGACACAGAGATTGAGTAGGAGGGGGAAGTAAGAGGCCTGCAAGTATCTGAGGATCCATTCAAAATGACTGGGAGGAGGGAGGCTGAGAAGAAAGAATTAAAACTTTTTAATGCAGTTGAGGAAGAAGGCAGAATGGAAGCAGCAGTCTTCAATGGAAAAAAAAATTTAAAAGAGGAAAAAAAATTTTGAGGAAGAAGAAAATTAAAACACCTGAGGTGAAATAGAGTCACTTGATGACCACCTATGTTGGCTCTCAGCACTACGTGGAGATTACATACTTTTTTCAAGTACCAGAAAGAAACTTAGGAGACAGAAAACAAGAACAGAAGGAAATGGGTGGAAGTAAAATAAAGAAAAACACATGGAGAGCCAGCATTTTGTGGACAGTTTGAGCTTGCAATCATTACAAAAAAAAAAAAAAAAGTGTGTGATTTGCTAAACTTCACAGTGGCTGTTGTTCCTCTGCAGAAATAAAAATGCTGTTTGTGCATGTCACAAACTATTCAGTGAAACACGTTTTCAGAGTTCAGTTGACTCAGTATCTGTGAATCTATACCTACATCTACCAAAATAAAATCTGGTTTTCACCCACCCTCCATGGAGCTGGAAAACAACATAGCTTCAAAGATGCCATGACTATTTTTGGGTGGGCTACAGTCCTTTGTGAATATAAAACTAATCAAAACGATATACTTTTTTTTCTCTGTTAGTCACTGAAGGAAAACAGGAAAATGGCACACATATTAGTAATACAGGGTCAGGTCTTGAGCCCTTCAGGCCAATATCCCACTGAAATAAGGTTAATGAAATAACTCATCTGTTCTACTGTTCTTTTGTCTATTCCTTTCAGAAATCAAGCCATGGTGCCTGTAAGTCCATGAAGTAGTATCTGGAAAGTATTGATGACAGCATATAGAAGAATCCCAGGTAAATTTCATACTTCAAAGACAGACTAGAGGGGAGTTCATCTCTCTGAAGTCAGAAAAACTCTCAAAACACAACACAGTGCATTTGTCAAAAGAAAACACTTCTGTCTAAAATACTAGTTCTCTCACATAAAAATGCATAGTGGAAATACAAAAAAATCTTAGTGTAACACTGTTCTTTAAAACTCTTCATGTGACAACTGAAATGTTCTTCTTTCAGAATACATCTGTTCAACTAAATATACTACTGGGGGTTTTCACTAATTACTTCCAGAAGGAGATTTTTAGCCCATTTCAATAAACAACTTCAGATTTGACCACTTGTTACAATACATACTTTTATAGTTTTGAGCATCCTAGGGGGATTACATAGATAATTTCTTATGCTTCCTTGTTTCTAGAAAAATCATCCTACTCTTTCTTAAACAGAGGACAGACACACCTTCATTAAGGCCCCCTCCCAATCTAATTTACAGATTTGCTGTCTGCACTACAGATCTCTTAGGAAATTAGTGTCTATAGAACTTAAAGCATTTGGTTTAACCTAGTAAACCCTAAACAGAGTGATATCTTCTCACCTGTGAAGTGGCTGCTGTGTCTGTCTCAACTCCTTGCTGACTATTTCTGTTGAGAATCCATCTGCACTGGGTTTCTTTGGTTTTTCTTGCAACATTCTGAAATATCTCAGGTTTATTGTCTTACACCACAGTCTTCTTCAGTGGACTTGTCAGAAGCACTGAAGTACACAAGATCACACTCTGGGACTTCAGGAGGATTATATACCCTATTTATAATATAAAAATTTTACAATAAAATTGGTTATATAAAAAAGGAAGAAAAGTGTTTCAGCAAGGTAAGTAATTTTCTCAGAAAAGCAGAATGGAGAAATTTCTGCCACACAGACCTGAAAAGAAAATAATTTTATAGTTAAAGCTTTAAAAAAAATAATGAAAAACAACATTTAGATGCAGCATATATAAGTCACCAGACTGAGTATATGGAAAATAATTAGTGGCATTCAACCTATATCTTCATGACATTGACCAAATTGTTAACACTGAGAGAGTAAATGCAAAAACGTAGTGGTTCAGATGTTGCCAGATGGTTTCATGCAGGCCTACTGAAGTTGCAAACCTAAATAAGATTTGTAAACTCACATAAAATTTCCACCTGAAATCAATGTAAGCCTTCACGAAAAAATTAAATAGAGTATTGGACAATTTGGATTACTGTTTTACCTTAAAATGGACCATCTTCTCTTTGTGCCATGTACACCATGAAGATCAGGAGCATGGGCTGGTAACTAAGGTAGGTATTAATGAAAAAATAATGAAAAATACTATTTTGGGGAGTAAAGATTTTTCTAGTTTGAAAACTGGCATTAGCAGTTCTCACAAGAACTGAGCCTAGAAATTAAAATCAATGTGCACAGTTTTAATATTTTAGAAGGAAATGCATCACAACTTTTTCAGAATTACAAAATAAAAGTGCATTTTGTTAAAAAAAAAATTGTGTGCTGCAGCAGGAAGCTGGAATTACGTGTAGAATTTTTCTGTATATTATAGTCAGTATAGGTGGGTTGTTCATAGTCTGCACTTCTGAGGAAGAGGCATATGACTTCTTGGCAATTGTTTTTTGGGAATAGTCATTGATCTTGAATTGTTCCATCATTTTTAATTGATGGGTTATAAAGGATTTGCACAATACACTGACCTTTTTATAGGAAACAGATTTAGTTCTAGATTCAAATGTTGTATGAAGAAATAAACCCAAGTGATTGCAAATGCAATTGTATCTGACAGACAAGCATATCTTTCAGGTCTTTTAGTTAGTTATACTGCAAAAAAAAAAAAAAAAATCAAATTTGTGTTCCAGTGGAATCAATGAAGCCACCAAATCCAAAACAATTACTGCACTCTTGCAGGATACTATACCATTAAAATAGGGAAGTTGGAGGAAAGTAGAATTAATTTAGCAATAGCAAAATGCTTTTTATGGGGATTTTAATTGTGTCTAAGTTTCCATGATAATGTAAGAAATCACAAGATTGGATAATGAACACTTCTTATTTTAAAAAAAGTTTTGATATTAGAAGTTGTAAAACACCATCAATCTTCCCTTTGCAGTCCTGGTTTGGACTCTCCCCCATGAAATGGCACGTTAAAGATGGTTGGAAATGTTCAACCAGAAAAGGAACATGGTTTTTGAAAGAAAAGTTTTGGGGTTTTTGACCAGCTCTAGTTAATATTCATTGCAGATACAATATTTTCAAAGCTGTTCCCTGAAAAGAAAGACTAGTCACCAACTAGTCACCAATTGGTGATAGACAATTGCATTTTGTTTCAATAAAGCAAACGTAAACACTGGAAAGAAGCCACAGTTATAACACTTCTAGAAATTTGGGATACATGTAATGTAATAACACACTTTCCACCACAAAAATTCATTGAATAATTTAGGTTGGAAAAAGCCCCCTGAGGCCCAACCATCCCTCTGCCCAAAACAGGTCCAATTAGTTCAGTCTGCTTGGGAACAAGTTCAGCTGAGTTTCAACTTTCTCCAAGGACAGAGATTCCACAAACACATTGCTTCAAGGATTCATAGCCCTGTGGACAGGACAATGGATTGAGATTTTCAATGTATTTCCAGTGGTGTTAAATTCCTTGTTACAGGAGTTTAAGAGTTACATACTCTCTTATGTGACCTTGGATGATTCAATTGCTCCTAGAGCAATTTGCAAGCCTAGAATTATTATTCCAAACTCCTGCCTAATTATATTATTGCATTATGAACACAGTCTAAGTAACAATATATTCAAAGATGCTATCACTGCAAAGTAAATGTTTTTAAGTTCTTGGATTCCACCATGGGAAGAATGAAGCTAAAGAAATAGGGCATTGTACATAAACCAGCAGACTATACTTTAAGCTCTTACACCAGCCTCTACACATTGAGGCCTAAACCATTGGCATCTTCAGCTCTTGGCTTTTTTACTGGTGACTTTATTTAGGGTGCATAGTTCTCAGCCAATATTGGCATCCTTCTCATTATGTTTTCAGGATTTAAGTTAATGACCAGAGTGGTTTCATTTTGGTTACCTTATTATCAGATTATCGTATTTTTTTCTTCCACATTAAATTGTAGGTATTTTCTTTCTGTCCAGAATACCAAATCCTTGCATGATGTTCCTATCAGGAGTAGTGCATGTAATGACTGATTCCTATTGTATGATGAACAGCCTTTGCTTAGAAACTCAGAAGATAATTCATGCTGTTGAGGACATAGACATTTTCTTTAGGCTGCTTACGATAAGTTACATTCTGTCTATTAAATAGTTTCATACACAATATATCTGTATGGGATCTTAATTGTATCCTTCCTTTCATCAGCACCACTTAAGACTATGCAGGTGAAAAATCCAAAACAGGGAGATCCCAGTTTCAGTCACTTTTGCTTCTGCTGACATTTTGTTTAAAGATATTTCTTTGAATTTCTTCATGTATCATCTGAATCCTTTTTTCCCACATACATTTGAATCATCTTAAATTTGCAATATCATGATCTACAAATTAGACATTACAGTACCCAACAGGAATAAACTGAGTTTAGTTCACTTGTTGCCAGTGTATCTCATTTCAAATAGCACCTACTTCTCAAACCTTGAGTTCTCAAGGGACATATAGCTCTCCACTTATAGTGTTTGAGACTGTGACCTCTGAAATTATAGAGCTCTTAGGTTAAGAATGCTGCAATATTTGAATTCCTGTAGATGCTACACTTCTTTCTGAATGTCATTGCACATGGCTTTCTCACATCCCATATCCCCATGTGGGCTGTGACCACTCAAGGAATGAAAGTCAGATGTCTGAAATTGGGGATTTTTCCAAAATGAAGCAAAAAAGATGATACAACATTTAAAAATTCCCAAGAGTGGGACCACAGGACTGCTTCATTGTCAACTCTTCCTCAGCACTCTTGAACAAACCCACCATCTTCAGTTTCTGACCTCTGACATTCAGATGCTAAACCATCCATAGCTCCTCAAGGCTTTGCACAGGAGCTGAAAAGGCTTCCACAGCCCCTCATTCATAAAGACAGTGAAATAGCACATTATTTACACCGGCTGCATTTTCAGGATTTATTAACGCTGCAGCCTGCATAGACAGACTTGGATGCAGCACAGAGATTGTTTTAGGATCCTGCGAGCACTGTCATCTGTTGCCGGTGTCAGAAATGAAGGATGCATTTTCAGGGTTGGCCATCACAGACCCGAGGTCGGCACTCCGACCCCGTAAGGCAGCCGAATGGGGGCCCGGCCACTGACGTGTGACGGGCCGAGGTGCCCAGGTGGGTTTTACCTGCCGGGAAAACGCCTCCACCCACAGCCTCCGCGGGGAACGGAGCCCTCCAGAGGAGCACAGCGCCATGAGCTGCAGGGAGCTCCGCCGGGGAGCGGAGCGGGGCTGGCCGGGGCGGCGGCCGCAGGTCTCACCTTGGCCCGGCGGGGCTTTCCTGGCCCGCACGGCGCGGTACTTTCCGGACACCGTTAACCTTTGCATTACTCCCACTGCGCCCGGAGGGTTGGAAACTCCGGGCAGAAATCATTCGGGGAGGGCGGTAAAGGAGGGGAGGTGTTTTTAGGTGACACGAGGTGCTCGAGGGCGTTTTGCCGGCCAGCACCAGGGGCCGGCGCGCTGCTGCTAGTGGGACGCCCTGGGGGGAACTGCGGCCGGGGGCAGCCCGGCGGGGTACGGGAGCGAGGGTGACACGGAGCGAGGGCCGGTCCCGCTGGGCGGAGCGGGGCGGAGCGGCCACCACGGGGACAAAGCAGCAGGCGAGGGGGCCGGCGGCACAGCGCTCTGCCCGGGGCCTTCTCCTGCCTCTCCGCCCGGGGACAGCTGCCGTGCCGAGCTCGGGGAGCGGCGAGCGGAGAGGCCGCCGAACAAAGGCGCAGGCGGGCGCAGTGACTTCACCGCCGGGCCCGCCCCCCACACTCCCGCCCGCGGAACCTGCCCCGCTGCCGTCTCCCGGCAACCCGCGGGGACCCGCGGGCCCGGAGCGCACTCTCCGCTCTGGGGCCGGACAGCGCCGCCGCCCGCGGTCTCCTGCCCTGCCCTCCCCTCCCCGTCCTCAGCAGACCCCGTTCCCCCGGCGCGGAGAAGCGGCCTCGGCGGCGGCTCGGGACGGCGGCGGGCAGCGCCTACCTGGCCCCGGCGGGGGCGGGCAGGGGGCGGCTGTCCCCGCCCCCCCCGGCAGCCGCCCTCTTCGCCCGAGGGAGGTGCGGAGCCGCCGCCACCTCCGCTCCCCGCGCGGTGCCAGGAGCCTCCCCGCGCCCCCCGGGCAGGGCGGGCGGTGAGGCGCCCCTGGCGCGCCGGGCTGGAGGCCGATGGAGGGAGCCAAGCTCCGCGCTCGGCCGGCGCCCCGCTGCTGCCGGGGGTGGGGCGGCCCTGGCGGGGCGCGGGGGCGCGGCATGCGCTGCCACCGAGATGCGGCGGCCCCCTCCCGCCCGCCGAGCGCCTACCTGTGCCGTGCCCGCCGCCGCCGCCCCTCCCCCGGCCCGCGCCGCCGCCGCCCCCCCGCGGGCCGGGACTGAGCGTCGCCCGCG
>CM031858.1:30540001-30723791 GCA_018697195.1 Certhia americana
CCCGCCGAGCGCCCTACCTGTGCCGGGCCCGCCGCCGCCGCCCCTCCCCCGGCCCCGCCGCCGCCGCCCCCGCGGGGGCCGGGACTGAGCGTGCCGCGGTGCCTAGACACGGCCCCGAGAAGAGGGCGAGGGAGCGGGAGCGGTGCCGGCCGCGGCGCATGATGTGGGTGCCGCTGCTGGCGTGCCTCACCGCGGGGATCGTCTCCGTGCCCAGGTGCCAGCGCGGCCCCGGAGCCTTTCTTGGGGCGGCCCGGCTGCTGGCGGCCGTGCCGGGACTCTGCCAGCGCTGTAAGTGTCCGAGCGCCTGCGGCTGCTCGGGGTTGTGGTGGCTGGGTTTGGTTCTGGCGCGGGGTCGTGCGTGGGCGGGGGGCTTTCCCGGGCCCAGCGGCTGCCTTGGGGCACGGCGCTGACAGCCGGGACCGCCCGGCGCCGCCGGCACTCGCCCGCCGGGCGGGCCGAGCTGGCGGGCAGGCGGTACCTGCTGCGAGAGCCGGGCTGCAGCGGCCGGCCCCTGCCCAAACCTCACACCGCCGGGGCCAGCCGTGATTTAACTGTCCTCGCCGGGGGCGTCCCGCCTTTAGGGAGCCGTGGCAGCTCCCGGGGAGCCGGCGGGAGTATCGCACTCCAGGGTGCTGCGGGTCCTGAAGTGCACCCTCCGCAGCACTCCGTGAAGCGACAAGGGGACCCGCCCGGGCGACCCGAGCTAGGGATGGACAGTTCTTGGGGATGGTAACACTCTGGTTTATGTCGTTTGTGGGGCATGCATTGGTAGGGTTAAATAGGGATAGAGCTACGAGAAGATTGTCTCCTGTTTACCTTGGGATAACGTGCATGTTGACAGTTCCCCGGGAGCTACGGTGCTCGGGTGAAGAAGGCTCTGTTATATGTGGATAACCCCTCGCGTTGTGGAATTGCTTCCCTAAGCCCCGGGCATCAGTTTTAATGTGAGCAGGCTGAGAGGAGTTTGTGCAAATGTACCAGAGATAGTGCAGCAGTTGACAGAACAAGCAGGTTAGTCAAGTATTTCATAAACGATCTTATTTTTCTAGCAGTGGTCATAAAAGCAGATCTGGTTGTCAGTCATCTTTCTCTGCTTTTTTCTGCTTGTGGAATAATTGGCATTTCCCAATTTAAGCCTGGAACTGATTTAACATGTTAGCATGTAACCTCTAAAACTAAGATTTACAATGGGAACAATGTATTAGTCTTAAGTTCTTTATTGCATATGTGACAAATTCATGCCTAATTCAGTATTTGCCCAGTGCTATTAAAAACAATGGAATAATTTGTTAACTTTCATAGGATAATTTATTTTGCTTTTTTGGCTTCATATTTTGAATTCAGAACCAAAACGAAATGTCAATAGGAAAAATAAAAGATATTACTAAATTTCTTAGGAAGCATGACATCTTGTATGTAGTATCCTAGAATCTTTTTTATGCAGTGCAATTGAATTGAAAGGCTAATTGAAACTTTATGAAGAGGATGGTTCTGTGCCTGAATGCAGTGTTGTGCTTGCTCATGAGTGTAGTTCCTGGGTACACAGTAGTGCAAATAATGCATCAGAACAGAATGCCACAGGGGGGAGGTTGTGCATGGGGCTTTTGTGCCAAAGGATGCTTGCTGTCTTTGTTGTGCTTCATAGTGAAAATATATATGGGCAATGCGTCATGGGTTATGTGTTTATTGTGACAACAGCTCTCAGATTGGGCAGACTGTAACTCACAGAGACCTTGTTTTTTTTCTTTTCGTTTGAAACCTCTGCTAATTCATGAAAGCTGAAAGGCACACTGAATTCTTTCCTTCATACATAATCACTTTACAGGCTACAGCCTCAGTTGAAGTAAGAAGAGCGTCCTGTTTTTATGTGAATGAACACATGAAATTTTTTGTTATTATTAATGTTGTTTGTGATTTTTACATTTGGTTGCGATAGCCAGTGCAGCACCACCTGGATTCTTTGAATGTCTGCAGGCTGCTTTAGAGAGACTGGGCAGCAGCTCCATGTACAGATATTTGGCAGCATGGCTTTGTTCAAGCAGCCACTCCTCTTTGCTTCTGCATCGACAGTGCTGGGCATGGAGAAAAGCATCATGCTGTTCCCGTGCCATCAGCAAGTCCAGTTTATTTATGTGCAGAGTTGGCAGAACCTGCATATCTGTTGCACTGGATCTCCAGTTCTAAAAGAGACTGGAATTAATATGAAATGTACATGGAATTCAAATTTATTTCATTCTTGTTTGGAACATTTGTGGCTTGTCTAATTGAAAAATGGAGAGCTTGATACTACCTGAGGTATTTATTCTGCAGTTTGAGATGTGAGTCATTGCTTGGGGATAAGTAAAGGTAGAATTTGGCACAGGGTTTGAAGTTGCAAGGAGTGCAAAAGGACGTCTCACAATGCTGTAAATTTGCAATTCCCAAATTACAGGTTCTGTAAGCTCAGATAAAAAGAGTAGTGTTGCTGCCTTCTACAAAGAGTCCCTTGTTCAATAACTCTCACCAAAAGGAAATTTGCAGTTCAGTAAGCCAACTATAACAAATATCTGACATAAGAATCAAGCTAGTTCTGTAGGGATTTCTACAGATCCCTACATTTATGTTTGAGCATTAAAACCTGACAAACTCCTAAAGATGTAAACCAGTGAACTGAATAAAAGCTGGATTCTACAGCAGGAGCTTGTGTATGCATTGTGCTAACCAATTGAGTCAAGTGCTCACTTCAGTGAAGACAGTTCCCTTGCCTTGTTCAAAAACCAGCTGCTGAAACTCTTTTTTTTTACCTGCTGTATAAGCTCATGGGTTATGTGGGCTTAACTACTGAAGAATGACTCATTGGACTTAACAGAAGACATTGGTTCAAATCTCAACAGAGTCCCCAAACCAGTTCTAATTAATATTAAAATCTTAAAACAAAAATACTTGGTGCTTTCCAAAATACCTAGGGAGTTATTCCTCTATGAAGCTCAATGGAGTGTACTTGTGATGTACAAACAGGGATGGGATGGAATGAAAATATTTATATCTGATTTAAAAATTGGAGAGCAGTCACACAGCAATTCTATTAGACAGTTGTGACTGACAGGTCTCTCTAAATACCAACTTTAAAAGTTTGTATTTTCATTCTTCTTGAGAGTATCCTTTGGAAAACCCCCTGGGGAAAGTGGGGGACTTGTGATCATGAAGGGGTCAGTTGTTAATTGATTTATGCCAATAGCATCATTTTTGATTCATTATTTTTCTGCCATCAAGGTCCTTGGTGCTTCGCCAGACTTGTCACATCAGATTTCCATGTGTTCCCTCTAGTAAGAAAGTTTTATAAATCATCACTATGTTGCTTCTCAAATAAATAAGAAAAGTTATTCAAGCCACCCATGGAAGTTTTCGAAGAGAGGTGATCGGGAAATGTCCCATGACACACAGAGAAGCACACAAAAAAGTCTGAAATAAAAGATATATCATAATAGCTTTAATTGGTGTTTGTCTGTTAATTCTCTTGTCTACCTATGTGGCCCATTTTCTTTTGAGACTCACTTCTTCCACTCAGTGGAAGAAGCTTGTATGGAATTGTATGGAATGACTTGTATGGAATACCCAACACTGAGCCAGTTGGGATTTTTCTGAGGCCTAAAAATCCAAGGAGAAAACCCATTTTTCATTTCCTGAGTCTTTGTGGGTGGTCTGCTCCCTAGGGGTAATGGACCATCTTTGGTAAAGCCAACCTTTTGGAAACCTTTGGTAAAGCCAACCTTTTGGAAACCTTTGGTAACCAGCCTTTGGGAAGAACAACCTGGGTGTTTGAGAGGGCTGTAAGTTGCAGTTCTGAGGGATAGTGAGCGGGAGGTTTGTTTCTGTGCACATAGCTCAGGGAGCATATTTTGCCAATAGCATGCATACATTCGTTTTGTCTCTTCAGATGGCTTATGTGGTAAGGTGTCTTTTTTATTTTATGGTTTTTACAAGTTGAATGAAGCTCGTAGTTGTATATGTAGTATTTACAATGTTTTCATGCTACAGATGTTTGAGATGAGACTGGGAAAAGAGAGGAGAGGGATAGTTTATGAACTAGAAGAGCAATAGCCATACTCTTGAGGTTCTGAAAAGGTTGTCTGTCATTTTGCATATGCTATTGCTGAGGGAAGTTGTCAAGGCAGTATGATGATTGAATGCAGCAGAAATACTCTCTACAGTTTGAAGAGGCAGTTGCTTCTTTTTGGGCCTTCAAATTTTCAAGGACTTGAACTGCAACAACTGAAAAAGCAAAAATTAAACCCCATTAGTCAAGAGGCCTGAATGAATAAATTTGAATTTCCATTAAAGTGCAATCTAAGTTTAATTTACTTTCCCAGACCATCAGAAAGATGTCAGAATGTGAACTTCATGGAAGCTAAATAAAATCTTCATTAAATGACCCCCATTCCAGAAGCGGATATTAAAATGTCAGAGGATAACCTCCCTCATACTTTACAGAACACATTATCAAATTCCTATGAATAATTTGTGATGACTTGTCCTTGTTGTGTCTTGAGTTTGGGACAATTAGAACTAATTACCATAGGAGAAGAAAAATTGAAGATATTTTATTTACAAATTGTTTAAGTTAACATGGGCTGCTGATATTTATTGAGACGTTTTCAGAAAGTCAGAGTCATCATTATTTTTTGTGAGTTCTTACTTAGAAACTAGAGACTTCATATTTCTGGGTGCCTTCTCCCAAGTAACAAGTTGTAGGACAGGAGGAAGTAGTTTCAAGTTGTGCCAGGGAAGGTTTAGATTGGATATCAAGAAACATTTTTTCACTGAAAGGGCTGTCAAGGCTTGGAACAGGCTGCCCAGGAAAATGGAGGGGGAGATTTAAAAGACACATAGATGTGATACTTAGGAACATGTTTTAGTGGTGGGATTGTGCTGGGTTAACAGTTGGAGTAGAGGATTTAAAGAGTCTTTTCCACCCTAAGTGATTCTACGATTCAAGGAGGTACTCCTGAGCATACATGTACCTTTCTTATCCTCGTACTTGAAAAGTTCCACTACTTACAGGAAGGTGGAATCATTCACAACAAAAACATGAAGAATAGAAGCCATGGACAGGTGCATATAAACTCAAGTTTCTCATGTAAGTATATAGCAATGTAGAGGATTGGGGTTGACTTGACAGTATTGGGTTAAGCACTGGTCTACATGATCCCAGCATCCTTTCCAATCTGAATTATTCTGATTCTATCCTATGATTCTATGAATAGATCTGATGTAAGAAACCTTAATGTACAAATTAATTCTACATTACCTACAAGATACATGATCTTTTTTTTTTTTTTCAAAAAAACAACGTATATTTTAAAAGCTGCACATAGAAAAACTACTTTTTTTAGATCAGGATAGATATATCTTAGGCAGTGATTGGGAATTAATGAATTCTGTCAGGGTAAGAAGTACAAGTGGAGTAGCTTGGTGTTCTGACCTTTAAAGTTTGCACAGTGTTCTGAAAATTATATTAATGGCACTAAAGTCATATGTTATATTTTCAAAACTTATATATGTGAATTATTTAGTGCTTTTACTTTTACTGGTAATCCAGACATCTTGGTATAAATTTGACTTCTCATGATGAATTTACTGAAAACAGAGAACTGGTTCCATTTTGTTAATAAACTTTCTGTGGTTTGGGGCTTTTTTGTTTGTTTGTTTGGGTTTGGGTTTTTTTGGGGGGGAGGGTTCTTTTGTTTTTTTAAATAAAATTCTTAAGGCCTCTGTGATTCTCATTCTACTTGCATCCTCCTTTTCAGCAAAATCTTGTTTTCAAAGTTCCTGTATCTCCACTACTAATTTCTGACTTCTGTCTAACCAGTGGAAAAATGTAATTCTTTCTCATCTACTTAAGCAAACACAATTTTTGATGGACAAACTAGGATATGGTCTGTTATTCCTTTCTAAGTACTTGGACTTTATTAATTTTTTTTCCTTTTGGCACTTTACATAAATGGACTTGGGCTATTTAGTTTAACTTTTGAGAAGAAAGTAGAGCTCTAATGAATTAGTTCACTGTACACTGTAATGGAACCTTTCTTCAAGAAGAAAAGTAAGCTACTTGCCAGCCATTCAGGATTCCCCCTTGTTCTGGTGGCAGAACAAAAATAACCCCTTGAGCAAAATGTAAGTGTTTCAGGATGATTGGAATTTACAGCATTAGAAAGCTGCCAAAAAAGCAACTTCTAGCTGAGGCTAAATTGCCCTAAATTGAAAACTTTGCAAAGCTCATAATTGACTTTTTTCTTTATATGTTTCTCTGCTTCCCATGACTTCATTGTCATATGCTTGTGGTGACTTCTTGGTATTTACCCATGGTGACAATAATAACGAGTCTGAAGTATTTATGGTCATCAAAAGATACCGAGACAAATATTTTCTACTATGGTTATTGGAGGAGGAAATTTCTGTAGCTTCAGGTGGGTATCCTGGATGTTTGATTTTTATTTTTCTTCAGGCCTCTACTCTGCCCACTGATTTGGGAGTTAGGTTGTTAGCAGCAGTAGTTCATTGGGTTCATTGACTTCAGTATTTTTGGTATTTCACAGTTGTAGCATTGTTACAAATACAGCTGCATGATGTATGGTGGCATCACAAAAGTAGTCCAACACCGATTAAACCAGTAGCTGCCCTTTCCAAAATAAATTCTGTTCCTTCTCAATGTTTAAGGGAATTAGGCTAAGTGAATTCTGTTTGTTCTATACTTGAGAGTACAGTTCTTTTCCATCCTATATCTGCAGGGTTAGTAGTGCTGTGCTGATGGCAACTTGCTTCTCTCAGACGGGAGCTTCTTCCTGGAAACAACCAAGTTCCCATCTTTTTGTTCAAACAAGACTATCAAGAAATAAGAGAACTTGTAACAACTTACGAACTGGCACAAATGGCATGAAATGACTAAATAAAAGTCATGACATCAGCAAGCAGGCTCTTCCAATGTAAGCAAAATTGTTGGAGTGTATTTTGCTGTTAAAAATGTTGTGGCATTTCTTCAGAACATTAAATAAACCACTACCTGTTTAAAACCTAGAATCTGCATGTCTGAAGTCTGTCCCTTGTAGAGTATTTAAGCTGCACCTGCAGACCATACACTAATGTGAATACTTCCTTGGAGAAGCAGAAGCAGAAGTTTGTATTCAAACAGCCTGTGTGCACGTGTAGTTTAGTTATAGTTAGTATGTGAGTCTGTATATTTTATAGCCTGCAGTCATGTTTCGTGTAATCCTTGCCCCCAATTATAAAAATTCAGCAGGCAAAACCTAAAATAGAGGTTAGCCAGTGTCTGTTCCCAGACAGGTGGGTTGGTTTTTGAGGTTTTTAATTATGAAAAAATCCCAGAAAGTTTTTTTTCCAATTTGTCTCAGGGACAATAGCCATCTTGGGAGATTGAAAACCCTACTGAAAAACAAATTACTGAAATAACAAATACCAAAGACTTGGTATTCTAGAAAACAGTAACATTTTCTAAATAGCCCTCTTGAATAAATGCTCCTCCCAGTCTCGGGGACTACATACAAGTCCTTAGGGAGTGATGGTTGTCGGCTGATACCGGTCTAAACTTTTGTTTAATATTCTTGAGGTTTTCCTCATTGTGAGTGTAACCTATGTGTTATGCATTCAATGTTTTGTTTTAACTCTGACCTGTCTCTCTAATCCACCGGTGCACAGCTTTTGGTTTGGGGCTTTTGGTTTGTTTCAGGAAAGTCTTCTGTGAAAGCAAAATTCAGTTTATCATTTTGTCTTCAGAACTGAGAGACCTGTTCCCCTAGGTTGTCGCTTTTGGAATTTTGGTCTAAAATGCAGAGTAAGTTTGTTCCAAACAACCGTGTATGCAGGTAAAGAGAGTGAAGTGAGCTGTTTGCATTCCTATGGACTAAGAACCTATCAGGTGGTCATTGGTGACAACTGTGTGGGAAGAAATAGCTCTGAGCTGTTCTTAGCAGTTGCCAGTCCTCTGCACTGCTGCTGGGTATGTGAATGAAGACACAGTGCCAGGATGAGGTAATGCTCCTGTGGGGCAGAAGGCAACAATTTGGTGATGATTAGATATGAAATAAAAAGGTACATTAGAGAAACAATTGGAGGTGGAAGGCCTGGTTTGAGGAGGTGGAGCTATAGAATAGATATAGATAAAGCTAGGGTTTGTCTTTTATTCAAGGTTGAACTTCTTAAGCAGGCAGAAAACAGTCATTTTTATCTACCTTTATGACCATCATGACCTCCTAATTAGGTAAGACTTTATAGAATAGCAGGAATATACCAACCATTCTGGGCTATCTTCGGGCTACTTGCTAGCAGAACTTACTCATACACAAGAAATTAAATTAGCAGTGATAAATGGCAGTAGCCATTCCAGGCTTTGCTCAAGACTGTATTCAAACTGGTCAGCTCTGAGGGAGCTTCTAGCAGCTGAAGATCACTGGAGAACAGTGATTCCTGCAGTGATGCCCATGTTCCATCCTAGGAAACAGAATTAACACAACTCTGCACATCTTGAAGTTTCCTTGAAATCAAGGGATTCAATTAAAAAAAAACATTTTAAGCTCTGTGGTTCCATATGCTTTGCATTTTTATTGGTGTAAAGCTGTGCAAACAGGACCATCAAATCTGTGCCATAGAAGCATTAGCTTTTATGACTGTGGGAAATGAGTCTCTTCTAATGATATAATCCTAGTAAATTTTCCTGTGTGTTTTTATTTGCAAGAGACATGATAGGTTAGTTTCTGATGCCAAGTAGTTTTTGACTCATTGTTTGCAGGCATGAATTGCATCAACAAAATGTAACCATCTCCCAGAAAAGCAGGAAGTTTCATAGAAAGGAGAGGCTACAAGTAAAGTTGGCCAAGAAACAAAAATTGTGTTGTGAAAAATTTCAAGGTTGTGTTGCTTGTTTTCGTTCTGTATTGTGGCTTGGGAACAAAGTCAGACTGGAGTAGTCAATAGCTCTGTCTCTCATAGTCAAGGCCATGTCTGAGGTTGTGGTTTGAACATTGTGTTTTTGAGTCCTAAATGCAATACCAGTACTACTATGGGTAGTACCATTTCTAAAATGCTGTTATATACATCTTTCTGGGAAAAAAAAAATCTTCAAAATTGATATATACACATGAAAAACTTGTGTTGCTATGCTCTGTCTGAGGCTTATGTTCCCCAAGTCTTCATCTTGAATGATGTGCAACCTTCATGTAAGTGCTGGAACTTTTCAGAGAGATGAGGATAAGAAAGACACATGTAGGCTCAGAGAATGAATGTCAGGAGTATCTCCTTGAATCATAGCATCATTTAGACTGGAAATGACCCTTAATATTCTCTAGTCCAACTGTTAATCCAGCACAAACCCACCACTAAAACATGTTCCTAAGCATCACATCTGCATGTCTTTTAAACACCTCCAGGGGATGATGACTCTACCTCTTCCCTAGGCAGCCTGTTCCAAGGCTTGACAGCCCTTTCAGTGAAGATATTTTTCCTGATATCCAGTCTAAACCTTCCCTGGCACAGCTTGAGGCCATTTCCTTTTGCCCTATTGCTTGTTAGCTGGGAGAAGAGGCCAACCCCCACCTTGCTGCAATGTCCTTTCCAGGTAATTGTAGAGTGTGATAAGGCCCCTGCTGAGCCTCCTTTTCTCTTGACTTAACAACCCCAGCTCCTTCAGCAGCTCCTCGTAAGACTTGTGCCAGACCCTTCCCCAGCTCCATTGCCCTTCTCTGGACACACTCCAGAACCCCAATGTCTTTTCCACCAGCAGCTTTCCAGTCCCGTTTCCCCCCAGCCTGTAGCACCACGTGGGGTTTCTCTGACTGAAATGCTGAACCCAGCACATCCCCTTATTGAGCCTTGTATAATTGGCTCAAAGCCTAGTATGAATATCATTCTCTAATTAAAGAAGTGTCCATGCACTTCTTGGGAACTCCATGTCTATGTGCCATTACAGAGAAAACTTAAAATGCATTTTCTGTCCCTCAGAATCAGCTAGGACTGTCTTTTTCTGCCAGGCTTTCCTAATGCTGTGTTGACAGAGGTGTCCTCCCCTTTTGTCTATACTGCTCAGCTGAAATCTAGCATCAGCTCTCTCCAGTGGTGTCACTCAGGCCTTGCACAAAAAAGGAAGATCTTGGCATTTTTTCCTGCATGCTTTGCAAAGGCACAAACTCAAGCAGGGCAGACTGCTGCATTGCTTTGAATTTTAATGGCTTTTTAAATCACCTGTGTAGCTCTCACTAATGACCCTCATGTTGAAAACGTACTGTGTTCATACAGTAATGCAGATTAATTCTGGAGCCCCAAAACTCTGGAGGGGGTGGTGGTGGTGGTGTATATTGGCAGAGTTAGGAATGGAAAGTCCCTATCAATTATCAGGATTTGTTCACTAGTGATTGTTTTCACTGCATTTATTTAGATGTGCAAAGACTTCTTATTCAATTCTCAACTCTACCTCTTACCATCTCTGTTACCACATTATGGTTTATCTCTTCCAGTTCCATTTTTCTTTTTAGGAACACTGTAATACTTGATTATTTCATTTGGAGGTTTTGGGGTTTTTTTTCAGTTTCTTTCTTTTTTTGAAAAGGTGTTTTTACTCACTTGCCAGATTTACAGAAGTATTTTTTGAGAGCTCAGAATTTAACAGTGTTTCGCACCTTTATTTTAGGCACGTTTATTTTCTCTGCTGAGGGACTTGGAATGGTTAGATGGATGAGCAGTGTCCAATAGGATGAGGTTTAGTAAGTCCAGGTACCAGGTCCTGCATTTTGGCCACAATAACCCCCTGCAGCATTACAGGCTGGGGTCCGTGTGGCTGGGCAGTGCCCAGGCAGAAAGGGACCTGGGGGTGCTGGTGACAGCCAGCTGGACATGAGCCAGCTCTGTGCCCTGGTGGCCAAGAAGGCCAATGGCATCCTGGCCTGGATCAGGAATGGTGTGGCCAGCAGGAGCAGGGAGGTCATTCTGCCCCTGTACTGGGCACTGGTGAGGCCACACCTTGAGTGCTGTGTCCAATTCTGGCCCCTCAGTTTGGGAAGGACGTGGAGACGCTGGAGCACGTCCAGAGGAGGCAACGAGGGTGGTGAGGAGCTGGGAACACAAACCCTGTGAGGAATGGCTGAGGGAGCTGGGGGTGTTTAGCCTGGAGAAAAGGGGACTGAGGGCTGACCTTATCACTGTCTACAGCTCCCTGAATGGAGGTTATAGTCACATGGGGCTTGGTCTCTTTCACCAGGCAGCAACTGACAGAACCAGAGGACACAGTCTCAAACTGGGCCAAGGAAAATATGGGCTGGATATTAGGAAGAAGTTTTTCACGGAAAGAGTAATAAAGTACTGGAATGGGCTGCCCAGGGAGGTGGTGGAGTCACCATCCCTGGATGTGTTTAAAAAAAGACTGGATGTGGCACTCAGTGCCATGGTTTACTTGAGGTGTCAGGGCATGGGTTGGACTCAATGATCTTAGATGTCTCTTCCAACATAGTTATTCTGTGATTCTGTGATTCTTAGGAAAAACATGTCTCTGCCATGCAGAGTTAGTTTACTACTTCTTCTGTTGCTGGCAAAAAACATTTTAAAATCGGTGTTTGGCTTAGCTTTCTGTATGAATAGTGAAACTAAAATGCCCAACCATTAGTGGAGAAATGAAACAAATTAACTAATCCCATGTGTAATAGAAAAAAAGGGAGAGGAAACAAATGTTGTTTGGTATTCTTCTCAAGTAATCTTAAGATTTTATTATAAAGCATAAAAAGTGTATGGTATTCAAGTTGAAATCTCCTTTCCTGGGCAAGGTTGAGTACCTCTTAAAGCTGATTTTGAGGCATACCTTGTAATCTTCTTGGAAAATCTGGTGATGACATAGTGTGTTTTTAAAGCATGGCAAAAGCAGCAGAGAGAATTATTTCTTGTTTGGAAAAAAAAAAAAAAAGGGGGGGGAAAAAGCCGTAATTCCAGGACTGGGTTTTAGGATTGGCACTTAAAGCACAGACAGTCATTTTTTTCCTGTAATCTGAGCAAGTAACTGTCCAACACAATAATCATGGAAAAATAATCCCTCTTCTGTAGCATTTTTATAATACTTTTCATTGAACCTGCACGCTCAGCCGAAGTGAATTGGGAAGCCATGTGTTAGGTGGGACAGCCACTGTCTGTCCCCTCTGCAGGGTCATGTTGCTCTGCTCTGAAGACAGAAGTGTGAAGGTAACTGCAGTATACTACGTAAAAGCTGCAGCTTTTCTCATAAATTAGGGTGTACATGAGTTACTGAAGGTTTCATTCATTATCTGTGCAGAGGGACAGCCTGGATGATTGCTGCCTTAGAACAAGATTAGATGCACAACTGAAGGAAAACCAGCTGTGTAGAAGCTGGATGTTTTCCTATCTTCTTGCCTTAATGAGTGTTCACCAGTCTGAGGGCCATGATAGGAGAATAAGCTGCAAGCTATATTTTGGCTTTCTCTTTTAAGAAAGCAAGTGGCATATCCTCCAAAACCAGCACAAGCGTGTACCAGCTGTGAAGCTGATACAAATCCAAATTCTTGGCTGTACTTGAACAAAGTGCTGTCTGTTTGAAAACCTGTTTAACATCCCCTCTGAGATGCCAGAGTGCTTTATTGCTATTTCATCTCTGAGATGAATACCCTGATTGTGATAAGGTTACTTTCATAATAAAGAGGCAGGATATAATTATGACATATATGATGTTTGTCTTGCCTTGATCTCTCTTGTTACAGAGAGTTTAGGCTTGCCACACCTGTGATCACTGTAAATAGCTGCAGTTGTTGGAGCATGGCTGTAATTTTGTGGACGAGGCTGGAAAAGTGTAGTTTAACCTGATGCACTTTTTATTATATGCATATGCCTGTGCAGTTCCCAGCACAGAATTTGGCCCTTGTTGAAAATACCTTTTGGCATACATCAGTTCAAACTAAGCCAGTAGAAACTAGCCCTTAGCTTTGGCTGAACAGTAACTCAGTCTTGTCTGGACTCTGTTTTTGGTGAAGTGGCAGGAAAAATCTCAGTTCTTTTTTAAGTCAACTCATAAAAAAATATTTCTTCCTTTACCATGATTTTTCTAAAACAACTGGAAAGTTTATACTTAAACAGTTATGGTTTTAGAGTAGGCTTACAACTAAATAATAAATATTTGATGAATGAAAGTATGTCCATAAATGTTATTGTTATAATGGACTGTGTACTTGGGAACCAGAGCAGTGATGTAGACAGAATAATAAATAAATTAATTCAACTTTTTCAAGGTTCTCTTTATTAAAAAACAAACAAACAAACAAATTTCAACCTTTTGCTCCCATGGTACCAAGCTTGTCGATTGCCAGTCTGTAACTTCATGTTGTGAAAAAGGAGCTCTTGAGACTGGAGAGTTATCAGCAAAGAGATTTACATCCAGCAGTAGT
Source organism: Certhia americana (assembly GCA_018697195.1). Lineage (NCBI taxonomy): Eukaryota > Metazoa > Chordata > Aves > Passeriformes > Certhiidae > Certhia > Certhia americana. Next base: position 30,553,426 of record CM031858.1, read on the forward strand.
GTATATCTCATTTGCTAAAGTGTTTTATCTGCTGTGATCACACTGAAACTGGATTTTAAGGTTTTTTTTCTGTCTTAGCAGTCTGCAAAGGCACACAGACCCACCCCTATATTTTACTAGACAGGCTGTATTAATAAACTAAATCAAGTTTCAATAGACTCAATAAACTAACCATACAGAGAAAAAATTAGGACAGTTATTTTTCAGTCAGTTTTCCAATGCGTCTGTAAAATGGCACATAGTTGGTTTTTTTAATACGTGCATATTTTTAAAAAGTGGTAATATTTTGTTATGTGTTCAATGGCATTTAAATTAAAGTATGTGTTTTGCAGATTGGATTATGTGCCGTAAGAAAGCAGTCTCAGATATTATTGCAAGAAATTAATTAGGCCATGCTTATTATTTGGATTACTTGGTTTACTCATTGTAATGACAAGGAATTAATCTTCCTTATTCCGTATCTGAATAGCTAGAAACACAGGTTTCTCATTTTTTCATGTCAGCTATTTATTCTTATCAGAACATCTCTGTCTTGGAGCAATGCAATGGATATTAACTTTAATGGGTAACTTCAAAGTTCATGTAAATTTCTCCCTATGTGAAAGGGAATCACCTCCATGGTGGTCTGATTGCTGCAGATCAGCAACTTATATTTTTCCTTGCCCTTTGACACTTCTACTGAATCTATCACTCTCTTTTTCTTGTAATGCCTTTCATCTCTGCTGGTTTTGATATCCAGTTGAAGATGGGAAGGTGTCTGTGTGCCAAGAACAATTACATTCCTTTTTTTTTTACTCCTTCAACAGCTTTTCATTCTGAGTATTTGCACTTTATGAATACTGTCTAGAAAGGGATCTGTGGCGCAAAGTCTACAACCCTGTGCATGTCAGTACCTACCCATAATTTTCATACTTTTTTCCCTCTCCTGCAGTATATGCTAACATTTTCTATGGCCTGCAGATCTGCTTTTTCAGGCTGCAGAACATAAAGTGCAGTTTCTATCTTCTTATAAATGAAAAAATATTTTTATTGTGTTAGTGTTAGTGCTGAATGACCTTGCTGTCATTTCACATCCGAGTAAAACTTGCTGTGTTTGTTTCTATAACAAAAAAGACCAAACAAAAGCCTTTCAGATTTTTTCTTGTTCTTTTCTCTCTCCTTAGCAGCTCCTCCTTTATTTATCCCTACCTACCTTTCCCACCCTTTAATCAGGCTGTGTTCCAGCATCTTCCTGGGCTGCCTTTCACCTTACTGTTTATATCATACCTGTAGCTCTCTTTTTCATTTATACTTTTTTCTCACATTACCTTCATGGCAAAAATTGTCAGCAGCAGTTGATATGAAATAGAAATATGTCTGACCTATGAAATTATTTAAATTGCCACTAACCTACATATTACCAGTATAATCCTGCAATTGTGCTGCTCTAGACTTATTAATATCGATAATAGTATATATGTTGTTGATACTAATTATGTGCAAACTGTGATTAGTACCTTGCATCAGCCATCATTCTAAGTGACTTGTTGAAAGGTAGCTGTTTATATGATACAGGATCTCATCTTAGAATCCATAGCAGAAATCAGCAAAATAAAGATATAAAAAAAAGGTATTTTAGTACATATTTTCCTAATACAGCTGTTCACTGTGAGAAGTTGGTCTCATTACCTAAAAAGAGAGATGGTTTGCATTATTATTGCAGGTTGTAAAGAAATAATTTGAGACTGAGCATGTAGTCAAAACTTTGGATGAAAACCAAACCCTTCATCAAACTTTTCTGATATGATGATGCACACTATCACAATGAACCAATTAACATATGTTGCCTTTTGTTGTATGCAGAAATTAAATTTATTTTGTTCCCTGTGTGTTTTCTAATACGGCATGCTGAACATGCCACAAAGCAGTGTTGTTAAACAGCACTACGACCAAGCTGTGCATTTTGTGCCCTCCATATGACTCTTAGCAGGTGATTTCTGTCTTTCTAAGAGGTGCACTGGTCTGCAAGAGACTTGTGCTCAACATGCTGAAAGGATACACTAATGCTGACATTCAGAATGAGCTGACCAAGTCCCTTGAAAAGACTCTTCTTCTCTATAACAACCGCCAAAGTTTCATAGGAGAGAGCAGTAACTTAAGCAATGATCTATAAAACAAAGATGTGGAAAGGATATAAAGGACTTTGCTGATAGACATGTAAGTAGGCACAATTTTTGCAATTGTTGGTACAGAACGATGTGTCTTCAATTTGTGACACATGCAGTATTGGATACATTTCTATTTGCTTCTGGAAAAGAAAATCTTCCTCTTCTGGAAAACTATTCTTTGCAAAAATGAATATGCAGAGGGAGAATATTTATAGAAGGTGAGAAAATACTTTGGGTTTCATGAGGAGTGAATAATGAATAATTCAGTCAAGTGTAAATGACTTAAAGGGAAAATGTCTGTGAAAAGATAAGCTACCTAGTAAATTTTTTTTCTGTTATGCAGTAAATCAGCAAGATACATGCCAAAGATAAACTTGCACTTCAAAATTATTCTAAATCAGCATCTCAAAAATTTGGCTTTGTGAATTATGAATGGAGTTTATTCAATCTGTGCATAAGTTCTAGACTGTAGATAAAATTGTATTCCCTTGCCACAGTGCCTTTGTTCTGTTTTACTTCTGTTTTAATACATTGTCATCACTCTTAATCTGGAGAAGTAATTTTTGAAATCTTGGTTTAAAATTAGGTATTTTACAATTTCACATATAATCGTAAATCATGAATGTTTGGGTTTGTATTTCATTGCAGCGGAAAACAGATGTGCCACTTCAAATGCAGTAACATGTACAAAGTGTCTTGCTTTGGGTCCAGAGTGTGGATGGTGTGCTCAAGAGGTATGGCATTTTGCTTAATTACATTTGACTTTATATTTTAGCTACTTCTGATCTTTATAAAGATAGAGACTTTTAAACTGAGAAAATTATAGTGAGAAATAGCAAAAAAATCTTTAAATGATCCCTAGAGCCAGAACCTGAGAAATCATGTGAAATATATTTCGTTTCCAAAGGAGAAAATGCAATCTTTTATTTGGAAAATTGCAGTAATTTTAAATAAAGTGATGCTTTTTAATGCATTCCATCTGCTTTGTAGACAGCCTTGGCAGACTTAGAGTAGCTTTGAGAGTTTAACAGTTTTTGGCTTCAAAAGCAAAATTACTTATCAGTACTTACATATTAAGTCTTCATCATATATGAAAACAAGTCTATACATATATGTCTACTGCATTTAGCAAAAGGTTGTACTAACAGTGGAGTTGACTCCAACGTCAGCTTATATTATGATCTTATCACAAATGGAAAAAATTATGCTTTTCTCATTTTGACACTTGAAACTATCAGTTCTGAGACTTAGCACAGAAGATAGATCTTAGGTAGCAAGAATTATTCTAAAATTATTGTTACTTTGCCAGCTTTAAGAATATGGTAATTTCTGGTTTTGTTTGACGGAAAAAAAAAAATCCTGTTGATAGCATGATTTTGACTAATCACTTCAGAGGAGCAAGCTTTTGAAGAATATCACTGACAATCACAAGCTTGTATGCTCTTTAAGGTCACGTGGAAATTACCAGCAGTAGCTTTCAGGTTAGCAGAGAAGATAGATAAGTTCCTGGGGTGTGTCTGGCAGAGACAAGGAGTGTAAGGTGCTGGCAATATCTGAGATATTATGTCTTGGAATCATTAACTTAAGTCTGCCAAAGGTACAAGGCTAAGTAATGTAAGGATGGGTAGAGGCATGCAGGGCTTGTTTTTCCAGAGGAAGCTTAGCATGTGTAGATGGCACAACGGATTACAGTGTGGAGGGGTTCATTATTCTGGCCCTGTGTCCTGTCTTGCAAAGGGCAAAGCTTTATCTTCCTCCATCTACACTTATCACAGAACAGCATTTGCTAACTTTCCAGTGCTATGGAGCTGCAGTAGGTCCTCTTCTAAGTAGACACATGAACTTAGCCAGTTTGATTTCTGCTCTGATTGTCTTGCTTCACTTCTCAAGTCAATCCTGAGAGCTGTACATGGACACCAGGGCTTTTTCAAAACCTCTTAAATAGCTAGTTCACCTACACACCATGCATGGTTATGGAACAGCAAAACCCATATTATTGCAGATGGAAATATTGCAGTGCAGCTTAGCCTGTCTGCTTCATGAGAACAATATTTTTAATAAGATAATCAGCACTGAGGAACTCTTGAGATGGTTTGAATTTATACCCACACACAGTGGGTATATGCTACAATTCTATTAGTCATTACTGGTAACAAAAGTAGCTAAATTTTTTACACATTTAAAAATCTAGCTTTTTGTAAAGTATATACTAAAAAGAGTATATAAATAGCAGTAACTTGCAAAGTAGTCTCTGTTGTTTTTAATAAAGAAGGCAATAGAAAAATATGTCAGAGGTAGACTACAAAAATAAGCTGGAATTTGAAAAACAAGATACAGGACTGTCATTTTACATTCTTCAGGTGCTTTCTCTAGTCTTTAAAGTGTCTGGATGACTATTTATTATCTAATACACAGTTGACTGTATTTTAGATTTCTTGTTTTCCCTATTTGCATCTGAAAGATCAGCAATTGTCCTTTATTTGGTTGGTCTCCAGCTTTGACTCAGATGGACCAATACTTTGAATGACTACAAAAGATCTTGTGGGTTTTTTTGGGGTTTTTTTTTTTTTTTTTTTGGGGGGGGGGTTGTTTTGGGTTTTTTTCCTGCATGTTCAGAATTGTATTAATCATCAGATGGTCAGGAAGGAATTTTGTGTTGGATTGTTTTGGCACAATTTTGGACAACTTTTCAATGCAGCAAAGGATGGGCTGCTTCTGACATCATCCTTCTACTAATCACTTTTCTGTTGCTACAAGGGCTTTTTTATGTTGGTGGCATCTTAAACTGTCCAGTCCTGTAATAACGTATGGTTTCCTCTTTCCGGGAATTGAAATTATGTAGTTCAGCAGGTCTTCGGATTTTGTGTAGTGGGACAAATTCAAGTTGGCTTAATCTAGAGCTGACCTCCGGTGTTCCTACTAAATATCAGCTTGAGTGACATTACGAGAGGATTCTTCTGAAAGCTAACATGTTTTGATGTTGAGGGAATGATGCTTTCCTGGTAAAACGAGCTCATAGCATGGCACAGAACTTTTTTTTAGTGTCATAATAACAGTATATCATTTCCTTTTTCTCCAAGGTCAGCTTGTTCTGATTGTGCAAGATCCTATTTCTCATTAAAAAAAATTTCTGTGTAGAAAAGGGTCAATGTGGCAGTTAGGTTTAACTTCTAATTTAAATATTGCATCATTGCCATTATTAAAAACATATGGCTTCATGAATTAGTTCTACAATTTAGGCAATTATAGTAGCATATTTTATTGTGTCAAAGACTATTATTTTGCTTTTCTTCATCCTTTGAAGGTAGTACAGGGTTTTTTTCAGCTCAGATTGTTTTGTACTTTTTTTTCTTATTAAACAGGATTTCATGGCTGGCACAACACAGAAGGGACGCTGTGACACTGTTTTCAACTTAATGAAAAGAGGCTGCCAATCAGATTTGGTTGAAAACCCTACGGTTCATGTCACAATACCTAGTGACCGTGAAACAAATACACAAGTGACACCAGGAAAAGTTTCAGTCCAACTACATCCAGGTTGGGTCATCTTTAACACATCGATATTACAATAAATTTTAAATAAAAAAAATACTTCTAAGTACAGATATTTTGTGAAAAGGCATCTGGAATAATTATGTGGAAGAATGATGCTATAGCATTGTATGGTAGAACTGTGATGGTGTTGCTCCCATATTCAAGTATCGTCTTCACCAAGAATTGTTTCTGTCAAACATAGCTGAAGGTCGGAATAATGCAAGTAATAAATGGAAAGGGAATGTTAGGTAGTGTTTCCTGTTTTCTTATGTGGTTTCTTGATTCTTTAGTCACTTACATTAACAGTTTTGCCTTACATGTGTTCAAACTATTCCTTCTCAAAGTTATATACATATATATGTATTTAACACATATATATATATATAACAAAGTTATATATATATTCCTTCTCAGAGGTATAATTCCTAAATCCATAATTTGATAAACTTCTTGATTATTTCTTTACTTTCAAGTGCATTGACTAGACAACTAGAAAAATACCAAAACCATTATGTAAGAAAAGGCTAAATTCCAAAAGAAGACTTAGGTGTTCACTGCCTGAATTTTTTCATAGCTAGTATATCTCTATTTGCCCTCAGTTCAAGTCTAGTTAAATCAGTTTTCATTCTCTGCCTCTAAAAAAGCTGTAGCCAACAGCAAAAGTGAAAGTGATATAAAGGGATGCAGGGTTACCTTTCACTCAGTAAAACAAAATTTATTTATTTCTTTTGCAAAGAATAGTTGTAGAAATAAATGTGTGAGAGGGATCAATCTTTGTCAGGAAAATTAAATGTTTAGGAGAAGTATTTTGCTGATCTTCACTTTAGAAATGATAATTTTCTGTCAATTACAAGGGAAAAAGGAAGGATCTGCATGAGTGTAAACACTAAGGATCTCTGTTTTTCACTCTTTGTAATAATAAAATAGTCAAGGTAACATCAGCACTTCTCCTTTTCTCCCTTTCCTTCCAAAGAAGTGACTGATATTCTGCTTTGTACAGAGAAATGGTTTCAGGAATTGAGCTACCTCTAAGCTCTGTCTGTAATCACATTTATTTCCAAATTTATTTCTGTATTCATAGAGAAAAAAAAGTTAACTTTCTAAATTTGGTTTCATTAACCTTTTTTCCAGCAAATAATGAAATTAGGTTTGGTGCTCCTTATGCTTTGCAGACGTTTTTGTATCAGGGAGGCAGAAGAATGAGATATCAAGGACTCCAGAAGAAAAACTTTTTATATATAGATATCTTGCCTATATTTTCCATCTCAGGGGAAAACACAGATATACCACTACAATTTTTCCTCAAAACAGTCATTTAATACAGTATAATCACACAGACAAAGATGCTTTTGTTTTGATATCGGTCACAGTTTACATATACTCATCATTTAGGATTTATGTGGGAAAAAAATAAAAGCTGCACTCAGTACCTCACTATATGCAAACTGGAGACCTGCAAGGGTCGTTTACAAAAAGTAATTCAATTTACATTGGCAAAGAAACATAAATTACAGCACATTGAAATTGTTTTCCTTATGCAAGACCTAATGCAGACAATGCCTGACATTTTCAGATGGATTATGTTCAAAGACCATTGGAAGAAAGTACTTTGCATATTTAACTTTTCTGAGTCAGATCTCTGTACTGGATGTACCTTTTGATAGTTTTTATTGAAAACCTGCATAGTTTTTTTGTAACATCTTCCTTCCTCCTGTCCTTTGCTGTATCTTCATTTCACAATACTGGATTAGATTTTCCACTCATCACATGAAAATCCTAAACTCATTTCTGCTGTGAGCTCACAGTTTGAGTGACATGAAATGATAGGTAATTTGAAACTGTGCATTATTGTACTGGCTCTGCCCATACAAATCACTTCACTCATTTTGCTGACATTACAGAATGTTAGACAAGCAAAAATGTGAGGACTAGTTTTAGCAGCTTCCAAAGCGTTAATGTTTTTATTGCATATGAGGATATGTAATAAATATGTTTATGTAAAGGATATGTTGTGGTTCTGCAGAAGACTCAGACATTTGTCATGCTGAAATAAGAGTTCTGTTTTGTATATGCCAAAAGATGGATTTTTTTAATATTAAAACCTTTTTTAAAAAAATACATATTTTGATCCTATGGAGTTTTCTCATCAAATCTTTGGAAGCAGTTTGGTAAAAACTTGTATCATTATTTATGTGAGGTTTTCAGGCTGTGCTGTCCTTGTGGTGTGTATGTAGTTTTAGATTCTGTCATATGACAAACTATTTGCAGGATACATTTACATACTTTGAAGTGACAACCTTGAAGTGACTGACCCCAATTTGTATGCAGATCTGTGTCCTTTGTGAGCCACAACTGCTTTTTGTTATAATGCCAAAGGGATTGCATAACCATGAATTTAAAACTAAATGGGGAGAAGTCAGATTTTTTACAATAAATTGCGCAGTGTTCCTGCAAGAAAAAAACCAAGATGTTCTACAAAACACCCCTTTAAGGCTTATTTTTGAACGCTTCTTCAAGGTTTTATTTACTCTTGGGAGATTTTCTTGTTTGTTTTTTTCTTTGCTGACCCAAACAGCTTTGTGCTGAGGTTGCTACAAAAATAAATGTATTTTTAAGCATGTCCATTCAAAAAATAGTAAATAAATGTATTTATTTCTTTTTTTAACCAGGAAGTGAAGCAAGCTTTATGTTAAAAGTTCGTCCTTTAGAGAAATACCCTGTGGATCTTTACTATTTAGTTGATGTCTCAGCCTCTATGCACAACAATATAGAAAAGTTAAATTCCGTTGGATTTGCTTTATCTAAAAAGATGGAGAACATTTCTCTTGATTTTCGACTTGGATTTGGATCCTATGTGGATAAAACTGTGTCACCCTATATTAGCATTCATCCAGGTAGAATCCATAACCAGTGCAGGTATGTAGTCTTTTTACATTTGTTGTAGCACTTTGACATGATTTAATGACAGAAATATGCATTATATACATTTATTTTTTAAGTTCTTCAGAGTTTATCTTTGTTTCCTTTTACTGTGGTTCTTTGACAAAATTCCTAAGGAAATGCTGAAACTTGTTTTACAGTGATTACTTCTGAAATACCTGGTGAGTGATTTCAGAAAAACTGTTTCTGTATCAGAAAAAATGTGCTGTATTTTCTTTAGCAAAACAGGCCAAAACCTATGCTGCTTTGGAATATTTGGTTATGTTTTCTATTTTAGTTTAAAGTCAACTGTTGTGGTTCTGGTTATTTTGGATATGTTACCTAGATTCAGCACAAAGTTTTTACTTTCTGACCTATGTACTTTCTAGTGTAAGGTCATGTATTCATTAACTCTTTCCTGAAAATTTTTTCCTGAAAATTTTGTCCAGATGATGTGGTTTCTTTCAGCTCATATAATGAACACAAGTGATCCTCTGATCTACTTCTACAGTTCTAATGTGAAGGAACTCCTCTTTTAAATAAAAAAGATGTTCTGGCCTGCATTTCTTTTTTTCATGACATGCCTTGAGTTCAACACTTATATAAAGGGATCACTTCCAAAACCCCCTGGAGAACAAGATTATTCACAACAAATTCAGAGCTGTATAAATAATAGTAGCTGGAAAAGTGAATATTAATTCTTCATACTTTCTTGCTTGCCTTTCCTGGGAAGACATCCAAAGATGTCTTCCCAGGAAAGGCAAGACAGGTCCACATCCACAGATCCACATCCACAGATCCAAAGTTCTGTGACGTCCCTAAGTAGCTTTTTTGATTTCGTTGGGTTTTGAATTGTTTCCTAGTAGTGGAATTCATTCTAGAGATGTGACTATCTATGGATAAAGCAGTCATTTAGACCATCTATATATAGTGAGTGGATGTTGATTAGCATTTCTAGGTCATGATGCATTTTGCCTAAGAGGAGACATCTGCAGAGGTATTAATCCTTTGAATACCAGTTTCTCTTCTTTGACTGTACTTTGATGTGGAGGAGCGCAGGTTACAGTCCAGATGCAGTAGGAATTAAGAGAGTTGAAACCTGCTCAGCATCTCTGAAATGGATGAACACTTCAACTTGTACCATAAATGATGGCTGTGAATGAGTCCCAGGTCAATGACCTGTGTAAGTGTCTGTTTCACTAGCTTACCCATGACAAAAATCAGACTTTCTCCCTTATGCATAATTTGAGAAAGTATGATTTGCTATGATGTTCCTGAAAATGGATTTTCTCCTCTCTTTGATGAGGTAATTATTATTAATATCAATATTAATTTATGTACATTTATGTAAAACTAGTGTATATAGGAGCTTAGATTTTGTTATAGTTTGATCCATTAGCCTGTGCAGCAACCTATTAGAAGATCTTGCTGTTGCAGTGTGATAGTCCTTTCTCAGGATGAAAAGCAAAGCTATACAACGTTGTAGATATTCCAAAATGGTTTATACACTTCCTGAGATAATACCATCCCTCTTGTCGCATTTTTGATCTGAATGAAACACCACGTATATACTGTTAATATATTAATTATTATGCACACAATTCCATAAAATACAAGATAATATAATTTCTTTTTGTTAATTATACCTACTTCCCACTGAACTTTATTTCACATGGAATTGCTCTTTTTTTCTGTAAGTGTTTATTATTCTATGCTACCTACATCTTCATTAGTATCAGGATTTTATGGGTTAAAGGGGTTGAAATATTTCCATCTCCTTCAAAGGAAAAATAAGATTTCAATTTGTTGGGTGTTTTTTTGTACAGCGATTACAATTTGGATTGTATGCCTCCTCATGGTTATATTCATGTGCTATCCCTGACTGACAATATAGCTGAATTCAGAAATGCAGTGAATAAACAGAAAATTTCTGGGAATATTGATACACCTGAAGGGGGTTTCGATGCGATGCTCCAAGCAGCAGTGTGCCAGGTAAGGGAGGAGTAAAGAATAGCAAATGCATTTATTTACTATTTACAAAAGAGTGAAGAAATAGTAGTTCATGATCTATATATATATATATATATAGGCACACTGGTGCTTAGTGTTCCTGAATTCAAAATGCTAGTGCCATGCCTGATAATACTAAGATTTTTTCCTACTTTTCCATTATTTCCTCCTTAACTATACATTTCCAATTGAAACTGAAAAAGGAGAGCATGAGGGAACGTGTTTCAGTATTGGTTATGGATCTTCTATTTCTGGCTTTAACCAGCCTAACCAACATGGGATGAATGATGAAAGCAGCTGCTTCTTGTTTGAACAGACACATGTATTAATTTCAGTAAATTACACAATTAGTTTCAAAAACATTAAAGAACTTCTTGTGTTTCTCAGTGAAGACATAATATTTCACATTTCTTCTCCTTAAGAACTTGAAAATTGAACAAGAAGTTTTACATATCTGCTTGCATAGACAAGGAAAACAGAACTTCTATGTTCTCAGCTTTTAAAGATTTCAATTTTTAAAACAGTACAAATCAACTAAAAGTTAACTATTGTATATTGATAAAATTTCATCACAGTTTCTCCCATGCAGAAAAGGTTGGAAAAGATCTGCATCAGTAAGTCTCAAGCTATAAGCAGATAGTTTGTTTTGCTCTAGAGAGCTATTTTGGTTGTTGTTTTTCTTCTTATGCATATTAATGCAATACAAATTTTGAAATTTGGCTGATTCATGGTTTGGTAATGCTCTATAAAAATATTCACTCCCATTCAAATCACAGGCTTGGCGTGTTTCTCATCTGTTAGAATGATGTCAGGACAATTGTTTTATGTTGTCCATTTCACACTATTTTTCTGAGCAGTACAATATCTCAAGGACAAAAAGTAATCTAAGCTATGCTAGAAATGAATAATATGGTCCAATTTTCTTTTCAAATTTTGATGAACAGGTAAGTAAAAACCACTTTTCATTAACACTGTGATTGAAGCTGTTGCAAAAAATTGTTCTGGAACTTCAGAAAACTTCCTAAATATTCAGTGTTTCTCACTGGACACATTCCACACTTATGACATGTGAGTTCTAGAATAATATATTCTCTGTTCCAAGAACAATAGAATGGAAACATTCCTGAGAATGTGGAGGCTTTCCTGTTAAGTGCATTGTGAACTGAAATGGATGGGAAAAACGTGCAATTCATAATGACCATCATGAAGTATAAATTATATTAATGTGCACTCGTTTTGCCTACAACAGACCTTTATAACTTGCTCCTTCTTGCTTTCACCAATACATCATAGTTGCAAGAGGTAGCAGGTTAGGACATGGAGCTACTTTAAAATTTTGATTGCTGTGACATATGTAGGTAGGAATCATGTAATCACAGAACATCTCCTCTCAGAAGGGACCCATAAGGATCATCGAGTCCAACTCCCTACTCCTAACAGGATTGCCTAAAACTGAACATGGTTCAAGGTGATAAAGTCAAAAGATGGAGTCTTAGGAGGAGATTTTTACAGTGCTGGAGGAGAATTTGGAATTATTTGAGACAAAACCTGTTTATAAATAAAATACTCCTTCTTTAGAGGAATGCTGTCCAGGAGTGTCTGAGGGAGACTGATGCCTAAAGTATAAGCTGGAAAAGACATGACACTCCTCTGTGTTTGTTATTCTTTCTGGCTTGAGATATTTATTCTCCATTCAGAGGTAGTAGAGAGTGAACCTGAAAAGGGAGCTAAATCTCTCCCTGTGAAGGAAGGGAGGCAGAGAGTAAGTCACAAAGTGTGGCTGAGTACATGGACTGTATTGCAGTGCAGTACATGTTTCACATGAAAATGGTAGAGATTCTGTGTCATAGGAAGGAGCTGAAATGGAAGCAGTGAAAAAGAAGATGGAATAAGCAAGAGAGGGAATAATGAAAAAGCGTATAATGTGTTCCCTGTGTGACTCAGAAATTTGATTATAATCAGGGAGATGAATGTTTTGAAAATACTAATTGGCATCTAAATCAATTTAGATATAGGCTTACCCTGCTGCATCCTTCACATCACTAAATTCCTAAAAGACATTCAATTCACCCTTGAGGCTGCCACTTTGCTATCAATCCCTTAAGACGGTGGATAAAATTTTGCTGTATAATAAGGAATTTCTCAATTTGTAATTGCATGAAGACCTTCAAACTTTAGTTTATTGATTTGTGATTGCATACTAATGTACTTACCAGAAAACTCTGTAGGAAAAGGAAATTATAAAGTGATGAGAATGTAAAGTAATTAAATCAAGGTAAAAATAGAACAGAGTGCCAAGTATCAGTATGGATGATTGCATATTTGCTGGTTGTAATGCTTCCTTGGATCCCCATGGATTTTACAAACTATGTGCTTTGTGTTTGTACGTAATAGTGACACACAATGTGACAGCTGTTAGCAAGCCCACTGTATAAAGCATAACTGGCATGTATAGTGGGACATCTTTCTTTAAAAGGCAAAGAAAATAGTAAATGGAAAAAAGCAAAGAAATTGGGAGTTTTCAGATGTAGCACATTATGTCTATTTCCACACAAAGTGTTTTAAATAGCCTGCTTTAAATGCAGTGCTGCCAGGCAGTGTAATATCTGAAAGTGGTCTTTCTTGTAAATTTTATGTTTTGTTGTTGATTATTTTAGAAAATAGGTAGCTACTGCTTTCTTATGCCTAATTTTGTTTTCTTTGTAGAGCCATATTGGATGGCGTAAAGAAGCAAAGCGACTGCTTCTTGTGATGACAGATCAAACTTCCCATCTGGCCCTTGATAGTAAATTAGCAGGAATTGTAATTCCCCATGATGGAAACTGTCATTTGAAAGATAATGTGTACATCAAAGCTACGAGTATGGTAAGGTATATGTCATAGATTTTGCCTTCAGAGGGGCAGTGGAAAACTGTGTAAAGGAGGTTTTTAGATGCTCTCAAAACATTGCTTTTATTTCAGTTATTAGAATAGTATTTTTCTGGGTAGGCAAGTTGTAAAATGAAGGCTTGGTTGCCTAGCATATTGGCATTCTTTTTGTGTGGACTGAAGTATTTTGTGGTCTGAAAAAAACAGTACACAGCAAAGGAGGATATGTTATGGTTTTGGTGGGGTTTTTATTAACGTCTCTTAAGAATCACATACATTTTGTAAAAAATATAAGAAGTGTGTGGTGTAATATTGTGCACAAGTAGAAGCTGGTAATATGTATGAGTTGTACAAAGACAAAGGTAGTGGCTATGGTTTACGATCAGAGGATTCACAGGAATCTTGGTTGAAAAGGCTTGGTAAGAGAAAGCCAGAGAGCATACAACAGCAATGAGCTACCTCAAATGGATGGACTAGCATTAAATGCATTCAGATTCCACAGTAGAAAGCCAATGTGAGATAATACACACCTCTGCAAAAAGTTCCATCAAATCTGCTGTAGCAAAAGAAGATGCCTTCCACAGATATTTTTAGCTTTCAAAATATTTTCTTCAGTAATAGATAAAGTACTCATAAGTGACTGAAGAAAGGAATTTTTGCCTAAGAATTGTAGGTTTCAACTTCTTTGGGTATTTTCTTAAATAAATATGAATTGTTTACTTAGGAAACATGATTCACTGCTTAATTGCAATGTAATCCCAGTAAGCAGAAGTATGAACTGTGGTACAATAAGAGCACATTGAAGTTTTGTTCACAGTGCTGGCTGCACTTAATTAAAGTGTACAGCCTGTGTTTAGCCGGAGCCAGAAATGTGCAAGTGAAGTCAATGAGGGCATGTGTAAGTGAGGTTAGACCTGAGTGTAATCCTGCCAACTGTTATTTACAAGGATGGTAGAGCAGCAGGAAGAGGCTGCTGGCTGTTGTGTGAGCATGAAATACGGGAAGTTCTGGGAAGTGGTGAGTGTTTGGGACCTTGCTGAGTGGAGGAGGGAGATCAGTGTGTGCTAACAGGAACATTACTTAGATTTCCGATTATCTGACGTTCTTGCATTCATATACTCCCTCTGTCACCTCTTGGATATTTCCTCACAGATGTCATAATTTTTTTTTTCCATTCGAATCTGTCTATTCAGTTTATTCTACTTAGAACAAATAATCCTGAAACTTTTCTTTCACAAAGCAGAACATTCTCTATTCTTTCTTTTTAGTTTTTCTAGATGCAGTGCTGTAAATCAGAGGATGTTTGCTCTGCTTATTAAGTAATTGCTAGAGGTACAAATCTTTTTCTGATAAAGATATTATCTGTTTCAGAAAAACAAAAACAAACAACAAACTATATTTATTTTCTGTCCAGCTTTAGGGATTAATTTCTGTTGCAACTGGAGAAATTCACCAATGGAAAATAGAGACAAAATTAATGAATGTCTTTCTAAGCAGCTATAATAAATTTAAGGCTGACTGAAATAAGGTGTTTTGAATGATATTCTGCATTCTGGTTTTAAAGATCATAATTTTACTGTCCCATATGGAAAAAGAAATCTCCATGATTACTACTATTGATGTATTTTATGAAATGAGTTTTCTTAGCCACCCAAATGAAATTACCTTGAAAGATGCTTAGATCTGTGGTGGCACATTTAGATCCATGTGTTTTCTGGCTGCTAACCCTTTTTTTTTTTTTTTTTTTTAAATATGGGCTAATTTTTGCATGCCCACATGTTAACAGTAGGCATGCACTTAATACTAGGAATTACATTTTCTGGAGTAGATTTGATGACACACAATAGTGTATGTAAGGGAAAGTGTGCTGGTTTCTCACTTTTTTCTTCTCATCCGTGTTACATATGATTATTTTATTCATAGATATCCATAATGAAACTTAAATGAATGAGTGAAATCAGGGGGCTGAGAGGGCTATTTGATATTTAAATGAAATATCATGAAAGTCTGTCAGTCTTTTAAAAAATATAATATGAAACATATTTGTGGGGTTTTTTTTCATATCAATACAATTTTGTTTGGCTGTGCTAAATTAAAGAAACTTCTGTAAACTTCACATTGTTTTCCTGCTTTGATTCTTAGCTTTGAGTAGTCATGAGAAGATTGTATTTTGGCATGTTTTATTTCTTACTTGGGCCAGTTAAGAGGACTTTGCTTTATTTATTTGAATAAGCTTTGTCTTTAGATCATTAAACATTTTTCTGTATGTTTTTTCCTAACTTTTGCTAAGCAGTCACAGAAAGGTCAGCAAAAAAAGAAATGCATAATAGGAAAGAAATCTAGTCTCTTTTATTTAGGCCTGTGCTTGGTTATCTCCCTTTCTGAAATACTCAACAGTTTTATTAGTTATCTTCTTAGCTTAACACAGTCAAAAAGTTAAAATAATAAAATGAATGATGTAATTGAAATGAGAAAGATGATCTAAAATTGAAGTACATTTACCTGGGCAGTAGTGGGAAGAGATAAGATAAAAACACATAAAATACAGCAAGGTTTTCACATCAAAAAAAGTGAGGCCCCATGAGTGACTACTGGTGCCTTATGTCATCTCTTTACATGCTCAAAATTAAAATGCTAGTGTGGGTCTGTTGATGCTTTGTTTTTGGTTTTATTTTTGTTTTTTTAACTCAATTCTAATAAAAAGAAACAAGAAGCTGGACACTCTAGAGAGTTATTGATGACAAATACACGGAAGTTCAGCCTTCCTTGTGAGCAGAGGTAGTCTGGGGATCCTGTCCCTGCAGCCCTTGCATGTCTATGGATGTCATCTCTTGACTTCAGTAAGCTCTATTTGAATAAGTTTTTGTTTCATGAAGGCTTAGAAAGCTATTTCTGATATTCCTGATTCCAGTATTCAGCTAGTAGTTGCAGAGTTGTTGAGGGGCCACTCTGCTGGAATACAGACAGGTCTAGTACCATGGGCTAAGCAGGAAGACTGACTTATTTTGCCACCATCTCATAATCCCTTGATACTACCCCGTCATTCCCACATTTATGGTGCAGGAGGTTCTTGCAGAATATCTGGCTTCACTCTTGTCCTGGGACCACTTGGTGTGTCTGTGATCTGCCAGCCAATTGCACGTGGCCTATAGGGCTGTGCAGCACAACAGAGGCCCCACCATTGTGCTCTGTGCCAAGGGGAAGGAAGGAGGGCTTAGCACGGTGTTGTAGGCTACTCTCTCCACCTGGAGCTGTAAGAAAGCCTGTTTAATACTGTGTTATCTACCTCTCATCAGTTAAGGAATATAATCTTAAGGAATATAACCTTTCACCAAAGCATTGAAACATTGAGAGAGGTGTGTACCCTGGCTAATATCAAACTGCACCAAGAAACTCTTTTGTTCTCTCTGTACAAGGCTCTTTGTAATGGTGCAATATGATGGAAAATGGATTTTGCTCCCTTGCATAACTTTGTCTCAGTTGTCTTGCTATTCAGATTATTGCTGTTGACTTGCAGGGTGCCTTAAGTAACAAGGGATAATCTGAGAAGAAAGGAATTGTTCAGGGTAACAGATCATATTTGTACAAGAGACAGATAATATGGGGCAGATAGTGAAAAATACCAGGTAAAGGAAGACAACAAAAGTGAGGGATAAAGGTTGTAGTACCTGACATAAGTGGTGGTGTTCAGGTGAAATCTCTTTAAGTAGAATCACAGGTCAAGGGCCCAGCCACTTCTTTCTTTTTAGTCATGAATTTTAAGTATTGAATTTAATTCTTAAGAACTATTCACTTAAGGCTGGTTAATAAGAGGTAATTTTCTGATACAGTTTGGTTTAGAGTACTGGAACTGAAGTGATCTCACATAACCCAGGTTTACAAAGCCCATTGGGATCTCATGGATACCTTTGAACTTCCCCAGATCTTGGATGAGGAGATAGCAACACAGTTCCTGTTCTCAAATCCATGTCAGATCTCTCAATGAGAAGTGTTGAAGAGGAGGTCATTGGCACAGGATATGCTGTCATAAGTACTCCACCAAACAGAACAAAGCATTACTGAGAAGAGCTGTGAAACTCATGCCATCTTCTTCAACCATAGGTGTGGTTAAGAAAGTGTAGCAGGTCATCATGGACTGGAGTCATCAGTCCTTAGGCAGGTCTTGAACATGCAGAGGAGAAAGCTGTTAGTCATAAGTGAGATAAGCATAGAGTACTGACAGTATTGCCACTATTGCCAGAACCTGATCCACTGGCTGCATTTGATGCCAAAATACATGTCTGAGAATCAAACATCTTTAATTAACCTTCTTGCTGTTCCCAAAAGCACACCTCATCTCAGTGCTTGTTGTACTTTCTCCCTGACTTTTGCACGAGAACCCACCTATCATTCCCTGTTCTTCTAGATGGACCATGGACCACATCATATCCATATTTCTTAAGCATCAGACTCAAACCAACAAAACAGTACTGTAGAGTTAGTCCTCCCACTGTGCTGCAGATCTACATAGTTGGCAACAGATAAGCCTGGCTGGTGCCTTGATGATTTTTTTTTTAATTGTTTATTCAGATGGCCCCACCCTGGTTTTGGTGTTGGTCTAGCATTCTCTGTATATTTAGAAGTTAAGATTGGATTGGCTTTGGAAATCTATAATGTGTCATATATGAAATACGAGATTTTTCCCTACTAATCTGAAATCTTCTCTTTCATGTTGTATTTTGCAGGAGCATCCATCTCTTGGGCAGCTCTCTGAAAAACTAATTGACAATAATATCAATGTTATTTTTGCTGTTCAAGGAAGCCAGTTTCATTGGTATAAAGTAGGTTAGAAACCTGTTTTCTTTTTTCAATTTTGAAGGCATAATATTTATTCTTAAAATTACAACTGTGCATGAATTGTTTTTTTTCATAGGATCTGTTACCTCTCTTGCCTGGTACTGTTGCAAGACAAATAGAATCACAAGCAGCAAATCTCAATGATTTGGTGGTAGAAGCCTATCAGGTAAGATGAGAGTGACAATGTTGTATGTAATATTTGTACATTTTTCATCTTTCACAGGCTGAAGTTGGAATTTCCAGGATCATGTCTTCCATCCAAAGTCCAAAAGGATACATTCCCTACTTTTCCTAATGTCCAAGTGGATAGGTGTTACTATTTTATGATAGCTCTCAAAGTCCCAGACTGTCAGGGTCTCAAAGCCAAAAGCTACTGTTTTTTTTTTTTAATTTCTAAGGATGCTTCTAAATATTCTGTTTGATTATGTCACTTCAAAAGACAGTTTATTTATTTGAATTTTGGCACCCCAGATATTTAGTTACAGGGCAGACACCACTGTCTCGGCACCATATAAATTCAGAGCAAAAACCCAGTGCAGTATCTGGAGAGTTTTGCAGCATAATATTTAGAAAACAAACAAGAGATGAGAATTTACAAGGAGGTAGTTTGGGAACAGTGGATATCATGAAAAGCCGTGTCTATACTGTAAAAAGCAGTGCAATGACTTGGGGATTTGAAGCATGGAAGTGAAGAGGAGTTTTGATAGGGATTTGGGAGAGAACAATGGAAATGGCTTTGTGAACTCTTGCTTGGAGTCATCAATTGAATGTAATAGTTTGGGAAAGAGAATCTAATAGCGTGGTAAATAGCATAAAATCATTTACCACACAATTCACACAGAATGGCAGTTTGGAAGTGAAACAGGCATGTTGTTAGTGAAGGAAATAAGGTATAAACATCTCTGATAATGAAGCCAAGAAACAGACATTTGAGTACTAGAGCATAGGGAGCCCACAGAGCAGCATCTAAATGAATGTGATGGGTTGCATTGTTGAATGCTGTTAAGTTGTGCAGTTACACATAAGCATTCAGTTTCAGAAAGCTGAAAACTAAACTACAAAAGTATATGCAAGGTATCCACAGGTATCCTTTTTTTTTTTTTTTTTCTCTTTTTCTTTTTTTTTTTTAATTAGTTGAATTTAATTAGTTTGGGAGGGTGAAATTACCCATTTCACTCACTTAACCACAGAATCAAGCAATTTGCTCACAGCATATTTACTGTAATGAAGAGCCAGCCCCTGTGTCAGTTCCTAATCAATAGATTTTGCACACATTTTTCTCACTGTCATGTTGGAAACACTGGGAAAAAGGCAAACACATTCAAAAGCAGAGGAGATTAGGAGATTAGATTGTAGAGAAATTCTCCCTGGTATTTTACTTCCTCTTATAAAGTCAAGAGATCTCATTTTGAATATGGAGGTTTGCAGGAAGTTGCTGGCATAAAATTTTGAAAATTGTAAACCTTTTGTATGACAGCTTTACACTGTCCTTCCTAAACTGAAACACAGTTCTTACCCACTGCAGGGAAAACATTCAAGGGGAGGAAATGAAATATTTTGAAACAATTATTTATTTATTTCAATACAAGATTCAGTGGGACTTTCCTGGTCCAGCCACCCCCAGTTTGCTTTTGCTTTATTTTCATTTTTTAGACACTATCTTTCTTCCCATCCTAACCTTCACTGGATTTCACAATTTGAGATTTTTATCATAGTTTTAGGGGCTTTTTAATACATAAACACATGGTGAACAGGTCTTGAATGTGTTGCATTCTAGTAAAAAAGGGACTTAGATAAGAAACAAATTTAGTGTTGATATTCGATGACAGTGGGCCTCTTGCACTCTTGTTCCAGGCAGGGAAACCTTAGGTTTAGCTATGGAAAACCCTGGCTGAAAATCCCTGATTAAAAAGCCAAAGATGAGTCACTAATTTTCAAAAAGTTACTAAGATAAACATGTGCTAGGATTCATATAATTGCATTTCCATTTGTAGCAGTAAAAATATCCCACTAAACTCATTTTTAATAGTAATATGGCAGAAATTTTAAAAATCCCTCTGTGCAATTTTCACCTCAGAAGTTTGCACAGAGCTTTAATAAATTTTTAAATGGACAAGGAACAGTATTTTTTCCATGAAGGAAGCAGGATTTAGGTCATGTAGTAAATACAAGTTACAAAGTAGTTGCTTTTTCATTATTTTTAATTGCAAAATGCTGTAATGGGATCAGCCAATATTCGGCTTATATAGTCTTAGGTGACTCAGAAAAATTAGTAAGAATAATCCCAATAGCCTTTAGGTCACCCTAAGGTTTCTTCAGAGACAAATTTTCTAAGACGGGTGCGAAATACCAGAAGTTTTTCAAGTGTCAAGTCAATTAGGAAACTTTACTGGTGTATAACAATGGTTGTATGTATGTTTACTGTTGTATTTTAGGTGTGTGGCTAAAAGGCAGCGTAGACTCAAACAATGAGCAGTTTTTGTTGAACATGGTTGATGGAATAGATTTTCAAATTGTGAAAAATGCAGTCTCAAAACCATGTTAGCAAAGCTGAAAACATTTTTATCTCAAAAACCTAATCCTCTTTATCAGAATTACCAGTTCACTGGTTGTGTATATTTGGAATGTAATTGGGTCCCTAGATGGGAAACAATGCTTTAATTCATTCCTTTATTAACACAGACAAGCTTTCTTCATTTTTAGTCAGACATAAGAGCCATACTTGGTGTTAGTCACTAAAGTGTGTTATATTTTGAGGTGCAATGCAATTAAAACTTGTTTTTTGGTTACAGAAACTAATCTCTGAAGTGAAAATTCAAGTGGATAACCAGATCCAAGGTCTTCATTTCAATATCACTGCAATCTGTCCTGATGGAAGAAAAAAAACTGGCATGGAAGGATGTAAAAATGTGGGATATAATAAAGAAGTATGTTGATAGTTCTCCTTCTTCAAGGAACTGGAATACTTATTTTTCTGTTTGGTTGGGTTTCAATGGTGTAAAAACTTCTAGGGATTTACTTAAACTGAAAATGGATTTATGTGATTAATGATCACAGGCTTTCTATTATTCTCCGGGTTTATTTTTCCTGAATCTTATTTTAATTCTCACTAATCCTGTGGAACTAAGGCTCAAAGCTTTTCTTGAAAGCTAACGTCCATTAAAACTTTCCTTCTTTGTCCTCCACTGGGCACAACCACCACATCCATTGTGATGAAATCTGTACATAAAGAGGTTGAAAGATAATCACCCAGTGGAAAAAAAATCACTGGAATTTGTGTTCCTGGGGTCTATATTAGATGTCACCTTTCTCTGCTTTAGTAGTCTTCCTGCATAATCAGGGTTGTGGATACTTAGTTTATTTTATAAATCAAATTTATAAAATAATTTATTCTCATTTGAATTGGTGCCACCTACTGAATGAAACAGAGCATCATGCGCCATGAAAATGCAGGGGAAGATGTCTGGCTGATGTAAAGAACATGGTTTTCTTCCCAGAAAAGCTTCTCTTTGCCTTGATATATTTATTTAATTGCTTGGACTACTGAAGTAATTCTTCTTGCTTGCCAGGAAGAGGTTTGTGTTTCTAGACAGCAGGGTCAAGGAGTTCTTTCCTGCTTGATGTGTATATATGTCTCAGATAGTGGGAGAAATAGCTTGTGTTTGTGTGTAGAAATAACAAAAAAAAATTAATGTGTGAATTGTAATGTAAATTTGAATGTATTTTATGCTCTTCTGAATTTTTGTCTGCATGCTGCTGACTTTAGCTTCTACAGTTTACAGGAGATTTGCTGGTTTTATTCTTAACGCATCTTTTCTCCACTGTTGCTCCCTGGGCATGTCACAAGAAACAGGACTGGAATTTGTTCTGTTTAATGAAAAGAAAAATATTTATATCTGTTTCTTTTTAATAAAAGGCCAAACCAGTTGATTGTAAAAGATTGCATGTGGTCCTAAACCTCTACGGCTGTTGAAAATGAGCCATCCTTAAGAGATTATTTTATTTTAACCGTAAATCCTTCTTTCAGTATTTGTTTACAGACAAAATGCTTTTCCTTAATTCTCACATTCCTTTCATTGTCTAATCCTTCTTCCTTCCTTTTCTTACCAAAACACAAAGTGGATTAAATTCTGGAAGAATCCTGTGGCCTCTTCAGGGTGCAAAACTAACTTTGGCTGTTAGCAAGTGTCATGGTGCTGTAATTATTTAGTCACCACAGGTTTAATCTAGCTGCTGCTGTCTTCAGAATCAAATTTCACGACTCATATGCACAACATGATTTTCCCTTCCCTCCCTTTTCTCTGCCATTCTTCCAGCACTGTTTTGTACATGAAGATGATGTTTTCTGGCAGGGCTCTGTGCTGAATAAAAAGCACATTCCCTAGCTGCATCCTGTCCTCCCCGCGTGATACGCACCTGCTGTATGAATCAATTTCTCTGTAGCCACACTTCTGCCCTGCAACCCAAGGGAAGAAATCTCAGTACATGGAGAGTGTGGGCTACTGAGGGGTTATGTGTGTAGTGGCACATTTGAGAAATGAGAAGAAGAAAAGCAAAGGGCAAGACAAAGCCTGTGTGCCCCCTCAATATGACATTAAGTGCATGTTTCTGCACAGCATTCTTCTCCTGTTGTCCATGTAGGCAGCCGCAGCCCCACTCGCCACAAAGCCACCATTGTCCCCAAGGGCTGGGTTGTTCTCGTGTGGGGGCGCAGCGGGAGGGAGAGACAGTGATGAGAGATGAATGGCCTTAGTATTTGCGGGTAGCTTCAACCTCATATGTAATCAGTTTCTCGGGGTTTCTCCTTTTTTATTTGGAAATCTCTATTTCTTGGTAGTAAAGAATAAAGGTACTTGCTTCTCTTGCGTTCCTTTCTCCCTTTTTCCTCCTGGTTACATTTTCTTTGTGAGGAGATGAGGAAGAATTGTTTTATATCAGGAAACTGAAAAAATTCAAAACCTTAGAGAGATTACCCTGTCAAAAGCATACTGGTAAAAATAAAGTAAAATAAAATGCCAAAAAGCAATTATGAAATACAAGATTGGTATCTAGTGTGTCACACATGTCAGAGCTGTCAAAAATTTTTAGGGGTGATTGATGGAAACTCCATAGCAATTACCTAACCACCAAAATGATCCTTAATCCCATGCCAGGACTACAAAAAGCCATGGGAGCTGCTGCTGTAACGGGCACAGCTGGTATGAGGACCTGGAGCGTGGTGGTGATGGCTATGACATGGCCTTGGAGCTAGGCACTGGGTCCACAGAATTGGAAAAAATAACTGTTAACATGTGAGCCATTTCTGTGTTTTAGTAGGAGTAGACAGGGCCATCCAAAAAACCTTTGTGGTTTTTATGTGCATGACCAATTCTACAGCAGGACATTCATTATAGATTATTTTTATGAAGATTATTTCTGTTTCTGTTTGTGTATTGTCTTGCTCTATCTAATCCCAATTTTTATCTGAGTATTCCAGTGATAGAATATACACATTAAATAATAGCAGGAGGATGGTGAGGAGATTTCTATTTCCATTTAATTTGTATTAAACTTGTCTTTTGCAACTATGCTTTCTTAACTTGAAAAGTAGACTGCTATCCATTTTCTATTGTTAGGATTTTAAATGTATTAATGATGCCTATTTTTACTAATATGTTTGACAAGTCACCACTCTGTATTTTGCCAATATCAGCTAGTGCATATTCATACACAATATAAGGTTCTGCTTTATTTATGTGTTAAACATTTTAAGCAAATGTAAGCAATAAAATAATAATAATGTTAAATCTGTCTTTATTTCTTCTTAGGTGCTTTTCAATGTATCAGTAACAATGAAAGGATGTCATACAGCTGGAGGAAGAAAATATGCCATACTTAAGCCTATTGGTTTCAATGAAACTGCCATTGTCAATGTGCAGCAAAGCTGTGCCTGCCAGTATGGAGACAGCACAGGGCACAAAAGAGTGTGGGATGATGAGACTTCTCCTGACAGCAAACAGTCCCAGTGCAGTGACAATAACTGTAGCTCTGACAGAGACACACTTCCCTCAGAGAAGTGCAGGCAGCACCAGGACAAACCCATCTGCAGTGGTCAAGGAAATTGCATAGAGGGAAAATGTTTCTGCTACAAAAACAAGCTAGGCAAGGTGTATGGCGAGTACTGTGAAATGGATGATTTTTCCTGCCCATATCACCAGGGAAACTTATGTTCTGGTAAGTTGCAGCGTTTATGTCTGTATTTTCTTGGTTTGTTTTCTTTTCTGTACCTGATGTAGCTGAAAACAATGATATAAGGCTGTCAAGAACAAGAATTGTTTGTGCAGAATTGGTGTGGGAGATATCCTTGAATATCCTGTTAGGAATTCACACTCCTGGGCTCTCTTCACCACAGGCATACACACTATCTTCTAAATTTTATCACCATTTTCTAGGGGATACATTGATTTTTTTTTTTCCTAAGTTTAGCTATTTTAATATTTAAATCTCAAAATTCTTAATATGTAGTGATATTGATTTCTCAAACAAAAAATAACATTATTCCAGAAAGCTAGTTGATACATTCCAGTCTAATGACAATATGAGATACTGAGACATTAGGAAGGGATTATAGCTTCCAGGTGAAGTTCTGATTTTCACCATCCTAAATCAGTCCTGTGAGAGATACAGTGGCACTTGATTTCAAATACCAGTATAAACATGAACACCGTAGGGAATGTCTTCTTCAGAAAGGAGACTCTAAGTGAAACAGAATTGATAGAAATTCTTATTCTTTTTGTAGTTCACTTTATGGTAGGGAAGAGGAAAAAAAGAAAGAGGGAAATGGAAGTGGAAGTGGAAATGGAAATGGAAATGGAAATGGAAATGGCAATGGAAATGGAAATGGAAATGGATGAAAGAACCTGGCCTGTGCACATGAACTTTATACTCCTTCCACTGAATCCTGCTGTTTATTTGAATGGAATGTATTCTTGCCAAAGAGAAGTTTGTTTAGTTTGCCTGGAGACTATTTTCCTGTGTAGTTCTTAATCTCCATTGTGTAGTTCTTAATCTCCATTGTTTTGATCCAAAGCATAAGAAAAATTTTACTAAAAGGTTTTAGGGTGACATCATAGTAGCAACTCTTGCTCAACTTGACAATGAACAGCAGCCTTCAATATTGATCATGCCAGTAACTTCGGTCCAAGTTGTTAACTTAAAAAACTGATTAGAAAGTACAGGTCTAAATCTGCTCTGTTTAAGTTAAGGCACAAGCAATACAAATGTATCCATCTAAAATTTATTTTCTGTTTTCATGGAAGCATATGACTCCAGACTCTCTGTGTTGTAGGTAATGGTGAATGTGAAGGTGGTAAATGCAAATGCTTTGCTGGCTGGGAAGGTGATCGTTGCGAGTGCTCATCACAATCAGCAAAGCACTGCCTGAATTCAAAGGGCCAAATTTGCAGTGGAAGAGGAAAATGTATATGTGGAAAGTGTGAGTGCACAGATCCAAGAAGCTTTGGCCGTTTCTGTGAATATTGCCCTACTTGTTACAAAGCCTGTGAAGAAAACTGGTATGTTCCTTGTGCTAGACTTGATTTTTTCACTCCCTGGTGTTGAAACATGAAGAAAATATTTCTGCTTGCCTAGATGCTATATTTCTTAGCTATTTAGATTGTAGGAAATTGGTACAATTCA
Source organism: Certhia americana (assembly GCA_018697195.1). Lineage (NCBI taxonomy): Eukaryota > Metazoa > Chordata > Aves > Passeriformes > Certhiidae > Certhia > Certhia americana. The sequence continues at coordinate 30,579,417 of CM031858.1, forward strand.
TAATTGATACTTCTCTGTGTAGTTGGAATCACACTGGCAATTAAGAGAATTGCATGTCAGCATCTATTTTAACCATTCTTTGAGATCTTCTGGATATGAAATAAAACCATAAATTTGTAATTCTAAAAATGGAAAATAGATCCTACTTTTGAATGCCACCAAGTACAATAATATTCTCTACATTTGTTTTTGCACACTCCTTGTGCTTCTCAGCTGAAAGAAAGAGGTGTGGAACTTGAGCAGTACTTGTGCCTTGTCACTGCCATTGATCAGCAGAGCAGAACTGGTCCTACCCAAACAACAACATTCTTCATTGCTCAGTTTTAAAACACTTAGTCTTTGCCATGCTAGTCTTAAAGCATGTCATTTTTCCTTACTCATGTAAAGGAAGGCCAAAATGAGCAAGCCCAGGAAGAGAGAAGCTAGATTGGGCACTGTGTGGACCTGTCATAGAGACCAAATGAAGCCTTTTCCTTGGGCCTGTCTCTTCTGTGCCCTCTCATCACATGTAATGCTCTCACTGTGATGCAGAGGGTAAAATATCAGCCTTTCATTGGAAAGGTCATTGCACTCAAAACAGAATCATTTTTTATTTGTATTTAATTTCAATTATAGATTATCTGGTGAAAATGATGGAGTGACAAGCTTGGCCACATCTGGAAAGGTTGCTGCTAAGATTTCACTAGCTAAAATGAAGTTAACCTTTCTGGCTTACACTTATTCAAAGTCACTGTGAAATGTGTGCCTTTAATAAATTCAGAAGATGGCATATCGCCATTAAAAAATCAATTAGGGCTTTTCTTGGAATCTTGTGACATCTGTCTCCTTCAGGGCTATACAATGAATATGGTAAGACGGAGAGCATTGCCTCCCACTTGTAGTGCTCTCTCTCTAAACTGCCCTGCAGTGCACTTACTTGGCTTGGTCTTAACATAGCATCTAAAATTTACTGACAAAGCTGTGTTTCCTCTGCCTACCTCTACCCTTTAGTTCCAGCGTGAATCCAAATGAGATTGATGGGTAAGGAAAGACTAGAAAGGAACTGGAGGCTGAAAGCTGAAGAAAGCTGGACCTTAGCTACACCCTGTGACAAACTCCCATCACAAAAGGCAGAGCAGGGATTGGATGAAGGTGGCTCAAAGCCAATGACATGTTTTAGTTTGCAACTTCTGACTAGTTGGTTCTGAGAAGCATCAGAGGGATAAAATGCTGAGAGAGGCATCACATTTCAGAAAAAAATAAATAAATGTCGCAATGTTTTTACTAACAACAGGAAAGCATTATGTGCAAGCAATACGTCAGTCTGTTGATACAATCTCTTAAAGGGGAGTGCAGAGAAAGGCATAAGTTTTTAATTACAAATTTTATTTTGCAGGAACTGTGTTCAGTGCTATCATTCTAACAATGCATCTCAAGTAATACTTGACCAGTGCACAAGCTCCTGCGCTTACTTACTGCATTATATTGACAATACTTCCGGTAAGTAGCATTTTCTAGATAATTTTAATATGAGATTAAAATCGATTGAGATTAGTAATTAGTAACTGATTGATTAGTAATTACTAATTAGATTAGTAATTTACCTTGCCAGTGTTAAGATGTCTTTCAGAAGTATATTGCATTATTACAATAACAAAGAAAGAAAGCAGGAAAAAGAGAAAAATCATTCATAGCTTTAGGGAAAGTAAAAGATAAATAATAACAGGAAGTAAGATTGTCAAGTATTGCAAAGTTCAGTTTTCCCAGCTCTCGAGAAGTCACATCTAATTATGATGAATCCTGCCTGAGAAATGCTTAAAGAAATATTTATAAAAATTTGTTATGGCATCTGTATGTTTTATTACAATGAACATGCTTATATTATTTGACATTACCAGAAACAAGAAAGAAAGAAGTAGAATGCTTACCTCGAGTTCAGTAATGTTTAAGTGTTTCAAGTATAAAAAAACTGCATTGGTGAGGTCTGTGGAAGAATAAAATATTTTTTAATAAAATCTCATAAAGTTTAATCACTCCATGCAGCTATAAAAATACAGATAAATGGTTACCTTATGTCACTTAACATTTATATAAATCTTTTTATACTACAGTTCATAAATGAGGAAACTAATTGTGAATACTTTTTTCATAACTCTAGTATTAAGAAAAGCTTGCTATGTTACTCTGTCAGTGAGGAGAGCACTGGACAAGGATTGAATAAGACACATTTTCTTTCCAATTTTACCAGTGATCTTCAGTGTCGTCTTGTGAAGATTAAATTCTCTCTGCTCCAAACATCTCTAATATTTCATCCTCTATTTCAGCTATAAGCTCACTCATCTACAGAGAAGTTATGGTGGGCAATACAATGAAACCTGAGTGTTAGTTCTGTAGATTAAAGGAATAATAGTTTCACTATTTTTCTACAATGGATCTTGATCAAAATTGGCTTTCTTGATATGCCCAACTTTAAAGACTTGCATATGACAACTTTTCCTCTTAACTTCCCTTAATTTATTTTCCCTTAATTTTTATCAGGCTTGTATTTTACTCAACATCACTAAGCAGTGGTGGATACGCCTGTGTTAGAGGGATGTGCCTGTTCCATACATTAGGCTTTACCCTTGTGTTTTCCTTTCATTGCAGATTGTTTCTCTGGACGAAACTACTTTAGAGTCTTTTCCATAATCTTTATAGTTACTTTTCTGATCGGGTTGCTTGCTGTCCTTATCATCAGGCAGATAATTCTGCAGGGGAGTAGCAATAAAGTTAAATCTTCATCTGATTACAGAGTATCTACAACAAAGAAGGTAATTGATTTCAGAGCCATCATCTTCAGTAATCTTTTTCTCGCATATAAAAGTTAGCTAATTGCTGATAAAAATTGTATCTTCTCCTTCAAGGATAAGATGTTTTTGCCTACAGTTTGTACAAGAACAGTAACATACAGACGTGACAAACCAGAGGAAATAAATATCGACATCAGCAAGTTGCGATTAAATGAAACTTTCAAGTGTGGATTCTGAAGACTGCAAATGTCTATTTCCATCAGGCTCGACTTCTAAAAAACTACCTTTTGTCCTCTGTGGGAGTCTTGACTGTTGCCATATGGTTTTGTGTTGTGCATTTTGTTGAATACTGTAACAAAGTGAGATGTAAACATATTCACATTATGTGATTATGTTTGGAACTATAGCTGCTGTATTTTTAAAAATTTTTTTGAAAGAGAAATGTGCGTTACTACTGTTAAGAAACATTAGTGTTGATGTAGCACTTTAGCATATTCTAATTTATTTAGTTATGGCCTAGAATGTAGATACAAACCGGTCTGACAAAGCACTGATCTCACTCTACATGTAGCTAGTACTGATGTGCTCTGTGGGAATGGACAAAAGCTGTGACTGAAGTATTAACGTTGCTGTATATTATAGCAATAGATGAAACTATTAAAATGCTCTTAAATAGAGTAAATGGTACTTTGATAGTTCTCTCAGTTGACAGATTCCACTGATTTGTCTGCTTATGCCTCTTACCTTTTTCCTCATAAAAATGGTGGGATTAAATTAGTGTTTAGTTCCTGGTTTGAGTGTATGTTGTGTGTGTATACACACACACGTATGCATGCACACAGAGGTAAATTATATATATGTAGGGTATTTTGTATGGATGTTGTCACTTAAGGATAATTTATATCTGATAAAGAGTAATTTTTACCTTTTTTACTTGTTTAAATATAACATACACCCCCCATTTTATACAGAATTTCAAGTGTTTAGAAACTGAGTGGCTACAGAAAATGAGAGTTTCTCTATCCAGCAGCATAGTCTACATAATGATCACTGCCAGCAGACTACACCTTAGAGTCAGCAATATCAACTCCATTGCAAATAGATAAATTACACCAGAGCTGTGCTTCGTTTGCTAGCTACATGTCAGTGTTTTGCCAAATAAGGACTTGGATCTTTATGTATGATGTCAGGCACAAATCTGATTTTACATGCGCTCTTTTTCTCTATGTAAATTAGTTATGAGATTTGATTTTCTAAGGTTTTTGTAACCACTACAGTTTTCTGTGATTGTGCATTGAGTAATGTGTCCAGTGTGTGATGGAGAAAAGAATCTGCAATTTAGAAGGAAGTGAGGAAAATAGGAGTCTTTTTCTCAAGAGAACACATTAATTGACTTCATAAATATGGATCAGATTCTGCCTTCAGAAATGTGCAAAACTCTTCCAAACATGATGGGACCAATATAAGCTTTTCTGAGAGCAGAATGTGAGCTACAAAGTCAAGCAGAAGCATCTTTTTTTTTATCCCTGAAACCAGCTAGAGTGGTAGAAGATGCATTATTGTTATATGCTATTTTGAAGCATCAGTCTGATTTAATAACTCTATGCTGCTGAAATCCTGTGAAAATCTGATCAACTTCTAATGCACTAAAACGTTGCTGGTAAAAAGAAAAATCATCTCAGAAGACAGTGGATCATTTTAACAACATTTATTACTAATACTAAATATTGTCACTATTTGTCATAGATAAGAGTTACAGAAACAAAGCAGTGATGTGACTTCCTTATGTAAAGTCTTTAGAAATTACTTGTATTTCCTATTCTGTATTTCTTCTGTAAATTCCCACTGAAACCCAAGGACTATGAGGATTGAAAGGAAGGCAGGATGTAGAAAAATGATGAGTGTTTTATGAGTGTTAAGTTTCTTGGGTAATGGATCAAGTGGGATTGAGAAAAATAATATACAGACAATGGGCCTTTCATTAGTCATAAAAGCGTAGGGATTGGGGTTTTTCTTAAAATTGTAAACTGGCCTATAAAATATTTTTAAAGCAGTCTCCAAAGCAGGTCCTGAGCTTTCTACCACACAGGTAAAATTGTCTCATTTAAGAAATAGTATTTCTTTACACTGACCCAGACTTTAGTGATAGCTTAATTGTAGAACCTTAGAAACCTTAGTTATGGATTAATTCTGTAGTCAATCAAATACACCTTAAACTCTCATTTTCTTTTTAAGTGTATAGGACCGTTTTCCTCCTGTGTCAAATATAATTTTCCAAAGAATTGGGTTTGGTGGGATAAAGATAAAAGATTGATAAAGGTTAACCTGCTGTTACCCTTGTCACAATTCGTGGCAATATGTGAGTGGGAAACCATCTCTGGTTGTGTATTTAACTTTAAAAAAAAAATGCCTAGTGGAGTATATCTACATATATGAAAAAGAGTTTAATTGTGTTCTTTAAACAGTGTGATAAACCCTTTTTTTTTTAAAGAAAAAAAGATTCTTCAGATTATATTTTCGCCCCATAATGGCCTTTAAAGCATGTACTGAAGCATTTCCTGAACTGATAGCTATCCTTTTTTCATTAGAAATTACTTTTCACTGTTAGAGGGAGTTTCATTTTGTGGGTAGGGGATAATGGAACTGGGTTCTTGGTGCAAGAAAGATTTGAGCTGTAATACTCATCTTCCTGACACATCACATCACACTGCTACTGCTTTTTCTCTGTAGTACTTGGCATTGTAGTGCTGCCCGTGAAGGGGCACGGCCAGTATTTCCTTATCAGACACCTGCCTGAATGTTTAAAATACTCTGGTCAAATAGAGCAGCTCACAGGACAAATTGCACTGTAAGCTGCTTGCTGTCATCAGATTAAAAAATGTGTATTAAAAAAAAAAAAAAAGAAAAAAGGGGGGGAAAGAAAAAAAGCTTCTTTGCATCTCCCTCATGGTTTTTCTGTATTGTGGAAGAGGCTGGTGAAAGAGAATAAGCTGCTGCTAATGTGACAGGTCAAGGCTTTTAGAAGGCCCGTGGGGAGCTTTTACAGAGCAGGATTCTTGGGAGGAGGCTTTGTTTCTAGGGATGGAATCTATCCATGAGAAACTCTGGCTTTGCTTGGTACTTGTTTCCCTCTGCCTTTGACCATGTTTTTCAGAAGAGCTGCTGCAGGAGATGAATAGCTCAACAAAAGCCTCACTATTTAGGGAGCTGTGTTCCCTCAGCACATGACCTTAAATGAGAAAGCAGCCTTTAATTCACAAGGAATTTCTTCAGTGATTGCAGAAGGACTGTGCTTCCTATAGTGCTTAATATAGGAGATATTAAAGACAAATTAGTTCATATTAATTTTCAATGTATTGTGCGTCAAAGATGCTCATAAAAATAGGAGAAAAAATAACTAACCTCAGAATAGAACGTTCCAAAGTTCTCAAATAACACTTCTTATACTGGGCTTCTTCCAAAAAAAAAAAAAAAAAAAAAATTAGAAAGGAGTCAAATAATTCTACTCCATGCTTATATCCAAAAATATACTGGCAGATACTGCTGCATCTCATCATTGGTTTGGGGAATTGTTTTCAGATTTGGTTGCACAAATGGAGCATGTTCAAGACTTTTCACAGCATATTTGGTATTGTTAAAACCCATATGTATAGTTTTCAAATTATAATCCCCTTTTTTTAATTCATTATTTGCATAACACTTTAGAAATTGCATGTTCATGTAATTAAAAAGTGTGTCTTTTACTTCAGATTTTTTGAGTACTATAAAATGAAGAAATGCTATGAAATAGTTATTTGCAAGCATCATGACTACACTAATAAGATTGCTGCATAAGTGTGTGGGAAAATAGCTGTTTCATCCAGAAAACGTGCACATGGTATGCAAGGAATTTTCATTGTGCCCAACTGAAATTCCCTTACATTTGCCAGGATGTTAAAAATGAACCTTAAAAAGGAAGGATGTTCATATGGGCATAGTTTACATTTTAGCTATTATTTACAACTGGATTTATTTTTTCCTCTCTATGATGTCATGAAAACCTGCTATGTAAAGCATTCTTCAGACTGCAACGGAAAAATATTATTCTCCCAGTCTGATCATATATAATATTTATTTCCTGCTTAGTGTGCATGTTTTGCAAACCATGGGAGTAAACGTGTGAAACAGCTTCGAGCAATCCTCCGTCCTAAAATAAACATGGGGTCTGGTGATGCCTAGGGCAGAGACATGCGAGGGCATGGCTGCCTGTGTGGAGACTTCAAGAGGGACAGTGCTGGGGCTTCCCACAGCATCTCTGCAGAAATGGTGCTCCGAGATCTCACTTTGCCTTTTGTCAGGGCAGGAAACCTCTTCACAGCAGGTTGGCTTGGCAGCGGTGCTGTTTTGCAGCAGGTTTGCATCGCAGACACTTGTCCCCGCACTGGGACTGCATTGTGTGCAGTCTGAACCTAACGCTGCGGCTCTTCGCATCTTTGCGCTCCAAAAATGCCTGCACGCAGCCCAGCAGGGGACAGCCTGTAAGCCGGGATGCTGCAGACCTCCTTTAAAGCTCCTGGGGAGCGTTTGGGCACCTGCCCATTGACTTCCCACCAGCCCCTGGATCTCCACCAGCCAGCCTTAAGGAATGTGAGCAGGGGCTGTAAAGGGCACTTCACACAGAGGTCTGACTGCTGAGTCAGTGCTGGGTGACTCCCCCTCTGCCCCAACTGCGACTGACTGACAAGTGACGTGTGGTGACAATGTCCTGGCTACCATTTTGCAACAGAGGGGAAAGCAGAAATGCAACAATACTTAAGAAAAACACTAATTTTTAATTCTGTTCTTGAGACTGCTCTGATGCACAGGTCTCTGTTGGCTCTTGCAGTGAATTGAAATTCATGGAGTGGGGGGAAAAGGTTAAAGTTAACCAGTGAGAATTCATCTTTAAAGCAAGCCAAATCAGTGGGGTTTCACTGAGACCAAGCCGGCTCAGAATGGTTGGCCTGTCTGGGGTGGAGGCTGGGGGGGTAAAGAAAAAGCCTAAAATTTCTAGATTCTTAAGCTTTAGAAATGCTGTTCTGAATTGCATATTCTCTTTGTTTCCTTTTCTGAACATGCGTTAAAAAAAAAAGGTACCTATTTAAAAAAAAATTAAATCTCTGGCATTTGTTAAAAATAATGACTTCTGTCCAAATTCTAACATTTCATCCTGATACCTATATTATATTTGGGCTGTTTCAGTTATATTTTGGAGGGAGATGTTTAAAAATGAAACAGTCTTTTGCAGAGGCATTAATGTTGGATGAATTCACTATGTTGACATCTTCACTCTTAACTACTACTGCTTCAAAAGTAATGCTACTTTAAAGTGTCTTACTTAGCAATTGTGTGACAGCTATTAATAATACTACAGTTTTTAACTTTCTATTTAACATAACTACCTTTTGTAAAAAAGAAATATAGAGAGATAAATAATGTGTCTAGATTTTATGCATAGAGAATGTTAGTAGGGGGAAGAGGTTTTAAATTTGATAACTTCTTAATGTTCATTCTACATTTTAAATGATACCTTTAAATCACTACTTTTGTTCATCTGGAAATATAGTGAATATTTTATTATTTAAAATAGTATACTTTTATAGCGGTTTTATTAATTTCAGTTGACTACTAACTTCTATTGTGATATTTATTAATGAGTTACTGTAGCATATTGAGATGTTTATTTTTCTATCAGAGCTGTAACAACTATGACATAGCATTATTTTAATGCAACATCATTGTACTTGCTCTCTAAAAAATAAAATCAATATTTAATCCATGTGGATTTTCTCATATTTTTAACTATGTCTGTGACAAGGAAGAGATGTTCACCTCCATAAAACACGTTTACTGAGGTGCACTGATACCTGCAAAGGGAAGAATATGATTGTGGCTATTTTAAAATTGAGCAATATTGTGTCCAGAGAGATAAAATACAAAGAATACCTTGTTTATCAGATGTGGGTAAATGGGTCAATGCACATTGGGATGAACTTTGAGAAGATGGGAAGGAACAAAACACTACTTTCCAGTTAGGAGGTGCAGCTGGTTTACCTTGCCCAACCCATCTGAAACCTGAATGTACCAGGAGGTGCTAGTACTTCGTAGAAGACAAGAAGACACTTCCTGTGTAAATACAATCTCTAGATTGATAAGTGGTTGTGATCGCCTCTCTTCTCCCTTGCTCTGTTGGGTGGTAGAGGAGCTGGATTTCTGGGAATGGATAAATCTCTGCAGATGCCTCATCTATGCCACTCACTGCATATGTCACTGGTGGGGAAGGTGACACATTCTGTCCTTGTGTAAAACCAGTCATAGCATTTGCTTTGCATAGTGGCACAAAATTGCTCTTGAAAAGGACTTTAGATATGCCCTTTATAAGAATATTTAAAATTTGCAGTGATGTCTCAGTAAGAGACACCTCTATCACTAAGACACCGCCAGACACCACTGGCAAAACTACCCATCCGTGCTGCTAACATGATCCAGTTTTTGCTTTAGGAGTGAGAGCTAGAATCAAGTGGCTACTGATGTGTTCTAAATCATCATGTAACTTAGTGTCCAGGACTTAACAATAAAAGAGAAACAGTAAGAAAAGATCAAAACTGTAAGGAAAAAATAAGTAAATATCACAAGGAAAATCTGTAAATCTTTTTTGCTTCTTTTATTAAAGCAAAGAACATCATCTTTTATATCATCTTTACATATATTATATGCATGGTGTGACTATGTCTCAGAAATTTAATTTCACAGATACCATTATCAACCTTCACTGACACCCTGAGCAAGCAGAAGTGAGTCCTATAAACAGAAATACACATTTTCCTTGGAAGCTCTTTGTTGAGAAAACATTAATGTTATCATTTCTCAGAGTAAACATGAACCTAGATCTGAATTTCAGACGTAGAATTCAGGCATATAACTTGAGCCAGAGCTCTAGCCTCCATTTTGCCATTTGGCAGTACTTGTGAAGCTGAGGTTTTGTTAACACTCAAGTCTCCCATCGCCAGTGAACCTGCCACCAAGCTGTGTTGCATTTCCTGTATGTTGTGAAAGGATGGTAAGTGCTCTGTATAAAATCTTTCTTTCTCTCTACTTTCCTGTTTTCTGGAATCCAGTAACTAATCGGCCTATATACCTGTAAATATCCAGGTAATGATGGGTTTTGACACTGGCATTGTATTTAGCCAGTTTTTACCCATATATACACAGCTGTCAGCAAGGGTACAGCAGGCCCGAAATGTGCCTCTAATGTAAAGCAACTGCTATTTTGCTGTACATGCAGGTGTCAAGGAAAAGGCTTGCTGCCCAGATTCTTCAAAGAGAAAAGAAACCTAAATTACAGCCTCTAAAGTTGAAGGAGGAATGAGATCCTGATTTCAGCCATTTGTTTGACACTAGTCATGTAGGTGTATGCTATTACAGAATTTCTCTGCCTGCATGATTCCCTTTGTGGTAGCTGCAGAATTTGATCCAATATTCAAAGAGAATGGCATTAGGGAGAGTTTGTTTGAGTGAGTATCTGAATATGCCTGATGACAATCAAAATATGATGATTAGAATTAAGAATAAAAACTTTGTTAACAAACTGATTTTGACGAGTAAGGAGTTAATCTGACAAGTGGGTGGTTTCTTTTACTTTCAGATCTGCAACAAAGACAAGAACCTTGGAAATGCATTCCTGCTACCCTGGGTTTAAAATCAAGCAGTTTAATGTATTGTATAAAGTAAATAAAAGTCTAGTTTTACAGAATCTCAAGTGATCTGAAGCTGTGATTAGAACACAGGTGCTGTCAGTTCTTCTGGCTGCTCATCTTCTGCTTGAAAGTGCTGGAGTTGTCCAAGTTGGGTTGGACTGCACAGACTTCATATAAAGTAGATGTAGCCTGCCAGTCTGATTTATCAGTACTCAAGAGGCCCCATAATTATCATCTGGTTCCTCATTCCAGGAAAACTGTGGTGGGTGGCAGAAAGCAGAATTTTCCTTATTTTATGCAAACCATTCTATCTCCTCAGCACAGAGCATAGCACAGTCTCTGATTATTTTTTTGGCCTTGAACTGCATGATTCATGAAGGACAGTTACTGTTTAATAAAGATGATGTGTATGCAAGCAGATAAAACTAAATTATTAACCACACAAGCATAATAATGCCAAGTTATGTCACATATGCTTATTGAAATCAGTACATGTGATGTACTTCTTTCAGCTCTGTAGCTTGCCAAGTCCCCCTTTTGGGGCTCTAAGCCTCATCCTAAGCCTCTTGTTTATGCCTGAGCAATCTGGAGAGCCCAGGACCTATTTCTGAGTGGTGTTCCTCTGCTCTCAAAACTGCTCACAGGAAAAACCTTTCTCACAAACCCCCTTCTGACTTTTTGGGCTTTGACCATAGCCTTACCAGGCACTCTGAAAGCATCATTGAGACTGTAACGTGTGGCCTGCTGAGGAGACTGGGGACATGACAGTGAGTGGGTTTTTCACAAAGTTTTTAGACACACTTTTGCTTTACTCTGCTCTAGACAAAGCAGGAATTTCAAAGATTTATACAATTTAATCATGGTGTTCTCTAGATTGTCCTTGTCTTGAGGAGTATTTATGGTTGGCTTCCTTACTTGAATCATTTTCAGCTGCACCCAGGCTCCTGTGGAAAAAATTTTTTAAAAAATTAAAAAAAAAACCAACGAAAACAAAAAAACCCCCACAACAACTAAAATAAATACTTCCTGTCTTTCTTACCTTTTTTTATCCTCTTCTTGTGAATCTCTCTATATCAAAGTTGAACTCTACCTGTGTCTTCTTTGAAAATTGCAGACACAGGATCAGAGGGCTTCATCAGGAAACAGCTGATGAGGAAAGATTTTATTACTTTTGAGCAGAAAAGAGAAAGTTATAATCTGTAGTGCAAAGCAAAACCGAGCATTTCTGAACTTGCAGTCCCATTTTCCTGCTCCTTTCCAGAGTTAAGAAGTTTGGGCTGTTTCTTGGTGTACTAACCAGCCCTCAGATACCCACAGGAATTCTCCTGATGTAAGTTTTAAATCAGCTTCTGCAAGGTGCACGCAACCTACAAACCCCAGAGACATATTTCTCCTCTAATATTCCCATTCTGATGACAAGTTTTTTCATTTGTACATATTTCTTTTTGTATAACTTTGTGTGTGTGTGTCTGTCTGTCTGCCTGTCTGTCTGCATATTCCGTCCAAGTTAACTTTTCCTCAGCATCAAGAAGTCCATCTCTCATTGTTAAGAAGTTTGCCGGTCTATATGAAGACAGTCTCACACTTTTTGCTGAAAATGTGACTCCTCCCTTAATTTCTTATGCATAGCAGGATCTTCCTTTTAAAATTCCTGTTCCTGTTAATGGCTAGGCTGTTATCATGTTGAAACTGTGACTTGAAGTGTTCCCTGGTATCCTTATTTATTCTTTGTGCTTTTATCCTTTTTGGCTGCTGCCTAACACATTAAACCTAAAACACAGAAGGCAGATACAGCACCTTACCCAGGGATTTTTTGGTTCACAAATAGGTCCTAATCACGACGTCAAAAATAATAAATGAATGTTTCCTTAGCCAGTTTTTATCTCATGCCTTTGAAAGCAGAAAGTTTTTCCTCGTGCCTTTGATTTTTTTAAAAGAACCATTTGGCCCAAAGAAAGAAAAGATAATGTGTCATATCATTTTGCAAATCCAAAAAGTGTCATTCTTAGAAGGAAGATTTATTATTGTGTGACAGCCTGAAAGTGTTTCATGCTGTCTAAAATGAAAGCACAGTAGATTAATTTCCAAACCCCAAACCAAACAAACTCTGGTTTCAACAATTTTGTCCAAGGTTCACTTCTGTGAAATTTCTGGGCCCTTGTGGTTCAGCTGAGGACTGTGTTAGAAGTGAACATGCTGAGCATCTTTAAATATCAAATCCATAAGATCTCCTTTCATATCAGATATATAGCAATTTAGGAATGTTAATATAATACATTCTATTCCTTCTTTTAAAAAAACCACAACTTTTTACAGAACTTGTTTGGTAATCCGAAACACAAGAAGCTTTATTTATTGTCTTAGCTGAGGTTCTCTCTTGGATCACGAAGAATTTCTGCTAGCAAATACAGAAATATTGTGGAGTGTTCTTACATTTTCTATCTGTTCCCATTTTATCCACCAAAAAAACCCAGCTATTTTGGGTTTAAACTATCTGAAAATAATGCAGTGGATAATTTACTGTAATTTCCTGTGCTAACCAACAGCTTTGCTTATCTAATTAACTGGCTTTTTGTCAAATGTTGTTGTACTCAGTTACTTTTTTTCCCTTTGTTTTCTTTCTTTTTGTTTTTATGTGGGGAAGGAAAATTTGACAAATGTCTGTCAGCATCACTTGAAATGTCTCCAAGGAAAGTGTATTACCTAGTCTAATTGCTATTATTTAAATGATTCGGTACATTTGGTGCCCTAATTCCTATGTAATTCAAGTGTTTTTACCTTGCCAAATTTTACTCCCTTATTTGGTCTGTGCTTGGTTCCTACTTTGTCCTTAGGTCAATGCAAGTGCTTGCCAGGAAAGTCTGCAATTGCCCTTTGAACTAATGAAATAAGGGAATCGCTATTCTTCAGCAAGCTTTGGCAAAGAGGACAGTATTGTAATTTTTATACCTGGGCTATTAGAGTTTTTTTGGATATAAAATGTATAGTCAATTTATACACAGCTGCCCTGAAGTCAGCAGTATAACTTACCTGAAATTTCGCTATTTCTAAGGGTTATGATGTGAGGGACTTTCTTGAAGAACTTTTTTTTATTTAAATATTTTTGAGACCCTCCTTCAAATGATATTTAAGATACTTTATTTCCCCCTGGTGCCTCCTTAGAGGTCATTAAAACAGGATTTAATTTACAATATTCACAAGGAAGAAGAATGATGCTGAGCCCTCTTTACCTTAGTGATACAGAAGTGACAAGTTCCCTCACAGCACCAGAACAATGTTCCAACAAGAGTCTTTGTTTTTTATATCAGTCCTCCATGAGAATAGCCAGGGTTTTTTTCAAACCTGGAGTCCACCTAGCATGGTGTATCTGTCTCCAGCACTGGAGACAAGCTGCAATGCAAAGCATAAGCACACTCCAACTGTATATTACTTCCATGAGATCCCCTAGCCTCAAGTCATTTTTCAGCATGGGGAATTTCCTACATCTAATTACTTAGGTAAATCAGTAACTCTCACTTGCAGTTACTTGCCATTGAGCTTACCTTAAAAAAAATTTTTAAAAAGACAAGAAGTCAGCCTCCAAGTCTGGAACTGCTGCCTGAAGAGCTTCCTCTGGTTTTGGATGCGGCACTTGGAATGCAGGAGCTATGGGCAACAAAGCAAACAGAGTGGACATTGAACCCCAGCCACTCTTTTCTGGAAAACTTGTCATGTGTCCCCAGGTCACCTTTCCCTGACTGTGAAGACTCATTTATACCAAAGCTTGTCCTTATCCTTGATCATCTTTGCAGCACTTTTCAGATCCTCTCCTATCACTGACATTCTCCTTTCCTCCATTAAGGATGAAGAAGTAGAGCTATTTTCAAAATTCAGGATGCACACAACCCACCTGTTTACTAGGGACATACTGTTGTTTCTTCCTTTTCACTTTATAATGCTTCCTAATATTTTTATTACTTCATTTGATACAGAATGTCCATGCCTTTCTCCTTAACAGAGGTCTTACACTAAATTATAGCATACTTTGCTGTTTAGCTCTGGAACTACTGAATGAAGGAAAGATGATTCCTCAAACCTCTCTTGCATACAAGTGCTATAAGTTCAGTTCCCTGGAGAATCTCTGTCTCTCTCCCTCTCTCCTTCTGTCTCTCTTTATCTTTCTCCTTCATAACTTCTGCTTTTTCTGTGCATAGCATCCTTCCTGGTGAAGCAGGAATCTCTACCAGATACCCCCCCCCCCCAGTATTACAGCTCTGCCTTTCTACTGCTGTCTCCGCTTCTGCACAGGCTATAGTAAAGGCTTCACAGAAAGGTCCCACTAAAGTCCTGGTCTCCAGCTTTATTTTCCAGCATGAAAATATTTTCCTCCAGAATTTCCTTTTCTCTTGTATACGTGATTGATGGTTACCTAACTACTACCCAGTGCAACCCACTGCCTCTGAGGTTAACCAGCTTTGCACTTAGTAGGCAAATTGTATGTTTGCCTGTATGTATGAACCTTGTGCTGTACCAGAGCATTTTGCTCCTTTCCCTTTCCTGCTGGACATTCTAATTCCAGAAGGGCATTTGCATTAAGAGAGGGCACATACAATCCAGTTAAGAGAAACCTATTACTGGAGTCATGTTTCCTTTCACTTGCCAATATGACATTCCTGGTTATCTCATCGGCCAGCCTAGGTCTCAGCAGAAGTAAAAAGCCTTTTTTCAGACAAAATATTCAGCAACTGCATTGTGTCTTCAATGAATGTCTCCATTAGGCTACCTCCCTCTGGGACAGCTATTTGACTCTGACATCCATATGCACATATGTTGGCTTTTCCACAGAGGCAATACTTATATGTCTCCCTCTCACCCTGCAGGAAAGGTGCTTCTAGTATTCCTTCTTTTTGCCTTTTTGGACAGCTGTAGCATCAGTTCTGAAGAAGTCTCTGTTGCCAGCTACAGCATCAGTTCCAAAGAAATCTCTGTTGCCAGCTTCTCCTTTTTCATTAACCTCCCATGTGCCAGTGCCCTGGCAGCCAGGAGGGCCACACATATCCTGGGGTGCATCAGGCCCAGCATCACCAGCTTGGCAAGGGAGGGGATTGTCCTGCTCTGCTCTGCTCTGCTCTGCACTGAGGCGACCTCACCTCAAGTGCTGGGGACAGTTTGGGCACCACAATATAATATGGGCATGAAGCTGTTAGTGTCCAGAGGAGGGCCACAAGGATGATGAAGGTTCTGGAGGAGAAGCCATAAGAGGAGCAGTTGAGGTCATTTGGTCTTTTCAGTCTGGAGGAGACCGAGGGGAAACTTCTCTGCAGTTACAACTTCATGAGGGGAAGAGCAGGGGCAGGCACTGATCTCTTCTCTGTGGTGACCAGTGACAGGACTCGAGGAAATGGCCTGAAGTTGTGTCTGGGAGGTTTAGCTTGGATATCAGGAAAAGGTTCTTCACCCAGAGGGTGCTTGGGCACTGGAACAGGCTCCTCAGGGAAGTGGTCACAACACCAAGCTTGTCTGAGTTTAGGAAGAGTTTGGAAAATGCTCTCAGGTACATGGTATGATTCTTGGTGTCCTGTGCAATACACATAGAAGATGAAAACATTATGTATGGGCCTTAAACAGTCCTGCTATAAATGATAGCATCTGACAACTAGATAATTTGGTAAGAAAGTCTCCCTGAATTATAAGCTGAATTTTTAATTAGATAAAAGTATGAATTATAAGCTGATTTTTTCATTATATCCAACCATGACAATGGAATGGATTGCTTTTTAGACAACAGTTAAAATGAGACAGAAACATGAGTGCATCTGAAAAAAGTTAAAACTAGGATTTTCATGTCCTCTACTATGGTGACTATCATTTTAAAAATAGTCTCTTGGGGGGGTGGTAAATCACTATTTCACTCCTAGGTTTTGTTCAAAGACTAAAGTTTTGAGCTTCAAAATTCTGGCAGAGATTACCCCAATTTTTGGCACAACATAGTCCCAAATGCACTCCTACATTTGTTGAATCACAAGAACTGGAAAATTAAAAACAAGAAAAGACGACTGGGATAAATCTGAAAGCAAAAGTCATCATGACTGAAATTTGTTAAGGTATTTTCCACAGTATGAATCTCTGCTGCCTTTCCACATGAGGTGTGTATTTAGATAAAGATAGGCGTCTTGGCAGGCTGAAAGAAGGGACAGACAGGAGCCTTGTGGCACTCAGCAAGAGCAAATGCCAAGTCCTGCACCTGGAACAGACTAACCCATTGCACCAATCTAGATCAGGGTCTGCCTGTGGTGAGGGGCAGCTCTGCCGGGAAGGATTTGTGAAGCCTGGTGGTTGCAAGCTGAATGAGTGACAGCAAAGAGTCCTGGCACCAAAGCATGCCAACAGCATCATCTAAGGCTGTATTTATGAAAGCACAGCAAGTGAAATGATGGAAGAAATTGTCCCCATTTTACTTAGCAATCAGTGCCACCCCTAGATACTGCATTTACTGTTGGGTCTCAGTACAAGAAAGGCATTGAGGACCTTCAGCAAGTTCAGTGAAGGGGTACTGAGATGGTCAGGGTTGCAGCACTTGCCCAGTGAGAAGAAGCCAAGGGATATGGGCTTGTTCAGCCTCAGTAAGAGGTGGTTCCAAGACACCAAAGAGCAGCCTGCCAGTGCCTATGGTAAGTGATCAAGACAACGGAATCAGCCTCTTTACCAAGATTCATGGTAAGATAATGGGCATAGGCTGAAACAGGAGTTTGCGACTGGATATTCAGAAAAATGTTCATTCTGAGGGTAATTAAGCATTCTAAGAGATTGCTCACAGAAGCTGTGGGGTCTCTGTTCTTCAGTGTTTTTCCAAATCCAGCTGGACAATTTATAGCATACATTGACTTTGAATATGTATTCCTTATCTGGCCATGGAAGAATTTTGCCATCTAAAGCAAAGAACTATACTTTGCTCTAAGGCATATACAAATCCCTTTAGCTTCAGTGGGAATAGCATGCACATAGCTGAGGGCATGGCTTGGCCCATGGTCAATGGACTTCTAAAAACACTTTTTCCTACGTCTTTTTTTCTTGCAATATTCATCTTTTTCCTTTCCAAATGTTCTGATGTCATTCCTGTTGCTGAAGTTATAGGGCTCAATTTAGTGGGAACATCTTTGAAGTTTAATTAGATTTCTTGAGACAGACCATGGGTAATCTGAAATACAAATTCACAGGATTGCTTCAGGCCAAAAGTGTCATGCAACAATATTAGACCAAATATTATGCAATTGTTCTGTAATTCATGCTCTCTTCCCACTCATGAGTTCGGTTTGAAAAGCTTGTGGAATATATATGACATATCATAGAAGTGCCAAATGTTCCTTATATAGTCCATTCTCATATTTCCTATGGAAAATATTCCTTCTCACAATCTGCCTTTTCCCACATTAAGCTGAAGTTTGTCCATTACACCAGGGTAACATTATCTGTGTCCATAAAATTTCAAGGAAAGCCTCACATGTCCACAACATCTGTTCCAATGGCAGCATCCAAGGTCAGGTACAGACTGTATTCATAGAGCTAGCAAAATGAAATATTATATAATAGACACAGTTGCCATCTATGCCCTTTTTCTAGAAATGCATAAGTGATTATGCAGAATTATCCATATATGACCATAAAAACTTAAAAATTGAACCTTATAACTGTTCTAAGCTAGTCCTGGCCTTGTTTGTCTGATACAGTGGGTGTGAAATCAGTTCTGATTTGCCTTTGGAGGCAGGGGCAGAGACCCAGGAGAGGAGGGCATGAGATTACACACGCACACTCCTGTGCTTTACTCAGGTGGTCCCTCACAAAGCACACTGGCAAGTCCTGGGGAGTGAGGAGAAATTCTGTATCCCACCATCTGGCATCTCAGCACTTCCCTCATGCCCAACAGGCAGGTGCATTTGCTTGGCAGCATAGAAGTTGGTCTACAGGAGAACAGCATCTTGTTCACAACTGCAACATTTTAAGCACAGAAGATCCTGAAGTGCATTTACAAACCCTAAGTTAAAATTTACTCTTAGTAACTCACTGTCCAACCATTTCTGTCTTCAGTGGAATAGTGACAGCAAAGCTGGTGTCGACTTGCCAGACGTGACTGTCTCCAAGGGCTGACCCGAAACAACACAGTCACCAAGCTCAGCCTGAGACTGCTGCTTTTTTTGCCTCTTTGCAAGTAGTCTTGGTAATGGATCAATATGTGATTCCTTGGGCAGAGTCTGCAAGGGCAAGACTAAGAGCTGACAAGTGGCCCAAATCTTTGTCAGCAGGTTGTAGTGATGACAAACCACATGGTTGCAGTCCATGATACTTCCTTCTTTTAATTAATATGGGGAAGTTTAAGGTCCAAGTAGATAAGATCCCACATGGAGGTGGGATGATATTGCCTTAACCCCACTTTGAATGGACTCAATACATGGAGTTATTTAGACCTACTGAATCCTTAGGCAAAATCAGCATTTTTTTGGTATCACTGAAAAAAAAGTTTTGTGGATAAAAATCTTCCGTTCTGTACATTCAGTGCTTATTTCTTATTAAAGAATTTAAATCAACCATCAAGAGAACAGAGCACGTAGAACTTTACTGATGTTGCAACCTACAAACAACAAGAGATCCCTTTGTGTGAAATAAAATTTGCATTTTGTTACAACCAACCCTCATTTTACACCACATAGTTTTGAGATCTGATGCATTATGGCAGAACTCCAGTTTTATAAATGACATTTAGAGTAACATTAGACTGATGCTGAGATGAATCTGTCTTTTTAATATTTTAATAGTTTGTTGTTCTTTAACTGTCAGAGTTATGTGTTGTAAAAGTAATTTATGTGTTGAAAAAGTAACAGTTGAATGCAATTTTCACAGCTATGAGTCCACTAAAAGAAGTTCCCACAGGTCTCCTACTATTGACTAAGGAAAGGAGTGTGACTATGGGCTGAGAACAGAATATATCACAAAACAGAGATTTGGGGCAGTGTATTTGGGACAGTTAATATTTTCATGCTGTGTAAATCTGTTGTGTGAAGCCTTGAACATATGATAGCTTTGTGGGATGTAGATATGGCATCCATAGAAGGTTCATGAGTACTGGCATGTTTGTGTCTCTAAATGTCAGATTTTGCTCTGATGCTGTGTTCCCCAGACCACCCAAATGGAATATGACCACCTGAAAGAAGCCACTCAGGCCCACCCAACCCAAAGCCCCACAGGACCTCACTGACCTGTCATGCTCTCCTCAACACTTTTTCTAGCAGCTGATTTATAAACTAGGAGAAGGATGAGAGCAGTGGGGCTGGAGCCAGCAGGGGCCAGCTCAGGAGCAGCCCCAGGGGGAAATCCAACCCCAGTTCATGCTTTGGGCCCTGCAAACAGGGTCTAATTCTCACAGGTCCTCTGCCCAGTGCAGCAATGCCCACACAAGTCAGCAGCTTCAGTCTCTGTTAAAGTAACACACTCCTTTTTGCCCCTTCTTTTCCTTGTTTTCAACAGTCTGAGGAAAAAGAATTAGGATCCCTAACTCATATGCCTCCTATAGGGGAGCTGACTTGTGTGCTACAGACTGGTGGTGTGCCAGGACTTCTCCTTACAGAGAAATGAGTTCTTCCTCTATGATCATGGTTTGGGTTTGTGTAGGAATGTTTGGTAATATTAAGTACATGCTTTTTTCAGTTTCATCCAGTGGTTTTACGTCTCAGGAGTACTACTCCTTTCCCCCTTCAAGGGGATCCCTCCTCCACAGATGAACTGGTCAGCTATTCATACAAATACTGTTTATTCTTCTGGTTTTGAATTATGCCTATTAAAGAATTTGCTTTGCTGTGAGAGAGGCGTCCCTGGGATTTGGGACTGGCCACGTGCCATGGTTTCCACATGCAAACCCTTGGAGCTACTCTCAGCCTTTCCATTGTGGCTTTGTGCTTTGACAGCCTTCAAGAGTAACATTACTTATTTATTTTCTCTCTCTCTCTCTCTCTCTTTTTTTTTTTTTTTTTTTTTTTAATAATGTGTGTCTGAAACTAGAGATCTGATTGTGCCTTTCAGACTTTAAAACAAGTTTAAAAACATGGATATGATGAAATCTGGTTGCTCTCCACCTACCAGAAATCTCATCTTTCCCTGATAACCCCAGCACACTCCTTAATGTGCCTGTTTATTTGGTTGGCAAACAAAGGGTGGAAACAATGCATATGCCCATCAGCAGGTTGGTGTGCCAACATGCCAGCAACAGCCAACCTTTGGAAATGGTAGAGGAATGCAATTGTTCCCATATTTTGGGTCCCCAGGTACCATTTTATCCAAACACCAAACTGGGAGAAAATTCTACATTTAAGAACTTTAGGCTGCTTTCATCTTTCAGAAGTTATGAATGGCAAGTGGCCAATTGAAAATTAAGTGATCGTGCAAATCTCTCTTTCTCCTGCTTTTATTTTTTATTGTTCTTTTTAGGAAACCACAAGAGTTAAATCAGCAGTTCTTAAGCTTTTTTCCTGTGGTTGATTTGGGCAAACAGTGGTGCCCACCCACTTCGCTGTTCTCACTGTGTTTGTATTTCCTCATGAGAAACCAGCCAAAATCACTGCTGAAGATGGAGATGGGAAGGAGAGGTCCCATAAGAGCAATAGGCTGACAGTGAAGTTTATCAAAAGGATGCTGCTGCTGTTGCTGTGTATTATTACTGTTCTTCCAAGGCCAAATATCCGTCTTACGTGATTTGATTTTTTCTTGAAATACTATTTGGGTAAATAGGAATATATCCCAGAAGAGGCAAAATTCCTATGTCATAGCCTTCCATGTTATGAATTATTGACATCTCACTTTTCCTCCAGGGAGGAAAAACAGGTGTGCATCCAAAGAATGTCAGCAAGGAAAAGCATCGAGCAATCTCACTACACTCAACACCATGATACAAGACTTGAAACAGAATAACCTCTTCTTGAGGTTCCAAAAAGATCAATGGGGAAATTAGGGACACATCCAAAATTTCAGTGTTTAGGCCTATTAATTACAGTTTATTTTTAAAACAATAAGTTTTGATCAGAAAGCCTAATTTCCTTTGATAGACCTGTATACTTTACATTTTCAGCCATTTCACATATTTTGCTTTTACTCACAAATTTGTTGACACTGGAGTCACATAACCAGCACACAAAGCAAAGCTTAGTATTGAGAAAATTGCTCATATAGTTGTTTTGGTTGGTTGATCTATTAAGGTAGTGATGTTAACAGAACATCTTAAATTGCACAGTAATAATCTGTACTTCCTACTTGGAATATGATGGTTTTCCAGTTTGTTTTATTAGACTGTAAATAACTCCCTTGCATCTGGGTTGATTTGTTTATTCAATTAAATCTGAAGGGAAAAACAACCCAGTTGTGCAATAGTTAAATAAAGCAATTGTGCCATCCAGTGGCTAGCTTGGTTAACTCATGTCTTCTCCTTCCTCATGATCATTTGTTGTTTCTTTTTTCTTACTCAAAATAATATATAATTCTTGCAACAAGACATGTTCCATGGCTGCATCCCATTTATACATGTAATAAAATTTTAATTCTATTCAAACTTTTTTTCTACACTATTTAAACTGAAGGCCCAAAAGACAAATGAGATGTACCGTATATTCTTCTGGATCAGTTAGAGATAAGTTGCAGATTATTACAGTGCCTACTATCAAATGTCATGGACCACTGGGAACAATGAACAAATAAAACCATAGCATATATCTACTGTGACCATGGAGTACAGAAGAACCTTTAACAAAGTGTTCCCAACACAATAACAACTGTGACTGAGTTTATAAACTGGTTCACAAAACATCTCTGTGACTGTTTAAAAAAAAAAGTCAGAGGTGGAAGACAACATAACAAAATAATCCTATGGTATGATTACATTCTTAAATGTCACACTCATAACTTGAGGATAATTTCTAAGGCAGTTCTCTGGGCCTTGTTGCTTGAGTCTGTATTGGTAGATGGGAACTGTGGCCACAAGTCATACTTGAAAATATGTCATTTCCAAACCAAAGTGCACTGTGATCACTTCCAAGGAAGAGCCTCCCCGATTACAACATTTTTTTGGTGATACACAGGCCTGTTTTGGGGGAAGTTTATTGTGCAAATTAACTTATGGCATCCATGTGAAGCCTAAAGTTTGGATAAACGCAACACTGCGTGTATGGGTGTGGAGGACCAGGCATAAGCATGTAGGTGTATTTTGTCTCAAACACTCTGGCTGTTGTGACAGGAAAGTTGTGACCAGAAGAGAGGGTCCCACAGAGGTGGGGCAGCACTTTGCTGAGCCAACTTTTTCTACCTGAGACTCACTCTTACCCTCCCCTAATTCCCTTCCTGGGGGGCTCAGAAGGGCTGTATGCACAGATGCAAACAATGTAGCTGAGTCTGTGTGATGAAATGGGATGAAAATCAGTTTTACATAAGAGTCTTGCACCAGAAAAACTACAAAAGGAAGTCCAGCAGCTCTGCTCACTCTTTCTCCTTTCCCTTTTTTTTTCTTAGTCTTGCTACTCCAGATCCACATAACCATCCACATAGTAGGGCCATTGCAAGATCTAAGGATTGATGATCTTCTTGTTTCTTTGTCTCTTTTCCATCTTTATTTCCCTCCTCTCTTGCCTTGTCTTGTCAAAGTGCAACTATCATATTCTACCCTGTACTTTGCACACAAAGGAGATGTAGGGAGCTTGTTGAAGTGTGTTGTAAAAGTTAAGGGCTTGATAGAAAACACTTCTGAAGCTAAAGAGTGGGCTAGTTTCCAGAGCTAAGACAATTATATAATAAAGCCAAAGAGAGTTCCCTGCCTTTGTTCAGCCTAATTGGAATTTATAACAAACATTATTCTCTCTACCAAGTTGTTTGTGACAGTGGGAAAGAAAAAAATAAGCAGCTGCTCGGTGGAGGTAAAATGCAAGCAAAGAATCTCAAACACGCTACACATAGTGCTACATTATGGAAGAGAAACAGATTCTGATGGACTAATCTGGTTCCTTTTATTATTCAAGTGGTTTGCCATTGCCTTACAATATTAACCTTGTGCACAGGA
Organism: Certhia americana; assembly: GCA_018697195.1. Classification (NCBI taxonomy): domain Eukaryota; kingdom Metazoa; phylum Chordata; class Aves; order Passeriformes; family Certhiidae; genus Certhia; species Certhia americana. Next base: position 30,602,966 of record CM031858.1, read on the forward strand.
GTTGCACATCCCAGAAACTATCACCAGGAGAAAAAGTGCATCATTAAAATAGAGTGGGGGCTTCAGAACTGTGGGTTTGATGCTGTGGGTATGACTCATGAAGGGACATTCCCAGTCCCAGCCCACACTGTCAGCTTTCTTCTTGTATGAAAGCCCTGGGTTCCCCCGACCATGGCAACATACTCTTTTAGCAGGTAGACTGGCCATTTATTTTCACTTGAGTTTAATTGCAGATTTTTAGCTCTTGGGCTCTTTATGTAGTGCAGCTGTTCCAGGAACAGAATACATGTTGTGATCCCATGCAAAGCTCTCCCTGTCAGGTACAGCTGCCAAATCATCTCCCATTCTGACACATCCTTCCCACTGTCCTTCTCCACATTTCTAGCACAGGTGTGACTCACGTAATCTCAAATTTAGCTGTAAAGTACTAAGTTGCTCCCAACATATTTTTTTGAATGAAAGCAGCAACTCCATTATGCCAGGACTTCCAAGGAAATCTCTCTGCAATGCTGCCTGACCTCTCATGGACATGAATTATCACACATCAGTGTCATATGCACTTCACCATGATGAGAGATGAGAGAATAGTTAACACGGTTAGTTAACAATCCTTTTGCTAAAGAAGCACAGGAAGGTTCTCCCACAAGGAAAACCTCACATCCAAGCAAAACTGTATCTTGAGATGTAGTTTAGAAGGTGTCTGCAGATTTAAGGTATATTTTGAGAGGGCCAGTCCAAGAGGAACTTAAAACAACTGGCAAGGATCCAGCATTTTTGAAGGTTCTTAAAAATCAGGCAGCAAAATCACTGGTCACTTTTGAAAATGTTGCTGGAAGTGATTTGTTCCTTATGCATACAAGTTCACATTCATAAAACAATGTTTATTCATACCGTGCCTTCGCCCCTGGAAATAAGATTCGTATTATTGCTTTTATTTTAAATATCACTAACTCTTCATAATGACATTTTTATTATTATTATTATTATTATTATTATTATTATTATTATTATCATTATTATTATTATGTGATAACCTATATTAAATATAACAAATATATAGACTATAATACATATAAATTACAATAAATATAATACATAGATGACTTATACTATGTTTTATAGTTTATTTCCATTCTATTATATCATTTCTAATATATACAGATCTATTCTCAGAAAACAGATGAATAGCAGCTAAATGCAGATGTATTCTGATGGTTGTTTGTTGGTTTTGTGTTTTCTAAATTGTTACAAAAAGCTGATGTTCAAGAAATGAAACAAACAAATTAAAAAACCACAAAGCCCAGCATTAAAATATCAGGAGGGATGAAGAACCAAGACCTTCTCAAGCCAATTTTTTCTCAGTTTTTCAGCTGCAAAACTGTAAAGAGACTAAATGACAATTTTGAATGTTTGTGCTGGAGAAAAAAAAATCTTCCTCAACCACAAAACATTTTTATCTTCCAAGTCAGATAAAAATTTGCTGCTCTGCAGCACTTTGAAGAAGGAAAGTGTTGACAGTTGTCACAATTTCACTCCCACTGAGTGTGTGTCTGCTGTGTAGACCTCTGCCACCCTTCCTGTATGAATCCCACTTATCAAATCCAGATGAAGCTGGGACCAGCTGCGGATACAGAATTGTGGGTGAGATCAGCATTGCTGTGATAACCATGGTTCAGATCAAAGGAGAAAAAGGAAGTTTGAGCTGTCTTGGAGAAACTTTAATTAATTTCCGGTGAATAATTTTTACTGGGCAGAGGACCTAAGGTAATGTGTAAACAACAATCCTTATATTTAGCACCAAGAGGAAAAACAATATTAGTGTTTAACATGGCAAATGGATTGGCCATTTAGTTAATAATTAACCAAATGGAAGGAAGCTTTTGTAGGGATATTTTTTCATTTTCACCCTCTTGCTAGAAGTGTTGGCACAGTTTTTTGAGTCAAATCTCAGTAGGGAAGAGATAAGGCTGTGATTATTAGCCCTCTGACTCCTAACACTGCCCTGTTAAAGCAAAGTTAGAGCTAGGCTGGACCTGCAAATAAGGAGGCATTCACTGGGCTGAGCTTTCATTCTACTGGTGTATTTGTGTAGCTTGAGATATCTCACTGCATTCAGATTCCTGTGTGTTTGATTTTCATGGTTCCGTAGTTAAGTCACTCCACTCCTTTCCCATTCCTTTTTTGGCTCCCTAAGTTTGGCTGCCTATGTTATTTGTTCTTGAGGAGCTCTTCGCCCTACAGGCATGAACTCCTGTCACAGTTAAAGCTAATCTCTGATAGTTTTGATATGCCTGGGCCACCTTCCAGAGTCTGCTATGTTAATGCACAAAAACAAAGATGAGGCAAAAAGGCTCATCTTTTTGAGGACACTATATTTGTCCCGTCTATGACTTATCTATTACAGGACATAACAGCCACACCTGACCTCTTCTGAGGACACTTTCTTGGTAGTGTGCAATAGTCATTTCCACTTATCATGAAGAGCAATTGCCACATTAACAAGTTTGTAAGGAAACTTTGTCAAAGGCAATCATCAGAGATGATTCTCTGTCTTCTTTCAGCTATGAATTCTTCTGCAGCAGTAGTATTTGTGAGCTACTGTGACAAAAATAATTCTCAATAATTAATTTCTCTCACAGCAGTCACTACCCAGGGGAAGATGCCAAATCTCTTTTTGTTCTGTCTCATTAGTCACAAGTAATGAGCATGTGTGCAAATTGCTACTCTGATTCCTGAAACTTCAGGCGGGGAGGCAGCATCAAAAATGAGCTACCAGAACTCAGCAACAAGTTTACTTTTGGCCATGCTGTTTCATGCTCATATCCAGATCTACAGCTACTCTGTAGTAATCTGTGCTCTCTCATCTTTTCTCACCAGCTACAGTTAAGGTAAACAGACTTTTTCCCTGTTGGTAGTATTGTCATCACATGTATCATTTTCCTTCTGTGTTTACAAGATGACTTTTCTAAGATTCATTTCCACTTTTAGAGAAATTAAGGTTTTACTTTAAAACTTTTCAGCAATATGTTAGCTTAAAGATCAGGACCCAGTCAGCAGTTACTACCTGCTTTCAGTGCTGATATGATGTCTTGGAGATGCAACAGTCCTCCAAATTCTTTCTAGTATTCCTGTTCTTTCAGAAATATCTCTGTTGCTGTGATTGATGATTAACATAACATAACATAACATAACATAACATAACATAACATAACATAACATAACATAACATAACATAACATAACATAACATAACATAATACAGACTGTGAAGAGAAGCAGACTACCTTCAGGGTAGTCCTAGCTTGTAAGAGGTTCCCAGCCCTTAACCTTTCATGAAGCTGGTTCCAGAGCTTCACATTCACTTGGTGCCTTCTTGCACATCTGCAGCATTGCTTAAAATTTTTTGAAAGAAAGCAGAACAATTAAATAGATAAGCTAAAGTCTGTTAAAACATTGATTGTGTTGAAATGTACAAGCTTTTGCCCACCACATCTGGTGCTGGCCTTCTTATGGCAAGGGAAGGAGATTTTGAAGAGGTTTCCTCAAACTATTCTTCTGATCCTGGCAGCCTCTGGTGTGTAAGTGTTGGTTCAAGACATACTTAATCACGATGGGTCGTAAATGCATATTCTGTGGTTAAAGGTAGACCTACTAATAGGGTAAATTACTGTAAATGGTTAAAAAAGACATAAAATCTTATTGAAAGAGATAATCCTCAGTCAATGTCGATAGCAACAAAACATGTAAATTATAGACCAAAATAGCTCCAGAACTGCTGTAACTTCCATGCCTTCTGAGAAAGTTTCTCCTGTTGAAATAGCCCAGTCTTTACTTCTGTTCAGTTTTGGCTGATTTGATTAAAAGCTATTGACTTTTCTTGGTTTAACTTTTCTTGTGGTTATAGGGAGTTTGATACCGTTTTTTCCTGGTTCTGACCAAGACATGCTAAATTTTTTGCCACAGCTAGGAGCAGCATGATGAGGACTGAGAGGTTATTGTATAGCACCTCATGTCACTGGGGGGAGTGAGGAAAGGGATCCCTTTCAGGTCAGGTAGAATTATGCCATCTTGTATTGTGGGGGGTCACATGTGGTGAACATTCACGTGTGAGTCATTCACATCTTGTGCTTTCTGGTATCAGTGTTGTCACTCTGATTTTTTTTTTCTTTCATTGCTGTTTCCAGTAAATTGTTCAGATCTCAACCAGTAATCTGTACCTTTTATGCCTCCAATTCTCCTCTCTATCCCACCGCAGGGGAGGGAGAGGGGAGACAGGGGATTGAAGGAGTTGCACATGGTTTGGAGTGTTTTGGTGGGAACACTAAATTGGGGAATATCATTCCTAAATCATGACAGCCTTATTTGGAATGTGTAAGGCCTTTGTGATATGGTGGACAGTGGCTGAAATACAAATATTGTGAGGCTTGGCAGATTGATGACATCACACTCCTGCAAATCCATCTAGGCAAGTGCTGGGAGCTTACAGTGGTAGAAACAATCACTGGATGGCTGGAGACACACCCTGAGCCTCACACCACTGCCTGGAACACCATCCTGGGCTTTGAAAAACAAGTCTGTAGCAATATTACACCTCCGAAAGAGCTGAGTCAGACAGCAGGACTCACTGCAAAAACAGCCTCATAGGTACCTGGGCCAGAGAGCACCTGGACCAGGTTTAGTGTGGGTGTATCCTATTGCCTGCCACACACCAGCCCTGGGAAAATTGAATGGGGCAGTGGACTGTTAAAAATGGTGCTTTGCTGAAAGCAATGAGGGGTGCACCTTCAATGCTGGGATCTACATTTAGTGAGTAGTCTCCACCCATTGAACTGGCCCTGCCCAATGAAAGCCTCCACAGACCACAGAAGGGAATGAAGTCCCTGTAGTGCATATGAGAAACGTGTTAAAGGCTTAGTCCTGCCTCAAAGACAAACACATCTGTGGGATTGCTTTTGTTTAGGGGCCTGGGTGCATTTGGTAGGTAGTGCAGAAGGACAGGGAAATATAATGTTTACCTCAACGGGATTTGATTTTTTGGGTAAAAATGTTTGCAGTGTTGAATTGTATAATACTGGTTGTTGAATGACAATGCCATAACTACCAAGGACAGAAAGTATGGACTGCTCTAGATACACCATCCATGAACTCCTTATGGGGCTTGCAACCACCTGACAGCGCACCAGCACCCCTGCAGAAAAGACAGCTAGGGTGGATAGAGCCCACAGTTAAGACTAAATGAACTCAACAGTCATCCTGAAGGGACAGCCATTGACTATGGAAATTATGCCTGTGCTTACAGGTTTATATATATATATATATATATATATATACGTGGGAGGATATTTGGGCAAGATGTAAATGATATAGAATAGGGGATAGTAATGTGAATGGGCAGAATATGGTTTGGAGTGGCTTGGCAGAAACACTAAATTGGGGAGTACGTTCCTAAACCAGAATACTATTCCATACAGCTTTTATGGGAAGGGTTTGAGGAAATACCTCTGTTCTGTTTGGGCATGACTCACCACAAAGTCCCCACACTCAACTGAGTAATGTGAGGGCAGGCCTGCTATGGTCACCCAGGAAGAGGCCAGCTCTGGTGCAGATGAGTGAGCCAGTGGGGAGGAGAGACCCTGCACCCTATGAACTGTGTCATAACACATACAGAATGCTAAGGCTGTGTCAAGACAGTGGCAGAGCAATTTGAAAACTAGGCCTTTTTGTGTAGGTATAGTTAAAGACACCAATGTGCTTTACTTTGGATTAGCACTAAACACTGAGTGCCATACAATCATACAATGTGAAGATGAAGGGCAAAAAGATGAAGTCTTTTTGATGAGATCTACGGAGTAGAAAGGGAAACATGACACAAAGGAGCAAAGTTAATCACAAATTTTATCACACCTGTTCTAGCACACATCACTGTAGAAATTCCAAAGTGAATTAGTTTTACCAAGTAACAAGTGAATTTATTGAATAAAGGAATGCATACCATTTTGAATAAATGTTTTGGAAAAGATAAAGTATTTAATGAAAGACAGATATTGCCATCACACAGCTATGCAGTCCTCTCTCTTGCAATTCCCTTACAAATCATTGGGAGCTCCTCTGTCCAGGCTGATATCTCACCCTGATGCTGTAAATTCTAACTGGTCTCAGTAAATTTGCTAGACTTGGCCATCATAACATCAGTGCAGAGCAAAGCTTGAGGGCAGAATAACATTATAGACTCAGTTTGTGTACGGTTTCTTGGACCTGTTGTCATCTCTCTAGCAAATTATGCATGAGCTGACACAAGCTGAACAAAACTTTGCTACCTGTAAATTTTGACTGTGCAAGTTTTGAGGGAGTTTTTAATATAAAATTCCTCTTGTAAAGTAAAATAGGCATGGAATCCTTGTCAGACTTTTCTGAAAAAAAACCAAAGACTTGGGAATCTGTGGTGACTTAATTGGTTATTTATTTACTTCTCTATTATCTTTTAATGTGTGATGTTAATTTCTTTCTAAAAACTAGAGCAAAGGTTTTTGCTAAGTGTTTGTTGGCAGGATCTTGGAACCAGCAGCATCTAACTGAATGCTGCTCCTTCCAGGTTTTTTTATCTGGGAACAATGGAACTGTGTTACTAAATTTTCCGTACTTCTATTAAAGAGGCACAAAGATGCTCCAACCAACATGCAGACATTTCATGTTAGATGCAATACATGAAGCTTTATAGAATAAACCTGTTGACACAGGATAGGAAAAATTTTTAGGGAGAAAAAAATAAGGAAATTAGGCCAAGACAGCAATGGAGTTGTGAGAGGCAAGGCCCAGGAACAAGAACTTGACTAAGGGCAGCTGTGGGGATGTGGCTTTGCTGGCAGTGAGTAGTTACATGCCTGCCTCAGAATGGATTAAATGCTGAGAGCAAGCTGATGTGCAGCTTATTCTGTCTTCATTTCTGCTTCTTATTGCAGATATTTCCACAGCTGAATGTAGGTTGCTTTGTAGCAGGACTGAAAGACCTGCTCTGCAAGAAGCTCTTTTTCCCTGCTGTCACTGAATTTATGAACACTAACAGAAAATCCAGGCATTCATACCAGCGAGTAAAGTACTGCTGTGGCTGTACAAAATGCACTTGAAGGTACCAGAGACATTGTTTAAAATGTGTCTGCTCCCAAGTACAAGGTGATATTTTAAAAGGTTCACTACCTTTTATATACCCTTTTAGATACAATTAGTCAATGGGCACTTGGGAAAAAAATCCAAAACACAACAATCTGTTTTCATTTTCAAAGGGTTCTTTTTACTCACCAGGTGCCTTATTCAACAATGAATTAACTCCCAGCCTTGCGCTCCAGAATGAGTGGGCAGGTTTTTAATAAGGTACTACAGACTGAATGCCAGTGATGGAACTCCTCCTTTCCATTTGAACATATTGGATCAGAAGTAGGTGTAAGATTTGCTAAAATCTTTGCTAAAATTGGTTTGGTCAGCAGGAAGCTGCATTTTTCCGTGCAAGAAAAGGATTCTTTTCAATTTGGAAACCAAATCTCAGTTGTGGAAGCTGCCCTAGCCGTCCCTGCAAGTAAGGGGAACGTGTGAACCTCACTGCTCCTGTGTAGTACCAGTATCTCGAGCTTTGCCCTGCCAGTGCAGGAAGGTGCAGCCCTACAGGCTATCCTTTTTTCCAATGTCTGCCTTTGCATTTTAAGTTCAATCAGCAGAGAAGAGTCCAGAGCAATAATCAGGATCCAAGACCTCAGTGATCCACAGCAAGGGTCCAAACCTCAGGGACAGCATAAGGTTTGGTCCTCTGGCTGTTCAGCTGCACAATTTGCTAACCAGCTTCATCAAAGAGAACAAGTCTTGTTGTGGTTTAGAGGAGCTGGAAGGCTTTGGGATAATCCCAGGCTTCAAATACAGGCCACAGATATTTATTCAAGACAGAAGTATAAGTCATCAGGATGAGTGATAAATTTAATTTGATTTTGTAATCCCATTCATATTTTCAGTTCACAGTTTCTATTTATTGCAATGGGCTTATCCATATACCACTGGAAATTGTGACTGAAAATGCGTTTATTTTCTATACTTTTCCCAATATTTGGACAGTTTTCCCTGCTTAGAGCTTCCACTTTTCTTTTCCAGTTTTCTTATCCAATGAAAGCTATAATTTTTCTGTATATACTATGTACTCTTTTTCAGTAATTACTTTATCAAATTTTACAGGTCATAATTCAATCAATGTGGAAAATTAGCTACTTCTGGGCTTTACTTAATACTTCATCTGCTCATCTGGAGTTCTTAACATGGAAAGATAAGGCTTCTGTTGTGGCAAACCTTCTTTCTCCCCTTGTACTTCTGGGAATCCCCTGCAGGCCTTTGAGCTGGTATTAAAGAGACTACTTTGACCAAATGATAGCCTCTTTATTTACGTATTTTCATACTGCAATGCTTATTTAAAAGCAGGCTGTACTTTTTTTTCTTTGTTTAGTGCTGATCAGATCAGTTAGCATAGAGTAAATATTATCTCAAGCTAAGCAAGGTATAAGAGCCGTCAGATATCTGTTTTGGTGGCTTGTTTATGCTTTTGTCATTTTAATGGACTTTCAGAAGTGTAAAAAAAAAAATCTATGAAGTGTGTATCCGGAACTGCTCAAGTTACACAAAGATGAAGTGAAGCATCCTAAGCATAATTTGCTGGCAATGGGAAATGCAAAACATGACAAAACCACTCATTTGAAAAGGCAGTCCCCAATAGAGCTGCCACACTGACCACCAGCCATCACTCTTGAGGCTTTGCAGCTCTTCTCTCTGCATGCCAGCAGTGCTCCACTCCTCTTTCCTTCAGCTGTAATGCCTAACTCTTTCTAGTACTAGCTTTCTGGAGGGTTTCTGGATTATGTCATCTGCCTTTTTAAAAATAGCTAAAAAAAAATAAAAAATTCAAAGAAGTGTCAGTCCAAATATGACAAAGTACTCATGAAATCTTCATGTATGCTCATTACCTAATAGAATGTTTTCCACTGTGTTAATAACCTCAGCCTCATTAATTAATCACATAGAGCACAGCATTCCCTAATAACTCAACTTCTGTCAGCTGGAACACTCTGCAGGTGCAGGTAGGTTCAAGAAGGTTCAACAGTTTTTTCTCAGTATTGTAGGAGACATTGGGATTTGGCTGTAATGTACTATTCAATGGACTTTAGAATCTTGGATTATTTAAATTATGAAGGAAGACCTTCTTCTTTTTCTTAAGAATATTCTATATTTTTCTGTTCTACTTCAATTATTGTTTCTATAAGGAAAAATCTCTCTGAAATAATATTATTACCGGAATTTACCCTGAGCTGTGGTGAAAGCTGGAAACATATGTAAATTAATATCATTAAGTTGAAAACAGAGGCTACACTTCTCCAAAACAATCTTCCTTCAGAGAGTTAACTCTGCTCAAGTGATTTAGAAATACTAAAAAGAAAAATTTTCCAACAGCATTTTGGCTTTTCTACTTGCAGTTCCAGCTGGGTCCTTCAGATTTGAGATAAGCAGATACAAAAAATAAACTTTGCTGAAAACAGAGCCGACTTGAGCAAACTTCCAAAAATACTGGATACTAAGTTTGGAGTGAACCCAAACACATTCTTTTGTGTCATCCAGCACATTATCTAACATTATCTAACATTTGATTGGTGCGTCAGAAGGTTATCACTATTTCAGTAAAGGTAACAGCAGTAAATAGCTTACTTTCAGGAAAAGAACTATTTTCTTTAACAGTTCTTGGCCATTGGTTTGGATTTGTTTGTGGTTAGGTTTTTTCCTATTCCTTGGATATGAATGCTTTTAATTAGCTTCCTGAAAACGTGCAGTGTGTCTGCAACTTCTCTGAACTGGCAATCTTCCTATAATGTGATTTTCACCATGGAGTCTGTTTTCCACATTTTTTATCTTCTTTCAGGTATTAAACATATAAGAAATACAAAGTTAGAGAGCCTTATGATTTTTGCAGTGCCAGTGAGGTCTCACTCATGTGATTAACCTGCCGAGTAGAGTATGAAACGCTAAGAAACAAATGTTCCACAAGACAGGAACTGCACACAGTAAATGAAGCAAATCATGGCTTAGTGAATTATATGAATGTTTGGTTCTGCTTTGCTTCCCTGAGGGTAAATGAATATTTTATTACTTTTGGTTGATATATTGAAGCAGCTAAATATACTAATGCTGGTTACTGATAACAGCTTGTGGACAAAAATTAAGTAAACAACATATGTGGGAAAGAAAAAGGCATGCAGTCCTGCTCTTGTTGAAGTCAACTACATATTGTTGTTGTTGTTGTTGTTTTTGGTCAAGTTTACCTAAAAAGCTGGGTGTGAAGCTTCGTGTGAAGTAAAGTCAGCCTTGTGTTAAATCAATTTGCAAACCTGCTCTGTTTAGGGCAGGATAACAGTTTTGGGGAACAGCCTTATACACAAAGCAAAACAGATGCTGGAGAAAATTTTCACTTCAAGTTAGACATTTTTCCTTTGGATGAAAATTCATACTGATCCCCTGTGCTTGGCCCAGTGCTTGCTTCGTAATATTTCTGCAAACTTACTTCCATTTTACTTGCATATCTCCATGTAGTAAGCAAATGCATTAAGGAATGGCAGGGATACTGGAACTAATGCATCTCCCTCACATAAGATACCAATGGTCTAATCAATAAGTCATTAATTTTATGAAGACCTCGTTACATTTTTTTCTGCTTTCTCTTTGCCAAAGTATTGCCATTGTACTCAAAGTTCATGTAACCCCATAGTAAAATTTGGTTCTAACAATCATTTGTCTGTGGGACCTGTGAAAACTCCTTCACAGCCTTCAGCTCTCTTCCTCTTCTTTATGCCTTTCATCATTACATGTTCTATAAAGAGCAAATATTAAAGGACTGGTTATTGTATGCCTCTGAAGAAAGATCTGAAATACATGTAAAAGAGTAATTGAAATTACATATATATATATATATATAAAATATGAAATTGAATAAAGGATATATCAGTGGCTCATAGATTTTTCTTTTTAAAACATCTAAATTCTATCAGGTGAAAATAATAAACTTATTCTTGTTGATATTAATTTTTCTTCAGGAAGTTGCATGCATTTCAGAAATCCTATGTCTAGAAGCCCTATCATTTTAAAGTTGTTTTGAAACTAAAGTAAACCTTATTGCCTTAGAGGTAAGATCTTGCCAGCCCAAACACTGGAAATATCAAGGAAATTAGCCATGAGGATAATCTGAGATAGGAATTTTAAAAATGTAAATGTGTTTTGGAAAATTCCAGAAGTACCACTCTGATAGGAAAAATGTTTCCAGCATTATAAAGTAGATGCCAAATTTGAATGAAATATTTTTTCAGAGAAGGTAGGTCAAAAGGGCAAGTGGTTTGGGTTTTTTGATTTTTTTTTTAAGCCTGGAAGACACAGATTTGTGGATCTTTTCTAGGAAAATATGAAACAATTCCTGTTTTCCTGGGCATGGTTTTCCCAGGTGCTGGATGAAGTGATAGAAAATTTATTTATATTATGTGTTTGAGACTCTGAGTTCTTAAACACAGACATGTCAGAAAACCAGTAAGACTTGATCATAAAGAATTAAACAATAATTCTTTTCCTCACAGATGGTTAAATTATGCAACCAAAATTTAAATTCTGTGTCAGGTCTTTTTATCAAAAAATTAATTTACAATCTTCATGACATTTCTGCCAAAAAAACCCCTCACACACCATCACTAAAGCTGGAAATATTCCATTTTGTACAGAATTATTTTTTTAAATGAAATGGGTGGCAACTTTCCAATATAATGCATGACCTTCCTGAAAAATACATGATTTTGGTAAAGAAAGAACCCATTCTTGTACATTGGTAGCGTTGGAGTTTTTGTTTTATTTTTGACAATTTATTCCATTTTCCAAAAGTTAAAACTGAAATGTTGTTCTCCTCAGCTGCCAGAGCATGTCCCTTTGCCTGTTGCTGGACAAGACTGTGCCTGTGACAGCTAAAACTTTGAGTTCTAATGGGCACAAATTTAGAAAATTGTCTAAAAATTCTTGGAAAGTAAACAACTGAGACAATAGAAAAACATACACCTGAAAAATTCTCATACTTTTTCATCCTTACATGACCCTGCTGGGATGTTACAGACTCCCTTCTGCTCACAAGGTGGTAACTGGACTTTCCTTGGGCTGACTTATCACACAAAATAAGTCCAACACAATGTGGAGATTGTTCTTGGAGCTCTCTGCCTGCTGGCATACATTAACCCAGTACAATAGAAGGTCTACTGAGCTGTACCCAGCAATGATTGGTTTTTAAATATTGATCTTTTGCACCAGGGCAACCTTTAACTTCTGCACAGCAAAGCAGCTGAGCAGATTGCCTTCTGCCAGTGAGGTTTGTTTGAATTTACTAGTTTACAGGAGAAAGAGGTGTGTCCTACTCATCACGGTGATGTGCATGGTGAGAGGCGGCTTCTCTATACTGAAAGGTAAGCTGAAATGAACCTCACTCCCTTTCTGTCAGCTTGCATGAACATCAGGGCCAGGTTCCTGGTTCACAACCTTTTATCTCTTTGAAAATATTAAACATAAACCACCCTCTGATAGGCAGTGATAGTGCATTTTGTAAAGGAGTTGTAAAACAGATAAGGCAGTTAAGAAACTTGACTTAAATTTTCCCCTCTGGCTCAAGGGAATTTCCTGCTCCCTGCATACAAAATTGGTCTGTGGGGGAGACAGCAACAGTAAACAACTGAAGGTGTGAGGGGTACTACAGCTCTTGAATAATTACAAATCCTAACTGAAAAGAAGTAACAGGAACTATTGTTTTTATTTCAACATTTTCTGACTCATCCAACAAATCAGTAGTGCTTCCTGTCTATTTATGGACCCTTTGGTGAGTGAAGGCATTTTATCTCTCTCTGTGGCTATATTCAGTTATCTGCCTCCCACTGCTTAAATCCCTGGTCTGTTTTCTAGTAATTTTTTACCAAAAGTTTTAAGCATAATTTAATTCTGATAGCACCCACATTAAATGGAGATCAGATTTGGTACCAAAGTTTAAACTGAAAATTGGTTGAACTGATTGCCAATTATCTCTCTTCTCACAAGGGCCTTATGGTGGGAGGGACATCATGTCCCAAGATTTCACTTGTCTCTTAGAAATTATGTTTTTACCACAACATTTCAGATTTTAATGCCTGGTTTTGTAGCTGGAGCTCAGTGCTAGCAGTCAGCCTGTCTTGGCTAGGTTTACTTTACTGTGTTTAACTTAAACTGATCATTTACTCAAATACGTTCCCTTTTTTTTAAATAGAAAATAAGGGAGATTAAAGGTCTTGCTGTTTCATTAGGAAGTTGAAATCCAGTCAATACTGTAATATAGTTGCAAAACATCCTTAATCTCAGATGACAGTCACTATCAAACTCAAGATATTACTAATTTAGGGGTGTTAAGTAATAACTGCTCCAAGAATAAAATTGCTCCTGCTCCTGCTGTAAGGTGCAAAATGGGTGAGTCTTAAGCATGACCAGAGATGGGAGGGAAACATCTGGATTTTCATTCAATGCTCAGGGATTCTACATTTTGCTCTGCATGTTCTTACAGAGTTAGGACTGGGACTTTCCTGCCTTTACTTGCTGGCAGCAGGCAGAGCAGCAGCAGGGCACCCGTCCTTGGTGACCTTTGGGAGGCACGTGGCCAGGACGAGCACAGCCAAGCCTGGCCAGGAGTGCCCAGGAGGGCTGGTGAGGCCAGTGGTGGAGGAAAGCAGGAGTTATTTAAGGTCGAGGACAGAAGGGAGAAAGACCAGCCCTGGGAGTTAGAGCAGGAGGTATCCTGCTTGCTACAGTGCCTTTCTATAGGGTTGTTTATTGCTATGTAGCATGCAACAGAGGGCACGTCTTTTATAGTGGGAGGTAAACAGGAATGGCCTCAGCACAGCATTTCAAGTTCTTAATTAGATTGCCCTTCACTTTTTTATCACGTGCTTGAGCAAGAGCCCAACCTGTGAATGCTGGCTGAGCAGGCTTGTACATGTGCATGACCCTGCATACTGATAATTCACCAACTTCTTCAGCTTTTTCTCACCATCTTCCCACTGGTGTGTCCTTACTGTTTGGGTTGTTACTGAGCTAAGAAACTGCTTCAGCTACTGGGATGTTTTCCCTCTCTTTTAAATAAATCATGTGGGAGAGTAAAGGAAAAATACAAGGTGGTGTTTTCATAAAATGCAGTAGTAGCTCTTCTGCAGTCTACAGCCCACAAAATGCTTTAAAAAATATCTGATCTTTAAACAGAAGATGTGTCCTGCAGTGGCCTTCCAGATTTGCCAAGATTTCCTGATCAGCCTGGTACAGTTCTGTTCTTCCTTAAGAAAGGTCAACAGTTTCTTTCATACACACACCATAACATAATCAAAATCTGAACAGGTGTGACTCATATTAAGTTCTTCTGCAAAATTGAAACCTTGACTTTAAAGCGTCTGTTAAAACCACAGAAATTCTAGCTCTTCTTTTGTGGGCAAATGCCATTCCCAATTGAAAACTTGTATTTCTGAGCTCTAGCTCACACATCCTCTCAGGAGAAAATAAAATTTTATAGCATTTTTTTTCGTCTGCTGGCCAATGTTTAGTACTATATACATATCTGACTTTCCTATCTGTAGAATTTGGGCATTTCATCCCTTCTTTGTATTCTTAGAGCACTTCTGGGGATCAGGAAAGGTATGTTTAATAAATTCCATTTCATAAATATATAAATAATTTAAAAGTTCAGTAAAATATCTCCCTTTTTTAATTATTTAAGTAAAGAGGAGGAAATTATCTGTCCAAGATCACACAAGATAAAGGTTGAAGAGCTAAAAAAGAGAAAAAATGACCACTTTCTGGACTATCTCATGTTTAACAATTATTTTCCCAAATATTTAGAGCAAAGTTCTTATTGTTGGAAGCCCAGGGGAGTGATATCATTACAGGAATAAGGGACATAACATAAGGAAAGTTTTGTGTGAAGTTCCAGTTTAATTCCCCACATTAATATTCTTGAATCAAGGCTCAATCAACCACTTCAATGTCTGATTTTCACTTTTCCTGTGAGCCTTTTGGATTCATGGTGAAAGAACTTGAATTTAATTCAGGATAGGCACATAAAAGTGGATAGTGATAAAAGTCTTGTGATAAAATAACACTTCTTAATTTACACGTTCATGAATCCTCAATAGCCAAAGTTTTGGCTATCTTAAAGAAGCTACTTTGAACCTTTATTTTACAATATCTTTAGGAAAGCTTTTGGGATGGAGTAGTTTGAAGAGCATAAAAATAATCTAGCCACTTGGAGAATATAATTTTTTTTAAATGTTGTCTTTTGTAGCTACATAAAAAATTAATTTGCCCACAAGATAATTTTAAATACATTTTGAAAATTTCCCTGAATTCAGCATTTAGTGCAAGGCGTTCTTCTGGCCAAAATCCATAGGAAGAGATTCCTTTTTCAAAAAGTGACAACCATCAGGAAATAACCTGAACACTATTCAATGCCATAGAAATATTGAGTTTGTCATGACAGCATCATTTTAGAAACACTTCATGGATTCTCACTCCTACAGTTCACCTGTATGGAATTTAAAAGTTACATCATGCTTCATACTGTCCCTGTGATACCTAGAAATAAAGCAAAGAAAAGCAAGATATATCACTCTCCCTGACTCTCTACTCAACTAGGAACTCTTCCTTGGCAGTTACAGTGGAATTATTGTGCTATATTGGTGTAGATAAATTTCATTATTTTATTGTTTGTATTAATGCTACCTTAATGGGTAGGATAGGTCTTGACTGTAATAGTGCAGTCTTTCTTTTTCAATAGGATATTTTATTGAAGACAGCAAATTTTATCCAAAACAGTAACATTTCTGGCTTTTTATAAAAGTAGCCATCAAAGCAGGCAGGCAATTTAATAAATTTCTTTTAAACTGTGGATTTAGCTAATCTCTTTTCATGTCTATGACCATTCTCACAACAAGCCACAGGATTTTACCTGCATGTAAATGCTCAAATCACTAAGTGTAAGTCCATAATATTTACCAATGCCACAAGTCCTTTTCAATGTTATTGGTTACTTGAAACTCACATTATTTTCAAAACACATGTTGGCACATAAAATGAAAATCTTCAGAAGGAAACATCCATAAGCACAGCTTTTTATAATGGAAGGTTTAACCAAGTCCGATGTTCTTTTTTTTTTGAAAGAGTGAGTCTTACGTACTGGGTCTCAGACAGCAAGACACAGTTATCCTAAGCTCAACATAATTTTTTGCTCCCCTAGAGAATGACAACTAAGACTACTGTGATTCCTCCACAATATCATTTCAAGGGGATGGTAGAGCAGAATGGACTATGGACTTGCTTTATTTAAACAAAAAAACATGCTTACTGAGAGTTTTGACCATCCTCAACCATCATTTTTCCAGGCTTTCCCCTGGGGAAAAATGTGTTAATATTTGCAAAAAACACAGTGATGTTTGCTTGCATTCTATTTGAGACACTGCTCCCACCTTCAGATACATCATTTTAGATGTCTGCTTGTAAGAGACGTCCTACTCCCAGAGCCACACTTGTGACCCACTTCCAGCAGAGCAGCAATTTAAATGTTGTGCATCCCACAGAATGCTGAGCTGCTGGTGGATAAGAGCTCTTGCCCTCACTCTTGATTATTTTTAGCATGTCAGTAATTTTTGGCTTTGTCTTGTTCCATGGATGAACTTTTGCATGCTTTTGGCAAGAGAGGGATTGTTCCCTGTTGTATTCCAGTTAAGGCTGTGATAGGTTATTCTGGGGTCTTTGGCTGCAAAAGACACAATAATAGTCTTCTTGATTAAAAAATGCATAAATCTTCAAGTTCTCAGGAGAAATAGCTGGATTCTGAGCCTATTCATTTTTATCAAGTGTATAGCTAGGGTAACATTGCAAAATGTTGTATTCCATGGCATTACAGTACAAATATCTTGGAGGTGCAAAAATGATGAATGTTCAGATTGTGTCTTCTTATTGGCAATAGGATAGTGTCCAATATAAACAGAAAAAAAAAAAAAAATCCAATGCTTTTACAGTGCTACTGGCTGAAAGTTCCTCTTGATTGCTCTCTTGGACATATGGTAAGAATTTACTTGCAATTCATTAAAAGATTTTCTGAATGACATTAAAAGGGAAATACTATTGACTTCAAGGATATTTGGTAATGGGTAGTGGGCACTGCTGGGATCTTCTAATTATTTTCATAAATATCAGCTCATCAGAATAGTACAACTGGGTCATAGTGAATGATGCAGATTGTTACAAAGAGGAATAGGAAAAGTTTGGGGTTTTTTTGTTTACCTAAACAAATCTTTATCCCTTAATAAATCAAAGCAATATTTGAATAACAACCATATTAAAACTGAATTTCTTATTGTATTTTGAGTTTACTATTGGTGACACTTATCCCAAATAGTTACTTTTTAGAATGTCTATTTTACTATCATTATGCAATGCGAATAAAGATCCCTTAAAATGAAGTATTACTCCTCTGAATGTAGTTATTTTATGAGCCAGTTAATTAAGTGATGTACTACCTGAATCTATTCCTAAGACATTCATTAGGCAACAGTGAGACCATTCAGGATTTTCAAATGACTGTTGGTAGCATTGCAGATATAATTTAACATCCTTTTGAAAAAAATAAAGATGCATTATTTTTCAGCGTTACCATTAGTCCTTTCTCTTATAATCATAGGCACATAAAGGAAGATTGATATATTTCAAAACCTTGTCTCTGGTAAGGTAATCTTTTTTGGGATAGCTAATTTGGAAAGGCTAACCATTTCCAGAATCTTTAAGAGATATTCAGGCATGTTCTTGTGCAGACCTTGGAAACATCAAATTCTACTTAAAAGGAAATATTTTCATCAGACCTTTTTGTCAGCCAAGTTAATTTTGGTCCAACCAGAAGTTCTTTAGAGTTCCTGTAATCTGTTTAGAAAGTGGTACCACAGAAGGAAAGTTTGGTGAGAGCCCAGGCATGACTGTGCAGTGATGTGTACAAGAATGTACACTTACATAACTAGTTTAATATTGCAAACACATTTAGAGCTAAAAGTTCAGCCCTGCATGAAAACAGGGTACAGAGTCCTGATCTAGAGTTTACATCACAACAAAAACCAGGATCTGTATCTTACTAGCCCCTTTTGTCACCTGAGGTCACTTCAGTCCCTGTAAAGGACTTCCTTCACTCTTGGGAGTGTGAATTGTTAAGGACTACACTGGACAAAACATGCTCCTAAACCCTGTTCACCTATCAGCTGAAGGACTGGGTCATGAACTTATGGGAAACCGATGTAGTTTTAGATCCCAATCTAAGGGAAAACAATAACACAACTTTATGAGCAGAAACAACAAATTCTCTAATCTGGGAGATTTACGCCAAGCCTATAATTAGAGTAATTTATTCTGCATGCAAGTAGTACACGGCAGCTGCCTTCAGAAATTTTGCCCATGTCCTCTGTTCTAAGATAATTAATTACTAATCCTAGGATGCTTTTCCCATTCATGTCCTCAGGAGCCATATACCTTGAAGGTGACTATAAGATGTAATACTAGAGTATAGCTAAGATTTTCAACACCTGAGGCATGCCAAAATAAACAGGAACTTTTAAACAAAGGGAAAATGTGGGTTTGAAATGGGGGAAGTGGTGATACCAGCTGCACAGACAGGTGCTGTGTCTCTCAGAAGAGAGGACAACTAGGGTGCAGAGCTGGGTGGGCGAGCAGTTATGAAAAACTATGATTTAGGAAAAAACTATGCTCCCAAAAATCAACATCAGCTAAATCCAGAGACAACCACTCTCTCCATCTGTCAAGACTTGTCCATATACATCATTTAAATATTGCAGTTATTTGTCTTAAGTGTTTTATTTTAGGTAGGTTTAAATGTTTTATGTGTATCTTCATCACTTTTTTCCTGCATCTTAACTTTCTTTTTCTTAGATTATATAGTATCAGTGGAAGGTCACTCTCTGCACACATCTTTAAAAAATTTTAAAATCTTTAATTTTTGTCATGGCCTGTCCTGACAAGGGAAACACTCAGTGGTGTTCTCATGAGTCATGAAGAGCATGCTCAGAGAGAAGAGATGTTTACACAGATTCCTTTAGATGAAAAGTACCACATTTTCTCACTCTTGGGAGCATATAAACATTTAATCAGAAAATCTTTCAGTAGTAAACTCATGCTATGTGTATGAATAACACCCATTTGATTTAGTCATGTTATTTAAATTAAATATATGTGCAAAATGCTCTATTACTGGAGGGCGAGATGCTAAAATAAATGAGAGAGGTCCTTCCCATCAAGATTTGGCATTATGTTGAGAAATACAAATATTTAAAAGAAAGTAATTATCACTTGGTAATTCCCTTTAAGAGTCTCAGACAAAAGAGTTAAATTTCTCTGTGTTGCTCACATCCTGTCCAGCACTATGCAGCATATTCAAAATGTTGTTCAGTTCAAAGACAGGAGCTTGGCTAGAGCTATCATTGTAGTAAAGACATCTGATATTCTCTCTACATTTTTGTATTGTAAGCTGTTGATAATTCACTCTCACCTAACTTTTTGATGTGAGATGGGATAGAGTGCTTGAATGAGAACTTTCAGACACAGAAAAGTTTTATTTCACACAGCGTTGTTCATCCCAGGGTTAAATTCATGTAACATTATGAAATTGTACCAGTGAAAAAATTGTATCAGGAGTTAGGTGTACACTGCTGAAAAAATGTCCATTACCTGCAGAAGAGGTCCACAGACTTCATGGTTTTAACAGCTTTTATGTGTTTTGCTCAGAAATACTCCCTCTGGATGGCCACATTTCCATGGAATAGCACTTAGTCTGAGTTTCCTTGGCATCTTGACAGTGGTGTCATATGGAAAGAAAAATACACAGAGAAACATTTTTGTAGGCCAAAGCTAAGGATATGCATTACATTCTCTAGAATGTATTGTGTCAGAGCAGAAACAAAGCCACAAGGACAACATTCCAGGATGGCAAAAGATGGGAAGAACCAGAAGTGTTCTGTAGAAATAAGGTCTTGGGAGTAAACTCAGAAATAAACTATTTCCAAAACCAAATCCTGCTTTCATCTGGAAGTGAAATAACTGATGCACTCCAAAAAGAAGCCTGAAAATTTATATTAATTTCAATAGGTCATGTCAATGACCCACCCCAGGGTACAGACTGGGTTGTGAAGTCACTGCCATTTCTTCACTTTCCCACCTTTCGCCAGCAGAAACCTTCAGCAAAACTGTTGTCAGCTGTTCCACAGGCTCAGTTTATTGCTATACTCATTTCTTTAATCACAATGCAAATTGTTTGTGATTAGACCACATTCATTTTGTTTTATCTTTCATTGTATTTATCAGCACAACAGAGAAAATAGAGCTCATTAAAATCTCAGAAGACAATTTCATCATTTCCCAATCTTCAAGGCAAAATCTTCTATAACAACATTTTCCTTGTTGACAAAATTGTTTCAATTTAAAAAAAAAAAAAATAAAAATGGAAGTACATCAATAGTCTAGACTCCAAGAGTTTAGACAGTTATTTGGCCCAGTGGATTCCAGTTGTTTTTTTTCTTATTGTAATCGAGTACACAGTAGATATGGAAGACACTGGATTATACTGCTTTTGCAACAGTCTCACAGATTTTTCTAGAATCGATTGCATATTTTCCACTACACAAAACCCAGTTCCATCTGTCTTTCCTTCAGGGCCATATCTTTTATATGCCTTCAGTTTCACTTTCTTCTTTAATTCCTATCACCCACATCTGTCTTGAAACAACCAAAATTAGACACAGCACTCCAGCTGAGGACACGACAGTGCTACACAGAGAAAATACTGTTCCTTGCTTCACATGTGACACATCTGTGGTTTTGTGAAGTTTGGTTTTTTTCATCCATTTGACAGTGTTGGCTTCCATTCAGTTTTCCCTCCAGTACATCTCCCAGATGTTATTTTGCGTAAAGCTTCCTGTAAAGCCCTTCCCAGCTTCTGCTTATTGATAGATTATTCCTACTCAAGAATCTCATGCTTCTGCATGAAATTTCTCTAATTTGTGTTTCAAGTTCATAACAAGTTTCTGCTAATTACCAAATCCTTTTGGCTCTCTTGCCCTTAGACTGCCTTTCCATGAGTAACAATAATACTATTGAGTAAAAATAATCTTATAGTCGAGCTTTCGTTTATTCTAATTCCTCTCTCTTTCTCTGAATAATCATGAACCATGGAATATCACCGTCTCTTTTATGCAAATCTCCTCCTTTAATCTTATTCCATTTCTCAGGATGAAATGCCAAAAAACCCATCTCCAGTTACTTCTTTTGACCCTTGAAAGAAAATTCTGTTCCTGGCACTTCCGAAGAATTTTCAAGGGGCATCTTTTACCTTTCGTCTCTGTTACCCACTTAATACTCCTGAACTGACACATGAAAACTCATTGTTCTGTTTTTCTCCAGATACAGGAAGGAAGGCCTTAGAATTAATAACTTGCTTACATGAGGCATTTCCTCCTCCTTTTCCCTTTTTTAACTCCCTGTCTTTCTGAAATATGTGCATAACAACATCCCTGAACTATCTCTATAGGTCTTTACCAGCTTAAATCACCATTTTCACAATATATGAAATTTTCTTGTTCAAGGCATACAAAGTTTTCAATAGAATGACTGCCTTCTTTCTTGATATAATCTTACTACTTATCTCACTCTATAACTTTGAAGGAAAAAAACCACCACAAAATCTGTATTTTATAAAAAGCAATGAATCACATTGGCTGGACTTTTTTTAAGGCAAGAATAATTATAGCAATTCTGCCAAATTCTTCACATTTATCACTTAAATGTCTCCTTGACAGACTTGCAAACTTCACAGGCGTGAATAAAATGCATTTCCTTGTTTTTATTCTTTGAGAAAATGTGTGCGACAGAGAACTTGTAAAACTATTTCAGTGTTCATGAATTCTTGCAAGTTGTTCAGTTTAGAAACTGTTATAAATAAATAACTATCTTTGGTGCTACTCTTTAGTTAAAAGAGTGAAATGTGTTCCTGCTCCCCAGTTTCTGGGAAACCAGAAATAATGGTTTTGCTTAGTTACAGCATTAGGACTTTTGGACAACATAGCTCAGTCTTTCTCAGAGAGTTCAAATATTGGGACATATTTCTTTATCTGATTTTTCATTCTTCCTACATTCACCTCTACCCAGACCTTCTCCCTTCACTGCATCAAATCTCCAACAGCTCTGCAGATGCCAAAGTTACAGCAGAATAACTGTAACATAGTTCCAGTTTGGAGAATTACAACATTTAGTTGTCTGTTTCCTTTATTATACCACTGCATTTATGCCCACCAAAGTCCAGTCTCCTAATTCCAAGTACTGTGCCATGACTACAGCTACTCCCAGTGATTACTAATAGTTTTGCTGTTTAGCTTCAGTACAGTACCTCTGTCACTGTACTGCTGTGGATATGTGGGAGGGGATTATAACTAATCCCAAGCCCTACAATCGCAATTTCCCATTTTTATTATGGTTGCAAACAAATAAATGAGAAACCATGACTTTTTTACCTTCAAGGGATTCTATCAAGTCCTTTCTGGCTGAATCTAGGGTCGCATAAGCAAAAGTCACAAAGCAACAAGAACTAAAGCACAACATAGTCTTTTATAGGTCTTCCCTGTGAATTACAAGCAGGCATGAAATATGAAGGTGACTAGCTGTAATTATGGATCAAATACCTGCCCTGATTTCATCCCAGAAAGATGTGGTTTCTGAGTGCAGAGAGGTGTCTTGCTGGTGTTCTTCTGGTCCGTTGGAGACATCAAAAATTGGTAATGAGCTATAATACTAGTAAAATACAGTGTGTCTTCTTTGTATTTGACTGTCATTTTCAGGAAATATTTCAGTAAAGCTGTGTATCACCTGATTTTGTACAGTATGCGTTGCATTCTTTTCAGGGTTGATGGTTTTCTTGGGAAAACAAGTTTTCATTTCCAGGTTGTGTTACAGGGTGTTTCTGGTAGGGTGTGTCATTTGCTTGTTTTTAATAATGTTTGCTTGTTATCAATAATGCTTATTGATAATAGATTTTTAAAGTAGATATATTTTCTAGTTATTTTGCTTGGTGTTAATTAATGGTATTTTATTGTGTTTAAAATTACTCTTCCTATCAGTGAGAACATTTGGATGAATGAACCAAACACATGGAGACATAGGTGTACATTTGCTGTTTGGAATAGAATAGTTTTTAGATGCACCTAGTATTTTCCAAAGATATCAAATATTTTTGATAAAGAAAGAATAGTATTTCTTCTCCAAATTGCATTATGATAAATTTGTCATAATGTGTTCGCCCCAAAATAACAAAGGAAAAAATTGTAACCTACAATTATTTGTTGTTGCTCCTCTCCCTTCTGTTGATGGGAGTCTTCTCTGTTTTACGTGTGTATTTTAGTCCAGAATTTTTTCTTCTGCACAACTATCAGAATAAGCTGATTTATTTTTATTTAAGCACAGAGTGGTTAGCTGTAATTAGACTATGAGCCCATGTTTCTCAGTAGGTTTGATGGGGAATATTTTTCTAGGAGACCATTTCTTATTCTTTGTTCATTTTCTATTTAATCTCTTTGTTAATAGCTTGGGTGGGTTTTTCCCCCCTTTGAAGATGCTCATTAACTTGCATAGAGCATAGCATCCCTTCCAAAGGAAGAAATGGGGAGAGAAGAGAGGGAGAAGGAAACAAAGTCCTGCTCTACACCCTGTGATTCTTTTTTTCTGCATGATTGTTTCTTTGCCCTGCTGTTCTTTCACCCTTTTTGAACCAACTTTTCTATGCAGGGGAGTTCTGAGGCTCTTTCTTGCCAGGCCTGTGGAGTGTAGAGCAATGGATCTGAATTGTGATTGACACTTCACTGTTACTGTGTGTGAAAAACTGATAATGAAGCTTTGAAAAGTGAAAGTGTCTGTGTTTTGGAGATATTATGCTCCCTAGATGCCAGTGACACTGAGTATGATACGTGAGTATTTCATAGCTCTGAAATCAAGTCCTAGTGATTTTTTTTGGGTTCATGCTACCTCATTCTTCTACCTTCCTATTTGTGTGCTCTCACTCCCACACCAGGAGTTTGCTTTTCAGGTGGGATGTCCCTCTGCCTAAAATTTCATGTGCAGAAATAGCTTCTTCTGAAAATAACAGTTTATGACTGATTTAAACAAAAAACTGAGATGTGGTAAAGAGATGTTCTCACTCTCATTGAGATGAACAAGAAGAAAATCTGTTACCTTTGGTGAAGGAAATACTGCATAAAATTGTGAAGCCTGAGGCTGGGACAGTGAAGTAATTTCACCTTGCTGTTCTGTCTCTTCCAAAAATCTGTAAATTTTTATTCTTCATGGCAGCAGAAGCCAAAGCCCTTCTTAACTTTTTGAAACAGAGAACAGAGGTGTTTATGCATAATGCAGGCTTAACAGTGAGCTGTAGAATCATAGAACCATTTAAGTTTGAAAAGAACTCTAAGATCATTGAGTCAGACTGTTAAGCCAGCACTGTCAAGTCCACTGCTAAACCATGTCCCTAAGTGCCATTGCTGCACAGGTCTTAAATGCCTTCAGGGATGGTGACAAAACAACCTCCCTGAGCAGCCTATTCCAATGCTTGACAACATATGTGAAGATATTTTTTCATAATATCCAAACTAAACCTCCTCTGGCACAACTGAAGGCTGCTTCCTCATCCTGCCACTTGTTATTTGGGAAAAGAGGCAGATGCACACCTTGCCACAACCTCCTTTCAGGTAGTTGTAGAGAAAGACAAGGCTTCCTTTCCTCCAGGCTAATATAAATTACATATATATATACATACAAGTAATATGAATCCTAAGTAATGCTAATGAGATAAGAAAGTACTAAAAAAGTAGTAAGTCTGACATGCAGGAGTTTGACTCCACCTAAATATATAGGGTTTCACTGGGCAAGAGACAATAATACCCAATAATGCATTTTCTTCTGAGGCTCTTTCAGATCATCATGACCAATGAATTCAATATAAATATAATCTGAATACTGAGTGGGAGGTGGACAAAGGAAGCTTGAATTAGGCCTAGTCTTGAACTTGTTACTTGAGAAAATTTCAGCTGAGTAACTTTATCTGGGAGTCTTCTTTGGGGTACTGGCATTTGAGTGTATGGAAGAACAACTAGGAGTTTATATATCATAAACCCTAGAGGAATTACTGAAAGCAAATTATATAGATTATAATACGTACCAGTGGGGGAGCTGAAGAATAGTTATTTTTAAGCTTGTACAGAAAACCTGATCTGTTTACCTGATTTCTTCAGAGAGAGGAGAAAAAAAAACATCAAGAAAACCAGCCAGCACCCTCCCAACTAACCCAACACACGAAACAGTCTTGTTTCTGGAAAAAAAACAAACAAACAAACCAAAATCCTGCACAAGTTGTGGGGAAGAGGTGAGAACCAAATGAGCAAAACATGT
The DNA here is from genome assembly GCA_018697195.1 of Certhia americana. Classification (NCBI taxonomy): domain Eukaryota; kingdom Metazoa; phylum Chordata; class Aves; order Passeriformes; family Certhiidae; genus Certhia; species Certhia americana. The sequence continues at coordinate 30,628,552 of CM031858.1, forward strand.
TGCTATGCTTCTCCTAAAACAATTTTGAATTTAGCTGATGTCAGTTGTCATGTCATTTAGAAGTGGAACACAAAAGCCTTTATTTAATAACATCCCTTAGTTGAAATTCACTGGCATATCTTCAGTCTTATTTGAAATTCTCCAAATGCAGTGATGCAATTTCCCAAATGTTGCAGGACTTTGCGGATCGCTTTCCCAAATCTGAATGTTTCCCTGGACAAGCGACTCTTCAAATACCCCTTCATCTCTGCTTAGTAGCTGAGTTTTCTAGGTTTAAATTCATCGAGTTTTAGTAATGGTGAGACTCTGTCTCCAGTTCTGGGCTTTTCAGTATAAGAGAGACATGGAGACTCTGGAGCATGTCTAGTGTAAGGCTGTGAGGATGATAAGGGTAATGAGGAAAGGCTGAGGGAACTGGTCCTGTTTTGCCTGAGAGGGATTTCATCAGTGCCTGTGAGTATCTGGTGCCAAGAGGACAGAGCATCTCTTCTCAGTGATGCCAGGCAATAGGGCAAGGGGCAACAAGCAGAAGCTGGAACATGGAAGGCTCCACTTGAATATGTGGAAGAACTTTGTTGTGCAGGTGACCAAGCACTCTAACAGGTTTCCCACAGAGGCTGTAGTGTCCTCGTTTGCTGGGAATATTCAAAATATGTCTGTACCGATTAATCCTAAATTATGTGCTCTAGATGACCCCGCTGGAGCCCGGAGGTTGAGCCGGATGACATCCAGTGATCCCCTTCTAGTATTAACCATTTTGTGAGACTCGGGACGGAAGGGATCCCCCGGCAAAGAGCTGATGGATTCTCCGAGTGCTCTTTGCAGGCTCGGAGATCCTCGGGCGGCTTCTGAAGGGCGGCAGAGGGCAGGAGCCAGGTGGCAGAGGGAAGGAGCCGGCCGGCATCCCTCTGTGGGGGCCCCTTATCCTGGGCGGCTGTGCCCGGCTACAGCACCAACCTTCATCTGCAACCTGAGCCGAGGGCGGGCGGAGGGCGGCTCTGCCCGGCTGCGGCCCCGACCTTCATCTGCAGCCCGAGCAAAGGGCGGGCGCTGCCGCTGCTATAAAGCCCGGAGCGGGGGCGGCGGACCCGCCCCACGGGGACCGGGCCACCGAGGCCACAGCCGCACACCCACCCACCCAGGCGGGAGTCAGTGTGGGCTGTGAAGGTGAGCTGAAATAACGAGAGGGGAAAAAAGCAGTCAGAAATCGAACAGGGTGTTCGTTAATGTCTTATTTTTCCTTTTTTTTTTTTTTTTTTTTCTTTCTTTGTCTGAGGTTGATTAGGCAATTTCTTGTCAATGTTGTTTCAGGCCTCGTCAGATTCATATGTGGCTTTTTGCTCGGGATTTTGTTGTTCTTCTTGTGTGTTTTTTTAAACCAGTATATTCGATAGATCAAGAAGAAAAGTCCCCGGAGACTTAGAGCATCAGTTGCTTACTGCCTCTAAGTGCATCCTTGTACCACATGGCATAAAGAATGCATATGTTTATCATTGTACTCATGGCCAGGTTATGGCTGTGCATTTAGTTGTAATCAAACCTAAGGTAATGAGGGAAGTCATCTGTTCTGTAATAGATCGTTTATAATGACTTTCGTATGAATGATTTCAGGATTTAGCATAAAAGACAGCCAAAACAGGCTACTGACTAAGTGCATCTAGTAATAGCATGCACTATTCTTAATATCTCATTAGTAGTAGTCCTTTTTTCATGCTGTTACCTATTTTATTTTCTTTTTAGTCTTTCTTTTTAAGTAGAATGATGTTGAGACCAACAGGTGATGAGTCATGGAAAAACCCACAGATGTGAACTCCTTAAAAATTTATTAAATCAATGTGTTTTGTTGGGGGGGTTTATTGCAGATCCTCATTAATGTGACTCTGCCATAAGCATACAACAAAAAGAATGATGAAGGAATATTCTGCAAATTCCACAGAACAGAACCTCTCTGATGCTGGTAAGAAGGAACACCACATGTATGTTTGAAGAATATGTTCCATAGATTTGAATCTAAAGAACATTAGAAAGCTTTCCTGATTGCTATAGTGGTTTAGTAGGCGATAACATGATGAGATTCCTATGAATGAGTGAATTAAAGCCACACCTATAAAACGTTTTCTGTGTGAATCATTCCATCAAATTCAACAAAATTAATTTGCATTGGTAAAACTTGTTCAGGAGGGCATGAGAATTCTCCTCAAGTAATCTGGAAGAACATTATTGCTTTCAAATGATTGTCTAAAACAGCCATTGTGGGCCAACTACCATTAAAACAGGAGGTAGAAAATTCTATTCATCATGAGCCAGCACCTAAACTTAAGGTAAATGTAAATTGGGAGTGGCTGGTGCAGGGAGTACCTTTTCTCCTTTTGTTTTACAGCTGGCTCCCCACTATGGTTACTCATCTGTATCTTTATATATTTGTTATGTCTTATTTTATGTATTTATTAATATTATCTTATATATATATATATCTTATAATATTATCTTATTATATTATGTATTATTGATCTATAAGCTTCCTGTGTAGGATTATGCTTTCATATATCTTTTTGAAGCCCCCAGCACAAAGGAAGTGAGACATATAACAACTACTGCAATAGAATAGTGGAGATAGTTATTACAGTCAAGGACATGATTCTTTATTTAACTGCCATCTATTCTGTGTTCCCTACAGCAATTATAACCTTCACTATAAGCAATTCCACTCATTTTGTTAGGACTTCTCCTAATTTGCATTCAGTTGGGCAGGTACTTGAAGGAAGAATTAACTCTTTCTTTTTGTTTAAGTCTTTGATAATCTTTCTGTATAAATATATTTTAATTATAAAAATGAAGTTTTTTCCATCTCAGAAATGGACATGAAAACTTTTTCTGGGAATAAAGATGAACTGAAGATAAAGAATGGTGAATTTTTCTTAAAACTTCCTCCCAAAAAAAAAAGGCTAGGAAAAACTAGTCTTTAAATGCAAAAGCATCAGCAGTGAAAGATGCAAGAAGGTAGTACAATAAATGGATTATTATGCTAAGAAATATCTTTTTATTTCACAGAATCTGAAAGGAAGGGGTGTGATGATTTTTCTTCCCAGCATGAAGGACATTTAGAACAAATTGACCAGTTAACGCCCAAAAGGAAAACGTAGGTATTTTTTTAACTTAAGGTTAACTGGGTGTATGGGGAAGTCAGATGGATGGGGGAAGGAGGAGAAGAGCTTAATACAGGTTTGCTTTAAAAAGCCCCATCATCTTAATTAGTCTTTTGTACTTTACTCTAGGAAGGAAGATGAGAAGCCAGAGAAACGAATGGTTGGCATTCTTGAGTTGGTTAGTGTCCTGTTTGATGGTCTGCCTTATACTTTCTTTTCTTTGTTTGCCATTTTCAGTTGCTTATGAATTACAATTCATAAGCAATCAAAAACCTTGAAGAAGAAGCCTGAGTACTACTCATTCTAGACCTGCTCTCTGAGAACCAATGATATGGTTTTGTGTCAGTTATTTATAGGACAGCTATTCCCATACAAAAATAGGTCCTGTGTGTGGACTTACTTACTCTGAAACAAGTGTTATTCTTCTCTGGTTTATTTACAGTTTATGAGATGGTGAAGTCAGTGAAGAATAAAATGCTCAGATTTCAGATTCACCACATCCCAAGATATCTATAGCAGTTTAAATTCACATCCTTCTTTAAACAAAACAAAACTTCAGGTGTAGATGAGTCTTAAGATACAATCTATTTCTGCTGAAAACATTTTCTACTGGTAGATATAAGCCAATTGCTGGTCAATAACTCACTCTTGTTTAAATTGTAGAGGCATTATCTTAGTGAATATGTAACTCAATAGAACACAAAACACAATATATTCTACAAAGTTCATCATCACTTGTAAACATGTAGCCTTTTCCCAGACTGAGAATCTAAGTCCTACCAGTATTCTCTTAGCAGTCTAAGTACTGATTTTAAGATGTATTGTACTACTACAAAATCCCTATGTACTGAGTTTACCTTCAGTTGGAATATTGCTACTTAGAATATGCAGATGAAGCATGCTCTGCGATTCTGCTGTACTGTAGCAAATGCATGAACTGTCAGGGGTAATGTCACTTTTTTCTCTCTTTTTTTTCTTTTTTTTTTTTTTTCTTTTTTTTTTTTTTTTTTTTTTTCCCCTTTTAATGCCTACATAGTTTCGCTATGCTGATGGGGTGGATGTCCTGTTGATGATAGTTGGTTTGGTCGCAGCGGCTGCAAATGGCACTGGAATGCCACTTATGATCATTATCTTTGGAGAGATGACAAACAGCTTTGTGCTAAGTGGTGTGCAATCCAATGGTAAAAAGTTTAAATTACATTTCTCTACATATTGGTAGTGCTGAGGTTAAGATTCTTTTTTCCCCCCAGACTATACATTGGTACATATCTAAGGCAGTATATTATGAACATCACTCACCCTGCTGGAAATAACCCAGACATTTCAACCCATCTTTAATTACTAGACCAGGGCAAAACCAAAGCATTGGATGTGCACTTTTTGAATGAACTTGAGTTTGTTGAAATAGTAGAGAGTACAACCAACCTCAGTTATCTAATGAATAAATTTTGTTCATTTTGTATTTTATTGCAAGGCCCCACTTGCAAAATACAAAATATTTCCAAACTGATGACCCCATATTGCCATGAATCAAATGCTTTATATGACATTTCCACAAATATTCCTACTTTTTATTTCCCCTTCACAGATACTTCCGTAAACAGTTCCAGCTGCTCACCAAACCCAGGCGTGGATATAGAAGGTGAAATGACAAAGTAAGGGTCTGTAGTTATCCTGTTAATAATGTATTGAAGGATTTTTTTTTTTTTTTTTACTCTGTTATCTGTTTGAGCGGAAGCTGTGTTTGCCTTCCCAACAATGCATCATGGGCTTCAGTATTTACTTTGGTGTGATTAATGAAGGCTAGGTGCTGCTCTGTGTGTCTAATTTCTCTCATGAGATACAGTGGAATCACATGGGCTTTTGTTCCCTTATCCCAGGTTTGCTTACTACTACGTGGGAATTGGCTTTGCTGTGTTTATCCTGAGCATCATCCAAGTGTGGACATTTTTGGTTACTGCTACAAGGCAAACTGCAAGGATCCGTCAGAAGTTCTTTTTTGCCGTGCTCCATCAGGAGATGGCTTGGTTTGATACTACCCAGATAGGAACGCTGAACACCAGACTGACAGAGTGAGGGCTCTGTTTCATTCTTAACGCACATACACACACCCTCAAATACAGCATTTAAAAGAAAACTGACATTTATCTCATCAGAATAACCTATAGAGAGTTAAAAAAAGCCAACAAAATAACCCAAACAAATCCAGCAAACCTAAAGTGTGAAATATTACAGCTCAAAGTGAGAAATCCATTATCCTTTTCAGCTTCATTTGCTCTGTTTCTGTGATATGTGCACTGGGAGGGTTTCTTTATGAAAGGCCTGACACTGGCTTTCTGAAAGCCATGAAGTACATGTCAGCCACTGCTAAACAAACAACTCTTCTGTCTCCACCTAGTTTATAAACACCAAAAGCTGACACTTAATTGAATGGAAATGGGCTTGTACTTGCACCCAGTCATATCTCAGGCAGTATTCTATCTAGCTAATTAAAGTTTTTGGAGTTTTTCCATAGACTTAGATTTAGGGGTGAGGACTGTAATGCCCATGTGTTATGGGATTATATGGGTGAACATTAGTTTTTCAAATTTTTTTTTCTGGATTTTTTTAATAATTTTGGACACAGATCTGTCCTGAAAAGTGTACGAGAAGCTTAAATGAAACCACTCTCAACTCTAATATCTGTATGTTCTGGGAAGAGAAAATAGGGAAGAAAATTTGTAAGAAAAATAGAGGTTATTCCAAATAATGGAGTGATGGAATGGAGGTAGCTCTTCATCTGAGTAGCCAAAATTAAAAACATAAAATGCATCAGAGAGCTGAACAGAAGAAATCGTTTAGAGATGGTCATGGTGGGTGAAGAAGCTTCTTGACTGTGTACTTGTATTGATCCATTTGGATGCCAGATGAGGAAACTAGGTCATTGGTGACCTAATGGCATGGCATAGAAACTGCAGAGAATGTTGAAAATACAGAAAATGAATCCTTAAAAATAGGAGGCTTCTGTTGTGTTTTGGCCACAGAAGAGCCTAATGGTACAGTTCAGTAGCTGTGGTTAGAAATTTTCTTTCGTCAGCTAAGAAATGGCAAAGCTCCTGAGATGAGGCCACACATCATGAAAAGAAGGGGGAGGGAGACACAATGAGAGCATTCTAAACTAACTAATCTTTTTTATTATTTTTATTAAAGTGACATCAACACCATCCGTGAAGGGATTGGAGACAAGATCAGTATATTTCTGCAGTTTTTTTCCACGTTTGTGTCAGGGCTTATTATAGGATTCATCTATGGGTGGAAGCTGGCCCTGGTGGTTATGTCAGTCAGCCCACTTCTTGCTGCATCAGCAGCAGTTTGGTCAACTGTAAGTGTGTGGGGATTTATAAACAAATAAACCAGAAAAACCTTACAACACTTATGCACAGAAAAGGGGGAGAGAATGGGAGAAACCTAGTGCGGTTTCTAAGTTGGGAGGTTTGCTCCACTCTTACTTTGACTTCTGCTCCTCCTGCAGCCTTTCTCTGGGTTCCCAAGCACATACTTGTAAGTTGTGTTCCTTCTGTCTGCATATTCTATCCTCATCCCATGTTGGAGGGGGTCATCTTCATCAGAGCATCTTTCTGGAATAGCCATTTCCTCAGGGCAAGCACTGGGGAAGTGCTTGCCCTCTCTTTCCCTTCTGGCACAAATACCTTTCAACTTCTTTCCATCTGTACATGCATGTACCACATCTTCTGCAAATAACATACCAAGTTTCATGCTGTGTACGGAATAGCTCTACACAGCTAAGTAGATATATACAGCTACTGAAAACTGAAGTGCTATATCAGTGAAATGGCTGGAGACATTTCCCTTTCAGATAGGAAAACATTTTCCCCTTATGCACTGTTTAGCCACATTAGTGTGCATGTCTCATACTCCTGAGTGGGTAATTATATGATTTTATGGGTTTTTTTCTACCCGAAGCATTATAAATAAGCTAAGAAGAAGAATGTTAGGGGATGTAAAGTGGTTGACTTGCTTGTTTCAATATCTGCTGCTGCTCTAGTGTCTGAATGCCTCAGAAACTCAAAGCAGCTACAGCACTCCCTCCTTCATTCTTCCTAGTGTAGTTTGTAGCTGTCTTCAGCTTGGGGGGAAAGTGGATTGGTCAGGAATCTCACCTGATATTTGTGTAGCCTTTGACTTTAATGAGATGATGATGATAAACTGAACTCTATTTGAGGAAAATTCAGGGTATAAGAAGGAGCTGACCCCCATGTTGTTCAAGTCTGATCTTGTGCACCTTGTGTGATTGTTCTTATTCACCAAGACAGTGTGTGTATTCTTTCAGCAGGCTGCAATAACAGCTGGTTTTCAACTTTTCAGCTCCTGGCGTCCCTTACTGCTAAAGAGCTGTCTGCTTATGCCAAAGCAGGAGCTGTGGCAGAAGAAATTTTGACAGCAATCAGGACAGTTGTGGCTTTCAATGGACAGCAGAAAGCATTAGAGAAGTAAGTTTCTCAATTAATAATTATATTTAAAATATGTCAAGGAAATTTAGTTGTGGATTTGGTATGTGGGGATGTTTTTTCAGGGGGGGAAGGAGCAGAAGGTTGTGATTCTCCTTAGTGTCTTTTTATCTTTCTATAAGTGGACAAATCAGCTGAAAACAAATGTGTGCAAATAGGTCTAGTCAGTAAATACAGGCTACTTGGTGTTTTCACTGCAGCATAGATAAAAATTTCTCCTTTGATTGAGATCTGGAGTTGAACTGAATGTGAAAGTGGTGGGAAGGTTACCTTTGCCTATGAGTCAGATGCAACAAAGCATGCAATCAGTTGCTTATCTTCTAGAGCATTTGTGTTATTGCTCTGATCTTTGATTACTGAGCTTATTTTTAAACTACAATGGATAACAGCCTTGGGTAAAATCACATTACTGGCTTTGACAATGATTTACAAATAACACGTGTAGTTGTCCAGTGTTGTCCCGAGTCACATACACAAGGTGAACTGATTGCACTATCAGAAACTTATTGACATGCATATCAGATAATTCAAAAAGCATAAGCAATAAGTTTTTTAATACAAATATAAGGGATCACTGATCCCATGCAGGTGAGAAAGGCAAAGCAAATGACCTGATCCATATACCCATGAAACTTTGCTGTTTTTTCAACTCATATTTGCCTTTTTTTCATGCAAAATTTTTAAGGTGGTGTCAATCCTAGCTTAGGATTCTACAGCCTGTTCCGGCATTTGCTTCCAGGGACTGAGTTCTCACTATCTTATAGCCCTGTCTTCTACTTACTGGGATTTTTTTTTTTTAAGACACAACAGTAAAGGCAAAAAAGAGCCCTAAAATGACCTAGATTAGTTACCCCCTCATCTTCTGCAATTACCAGTGTCTGAAAATTAAATAACAGGAGCTGTCAATATTAATTCAAAATACTTTGTCTAAATACAAAATAACTGATACCTGAGTCAAGTAAGTCCTCTCCTTTTTATGATTGACCAGTCAGCCTCTTCCACAGCTCTACAACCATTTAATCTAAAAACCAGAAAAACCCACATAGTAACTCCCCTAGGAACATCTTCTACTAGGGAGAAACTCCTGCTAGGGAGTGCATTTTTCAGATAGTGGATTGTGACTGCTACACAGTTCTTGAATACTGACCTCAGAGTTAGGAAAAGCATCCTTTCACTGCACAGTGCCTCCACTGACTGCAAAAGTTTACTCCTCCAAGGGATCTCAGTCACCTTTAGTTTCTGGCAGTGGGTTGGCTTTTCCTCATTATTTGAGTGATTGCATATATTATCACACTGTTTAAATGCAGCACGCATTTCCTTGGAAGAACTATGATGCTGCTGACTCAAACATAGGGCCTGGTTTTAAGAGCATAATCAAGTCAAAATATTTCAATATGTTTGACTAACAAATACAGCATTGGTGGCATCTTAGAAATTTACAAGAACAAAATTAATACAGTTTTTTTAAGATTGCTTCCCAGCTGAATGAATTGCATGTCTTCCTATGATGGGGTTGTACTTTGTTGAAAATACGTATTGGGAAAATGGTGCAAGCTACTGCCTATGTTGATTACAAGCAGAAAGTTACACTATTCCTAGGCTACACTTTGCATAATAAGCTTGAGTAAATGAAAGCTATTTGCTGAAAACTATAGATGAGTGAATGAATTTGAACCATCCTTAGAAGAATTAATTCTCCAGTTGAACTTGTTATTCTTTATACTGGTCTTGTGTCCACTGGCTATATATGTTAATCATTAAACTGACCTAAGGGAAAGATACTCGACATCCCAAAATGGCCAGTAAGTGAACAATTCTGCAGCCAGAAGGAACTCTCATTTATCTCCTTCCCCATTGCCTGGCTTTGTTGGAGAATTTTATTTTTATTTTGCTTGTTTTAAATCCAGATGACTAACCTTTACCTCTGTGATAAACAATGTTGCTAAAACCTTTTCAAGGTTTCCTTTCAGGATTAATGGAAAAAAATATTTCAAGAGTGCTATTGTGTCTTCCATTATGATAACAAACTTTTGATGCTTAATTTTTTTCTGAATGTCTTCCATAACAGTATGCTGATATTGTTGGACTATGTCAGAGCATATTTATTTGAATTAATAATCTCCCTAATAGTTAAAAAAAAATAAAATTAAAAGAAGCTGTATTCTCTTTGAGATTTTAATTGTTTTTCTTACATGAATCCTGTTAATTAAGAAAATGGCACTGGGAAATATCAACCAGAATGGCATTTGGTACCTGTCAAATTAATGATTTCCTTACTCACTTTCAGATATGATGCAAATTTAGAGATGGCTAAACATGTTGGGATGAAAAAATCCATTGTCACTAACACATGTCTAGGTCTTTCACAATTTTTTATCTTTGGATCCTATGCCCTTGCATTTTGGTATGGAACCAAGCTCACTGCTGAGGATCCACATTATGACATCAGCCGTGTGTTAATTGTAAGTACAGCAATGCAACTTTGAAAAATATTCTGTGTCTTCAGGGAAAGTTATGCAAGTGGTGCCTCTGCTTTCTGCCATATGCTTGCTAAATCAGCTGTAAGAGACTCAGTATAAAACAACTGAAAGGTATTCACCTTGCCTAGCTTTCAATATAACAAATTTCATTGTCTTGGACTCTGCTTGTAAGGCGGGATGAATAACCCAGAGCTGGTGCTTAAGTCCTTCTAGTGCCCATGTGGGCACTGGTGGCACTGTAATCCTTAATTACAATGCTCCTCTCCATCTCCCACAGGTGTTCTTTTCTGTGCTTATTGGAGCTTTTTCCCTGGGCCAGGCAGCTCCTAACCTGGAGACTGTGGCCAATGCACGTGGGGCTGCATATGAAGTATATAAGATTATCAATAAGGTAAACACCTAACTTCACAGAATAGAAGCCTTTCAACCAACTTAGCTTCCACTCCCTCTCCGTTTTACTTTCCCTTGAGAAATTGTAACAAAAACACTTTAAAGCCCCAAATTATCAACTCTATAGATGTTTACTACAGAAACACATAATATTTTCGTTCATCTAAAAATCCTAGCCTCTTTGTTACAGTGAAAGCTAGAAAACCTTGCATGCGTGTCTGAGATATATGGTAGGTTTTTCTCTAATATTAGACTTTCAGCTCCAGAGGAAAAGTAGTATGACGCTATACTAATTTTTAAAAATGCATGTATGCACAAATTCAGCTGAGATGGGTTTTTTTGGGGAGCGGGAATTAGTGAAGAGGGGATTAATATCGCTATTGAAAGTTATAACAATAATAATCTGTAATGTTGATGTTGCTATAAAAAAGGTTTTCCATATCATTATCTTGGTCTTGCTGTGCTATGTAGCAATTGCTTATCTGTGTATATAAAATATTTTAAAGTAGGACTAAAAAGCTCATGGAGAAATGGCTATATCATTCTTTTTGATGTGAGTATAAAACCCTCCCACACAGATTAATGAGGCCCATATTTTGGCTGCAAGAGAATGCAGTTAAGTTCTGCAATTACAGATTTTCTGCTATGGATTTTGCTGCTTTTGAAAATGTGCTGTATTTGTCAAGTAGAATTCACAATTTGTTATTCCCCCATATTCAGCATTCGGTAGATAAAATACAGCAGCACTGCAATGATGTACTGCACTGTAAACCTGTATCTGAGAAAGTAAAGAACAATGCATACAGCAGAAATAACTGTTCCAAAAGTGAAGTTACCACCAATTTATTTTGCAAACCTTTTCCAGAAACGGCTCATTGATACCAGTTCTAAGGAAGGTTACAAGCCTGACAAACTTGTAGGAGAAATTGAATTCAGAAACATTCATTTCAGTTACCCTTCCAGACCTGATGTTAAAGTAAGTGTTCTGTTTAGAGTACTGTACTGAAATTGCTCAGCCTATGTCCATATTGTTTGTCTAATTTTGTTCTTGAATGCAAAATGCATTCCTATTTTGGGGGACAGGGCATAATTTCCCCCCCAACAATGCACAAAGTTCTAGATCTACTGTATCTGGTTCTCTTCTGCAGGACAAATCTAATATGTGTTGCTCCTAGTATGAATTTCTATGAATAAGAGCTTTGATAAATCAAATCATATTTTTCAAAATCTTTCATTAAGGCTTTTCATTCTGTACTTTAAGCAGTTAAACCAGAAAGTTGCTTTTTTCCAGTTTCTTGTCTCTTTAGAGTTATGATATCCTGTGTGAAAAATCATTGGAGATAGATTTTATAACAATAGGCTATTAAATGTATTGAAACACATCCAAAATGTCAAATGGAAGTCAAACATTGGTTTGGGGATATGTTAAAATTGCTATTCAAGAAACTGTTGTCCCTGTTCTTTGCTGGTTCAGCTTCCAGCAGTGACCTGTGTACATCATGTCATGGTGATTACTTTCGTGGTGACACAGTTAGTTTGACCTCTCTGCCATATTTGTTTGTAGTCTTTTGAACACCTCGATAAAGGTCAAAGGAAAAAGGAATTTGCTGCTGTGGTTCCTTCCTTGATGAAGAGAAAGGTGGAAATAGAGATTTCAAATGTCAACAATTAAAAGCCATATGTACTGATTTAGTGGTGAGAATAGGAAGGTTTAATACCTCTATGGCTGTTTCTTCAGGTGGCTTTTCCCAGCTCAGTCATATGAGATCTGTCCCATTGTGCACCAAATCTGTTTCCTGGACACTGGGACAGCTGAAGGGCAGATTCAGAGCTGAGCTTTCTCCTTAACTGAATTTTGTATGACGCATCTTCTATCCCACTTGGCTCAAAAATCTGAAGGGACAGAGCAGAGTCTTCATCTTTATTCCTAAAAATCCTATTCAGGCTGCTGACCTATGTTGCAAGCACACCAAATGGGAGGGAAGTAAGAAATATTTCTAATCCTTCCCAAGTCTGAGTCAGCAGCTCTCCCTACTAAGACCATCAATGTTATTTTGTAGACACAAAAGCAATCAGCAAAGCTGCGCAGAAGTTACCCACCGTCTCTCAAGCAATTGGTGCAACACAGTATAATCTTGCCAGTCCAGGTTAAACCAAAACAAAGTGATCTAAGGAGCACGGTTATTGTTAGTTTTAATCTTGGCAATGCATTGCCTGATGAAAGAGAGTTAAAACTAGCCTAGTATGTGGTAGTGATTATTTGCATCTGGAGGTATTACGGTATCTAGAATAAAGTTCATTCTTGATAATGCAGGCACCAGAATATCAGCTTCCTGTAGATATAAAACTGGGTGGATGTAATACAGGGAGAGGAGAGGAATATTGCAACTATTTTAATCTCTCATTGCAAAAACATGTGTAGGCAAACTTATAAATCAGCATGGTATAAACAAGAGTTCCCATAGCAGCCAAATATTTTGGCAACTACACAGCATTAGTTGTAATGACATGGACATCTTTTGAGGTAGAATGTTCTCTAAAAGTGAAAATAGCAAAAGTTATATCATTAATCTGTAACTACTCCCCAGGTTGCTGAGGCTCTTAACAATAAGGAATGGGATTTATTAATGGCTTCCCAGCAATTACTTTGTCAAAGCAGGCATTTATATTTTAAAAATAGAAGAAAGCAGGCTTGGTTTTCAGTGATACTCTTTAGCACCTGAAAATAATTTTCTGTGAGATTCATAATTATTATGCTCTGTAAAATGGAGGACAGCAGGAGACTCTTATACCCAAGCCTGCTACCAGATCACGCAAATTGGAGAAAATGAGCTATGAAGTTCAGAGAAGAGTGGCTGTGTCTATATTAGTTTATTTGAGTGTGCTGGGGAATTTTCCCAGGCAATGGAATGCAATGGTCTATGCAAGGGAACTCTTAAAATGTTTCTTGGCATGAACTTGGCCTGTTCCAGTTATCAATCTTCTCAAAAAATTCCCAGGCTTGCTTTGGTAGCCAGAAGGATCTAGGGGCTATTCCCAAAAGGCAGGTTGCATGCAGCCATCCTGCTTCGAAGGCTAATGCATTCCACAAGCATAGGTGAAGGCTTTTTCCTATCAGTGCCCCAGGATATTCCCAGGTACAATTAACTTATTAATGTTGCCATACCTTCTGACTGTGGCACTCACTACTGCCTTGATAGCTACAGTTACATTTACAGACTGTTCTCTAACGAAACTTGTTAAACTAAGATATAGATAGATATAGATAGATATAGATAGATATAGATATAGATTCTTTTATTTTTTTTAATTCCTAGATCCTCAAAGGTCTAAACTTGAAAGTTCAGACTGGGAAGACCATTGCTTTGGTTGGTGCCAGTGGCTGTGGAAAAAGCACTACTGTTCAGTTGCTGCAGAGATTCTATGATCCTGACCAGGGAGAAGTGAGTGTCTGCAAAAGAATTGTAAAAACTCAGAGCTGTTATGACATGCATGAGTTTCCCATAGTGACTGATGTTTGTTTTCTATTTTGACTGAATTAGACCATATATATGCATAGTTCATATTTTCACAATTAAAATTTCAAATTAGCTATCTTCTCTTGTTGGCTTGACTTCATTATTCTGTTCCTTCTTACTATGTATGTACTATGTCACAAATAGTAAATACCACAAGTCTTGGAATAGACTTGAAAGTTCTGAATTTAAAATAATTGTTATCAACTGTTCATTTTTAAAAATCCCTCAACTTTTTTAAGCAAAGCGTAATCCAACAGCGTCCTACTGTATTTTGCTTCCTTTTCATTGGATGAAAGCTAAAACCTGGAGAGAGGTGTCCTGTTTTAAATGGTTGTTTTCTTGGCTTGTTTTTCATATCTGCTAACCCACAGCAGAAGCTTCCCTCATTACACATTTTGTATTTTATCACTAAACAGTTAATCCAGCTGGTAGATGGTAAATTCTTCCCACAAGAAATTACCAAAGGAAAAAAAATTGAAAGAAATGAAACAATTTATTTTTAAGAAAATTTGCTTTTCATTCTTGGTATTTGAAGGATGCTACTTAATAGTTGCTACTGTTTGTTGAAAGTAGGTGAATATTTCAAATATGAAAAATTGAGCTATCAGTATATAAGGTATCAAGGCAGCTGTTTTCAAAGGAATTCTTTCTTAAATTTAGTTTTCCTGTGGCTGTTCATTCCTGCCCCCAAGTCTTATTTTGCTGTGTCAGAGCCAACGTTCATATGACCACACTGCAAATTACCTAGGTTAAAAATAACTTTCCCTTTCCTTTTAGTGGACTTGAACTCTCTTTGATCTGATATAAAGCACAGCCACAGAGATGATTGCATAACCACAATGTGATGTCCTGTGAGGACATCAAACTGGCATACAATCTTGTAAGAAGTGTGCAAGGAAGCTGTAAAAGTCTTAAGCCAACTCAAGATAGTTATTGGGGGAAATCAGACAAGAAAAAAAAAATCAAAAAACCCTGATGACTTCTGTTTATGCCACTCATCATCATTTTCCAGCTTGTGCAATGGATGGAAAAAAACTTCCGTTGTGATTTCTCCCCTAATATGCTTTTCTATTAAAGACAGTAATTTTTTTCTTGACCTTCTGGCTGATACTTCATTCGTTCATACTCTCAAGTGAGAGTAACTAATTGCTTTATCATGAACAGAGTACAGTTCCTTGACTTCTTTGACACACTCTTTTCCTCTCAGATTACCTTAGATGGTCGGGATATTCGGACTCTTAATACAAAGTGGCTACGAGAAAATATTGGCATTGTGAGCCAAGAGCCAGTTTTGTTTGCAACCACAATAGCTGAGAACATTCGCTATGGCAGAGAAGACATTTCTGATGCTGAAATTGAGCGAGCAGCCAAGGAAGCCAATGCTTTTGACTTTATTTCTAAACTGCCTGATGTAAGTTCATGAACTTACTTTGAGTGTAAGAATGAAAGTCCATTTAGGCTTGTGTCCTGTTTCTGAGAGGCAGAGCATGGGAATCCAAGTTATACTACAACTTCTCAAAATATATTTATTGCCTCCATCAGCTTTCAGTTTAGAGAGTTTTCAACTAGATATTGTGCCTTTGGTTGCTCTCAAAGGACTTGTGCTGGAGTCTGGGAAAAAATATCAATGCCTTAACTCAGGAGAAAGGAAGCTTCACAGCTGTATTGCCATCCCTACCCATCTCATGAGGCATAGAAGAGCTGGCTTTCAAAAACAAGAATCAGAAATCAAAAGCCTTTTGTCGGAAGCTGTCTGTACATTCACAGGAAAGGGGAAGAGTGGGTGGAAGTAAATAAGTATGCCCTGAATCAAGGCCCTTTTAGCAGCTACAGGCTTAAGCTCTCCCTCTGCCCGAGATTCACAGTTTTGAGCCCTCTCTTAGCAGTAGGTGCCTTACTCCTCTCAGGATGGGGCTGAGAAACAAAGTCAAGCATTCTAAACCTGTCCTCCTAAATGGATAATATGTCATTCCTTTTGCACCTGAAGTTAAAAAATGTGGAAAAAGTGCCTGCGTGGCATTTGATTTCAAATCCTTTTGCTGCTTTAGATGGCTAGGCCCCAGTGCTCAAACATTTGCCATTCCAAGCATGTCAATCTGTTCCAAGGTTCCTTCTTCTCATGAAGAGTATTTACACTTAAGCATCCATATAATAAAGAACTTCAGTGGACTTTGGGACTTGTCACTTTGCAGTAAGTGATGCGGTCAGTAGGGACCAAACCATGACTCCAAGACATCTCAGATACAGAGGAGGCACACTCTTGGTGTGTCTCTATAATTCCAACCCTTTTGGCAAGGTAGGCAATCCTCAGAAAATATAGAGATCACTAACACAGGCTTGTATTGAGAAAGTTTGGAACACTGAGCGAGCAATGAAGATCTTTAAAGAACCATCAGTTCAAAGTTAGGCAGGCACAATATGTGGGGGTAGGAGGGTTTGGCTAAAAGCCAGTTGGATGTCCTTCCATGTTTGCCCTGCCTATGCTCTAGTCAGCGAGAAAAAGATACATCTTCTAGAAGATGAATACTTGGGGTTGCATTGAGAAGCGAGGATTTGAGATGTCTCACAAATTCTGTTCCATTCTCTCCTTTATCAGAAATTTAACACCATGGTGGGTGAAAGAGGAGCTCAGCTAAGTGGAGGACAGAAGCAACGAATAGCTATTGCCCGTGCCCTAGCAAGAAACCCCAAGATTCTTCTTCTGGATGAAGCTACATCTGCATTAGATACTCAGAGTGAATCCATAGTGCAAGCAGCTCTTGATAAGGTAAGACTCACTGAAGTTAGGAACTGCCATGAAAAAGTGCAACAAGTGCTAAAGAAAAATTAATGTATAATTTTCAGTGCAGACTTCCACTAGAATCAGGAACATTGGAAAATAAAATTTGGATGGATGCTCAATTTCGATGTTTTGATAGGGAGTTTAAACGATCAAAAATTTAATTGGAAATCAGGTTTGGTTTTTTAGGGGGTTTGGTTTTGCATTATTACTGTTACAAAGACCCTTAGTTATGTGGAACTGTAACTTAGGTCTCCTGCACTCCCTTTCTCAAATCATAATTTTTCATTTGCTGGTCAAATAATGATGGCATCTTATCAAGGTAAGATATGAGGACAGAATAGCCTTTTTCTGGTGGATTAATAGAAAAGTATATGTTACTGATATCCCTAGTATTTGTTGTTTATTGAATAGTTGCTTCATAATTTTCAGAAAGCTCTTGGGATTTAGCCATTTTCATTCTTTTCCTGCTTTTAGCAAGCCCACAGCTCTAGGGTGGGTACTGCTGCGAAGCAGAGCTGTCAAATCTTGATCCCATATCTCTGATCAGCACTCAATACCTTCCTCACAGCCCACCTTCAGCAGCAGTTTCCATCAACATACAATAGAACCCATAGGCTTTGACTAAAAAAAGAACTTCATGGTTTGGCTTGAATGCTTTTTCTTTTGTCAAATATTTATTTTAATGCATTTTTTTAAAGGAAGTGAAAAATACTGCCCTTCATTTCAGTAGTTATGCAGAGAGATAGAAATTACCTGTATGGCTTGAGAAAACACAGAATTTGTCATCTTCACTTGCTAGTCAGTTTAAATGTGAGATAAAGTGCAGTTTGTTATATTCATGTCATTCCAGGGATATTACTATTGAGGTAACATGTGGATGCAAAAATAATATTCGTATAATCTTTCTTCTGGGCATTTTTTTTTTTTTTTTTTTATTTTGTAGTCAAGTACTTGGCTTTTCCAGAAGCTTATTACTTTATTTAGTGTATAACAGAGGGAGGGCACTGAGTTAAGTAAACTCTTTCTCATCCTTCATGTTCTCAGAGCACACCAAAATGCGCCCTGATTCATAACTTAGTCATCTTTTCACAGCTTTTTGATGTCCATCAGTGTAATCCCCTAATGAGATTTCCAAATCTCTTTCCAACATCCAAGTGGAAAAAGTGGTGCTACAGTTCATTGTTTTTACAGCTGAGGAGCAGAGATGATAACCTCATGATTTTGGGCATTCATGTGCAGCTCCTTGTAGCCAGCTGTTTTCAGATAACTTTGCATCTTATAAAGCATTTTGCTGGTTCTGATCACAGCTCCCAGCTGCAGCGGTGAAGGCTTTGTGTGTTAGTCCAGAGGCATAAAAACCACACTGTGGCAGACTTCCTGGAGTGACTTGCATCAGGTCCATGAGAATGGCAGGTGTAGGGGAAAGAATTCAAATCTCCAGAGAAGCAGTCCTCTACTGCAGATGGCCTCATCTTCTTTATGCCCCTATTCCGGTGCCCATATGACGTACAACTTCCATAGCAAGAAACTTCCAGCAGGTTCCAGGACCACAGAACACACTTGTTGCACGAATCTCTCCTCCTGCCTAGCTGTCATCTGCTCCAAGCATCAGGGTGGAGGGAAGCCAGCCTCTCCAGCAGTCACAAGGTGGCCTGGGTTCATGTGCTGCATGAGGGCTGTGTGTGCCACTGATCTGTGTGAGGGAGCTGGAGCGGGACAGAACATGCAACCTGCTGACTGAGACTTCAGCAGCTCTTGCTGCCAAACCCCAGTAGAATTATTGTCAAATAAGTTTGTTTTACAGGGGGCTGGCTCCAACCCATTTGTCATGAAAGTTTGCTCCTCTATGCTTTCCTGTTAAGTCTTGTCAGAAATTATGCTGATGTTGTACTGCCAAAAATTTGCAGGGACAGTATATAAAGAAAATATCTGCTCTTTATATATGTGTTATCCTAGCTTTGTTTTCAGAAAGTTCTAACTATTCCCATGGCTTTTCCCCATCATGCCTCCATGCCCATGGAAACACCTGGTGAGCAACCTTAGCTCAAACAGTTCAAGTGTTAGAAAAAGTCAAATAATAAATAAACTTCAATTATGGTCTTTAATACTTGTTGCCTGTCTAAAAAGATTAATGTCACTTTTTCTATCTAAATTAGTCAAACGAAGGACACAAAACCAGGAAAAAATAATAATCTTTGCTTTTAAAAGAAAGAGAAGTATTTTAAAAGTTTTGATTTACTTTTAGTAAATAATTTTTCAAATCAGTTAGTGCACATTTTAACTGTAACTGGGTTTTGTGTGTTTCTGTAAGGCTCGGGCTGGACGTACCACCATTGTGATTGCCCACAGACTGTCTACCATCCGGACTGCTGACACTATTGCTGGATTTGAGAAAGGTGTCGTGGTTGAACAAGGGACGCACAGTGAGCTGATGCTGCAGAAAGGAGTCTACTATTCCCTTGTAATGCAGCAGGTAAGGGCAAATTCATTCGCTTTCTTTCTCCACTTCTCAAAGTTGTCAAATGGTGGGTGGAGCCATTTTCTCTCTCTGGTTCCGGCATGTTGTCCAGCAGGCAGCTGCTCAGGTATTCTAGCCTGGGCACATGCTTGGAATTCTTGGGGGGTTTACCCATAAGTGTTCCATATTTACACAATCCAATATGTCAAAAACATAAGGGAGTTTAAGGCACAGACTATAATTATGGCATAGCCACAGAGGTGTTAGACTCCAGGTGGTTTCCATAGGTTGCTTTAAAGGCAAAGAGGGGGAAAAAATTAGAATCAAATAGTCCACTGCTCTGCAATTGCAGACTGAAACATATGTGGCCTATAGACAACTGCAGTGACACAACTGAAACAGCAGTATTCATGACAAAAAAGAAAACTTTCTACTCAAAATGCCTTGTAACTGTTATATCTTGAATTTTCACTAGGGCTGTAGCAGTGATGTTCAAGATGATGGCACATCAGAGGACAGTGAAGGCACAGGAGCTGAGGAATATGAGGAAAACATAAATCCTGTGGAAGAGCTGATTCTTCAAGACCATTTTGTAACATCTGTGATACCAGGGAGAGGAAGCATTCGAAGAAGATCCAGCAGATATAAGAGCAAGAGGACTTCATCTAAAAATCTTTTTGGAAAAAAGAAGAAAAAAAAGGAGGTGGAGGTTGGTGCTAGAACTTCAGTTTAGAATTTTAATTATAAGATGCAAGCATAAGCAAAAAACATATAACATGGATTACTTTTAGAAAGCTGGCTTTCATGCAACCCTTACTCTGGTGCTATTGCAGTCAGTACTCACCAGACTGAGTATATCTGAGGACAATTTTTCTTAGCAAAGGTCTTCATTTTAACGCTACTGAGTTAATGTGGAACTGGAAAAATTTGCTATTGATTTGTCACATTGCTTTGTACAGTTTGAGTATTATTTCAGTGGTACAGATGTTTTAATTCTATCTAATTAAAACTAGTTGAGAGATTTCATCAGCAAGATTCTTTACTCCCTGGTACTTACTGTTGCAAGTACTGCTGAATAATATAATCCCTGGAGTGTGCATTCCTAAATTGAAGGCACTTTGGAGTATCATACTACATTTATGTCAAGAAAAAAAATATCAAAACCCTGATATTTTGAAGAGCTTTTACATTAAAAGAAGTGCTACTCTTTCTGTTTTAGCAAGTGCTTCATGCAGGGTTTTTACCGATTAAACAACCTAGTTGAAATATGTCATATACCAATAAAAGTCACATAGGAAGTTTGGGGTTAAGAAATTTTTTTTTCATCAAATTTTAATGAAACTTGCTCAAAGCATCAAAAAGAAGATTTCTAGTGCATTCTGGATCAGACTTGAGATGAGCAGCTCAACAGAAATTTTGATTTTGTTTTCTATTTTTTATTACTTTTTTTATGAAACATACTGCAAGAGTGGTTTGGTATATTAAGGTTGCTTGAATCTTTAGTTTGGGGATTTTTTTGCCTGATTTCAAGATCTTTGAAGTGAAGAACAAAAATATAAATTCCAAAGTAAAACCACTAATTCTTCTAAATCTGTGGAAGTTAGAATCTCATCTGTAATAATAATATTTAAAATAATTATGACATCCTTAGTATAATTTTATCTATGGATTTTCCTCCTCTCTAAAATACATCTTCCAGCTAATGAGTATTTCAAAAAGCAAGAACAAGCTGGACCCATTCCCATTATCATTTAAAAAGTCATGTAACTTCAAAAGATACTTTTTGGCTGTATATTAACAATGCTCAAGACTTTAGGGGAAGTAGTGGGTGTTCATGTTCAAGAATACAATATTAATTACATTCAGGAAAAATTAAAAAGTCGAACATCCAGCAGTTGTAATTATTTCAGAAAAAATCAGCCCACATTTATAGTTGAGGCTTAGCTACCCTCTTTCAGCATCTAAAACACAGGATAAAATAACCAGGAAGCAAGAGCAACTTACTTATAATCATGACTAATATTTTGTCTCATTTCTGATGTTTTCATTATTTACTTTTCCAGAAATATCCCTTTGGAGGTATAGGCACTTAAATAAAGTGGTAAAGCAAGACAGAACATTTTTTTGTGTCTTCAAAGTACAAACAAGCTAACTGACTCTTAACATATGCCTCGTTCCTGGTTTTGGTAATGATTTGTTTGATATAGTTTGCCAAAGAGAAAAATGACTTCTCTACCCAATTGTTTGATTGCCAGCCTACTGGCATTTAGCTGAACTGAAGGGATCTCTTCTGTCTTCTGAACTGTGAGACTTTCAGTTCTTCATAATGATTGAAATGTTAGTTGCCATTTATGGTGACCAGTCCTATCTGACTTGCAATGAACTGTCCTAGCCCCTCTCCCCTCATGACTTAGCCTTTTGTTAAGTTTTTTGCCTCCAAATTTTTTTACAGTGCAGTTGATGTTCTTGGGCATGAAACAGCAAAGCAGCAAATCTCCAGCATGTTTGCTTGATCTGAGTGCACAGAGAAGGCTTTCAGCACTTTACCACGACAGTTCACTACTCAAGGTTTAATACACCCACTCTCTGGGGGATTTTATATTCTACAACTTTTCAAGGAAAACTTATACTTTTTCCTGTAGGAAGAAGATCTCCCTGGGGTGCCTTACTTTAAAATCCTAGCTCTGAACAAACCTGAGTGGTTCTATGTACTGCTGGGAATGATTGCTGCTGCTGTCATAGGTGCAGTCAATCCTACATTTGCTGTTATATTTGGAAAAATTATTGGGGTAAGTTTTGAGGGGTTTTCTTTTTTTTCTTTATTTCTTTTTTTTTTTTTTGTCGGGGGTTTGTTTTTGGGGGGGGTGTTTGTAGGTTTTGTTTCTTTGGGGTTTTTTGGGGGCATGGTTTTTTGTTTTGTTTGTTGGGGATTTTTTAGCAACTGAAAGCTTCAGTCCTGAGCTATCCTCATGCTCAGCCATTCAGTTCTTTCCATATAAGTCTCTGAGTGGGATTGACTTGCATAAATACATCCACTGAAAACATTGAAAGAACTTTCTAGAAGCACAGGATGGTGGAACTGCATCTGACTAACAGAGAAAAGTGGTATCATTGGTGGATCTGGGAGAACAAATTAACGTGGTGTAGGTTAAATGGAAAGCTGACTGCAGACTGATTTTAGGATCCAGGATACTTGCTAAAAGAAATTAAAGTAGACAAGCTTCTTGAGGTGAAGGCTGGCTAATGTAATGGATGCTTGTCTATGTAGCTATTTCTGTGGGTTTTTTTCTTTTCATAGGCTTTTCAAGAAAGAGATCCAGAAAAAAGGAGTAAAAACACTGTGGTGCTTTCTTTAATATTTCTTTTACTTGGAGTGATTATCTTAGCAGCATACATAATCCAAGTAAGTGTCACTACACTGAAATCTTAAAAGCTCTGAACTCTCTAGAAGGCTGCAGGTACAACTCATATCAACACAATCTGAGAAGTAAAATATCAATCAGATCTTACAAAAATATGCACAAGTGCCAGGGTCTTCCTGAGATATGTAGGTTTAATGTTAATGTTTACCTAAAGACATATGTCTATATTTGCTCTTAGTTTAAATTACCCACTGAAGGCAATGTTAATTCAGCATGATTGAAATCAAAGTTGAGGGTCTGGCCTTAAAAGTCAAAGTTAATACTGTTATTTCTCACTGATTAGTCTCTAGGCTCTTGCCAAAGTAAGTATAAAACAGACTCACTCTTTCCATTGCAGACAGTGCTTTTCGTACCATCGAGTAAATTCCATCATTTGCTGTCCTCTTATGACTGCTTTAAAGCTTGCAGAAAACACTTAGTGCCCACTGATGTCCATATCATGCAAATCCATCAGTATGACTGCCATGACTGAATGTCTCTGATCACAGTCAGGGTAGGGAGGCCAAACTTGATTTAACTTGTAGTGCTGCTGTCCGTATGTGCAAAGTTGGCCAGAAAAGTTTCATCTCCCTTTGCTTGGGTGGTTGTGATAGAAGTGTTTAATATATAGATGACTTCTTTGCTATGCTGCTTCCTTTCTGTGAGAAAATCATGTTTCAGGTTCAGGAATGTGAATGATGCTTTTCCCAGGACAAATATGTTCACAGGGGAGAATGGCTTTTGTTGTGCTTCTTGGTGTGATTGCTTTTGTTGTGCAGATTTATAAACAGAGTTAGTGTCAGATGAGAAAATATGACTCTTTCTCTTCCCACAGGGACTCATGTTTGGGAAGTCTGGGGAAGCCCTAACAATGAGACTGCGCTCTTTGTCTTTCAGAGCATTACTTCAGCAGGTATGAATTAGGCAGTTAGGATAGCAACAGAACAATGGGTGTGGGCAAGAACCTGTGTGTTCATAGAAACATCTGAAAGGAATGTAGAAGGCAGTAAATTGGTGATTGGAGGCAAAAAGAACCCTACCATAGCCTTCGCCAATAAAAAAGCCTCCTTTCCTGTCTGTATGTACAAATCCTAGCAGGTCACTTCCAGCTCAGGATATTCTATGATTCTATAGCTGATGGGATAGGTAATTTGTAAGAGAATAGTTAACCTCTTCATGACCACGAATGTCTAAGTAAATGGGGGCTATAATAAAAGTTTCTAAACAGGTATGCTCAGAAAAACATCACAGCCAAGAACACTTTGATTTTGAACAATTAAATATCCACCAAAAATATGTTTTAAGCTTTTGGTTTACTTGGAAATGCTGACTACATAGAGAGAATATTCAGTTAGCTATCCTGTTTTGTATTTTCATATAATTTTTTTAAGCAAAAATCAGTATCTTTTCTTGCAGGAGATTGGATGGTATGATGATCAGAAAAATGCTGTTGGTATTCTCCTGACTCGTCTTGCTACAGATGCTTCCCAAGTTAAAGGCGTATGTTGATTCCTTTATGTGTATTTTTTAAATATCTTTTTCCTAACAAATATTAATTGCAATTGGCAAGGAACTCCAAGATTGTTTCAGAAAACAAAGTAGGAAATCTACCCCACAGACTGGCAGATGCATTCACATAGCATGTTACAGACACATTGGAAATAGTTTCCCAGCTGATAATTTACAACTATCAAAAACCCAGGAGATGTTCATGTACCTCCTTACAGGTCTTTAAGCTAAATATATAATAATTGTAGAACATTTCACCATGCAAGCTGAAATCTACAAATATGCTTGGACCACAATCACTGGACCCCAGGTTTTTACACCCTGTTATGAGTGTCACCTGAATGCCACAAAGGGGTTGCATTTGCAGAGGATACAAACCTTTACTGACCTCAGTGAAAAGAATTCTTCTTCCCATTGCCACAAAATGTACTTCACAAGCAGTAAGAAATAGACCAACATAATTAAAAAGCACCATGAAGGGTGATGGCCAAGGAAGGGAACTACTCAAGAAACTGTGGTATGGGAGAGGTGGCCACTGGTGGGAGAATACGGCAAATTCTGCACAGTTCCTTCAACTGCTCACCTCATCTGCAGAACCTGACTAACTGCCAAATATTTCTGTTTCTTTATGTCTCTTTGCAGGGAAAAAAAATCACTGCAGGACTTGTGGGAGAAAGATTACTAGTGTCTTCTTTTTCCCTTCTATTTGTACATCACTAATCCTTTAATCCCTACATTTTTCAGTCTCCATAGGTTTTTGTTTTTCTCCAGCCCTCCTTCATTGTGGGCTTGCAGGGATAAAATAGTCTTTGACAAAATTTAGCCATTTTCATCTTTTAAAGTTTGTTTCCTTCAGCGGCAATGAAGTCTATCACACTGTCAGGATAATAAAAAGGAATGGCGCATACAGTTCCCTAACTACTAAAAGCAACTAAGGGCATGAATGGGTCTCCAGAGCTGTTGTGCTCTCTGGAGTGCCAGACATCAGCAAGTCAGTACCATGCCTCATGCTGCAGTGGTTTAAGTTTCCAAATCCATCTTTATGTGCAACCCCTAGAACATATGGCAACAATTCACCATGGCATTGGTTTAATTGTTAATATTTTAAATTTATTGAACAAGAAAAGTCTTTTCAGGGCAGGAAAGCCTTTGGCAAAAGAAAGAAGAATATTTGCTTCCCACCCAAGGGTTTTTGTTTTTTGCCATCACGCCAAGCTTTGGAAGATGAACTGTTTCCACAAAGCTATTTGCAGAAGTTCTTTCTGCAGACCAGAGCCCACCCAGGTGTTGGATGCTAATCAACTCTCATTTAAGAAACTTTTTGATGAAAAGGTCATCAGTCATACAGTCAGGGAAGAGGTGAGAATTCTTCAGTCAGAGTTAATCTTTCCTACTCATTATCCCACTGAGATAAAGCATTTCTTCAGGGTGGCCAAGTTCAGATTTCTTTTCTCTAAGAACACAACCTCAAGTGCAGCAATGTAAGAAGCTGAGGTTGTATTTTTTTCACCACTGTTAGCATAGAGGGTCTCAGTGGATGGCTGTTGTTACAACCAAGCCCTTCTTGCCTAATGTTGGACATCTAACTGCTAACTTGCCCTACTGTCACAGTGGTCACAATTTTCTCTACCTTGGGTAGTATGTGACATCCCAGATACATTTTATTAAACAACTGTCATATCCAGCTCTCTAGACTCATCAATACCTCTTGAAGGCCTGAATGCTGGCAGGTGTGAGGAACCTCTAGGAATGGTTATGCAAGTTGGTGCACAATGTCCACACACATGATTACACATGGTTTCATTTTCTAGCTAAATCTTTGGCCTTGACTACAGCAAAGTCGTAATTTAAGCAACAAAAAGCAAAATCTTATGACATATTTTTGGGGGGTTTCTCGTGTTTTCTTAGGCAACTGGAAGCCGACTTGCACTGATGACTATGACTGTCGTTACCCTTGCGACTGCCATCATTATTGCATTTGTATATAGCTGGCAGCTAACTTTGCTTGTTCTGGCCTGCATTCCTTTTGTTGCTGGTGCAAATGCTGTAAGTGCCAGCTCTATGTCTGGTCATGCTGCAGAAGATCAAAAAGCTTTGGAAGAGGCTGGAAGAGTAAGTTCTTCAATTTTAACTACAGAGTTCTGATGCGAGATCACTTTTAAGGACAACATTGTAGTTATATTATAGCTGACTCAATTGTCCAAGATAAATGAAGAGTGTTGAGGGGAATGTTTATATATCTTCAAGAAAAGCAAAGCATAGATAACACAAACCATCTGAAAATTAGAACATAAAAAATGCATTTGAAAGCCTCGATAGTGGATTTCTGGGCAGTGTCAGCTGCAGCAGAGGCAGCCCCAGCACTGGTGCACCTTGTGCCTAAGGTGAGCAATGTGGGTCTGCACTGATCTCCTGCAGCCAGAAGTGTTGCAACACTGATACCTTTTTATTTTGTCATAAAGGCAAGCCGTTAATATGTTCAAGAGTTTCAGGGTACTGCCTTCATTCACCTGATAGGGCTCTTCAAGGAGACAGAAGTAGTTCATGCAAACAAGCAAGCTGTTTCCAGATTACTGGTGCTTGTCCCCATTTTATTAAATTGGGTTCAATTCATGAGGGCCACAACCCATGGGTTGGGGAAGTCACTGCTGATGAATAATTTAATTGCTCAAGGCTTTCCTTCACCTTCATCCCTATTCTCAAGCAAGCAGGTTCTGATCTAAAAGAATAACTGCTAGAGCAGAAATCAAGTGTTCAAAAGATAGATTGCAGTTAGATAGATTTTAGTTGTGAGATTACCTCTTATTTTTTTAATCTCTTTGTTTAGATTTCAACAGAATCAGTTGAAAACATAAGAACTATAGCTTCACTGACCAAGGAAGATGCATTTTATGAAAGATATGTTGCTAGTTTGAATCATACATATAGGTGGGTTTTTTCCTTTACAGTACACTTTAGTCTTTCAGATTTACTGTAAATACCTTTCTTGGAATCTAACCAATACCCAAAAGACTGGGAAGAATATCAATAGTTGCTGATATAGCTTTGAAACTTATACAGTCTCTATATTTTAATATACATTCTTAAGTGCAGAGTGAAAAAAAACATTTGCAGGATTTCTCTGTTATTATGCAAACTTTTTGTAAACTTCACTTTCTTCATGTGTGTTACAGAATATTGTGTTTGCCTGCAGTATAGGATATATAATCACTCCATGGCAGTGTACTGCGCTACTGAACTTTGGAACTGACCATTTCACCACACCTTTTAGAACATAAACCATTTCATTCCTCTCCTATGACTTTGAAACCTTGAAAAGAACTTCATATATTTCCCTTGTTTGATCCACTACATCCCACCAACTTTTCTCCACTGAAGTGAACTTGAATCACCAGGCTGCCAGATTTTTCTAGCTCCATTTTATTTAAACAAAACAGCCCAAAATCTAAATTACTTTTAATGTAAAAGAAGGAATTGAAAATTATGTACTGCACAATCAGTCCTCAGCCAAAATAGTGTTAAAATTCAATGTCTGGTGAACTGCTAAGAGCCCAGATTTGTGCAGGATGCTTGCTTGGACTGTCACAGATCTGTTTTACAGCTCAGACTAGAAAGGAGATTTCCTCTTTCTCAGAGAGCATCCTAAACAATGAGGACAGAGAGTTCACCAGATTCTTATTTGGTGTGTATTCAATTAGCTATACAAAATGAAACCTTTCCAGAGGGACAGATTGAGAAATAGTGGCATAGTCTGAATTCCTGTGGGGATACCCAGCAACATGTCCCTGCTCCACTCAGAGGGGATGAGCTGGTGGAAGCCTGTAGGCAGCTCTTAGGCCAGGCTGGAGCCTGCTTGTTCTCTTAATAAAATGGGTCATATAGGTAGTTATTAACTTGTTTCATTTTAACTAACTGCTGTAGTGACCTTCCCTGCTGTAAAAGCAAAGGAAGGGAATTCAATTTAACATAACTGAGGATCAAGGATTTCATTGCTTTCTGTCCTAAGGGTGGTTCTGTGTCATGAAGTCAAGGGCTCTTAGGGACTGGGAGGTATTGTTTGTCAGTGTGTGTGTGTTGTGGGCTGGTTTGTTGTGTTTTTGGGGATGAGCTGGATTTCTTGAAAATTTTATTCCGGAAGTCTAGCCATCCCCCAGTGTCTGTTTCTCTTTTAAAATGGGAAAATCTCTTCTTTTATCAGAAAATCTCTGCAAAAAGCACCTCTCTATGGATTTACCTATGGATTAGCTCAGTGTTCAGAGTACTTCATTCATGCAGCAGCCTTCAGATTTGGAGCATGGCTCATTGCAAATTGTCTGACCAACTTTGAAAGTGTATTTATGTGAGTATACTTTATAAAATGTAAAAATAATCAGAATTGGTATACGGTGTAATGATTTCAATGCATGCGAGTCTTTTTATCAAATTAGAGAGGTAATGGGGCATGGGAATCCAGGAATTCAGTCTGGTTGGGAGTGTTCTTTGGGCATAAGGGCTGTTTTGGGGAAAGGTGCATATTTGGGCAGTGAAATAGCAAGAGTGAGCAGCAAGCTCAGCACACCTACTCTGGAGAAGCCTTTTCCCTTTGACATCCCTCCCAGGCAGAGGGTGTTAAAAGAGAAGTGATATGATACCACTGTTCAGCTATAAAGTAGCTATGGGACCAAGCTGGTCTTCCTAATACTGGATGACATCTTAGAGTGTGAGGAGCTCCAGAAATATCATAACCGAAAGATGCTAAAAAACTTTTTTCTGAAAGTATGTTTTTACACAGTAGGAAAAGAATGTATTGTTCTACCTGGAGTGAATCATGCTTTTTCCTTTGCTTTTTAGAGTCTTCTCTTCTGTTGTGTTTGCAGCTATGAATGTTGGTCAGTCTTCTTCCATGGCACCAGACTATGGCAAAGCTCGAGTATCAGCCCAAAAAATCTTTCAGCTTTTGGACAGAAAACCTCTAATTGACAGTTACAGTGAACAAGGTGAAAAATTGGTAAGGGTTGGTGGTATTTTGCATGGGAGTTTGGGGGGGATATTAGAGATCTGTTTCTTTGGATTTTGGGGGTTTGGGCAGGTGGTTTTGGTTTTTTTTTTTTTGAAAGGTTTTCTTTTTTTACAGGAAGAGATGTTGTAACAAACTAAATTAGTAATTATCTATTATCAGCAGTTGTATTCACAGGTGCCTATTTCTTAGGGTGTCACAAAAGGATGCTGAATTAGACCCACCTGTGATCTGAAGGGGACCTTTAAGAAAGATGGAGAGGGACTTGTTGCAAGAGCATGTAGTGATGGGACAAGGGGGAATGGCTTTAAAGTGAAAGGGAGTAGACTTAGATGAGATACCAGGATAAAAATTCTTTACTGTGAGGTTTCCCATAGAAGTTGTGGATATCCCATCCCTGGAGGAGTTCAAGCCAAATTGGATGGAGTTCTGAACAATCTGTGTCTAGTGAAAGGTGTCCCTGCCCATGGCAGGGGGATTGGAACTAGATGTTCCTTAAGGTCCCATCCAATCCAAACCATTCCATGGTTCTGTCAAAAAACAAACACTATATAAATGGTGGTACTGACTTATTTAGGAACCATGTTATTTCTGTGTTTCAGACAAAATTGTACAGCATTTAAGGTAGTTTTTCTCCAAATGATTAAAAATAATGCTTTTCATTCTACAGACTCAG
Organism: Certhia americana; assembly: GCA_018697195.1. NCBI lineage: Eukaryota > Metazoa > Chordata > Aves > Passeriformes > Certhiidae > Certhia > Certhia americana. Next base: position 30,658,416 of record CM031858.1, read on the forward strand.
TGTAAATGGCTCCAGGAAAACACTGATAATGCCAGTTCCAAAAGTTTTGTTGTCTTTCTCAGGATTTATAGGACATATAAAATACTAATGCATTTTTCTAATTATTCTGTAAATAAGAGAGTTCCTTTACAGACAGGCACTTTGCCAAAAGCCATCCTATTCCATCTGTGGAAACTTTTACAATTAAAAATGTGCTCTTGTGAAGTCAACACAAGCTTAATGAATAATTTAGTTTGTTCTAAAGTTGGGGGAGGAAAGACACAACAAGCAAAAACCAATAAAAAATAAAACCCAAAAAACACCAAAAAATTCCCCAAAGAGCTTCACTTCTAAACCAAAATTGTCGTTAAGGAGGCTGACCTCAGCACTTGTCAAATTTCTGTGTGTAATGCTTTCAATTTACATGTTCTGGAAGGATTACAATGACACATCCAGATTCATCTAAATTTAAAATTAACTTCCCATGTATTTTTAGATGGTAGCTCCTACTCAGGAAGCCATAATCCAGTTTTCTATAACTTCAAGCTTATATACAGGATTTTCAGCCTTTAAAGTTCTGAGAATTCTTGCATATTTTCTTGAACCAGGGTTATCTGGCACAGACATTGAAAGACTTGGCAGAAGCTCACCAGTAAAATAAAACTTAAGTGAAAACATTTTTAGTATAGACTGGACTTAACTGCCAGTGATGCCTGTGACTTAGCAAAGCAAAGCTTTGAGTCCATCAAATTAGGTTATTGCCTGCTGTGAGAGCATATTAGTGGTGCTGCTGGCACATGCAGGGGGCTGGCTCGTACCCTAAAGAACAGGACAGGCAATAGCCTTGCCCTTTCTTCCACTTGTGCTTAAATATCAGCCTGCCTAGGATGGCTAACAGCTATCACTGCTTTTTAAAACACAGCTTTTCCTTTGTGCCTGTGAATAATCTACTGAAGAATTTATCTCTGCTATCTTAATCTCTGATTTTGATCTTGTGTTACATTTGTTCAAATTGTGCTACCTGCAGGTAAAATTAGGACAGAAAATGATACAGTTTATATATATATATACACAAGTAGAAGTGTCTCAATTAAATATATTAGAAATTCAAAATCTGGATATTGTCTATGTTTCTTAAGAGGATGGTTGGGCACTGGAACAGGCTCCCCTGGGACATTGTCACAGTACCAGGCCTGACAGAGTTCAAGAAGTGTTTGGATAATGCTCTCAAACACATGGTGTGACTCTTAGGAATGGTGCTGGGCAGTTGGACTCTGATCCTGGAGATCCCTTCCACCTCAGCTTATTCTGTACTTCTGGGATATTCTTTTCAAAGATGAAGTGAAAAATAGACACAAGAGATGTAGAAAATTTCTCAAAAGGATGTAGTGACTTACAGGTCATCCTATAACTAGTGATACTATGTGGTAATGCATATGCTTCTCTCCATGTGTCTCCAGGTATCCCTACCCCCATGTCCCCCTTCAATACTATGCTCAGTCCAATATGTAATTTAAAAGAATTTCCCAAGAACTTTTGAAAACACCTTCCCAAACTTTCTTGTGTCTCTCACTTTAATAACCGAGTATTAACAAGTGTTGTTATAGTTAAGGCTAATAAATGTTAATAAGAGCATGTAAACTCTCACATTCTCACACTTTTCTCTACTTTTTAGAGCCATTTTGAAGGCAACATTGAATTCAGAAACATCCATTTTGTATATCCAACAAGGCCTGAAGTTCAGGTTTTGCAAGGACTCAACGTGAAGGTTAAAAAAGGACAGACTCTGGCATTAGTAGGAAGCAGTGGCTGTGGCAAAAGCACATCTATTCAGCTCTTGGAGAGATTTTATGACCCTGTGGAAGGACAAGTGGTAAGAATAGATTTGTGTGGTTATTAATAGTAATTAATTCTACAGAACTCTATCTGCCAAGGTTTCAGAGGCTTTTGACAAGCCTGGCAATCTCTCTGTTGAGATGCCTTTTTTTAGAGGTGTGAGTTACTGATGCTGTGCCTCCAGTACAGCTGTAGACAGTCCCCAAACCCCTGTCATTGCCTGCCCTGTGCATTTGCCCACATGTACTAACAGTGGCATCCATGCTGGCACAGTGTGCTTCCTCAGGTCACAGATCTTGCCTGGAAAAGGAATGACTGTGTCCAGCTGCATTTTCTCCCCAGGGTTCCTCACACCCTGGTCAAACAAAGGCACAGCACTAAAGTATCTTGCTTGTCAGTGTGTAAGTTTTCTTGCTGATGGGAATTAACACATTAGGAACAAAGATACATGATTCAGATAACACAAATGTAATCTCACATAGGTGATATTGTGTCACCATCAGGAAGCCCAATGGGCTTTTTGATGCAACCCCCATTAATGGGCATAAAAAGTTGAAAGAAATCTCCTTTGGAGAGTGTAAGATAGAAAGGCCTACAGCTGAGAATATTTATTGCTGTGTTCAGCTTCTTAAGGAACAGGCTTTCCCATCAGCTTCCTGGTGCTTCTTGTGGTCAGTAGGGCTGGAAGGACCACAAGAACAATCTGTTACCTGCACGTTGTTTCTGCCTGCTAGTAAATGGAAGCAAAATAACAGAAAATTAAAAAATAATGCAGGAAAATATTTTGTCTATTCTGCTGGTTCTTTCCCCTTTAGCATGCAAAAAATTTACTTGATTGCATCTGGTAAAATAACACATAATGAGCTTACTCTTAGAAGTAACATTTCCTTTTTACATTCTGTTATGTGTGGATGAGCTCAGTAGCCAGCTTGGCATCATGTTTCTGTTGCTTTTTCTAGCTAGCAGATGGATTTGATACCAGATCTCTGCATTTACAATGGCTGAGGTCCAGGCTGGGCCTGGTGTCACAGGAGCCCATTTTGTTTGACTGCAGCATTGCTGAAAATATCCAATATGGAGACAACAGTAGGGTGGTTAGTCAGGAGGAAATTGAAGAAGCAGCTAAAGCAGCAAATATTCATGCCTTCATTGAAAAACTGCCAGAGGTAAGAGACAGTTATATTCTCTTCACAGTGAGATCATATATTTGGAATGATATAGAGATATCAATGTAGTGCTCACTTGCATAGATCAAATAAAACACTTTTGTTTCCCCTAATATTATAACCTTTATGTTTTTAAATGTCACTGTGTTTCAAGCTAAAAGTCCTTTCTAGTTTGTTCAAAAAATAAAGAGCTAATGTTTCCATTATTTCAGTGGTAGACAACCCAGAATATTTGGGGGGTGAGAGGGAGGTGGGGAGAGGGAAATAAGTGGATGTTCTATATATATAAGTAAGTGCTCATAATAACTTTTTTCTAAATTTTTCCTTTGACAGCAGAAGCCCTTCAAGTTACTCTGATAAAGATATTTTATTTTTCTAAGAAACACTCAGTAAATCATAGTCTATTTCTAATTGAATGGATATGAACAGGGAGTGTTTCTTAATAAACACAAAGGGTCAATAAATTAAAAATGAATGGCATGGCACTTGACCTTCATGCCTGACAAGAATTTGGTTCTAACAAGGAAAAATGTTTTGATAGCTTGTTTTCACTGTAGTTTTGAGTATCTGAAACTGAGGTAATAATGCTGAAAAATATTTCATTTTCATTACTACTATGAAATATTTAATTTTCATTACTAATTTTGACTTATATCGTAAGCATTAACTTGTTAGTTAATCTTATGATCATACACTATGTGGTTGCCTCACTGCTAGTACCATGCAAGAGCTATTCCAGCCTTTGAGAGAGTAAATTTTCAGACTGGGTATGAATATTTGTGGCTGTATATATAATTGCTTTTACTAGAGATGTTTGTAAAGCCTGACCTTTCTTAAAATCATTTGCACTATTCTTTCTTTCAAGATGAAAATGTGTTACTTTTATAGATGTGAATTAATTTTACCTTTTTAAATCTTCGTTCTCTAAGATATTAACTAGTGATGTCTATTATTTTTTAACCTCCAGAAATATAACACCCGGGTGGGTGAGAAAGGAACACAACTTTCTGGAGGTCAAAAACAAAGAATAGCAATTGCCCGTGCTCTGGTTCGTAATCCTGCTGTTCTGCTTCTGGATGAAGCTACCTCTGCTCTTGACACGGAAAGTGAAAAGGTGAATAATGAATATTATGTGAAATACTTATGCCTATGTACATGGCTAGTTGATTTCTGTAGAATAAAATTAAAGCGAACGTGCTACAAATGCTCAATTGTGAAACAAGTCAGGTGTATCACAGTAGCTTTTCCACCTGAAAGAAAAAGAAAGCTGTTCGTATTTACTGAATAAAAAGTAGAAAAAAACTGAAACTCTAAGTATAAAATTCCACATTGATCTGATATTCCTCAATTGTTTTCCTATCAGATGTATTTGATGGTAAATACTGAATTTGAATACTGAATTTGTGTTCTGACCCGAGCTGCTTGCCCAAGAACCCACTTCTCTACGTCTCACATTTTTTTGAGTGAGAAATCCTGTTGAGTAAAGGTCTCCTGTGTGCACTGACTTGTACCTCTGTGGGACATGTATTCAGGTGATAAGAGAATGAGAAATCAAACGTGGTTCCTAGGACAAAGGAAGCCTTTTCAGGCGCTAACTGTGCTGTCGTGTTATCTGTGTGCAGATTGTCCAGAATGCTCTGGATAACGCCCGGCGAGGTCGGACCTGCATCGTCATTGCTCATCGCCTGTCCACCGTGCAGACAGCCGACATCATCGTGGTGATCCAGAATGGCAGGGTGGTTGAGCAGGGCACCCACAGCCAGCTACTCGCAAAGGAAGGACACTACTACGCCCTTGTAAATGCACAAGTCTCTAATTAGTACTCGCTGAGTTGGGGGGTTTATTTTGCTTTGGGGTTTTTTTATGGGAAGACATGAAAAGCTCTACAGAGTATTACTGTTGGCAATGTCTGTGCTGACCAAGCAGGAACTGTGTTGCAGCCTGGTTGCTGTATCCAGTGTAGCCCTTGGCCCACACATCTTTGAGGATGAGCAGTGCATGCCTGGTGCTGGGTCACAGAAGGTGCACAGTGGAGTCCTGAGGACTTTATATGTTGAGCATTTTGATGTGTTGCATGCTCTTGAGCCTATCAGACTTGCTGTAGTCTAACCCACAGCTCAGGTGGATACCCTGCTCTTCCTGTCCCCCCCAAACCCTGGCCCACAGCAGCTGCCATAGCCCAAGGTGATAAGTATGAGAGCAGTTAAGCATCATGGATAAACAACAAGCTGGTGGTTGTGGTTGCTCTTTGGGTTTCTTCACCAGCCAGATGAAGTCATAAGTCTTCTTTAGTTAAAGATGATTATCAGTTCTTACTGAAATTCAAAAAAAAAAAATTACACTAAAGGGTAATGGGTTTGGGATTTTTCCCTACTTTATGCCACATTTCTCATATTACAGTACTTCACACATTTCCTGGATATTCAATATTCTATTTCAGACAATAATCATAATAGTTACAACATTTCCATATCAAGATAAACTGTATAAAAGATAGCATTGTTTTGTTGAGTATTTTTTAAATGCTGACCTAACAGAGTTCAGTCATTCTTTGTATCCATCAAGATAATTTCAAAAGTTTTGTGGGGAGCTAGGATGGCATTTATTGGAGTGGGCTTCTGTCACCCATGTAAACAGATTTTCTTTAAAATAAAGAAAAAGGGAAAATTTGTTTTCTGTGTAAGTTCCTTTCTTTTTCATAGGCATGGTACTTAGGGTCATGGTTTAGTTGTGGACCTGATAGTGTTAGGTTAACATTTGGACTTGATAATATAAAAGATCTTTGCCGTTCTAAATTATTCTATTACTCTATGAATAATTTCAAAGAATTTTTGAAGTATTGGCAAAGCTTGTTTATACATGTGCTTTAATAATTTTTTATTCCTCTGATAAATTCCTCAGGGTGTGGAATACATCCTTTTACTCTTGAAGAATATGTACTGTGTAGTCAGAGTGACTCAGCAGCTGGGGATTTTTGGCTGGTTAAATCCAATTGCAGCATTTTAATTTTCCAAGGCTTTGCACGTGGCTTTGGGTTAGGATTTATAGCCTGGAGCAACCTGCAGTACTTTATAATTTCCAGATTGTAGCAGATGAACTTACAGTAATTACCGTCTCCTTTGCTCATTTCAATTATTTTCCGGCATCAGGATCTGCAAGGGGAATAAAACACAAAAACCAAAATCTGATCCCAGGTTTGCCAAAGCAAATACAGTTGCTCTCCCTCACAGTTTTTCTCAAACTGTTTCAAGAGGAATTTTTATTCATTCAGGCATACCCCTCTTGTGTGATCGCTCCATTTTCTTGTAATAGGCACATACTGCAGAACTACCGCCCTTATTACATTCCCAATTATCTAATGTGGGCTCCAATTAATTCCTTTTTCTCTGTTTTGTTTCTGCACTGGAGTTAAAATTACAAGCACTAGATTTTGATTTTCAGTTTTGAAAATAAAAAAGGATGGTAACTTCAGCATGTACTGTATCCATTACTTTTATAAGCAGTGGGTAATTAAAGCCCAATTTCCTTTCCTGTCATTAGTCTCCATTTTTTTTGAGCTTTCCAGTAATGGAAGTTGGAAACAGCTCCCCACTCTGAGGATCTTACCAGGTCTCAGCCTCTGTGTGTTACAGCCAGCCTGCTCCTCAGGGATCCCAAATATGCTGTATCAATGGTTAAGCTGCCAAGGAGGGAGTTAACTGCTTGGATAGTTCTCTTGTTCTGCTGTGGGGTCACCATGAGCAGAGAACACTCTTGGTGCCATGAAAGGGATCCCTATCCTTGGTGCAGGACCAGTGCAGACACCCTGACACTCCTGTGCCTGCCTACTAGCACACAGATTGAGCTGGACAACTTCACTGACTCCATGAGATATAAAGAAATAAATGTGTACAGCTTGTAGGCACTAATAGTAAACTCTATGCTCTGATAATTTATTTCAGACTATCCAAGTCACCTTTCTGTCTGGGCATGCCCACAGAGCTTCCAAACTAGTTACATTCTGATTAATAGCAGATCTAAATTAAGAGAGAATTGTATGTCAAAAGCACCTATGTCAGCACCAAGCCCAATATGATACAGAGATCAAAAGAATCAACCCTGACAGAGGATTTGTTGGCTCCACCAAGTAAGCACTCAATTTTTTCCTCAAAATGCCTTCTGAATGCCTTCTCTGAAGTCTTCGCTTTCTTTTCTAGGACGTCATATCTAAATAATTCCTTAGATCAGTTCTGGCATTAAGCAAGTGTCTGAGCTAAGTGTTCCTCTTCTAGTCATGAATGAGGCTTTTCTGTTCTTTAACAAGCATAGGCCAATGTGTTCCCTTCACCCCCATCCTTGTGGCAGTCATTTTAGAGGTGAGGTCCTCAGTAACAGCAGCAGTGACTCATCATATTGTGGGCATGTTTGTTGGAGAATACCAGCTCTTGGGCAGGGTTAGGGAAGACTTAATTCTGACACATGGGATATAAAGCAGCACAGAACAAATATTTCAGGAAAAAAAAAGAATGTAATTATAAACATGTCCTGGTTCTAGCCAGGATGGGGTTAGTTTCTGCAGCAGCCAGGAGGGGCCCTGGCCAGGACCCAAAGGTTATTCTATACCACCTCATCACTGCTGGGGAAGCCCAGATTCTTCTGGGAACAAGGGGTTATTTTCAGTCAAGTAAGTGTGGGTTTGTTATAGCAATGCTCCAGCTTGGCCCCCATTTAGGGCTCATCTGCTGCCTGCAACCATGGGCACTCTGCCCAGGGAACTTGACTTTTCCAAGGAAAAACAAGCAGCTTACCTAAGGGAGACCGACAAGAAAACTGGGGAGGGATTTTTTACAAAGACATGCAGTAGTAGGCCAAGGGGTGATGGCTTTGAACTGAGAGAGTAGATTAAGAGCAGATATTAGGAAGAAATGCTTTACTATAGGGGTGGCAAAGCACGGAATGGACTTCCCAGAGGAGAGTGGATGTTCCATCCCTAGAAGTGTTCAAGGCCAGGGTGGATGGGGCTGTGAGCAAAGTGGTCTGTGGAAGGTGTTCCTGACCAAGGCAAGGGGGCTGGGACTAGGTGGTATTTCATGCTCCTTCCAACCCAAATCAACCTGCAATTCCATGGAGAGCAGAAAAATTCATGCAGTTTATCTGGAAATGTGGTTGTGTCTTGCTGAAGCAGGAAATACAGAGGTAGCTTTTCCAAGGTATTTCCAAACTCTTCTGTTTCTTAATGGATTTGGACAATGTTAGAGGAATGTGGTCTGGCAATCACTAGAACTATATCCAAACTGTGAATAAAGTGGACAAAACAGTGGACTAAAGACTGTATTTTACCTCTTTGTGTGTATCCCTGCTGCTGTATGTAGACAAAGCAGACTTCTGTAAAACACATTTTCTCCACGTCTGAGACATTAGAGTGTTTCTTAGATCATCAATGTAGTAAAGAAAAAACCATCTGGGCAACAAGGACACAAACAGCAACTGTGTAGTTCCTTCTTACAAAATGCACTTGAAGGGCTTATTTTGTTTAGTCCTGATCCTTAGGTACTTGTAAATGGCTGGTAGTTTTAGATGCAAACGTAGAAGATTCCAGTTGCCTTGTTACGTTTATCACCTTCCAGCTGCCCTGTAGATAGGCTTCATCACAGATTGTCCATGGCCCTGAAATTTTCCAGGTTTATGGCTCTCCCTGACTATTCTCTTCCAGTTTCCTGGACTGCTTTTCCTGCTCAAGCACCTTGCCTAGTACACACAACAGATGCTGCACCATATGACCTGGTGAAAAACATGGACAGAGATAAGAGGGGAAGTGACAAAAACAACAGCAAAGTTAAAGGATTACTTTCTAAAATCAGGAAAATTTCTCAGCAGAAAACTGGTCACCACATTCAGTAAATTAATCATTTACACTAGATTACTTTCATCTGCCTCTGTGCTGTACTTTGTTATCCAGAGTGTAGGCAGCTCCTGTCTACCTGAAACCCTGGCAATTGTCTCATTTTAGCATTTTACTGCCTACCTGCTTCACCAGCAGTTAAGTCCAGAAACTATTTTTTGAAGCATATCTTTCCATTTGGAAATAATAATTCGTTGTGCCCTTAGGGAAGCTCACACATCCGCTGGAGTTATTCCCAGCCTCCTCAGTGACATTATTATCACAAGCTCCAAAGCAAACTTGCTAAACCTTCCTGTAATTCTCCTGAAGATGCCAGTCTTTACTGAATGCTTTCACAGAAAGATGTTTTAAAGTCATGTTAGCTCAACAAATGAATTTAGTGGACTTGTTTAAAATAACTAATATACTTTTCATTGCACTACTCTTTCTGTAGAAGTAATATTCTCATTTCTTTCTAATCCTTATGAACAGAAGGTGTCTTTACTGCCCTCTCTTTCCTATGTTTTCCAAAGCAAAACCACCTTGCAGTCAATCACCCCTAGAATGGTCCCTTTTGTTATGGTCCTTGAAGTCTGAAAGAACGACTACATGAATACAGCTATTTTTGTGGAAATATTTGTTCAAGTTCATCCCAACAAAAAAAAAGGATATCCTCAGTATTTGACCCACTGTGAGCAGCATTCCTGGAGAATGCTCATGTTATTCTACCAAGAGGGTAACAAGGGGGAAGAAGCATTGCTGTGGGTCACTTACCCCTTAACAGCAGACATTTGTGTCTGAAGCAATCAATCAGATTGCCTCTAAAGTGCTCTAGGACGTGACTCTTCTGTTTCCAAATGCCTGCCTGAGCAGACAGTGATCTATATTAGGGAAGTGCCTATTTCTTACCCTAAATTGAAGTGAAGAGTATCAGTTTTTAGTCAGAGTATGCATTTACATTTACATCAGGTGAAGGGAGTTCAACTCTGAATGTTTTATCTTTCTTAAAGAGATCACTAGGTTAGTTTATCAGTCCCACAAATAATTCTTGGAGATCGCTACTCAGGATCTCCAGGAATCTCCAGATAGGCACTGGGGAGCCCAGTCTTGCAGCCAAGTGCTTCGAGGAAGAGGAAGGATCTATGCAGTAAACAAGTGCCGGTTTTCTTCATTTAGACATTAGCAGTGCAAGAAGCTTTGGAGTGAAGGAAAAACATTCAGGGAACAGAAAATATTTATCACGAATGTGCAAAAATGGAAATGAAACACAGCTTGCAGAAGAACTCAAACCAGCTTTTAGCCATGACAGAATTAGGAGAATCTGCATTTTTCCCCTCTTGGACGGCTTGTGGAAAATATTAAACAAGGAATTAACATTTTCAGGAATCAAAATAGTTGATGTCTCTGACATTTACATATAATGCCTTTTATGAAATCACACTAAAAATGGTAAGTAGAGTTCCCATTTTCACATCTCTTACTCATATGAACATATCCCTGACAATGCAATGTGTGTGTTTCTTCAAAACAAACTCAAAAAACTATCACTTTATACAGCACCAATAGGTTTTCACCCACTATAGCACCCACTACATGTGTTTACTAAAAATGAAGTGTATATCAGCAATACTGAATATGGAAACAAAATTATAGTGGGTGACTTTTATTATCTAGAGCAATACAAAGAGATATCTATAATGTGCTTTACTGTTCAGTATTCAATAATGTAGTTTTAGTTGGAATAAATAAGATCCCTAATGCAGACTTACACTATTTTCTTCAGTTTCTTATTTCACACATACTTTGAGACCTGGGACTACTGTTTCCATGAACTGATGCCATTTCTTTTGGGACTCTTCCAGTGTCATGTTTTAATGCTTTTTTTCTCTTTCTCTCTCTCTCTCTCTTTTTTTTTTTTTTTTTTTTTTTTTTTTTAGGGTGTAACTTAGGGCCTCATTGCAATTGTTTTAAAATCATAAATTTACATGCACACTGTGATAGTGCACTGATAAATTTGTCAGCATCCATCATCATTTACTTTTTGGATCTATCACTTCATAATTGTTTTTTAACGAATAAATACAGTTATGAATATGCTTTTTCTAAGACGAAAATTAATCTGGCCATTTATAGAAAGAGGAAAGCATAAATTTATATATATATATAAAAATTTATATTTATATATATTATTATATATATTTATAATTATATATTATAGCTATAATTATATATATTTATATTTATATTTATATAAATATAAATATATATATATATATGAGAACAGTATATCTATATTGGTTATATAGTTCTGTATTTATAAAATATATACTACTGTATACCTATATACATTGTAGATTGCTTTATGATAAGAAGTTTGAAAAAAATCCAAGAAAAAATTCAAATTAATCATGGGAAAATTCCATTTGCTGTCAGTATTTTAGTTCGATTTTGCAGAGTCAAAGGTAGCTTTTTCTCCTGAAAATGTCTCTCATCAATCTTTGATGATGCAATTTCTCTTTTCAGCTTAGTCAGACTCTTAAATTCTCCCTTGACTCACATATTCCACTTGTCCACAAGATGCTAGTGACTCACACATATTTATTCTGCTTTTCAGTAGATAAACCATTGTTAGTTTTATGTCTAGGCCTTTTAGCCATACCTCCTGAGAAAGCAATTAAATCCCTTGCACTTGAAAAGCCCAGACAGCTCAGGCTATGAAAGCAGCAGAGGGTCTGTCCAGCTGGCCCCGGCTCTCATGAGAGATGGTATTATGAACAAATACACAACTCAAAACAGCTTTTCTGAAAATATTTACAGCAAAATTAAACTTTTCCTCATCTCTCTGCTTTGCCAGAGGCATCCTTCCTTCCAGAAAACATAGTTTTCCCACGAAGGTTTCATATTTTATTCTTCCCCCATCCATCCTACAGTTGCACATTAGTCTTGAACAAATGTGGAACAGAAATGCCCTGTTGCTGCTCAGGACCCCACTCAATACTAGGAAATACTCAACACAGAAGGAGCCTAGAAGTGCCTTCCACCATGGCAAACATCCTCACAGTGAGTGTCCTTAAAAACTATGTCAATGGCAGCACAGCTTATCCCACCCTAGTCGTCATCACACAGTACTGCCAAGCACCAGTGAAGAATCCTTTTATGTAGTGACATTTAAAATGCATTTCATTAAGGTTTAGCTTCTGCCATGATTTCTTTAGCTTGTTTTCATCTTTATGGGGAACACAGTTCACATAAAACTGCATTTTATCCTCTTTCATGTTAAGTACACTCAATCATAATGCCATCAGGAGTGGCATATTCACATAAAAATCCACAGGTGTTTAGATAGACTTACTTGTGCTCACACTAGTCATATTTTATCTGAATCTCAGGTTTTTAATAAAAACACACAGAAGCACAAGAACACTCGTTTTTTTAAATTTTGCATATAAAAGGTAGTGTTCTTTGATTACCAGTGATTAGTAAATAGAACATTGCTAAAAACTACCTACTGCATTATATACATATTGGGGGAGGGGTATGGGTTTTTTTTGGTTTTTCCCCCAAATCTGATGGAAGTTCCTTCATCTCCACTATTTCTTCTCAGATTGCCCCAGATTTTAATCAGTTCTTCAGTGGCAAAAGCTGCCACACAGAAAGAAACTAAGGTATCCTGGTAACTCCATCCTTCACTAAGACTAGCAAGGCCCCATTTAGCAGAGACATGACTTGAAATAATGTTTCTCTGGAAACAGCAGGACACAAAAAGTGTGCCTACTGTGCAGGGAGATAAAGATGCCCTGATCAACTGTTAGAACTGGAAATGTCTGGGAACTTCCAATACTGAGATGCAGTTACTGCACGTAAACCTAGTTTGAGGCAAGTCAGAGTCAGATGGGACCTTACTATAATTATTACCATATTTAATATTTGGACAATTGCCTCTAAAATGTGCCAGCCTTGTTCTGGTGAGGCAAGGAAAATCCTGTCCCAAATGATATCAATTCAACAAAAAACCAAAAGAACAAAAAACAGGAAAAAAAACTAAACTGGAAACACTTGAAGTATATGGATAGATGAATACACACAAATAGAAGCATCTCCAAATCTTTCTCAGGACTCTGCATTATTTTAACCTTTAAAAAAAATGGCAACCATTCAAGGTTGAATAGAATGATAGTCAGATTGGGTGTTTTCTGGAAATATTTCATGAGGCTTGAGGCATAAATTATGTATACAAGGACATTAGCCATCCATCTTTTGTGTGGCCTTCCTTCTTTCATCTCCTCATATTCTCTTGTCCTATCTTGCTTCAGAATAAATGGCAAGCATGTCAAGAGAGGAGGAGGAATTTTCCCAAGTTGTTTATGAAATGACTAGCACCATCCAGTTTCAGTCCTGTCGGAATACTTTCAAGCACAAGAAACACAATCCTGAGAAACTCTTAGTGTGCCTCTCCCAGTGCTTACCACACAAAAACTGCTTTTGTCATGATGAGGGTGCCACTCTGAACCTGCCCAGCACAGCCACCACCTGCACTGTCCCAGGGAACCTGTGCAGTGCTGTCCAAGGTGGGACACTCCTCCCCTGCCCTTCTCTCATGGGAGTCCACTGGGGTCCAGGGCTGCTGGCAGTGCCCTGTATGGGTCTTCTGAGCAAGCCTTGCCCCCTGGGTCTAGAGGAGGAAAGATGTTTTCATCCTAATTTCATTTGATTATCTGATTTTAGCACTTTTACTATTAAAAAAAAAAACAACTGCCAACTTTCTTGTACTGATAAATTTTGACTCCTTCCTTAACAGAGGCCCAAAAACTCTCAGGGCCTTCTAATGCTTCAACAGATAGTCAAATATTTTTAAGTGCCACAAATCAATGTTTTTAGACAAAATAGGCCTTGAGCTATGTTTTCATGAGAAATTCTCTGGATCCTCAATGCAGGATATATCTGAGTTTCCTGAAGAAGAGCAGTATTAACAGAACAAGGTGATGATACTCAGTCTGCATCTCCAGCTTTTGTTATTTGACTGAGAAAGGTTACATGCAGCTTAAGCTTAAGGAATTCTGGCTTCTGATGTAAGTTTAGTAGCTCACATGCTCCAAGAATTAAATTCTAATAATTTACCAGAAGAGATTTTTTTTAACTTGGAAAGAGAAAAGGAGAATTGGAAATAATAGCCCTGATTTAAATTCTCATCTATTTTTTCCTTTTTTTTTTTTCTTTTAATTATATATCTTGTGAGTTGCATGACATATGATATGATTGGGAGAGGAAAGAAAAAAGAAAACAAACAAAAAATTCAGGAGAACAAAATCTCTCACCCATTAGACATTTTTGTGTAACTTACAAGGCAAATTCCTCAGGCCAGAGTCTCATCTTTGGGGATTTTCAACTTCCCCACTCTTGAGGAGAGCAGAGGCTATTGCACATCAGCACACACTGACCCCCCACGGAGAAGTGAGCTGTCAGATCAGGGATTGCTCTCATTCCCTCCAAGCTCCCAGGAAGGTAGGCAGTGCACAGAGCACTGTTTGTGTTACTGCTGAGGGGAAGGATTTCAGCCAAAAGAAGCTGCCAGCCCTGGGTTTTTAATGAACCATGTGCTGACAGGCCTCATTGTGAACTGTTACAGATGTGCACTGGACAGTCTAATGAGACACAGGAAATTCAGGAGGCCAAAAATTCTCTTTGGATTTTCTGCTGCAGTGATAGTATCAAAACTGCTTGTGTTCTAACTGGCATCGCCAAGCAAGGGGTATGCCGGCTGTCCTTAATGAAAACATTTCCATTTGGGGTAAAGGCACTGATGTGTGTTGATTGCCATAAGGGGGAATAAAAGAAGGGCTGAGTCACTAGTCAAGAATGAGAGCACAGGCAGGACAGGATCATGCAGTGGCACATTAATTATAGTAACATTTTCTGTGATTCCTCTGCTACGTAACCACAGATTCAGGAGCATGAGTAGGGGCTGCAGTGGAAAAGGAATTGGCCAGGATGAATGATGTGGCAAGTAAGGGAAAACAAACCCTTGGTGAGAGAACAAAAACCCCTGAAAAATTCTCCTTCCTGCATAGTGGAGTCTCCTGCTGATGTGTTCAGTGCAGAAGAGGCACCTTTTCCCAGTGCTCTGGTATTTCTCTTAGAGCATGAGTCAGACCCAGGGGTTGCCAAAAATATGTGCCAAGTCCTGCTCTCAGTTACGTGTGCCCACAACAACTCAGCACATGAGCAGATAGTATCAGCCATTGGAGCAGCTGTGGGCTGCTCTGTGCAGCTCTGCAGCTCCTCCATTTCACCTCTGTTCTCTCTCTGAAGTCTGATTAGCAACTGGATTGCAGATGGTATTGCTAATTGTCTGGCCTGCAAATTTAATCAGATCAATGAAAAAAAGTCTGCCCTTACTGTTATTTGACAGATAAAACTCATTTATAACTATCTAACTGATGAAGAACTAGCCAGCCGATGCCCCAGCTTGCTTGCTCTTTGTCATATGGACAGGCTTAGATACACAAAAAAAAAAAAAAGTATAGACAAGAGCCCATGAAACAAAGCAGGACACATACACAGATCTTTCCCAGCAGAGCTAGCATTTGCCAAAACTGTAAAGATAAATAAGATATGCAACACTGACATCTATTGGCTAAGCGTGCACAGATCTCTGCTTGTTTATTCTATGGCAATATTTTTAGCCACGTTCGCAGTGCCGTGAGTGAATAGCACTCTGAGTGTATAGCATGCTGTTGCTATAGCACACTGCCACTCCAGGGCACAGCTCCACAAGCTGGCAGAGCTGCCCTGTAAAGAGCTTCTGAGATAACTTGACAGTAGGACACTGAAAAATTTAGTCTAGACCATGAATGGCCTATTCCCTTTGCACAATATGAACTGCAGAGTCCATGTTTCTGCAATCCCCACTCGCAGTGGGCCCCTTCTTTTTGGCATTTTTTTTCTTTTTTTATAAGACATTTCCACTTGTGTAAACATTCATTTGTAGCAATAACATTGTCTTGTGACATGCTGCATTTCTGGGGAAAGACTTCACTTCAAGAATCTCTTCTGTCTTAGAAACCCAATGCTTCTCCAAAGGCCAGGAAGTTAAAAATGAGATTACTAGTAAAACTATTTCCTCTAGATGTAAAATCCTTGATGCTGTGTGTAAGTTCAGTCACAGTGTACTGCAGTGTTTTTCAACCTTCTGATTTCCCACTCGAAGAAGCCATTATTAGCTTGTGAATTTTAAAAGTCCTGGGTTGGATGTTTTAGATCACTTGATTTGCCATGCCCATATGTTCAAAAAACAAAATTTGCACTGCAGTAGCAACTTTCCTGAGGAAGAGTCCTAGTCCTAAGGATTTTTGCAGTCGGATCCTGTGTTGCATCTATTTGTCAATCAGCCTGTGCACTGGGAAGACAAGTGAGATTTAGTCAAGGTAATAGTTAACACATGGGCATTAGGACAACAGTTAACACATGGGCTGTGGACCATAAACAGGTGGTTTTATTTCTTTCTTATCATTGGAGTCTCAGCTTTTCTGATTTAGGGTGGCATGCTTTGAGGGTTTTGAGGTTTGCTTCTGATTGAAGCTGCCTGCTTACTGAGTCACCAAAATAATGCTTCTAGCTGACTAAGTGATTTAATAGATATTAACTCCTGGTTATCATTCCTCTTTTTTCCTCTTTTTTCTAAACTGTGTAGTTCAATGCAAGAGGATAAACTGAATTCCTGGGATAAAGTGTGCTTTAGTATTTCAAGAGTATTAAGTCAGTTTAAATCTCCTATTCTATTAGGTCCTTTAGGTTTTTAAGACTTCTTTCAGCGAAATTATTTTCTGATTATTTTATTCATGAGGAATTTACCTACTACCGTGAGGATCTGAAGACATGTAGGGAAAACTTAAAGGATGATACATTTTAACCAAGAAACATTGGCTTGCTTTCCTTGTGTCAGCAGAGAAGCCTGGGAAAAAAGAGAAGAGATCCTATAAAACTGATTTTAAAGTAGACATTAATTTCTATTTTACTTGTTCCTAGTAATAAAGTGTTGTCAGGTTTTATTGTATGAATGTGTTTTAGGTTTCCCACATCCAAGCCAGCTGTCTATAAAGAAACCTATGGTGAGTAAGTTTGCACTTCATGAACTTCATGAAATCTTCTGTATCAAAAGCAGAGAAGGCAGGCATAGTGAGGAGACTGGATTTCCATTGCTGTCTTCTTAGGAGAAGCAGTAACTGATGCATTTACTGCTAATGACTGACAAAATAGAGCACAAGCAGAGACAAATGCTGCCTTTAGAAGAAGAGAGTAGCTTTCCTACCTAGCAATGCAAGAAACCACCCACTGAGCAGTCAGGGCTGTCAGTGGCATTCAGAGCTGTCCTGAGTGAGCAGTTTTTTGTGTGCAGGACATGATGTCACCCCTGGGTGACAAGTTTTTCCCTCTTTCCATGAGTACTCATCCTGCTACATGACAACCACTAAGGAGTCCTTGGAGCCAGAGCCAAAGAAAGGCAAAGGAGAGCAAATTCACAGTTTTTCACAGAGCTTCATTCACTTCTTCTTTTTGTTATTAAAATTAAAATATTGATTTTATCTTAGTGCTTTCAACAGATCTCATAACTGGTTATATTTGTGAATTCAGACATGTGGCTCTTGATCCTGATTGTAAACTGAGTCACTGTTTTGGGAGCTATTATGACACACATAGATCACACTATTATAAAGCAAAGGGAAGAAGACAGAGTCAGCAAGGTATCTTGTAATTGACCTACATTTATTTATAAAATGTTCATTAAATTGCAATACTTCCTCATCAGTTATGCAGATAAGCTTGGCTTTTAAACGTCTCTGCAGAAAAATCAGAAAAATCTGGCAGCAAAGGCAATTTGCTGGAGTACAGAAAAACCCTTCTTGTTTCCTGCCTGGTTTCTTTCTTACACACATGTCCTTCCTTGATAAATCTTTCCAGCACAGCATTGTTTGGGGAGCCATCAAGCAAAGCATTCCACCACCAGCATGAGGATTAGGGGGCCAGCCAGTGAAATGAATATTAAAGAAATATTAGCATGGAGATGAGAGTAAGGAGAAAAAAACCCACAGAATAAAAGGGTAGTCCTACAGGTTTTCTACTTTGCTCTAAATTTAACTTGGTGTCTTTTCCTGGGGTGTCAAAACTCACCAAATCACAGAACTTACTGGGTTGGAAGCAACCCACAAAGATCATTGAGTTTTAAGTGAATGGCTCATACAGGATCAAATCCATGACCTCACCATTACCAGTCTGAGCTCAGACATGGAAAGAAGTTCTAATCTTTAATTTTGTCTCTAAAATGGAATCCTGACAGGTATTGACGTGTGTGATGAATTTGGAGAGCTGGAATGGGCTCTGGGTTCTTGAAGACGGACATTATTGCAAGAAGAGATGGACATGCAACCTTTTGTATTATTTTGATCCCTTTGTTTCCTCCTGTATGTTCTGGAAAGAATGTTGTTTTATAGGACTGAAACACAGGGTCCCCCTCTAGCCATGCTTATCCATGCGTCTTGCTGAGATGAACGAACATTGTAGGAGAAGTGTCCTAAATAACAAATCTTCTCCAATATGTATCAATCACATCTATCCTTAATCCAAGTCCAGCAACTTTCACAATTCTGGAGGAAAAAAGTTTTGTCATTTAAAAATAATTGTATTGTTTCAAAAAACATCTTCCTGCTCCAGGCTCCATGCTGTCTTCAGGCATGTTCCCTCCCTCGTTTCAAATTTACTGTTAAAATATGAAGATTGTTTTTATGATGTATGGTCATGAATTTTTTTATTCACTTTTGTCAGCATGGGAATCTTTATTTCCATCAGAATTTTCTTGTATATTCACTAATCCAGACAAAAAAAGAAAAAAAAAAAAAAAGAAAAAAAAAGTTTTAATCCAAAAAAACTTCTGTATAAAATTGAGAAGATATCCCACTGAACTTAGTTTTGGGCAACTATCGATTATATGCTCAGGTTCAAATGTCTCACCAAGAAACACAGACAGGATATTAAAAAGAAAACCCTTTCAATATATCAATTGGAGAGTTGGCAGAATTGCTCTAGGATTCAAGAGTATTAATCTTGCAGAAAGGACAGGAAAAGTCTGGGTGGTTCTGTTCAGAAAGTAAATATAATTTGCTGGTATTTTAAGGGAAAAGTGCAAAAAGACAACAATGCTCATTAGTCAAAAGCAAGCCTGTAAGCACAACATGAAAAAATAGATCACAGGTCTTATTTCAAACAAGGTATACTCTAAAATTAAGGATTTAATTAATTCATGAAGAAAATATCATATACTGACCAAAATCTCTGTACTCTTTCTAGAGAAACACATGTGTATATATCTTCAGACAGAGGAAAATATCAATTTTAAAGCACATATATGGCATATAAATGTATATCATATACAATAGTGCATTTAGTACATTTAATATATTGCATGTCATAAAAGTATATCATAAATATGTGGTAGTGTTTATCTAATTGCAAATATGTAAAAGTGTGTAAGTAGATTCATCATTTCAAATACAAAAACCAATTTAAGTATTTACAGAATTTTCATAGAATCATAAAATCGAATCATTAAGGTTGGAAAAGACTTTTAAGATCATCAAGTCTAACTGTCAATCAAGTGCCACTACCATGTTCACTATTAAACTATGCCCTATCCATAGTGCCATATCCATAGGTTTTTTGAACACTTCAAGATGGTTACTCCCCCACTTCAAATAGAAACATTTTTCAGAAGAGTGTGTTTATAACCATATCTCTTTGTAAATCAGGTTGTGCTCTCTACACCTCATGTGAATTGTGTCAGTTATGATGATATATTTATATTCATGGAATTTATAAATTAGCAGTCCTAGAGGTGCTCTGATACCAGATAAAGGCACCAATGAAATAATAATTTCTGGTCTGAGCATCTGTTTTATATCCAAGAGTAGTGATATGAATCACTAGCCTTAAACAGAAGCTTCATATACTATAATACAGTAGCTGAATTTAAAGGAGTTACAGATTTTGTAACTTATCATGCCTTATGAGGGGGGCATGGTGGTGGTAGTGGCCAGTCCTTACTTTACACCAGTAAAAATGGGATTTTTTTTCTGGATTTGCAGCATTTCTGAATTCTGCATTCTCATCATTGGCCTAACACAAATAATTTGCGCAACAAATCCTGCTACGTATTGGAAGGTTCCCTTTATTTCACCTGGTGATTTAAAATTCAATTTTTGCTGACATGGGAAGAGTTCATTAAATTAAATTACTGGTTATCAATTTGAATACAAATTACACTTTCCCTTGATTTGTCTTACACATACTATTTATTCAGTAAAATAAATTTAGGATTGCCTAAACTATTTGCACAGCCTAGATTATGACTCAGTAATTTATAATCAGTTTCTTCACATCCAAAGGAAGCTGTGATATCTGTTTTCTGCCAAGTAAAGCAGGCGATCTACCTCTGATGCATCCAGAATGTCCCAAACTGGCTGCCTCTGGGCAGAATCACAGATGTCATTTCCTTTCCGGAACAGAGATTATCCAAGCTCAGCCCATGAGCTCCCTGACTGTGGTCATTTCCATTTCCATGCTGCCTGACCCCTTTGTGATTCTGCCTTTCTCACATAAATGACATCATCAGATTCCTGAGAAGCTGAGACAAGGTAATAATTTTGTAGTTACCTAATGCCTACATTATGCAGTCATGGTGGAGGCAATTATACACAATGTCTTTGCTGCTTCTTTCCTTTTCTCTCTCTCTGTCTAGAGAACTACTTGATTTTGGTTTACTTTCTTGCAGCATCCCAGTCTGCTTGATTTGACATCATTCTTGCTTCATTTTTTTGATCCTGACATCCAAAATGCACCTACATTTGGTGATTAATATATTTTTCCCTTTTCCCAAGTTCTTTGTTCACTTGTAGTCTTTTTTTGAGATATTTGACTTAAAACTGTTAAATTCTTGGTTGTTTTTTGCATCTTCTAAGTAGAACAACCTTTCAAATTCGATCCCTGAGCTCTATAGCCCAATGGACTTCACTGAATAATCAGTCCACCTGAAGACAAATTTATAATAAAGTATTTCATTAGTTAATATATTTAGGATCCTGATGACAGGTGAACTCAATTGGGGAATGCTATAGGATGGTTGGAAAAGGACTCCATCTATCTTTCAATTTTAAAAACGTCTTATCTATTGCTAACTTTGTGTTGCCAATCATCCTAAAATTAATTCAAGAAAACTTCTTCAAGACTACAGTCTTTTCTGTCTTATTATGGATCTGCAGTACTTAAATGGTGAAATTCATGGGTTAGGTACAGTCATGTATTTTTAAAAGCATCTTCAACCACTTTTTATCCTCTGTCTTGGAGATTTTATCCTATACTCATTTCTCTGCAGTAGAATTGAAAGCAAAGAGATGTACAACTTTTTCTTACTCTGCAGTGCTTGTCATTTTTTATACTGACACACTTACCCCCATCAGTTCTTCACCCTTACACCTCTGAGAGTTCTTTTCCACTCACAGGTATGTCAGCTGGTGGCATCACCTGGCCTCCTAGCACAGCTTGGATAAACATACTCCATGATACAATGCTGTAAAGTGTTGTTGTGGCTTCATTTGTTTCTAGAGGTAAAACACAGAGATAAGAAAAGGCAGAAATGGAGGTGCAAAAGGTCTCAAGAGGTTGATTTCAAGGGATCTTCAGCCCTCAAATTTAACTTGTCAAAGGACAGCCTCAGGAGTTCTTAGGGACCCTCAACTACTGTCAGCAGCAAAGGCTCAGGGGGTCAAAGAAGCAATCTTTGTGCGTGCCCCTTGTCCACCACATACAAAGCCAGCTGTTTGGCTGTAGGACTTTGATTTAAATTGGCTTTTCTTGGCATATATGGCACAACAGGCTATATCTGCCAGAGAAGCTCTTTCTCTATGTTTTTCTTATCACTCCCTAAGACTTTACTTTCAGCTCTTTCAATATGTCTTTTGCTCTGATTTTGCCTTGTAAAATAAAAGGCAACAGTATAATTTCTCCCTTTATATACAGTCTGAATAAGTCCATTTATCCAAGTTAACATTTGCTTTGATAAACCAAAGACAGTGCCCCTGCAGCTACCACAACACAGTAAAGAAATAACCCAAGTTAAAAATAGACTCATGCAAAATAGTGTCCCAAGGCAAAGGGCAGGAAATTGGTTGCAGTTGAACTAATATTTCTTTTGAAATGATCTGTAGCTGCTATTTGCTGCACAGCTTCTGCTCATCCCTGGGCAATTCCAGATGCCTTTGGAAAACCCTCTCAAACTTCATGCTGTGCTGCCTATATATGGTGCGATTCCTCATGTTTGTGACCCTTTGGTACAGAAGAAATGTGTCTATGGGTGTAGAAAGTGTTTATTGTATGAGAAATACTATGACTCATTCATAGTATTTCCCCTTTGAGTGAAGAATAAAGGAAGTGCATGCTGAAACTGGGAACTTCCATCCAGGCTTGTAAACTCTTCTCTCCTGGATGTCTTAAGTAGATAAACTGAGGGATTATTACACAAAAATACATGGATGGTCCTGTAAAATGTAGACTATTATACAAGCTTGAAAATTTTTTTGGAAATAGATATCATGTTCACATACATAAGTGAAGCTTGATTTGCTAGTTGATGCAAGATTGAAATAGTGATGTTTACAATGTAGCCATTGTAAAACTTGCTGCAATAATAACTACTTTTTTAAGCTGATAAATATTTAAGAATTACCTTCTTGTTTTCTTTTTGTGATAATCACTTTTTTCCCACAGATGATGAGTAATCCTGAAAGCAATCTATTTACCAGTCTCTAACATTTCTGCCTATAAAGCATTTTTAGTTTAAACGTAATCATTTTTTACAATTCATGTGGACATTATTTTACCTGGCTTTAGCCATCCATCCAGAAGTTTGATGTCTAACTACCTACAGGCATATTTGAACACCCACCTAAAGGAGACTTAAGTAATTACTTAATTACTTGTTTATCCAATATCAGATTGCCCTATCACATATATCAGTCTGATCCAGAGGTGAAAGGCCATAAAATGGAATCTTGTACTTTGATACAGAGCATGATATTTTCTGTACATCATCCTGGAGGAACATGACCTAAAACTCATTTTACATAAGAGGTTTCTGAGAACTCATAGGCATGGTCAGACAGGCAGCCATCATTTTTATATGACTAATAAACAGATGTGAGACATGGCAAAGAAAATGAAATGTATGAACAAGTAATCAAAACAAGAAGAGATTGTGTTTATGTTAACGTAATGGATCTTCTGTTATGATATTCAAATCTCTTTCTTCCTTGGAAATGAATGGACTCAAAGTTCAATACTGAATAGAAGCTGGGGGTTTTGTCATGTGTGTAGTGAGGTTTTGTGTGCTTATCTATAAACCAGTTTGTCTCTAAAATTTAACTTTTCTCTCAATTCAATGAAATGAAAACAAAGGGGTTTAGGATTTACATGCACACTGGGAATAGAGACATTGAGATCAGCCAGGTAATAAGGACAAAGTTCAAAGCTACAGAGTGGCTGAGTGAATGTGAATGCAGTACAAATGTTGGAGGGACTTCAGAGGGGAAAAGAGAGCTATATGACACTCCCAAGTGAGTCACATCTGCCTCTCTGCAAATCCAGTAAAACACAGGGGAGTAGGGGGTGTGTGTGAATGAATTTAAACCACGAACTGATTTTCTGCAGCCACCTTGTGTCGAAAATGGAAAATACAGCTCTAAAAATCTGTGTTTGAAAGCCCAGTGCCATGCTTCAGCAAGGTGTTGCACCCAAGGACTTAAAGATCATAAATGTTGCTGCTGTTGCCAGGAGACCTGCCTGCACATGGGGGGTTTTGTCTGTGGGAAAGCACCCAGAATTAGGGTGGATTTTCACTGATACCCAGTTTCTAGGAGAAAATGTCACCTAGCGAGAAAACATTACTTTTAGGCCCCATTTCTTTGCAGCCTGAACTTTGCAGAATCAAAGGGGATCTTGCTACTTATCTTAATGCTCAGTTAGGTCCTATAAGACATTATTTGTTCACAGTGAAAAAGTGATAGAACTTAAACCCTTCTTCTCAAAATGTGCTAGCATTTTGGTTGAAAGAAGAAATCTGAAGAAATCAGGGGTCAGTCTCAAATTTCTCTTACCATATAACACTGCATCTGCTCTAGGCAAGACACTGCTAGCTCACATTGGACTAGGAAAAGTAGGTGCCTTGTCATTGATATATCTCTTATTTCTCTTTTCTCCACTCATGAATTTAATTTAAATTCAGAGAGAAGACACAAATGACAGTTGCCATTTTCCTTGACATGTTTGTTACAAGGACAAGGATTATTTCCCATTTAGGGCAAAAATCTGCCTACTGCTCTTCTGTGACAATATTCTCATCTCTTCTGCCTCACCACCACTGCAACAATGTTTTCCACCTGGCTCACCTAGGTGGAAAACCACCTGGCTGGTCTGGCACCATAAAAGAGGATGAACCCTCACTGCAACACCCCAGACAGTTTAACCGTGCTGAGTGTTCAACTCCCAACAGTTCACTAGAAAGGAAACTGAGTAAGATGCATTTTGGAAAATGTCATTGTCTCCCTTCTTTGGTTGTATAGGCAGTCTGCTGGTACTACCCTGTATGTTTGTTTACTCCTGGAAATTTGGCATTTGCACTTATGGGAGGTGAATAGCTTTCCTCCATACCATTACCAAATACCTCCATTACCAAATTAACCTCTATATTTTTTGTGTGGCAAAAGAAGCCCAAAGCTGCCTATTTAAGGCAAGCTGATTGCCTTCAGCCAGGTAATGCTGAGTAACATTTACCAGTGGCAAATGACTGGTGTCATGCATTTAAAATCTGGGAGACACTGGGAGCAGACGCATCCTTCAACAGCGAGCCATTCTCTATAGAAATGCTCCCAGCTTTGTACATCTTGACTGGGCTTTTCAACAGCATTTAAAAAAGACATGCTCCAAGAAAAGCACGAGCAGACAATAAGCCAAAAGAGAGAACAGGAGATGACTTCAGTCTGCCAGGGAAAAGTGCCGGTTGTTGGTTTAGTCAGTTGAGAGAGAATCATGGATTATACGGATATTCAGCAGATGGGATCAATGGGATGTAACAGCAGTATCAATATGACAAATTAGAGGAATTACTCCAAACCACCAAGCAACAGGGGATATGAATTACAGTTTGGTGTTTTGTTTACAGGCCGCATGAGGTCAAACTACTCTTATGATTGCTCACTGACTCTCCACTGCTCAGACTGTGGATGTAACAGTGGGCATTGTGGATGGCACAGTGGTTGAAATGGGAACACACACAGAGCTGTTGGAGGAAAAACGAGCCATACTATTCACTTGCAACCTCACAACTACGTTTATTTTCATTGCTGTTATTACTGGCATAAACATAGTATGCAGGCTAGATATATCATGGATCAAATCACTATTTTAGATATGGGAGCTGAAAATGGGATCACGCATAGATACATTTGTGACTCAGCAATTTTACAAATGCTGGTTTCTTGTATGCGCCAGTGTGAGTTTGTTTATTTCTGAGTGGCTCAGATGACCTTTAAACTACAACATGACCCATGATTCAAGCATAATCTGGCATGTGCTTTAAAGTGACACACACAAATGGGGAAACACAGACCTAACAGCTACATCATGACCATCATCAGGAAAACCCCTTGGTGCTCTGCTGTCAGTGCTGCCTGGTACTGAGATACCAAAAACTCACCTCCAAATAAGATTGCACCTCTTTATATCATTCCTCTGCAATCTCCTGGCAACAATTTTGCCTGTAGTCTCAGTTACAAGTGTGAGTGAAGGTTTCCACAGTTCAGAGTGGGCTGTAAAGACAAGAGCAGTAGCTTAGGCTGTAACTCTGAGCCCTATAAGTATGTAGGAGACAAACTGAATGCAAAATCAAGAGGATACAGAAAACATTCCAATTTTTGTGTTCAGAAATATTATTTTGGACCTTTTTTCCATGCTGATCAACCTCCAACAGCAAAATCAAAAGTACAAATGGAAGTACTGGAAAAGATTAAGGGGGCCAGGTATGGGCAGGCTCTCCACCACTCCAACCAATGAAGTTTGAGTAATTGTCAACTCTGACAGGCAGAAAAGTTCTGACACCATGACAGGAAAAAGAGGGACACTGTCTTGATCTAGCACATTGTCAGTTCACATACTATTTGAAGGAGGATAACTTGAAACAATTTTTTTTAAACTCCAAGTTAAACCAAGTTAAAATGGACAGTAAAAGCAGTGGGACTGGATTTACAGAGGTTAATAAAGCCCAATTTAAAAGCTATGTTCTGGAAAATTACTTTAAAGCATGTATTTAGCTGGGCCTGCCCAGGAATGCTGTGTAAGTAATTTGATAGGTGTGGTTCTGCCACATATTTATCAGTGTGCTGTGGCCAGGGTCTTTCAGGCATACTGTCTAGAATTAAAACTCGGGGGAAAGGTGGTTAAAACTAAAAGGACTCACAAGGAAAATGACTGCAGAATTTTAAGGGTGAAATCTGATTCTACTTGATTCAATGTTAGTTAACTAACAAAAATGTACTTGCAAATTGCAGCAGCCACCAAAATCTTGATTTTATCAAGAATTTGACAAAATTCCAGGAAATGGAATTAAATGGAATTGAAAGTCAATGGATACAAGAATCTATTGTTTGCTTGCAAACTTGCTAATCTGAAGAGATGCTAAGTAATTATTACCTCATTGTAGTCAATGGACACTTGTAGGAAACTTTCAAAATCACACAGAATTAATCCCTTTAAGGAAAAACAAGTACTGTTTTCCTAGGGTTTTAAAAAAAAATTCCCTTTTTTTTTTTGTACTTTAGACTTGTATGTGGATTCCCAATGACTAAGGGAAACTTTTATAACGTTACATAGAAACATAATCATAATTGTTAAGGTTGGAAATGACATTAAGATCACCAAGTCCCATAAGAAATATCTTTTAGAAATTTGGCTCATTTGTTGAGATGAATAAATCTAAAACTGAGTACCAGAGTCCTTATGTGAAACTACAAAGAGAAACTAATGCACTTTTCAGAGCTACAGTGACCAACACAGTACATTTCTGACTGATTTAATTTTTTTTCATGTCTTATCCTCCTTGAATTAGTTTGAATGGATGTTGCTAGAGGAACTAGTGACCACAGAATATCCTAAGGATGGGTCAAGCATCAACAGTCTGAAGCCAAATAGAGCAAAAGGGAAATCATGCTCCATGACAAGAAGATGAGGAATAAACCCCTCAAAAACAACTAACATGAAAAGGATAAATATTTGTCAGGCAGTGTAACTGTGGACTCTCCATCCTTGGAGCAGGGGAAGACTCAAGCAGTGAGACCCCAGGCAGCTGGCTCTGAGCACAGGGTGTACTGGACATCCCTTCTGACCAACAAGGTTCTGTGACCTATGGCAGCTGGTGAGAGCTTCTGCACACCACTTCCCCTTTCACATTAACATCACTTCTTCAGAAGAACACATCAACAACTATTTCTGTAGTGATCAGGAGGACTTGTTTCCTTTTTCTAAAATTAGTGTCACTGATACAGCACAATTATTAAGGTTGGATTCTGTTGTGGTCCTGAGACAGCTTTACAGAATAATTCAGACCTGTATCTTCACCCTTGTTCTCTGATGCCTCAGGATTCTTATGTTTGATTCCTCCTGCTGCTGAAGACAATGCTAAGAGCAATTTGTCCTAAAAATGTAGAAATAACTAATTTCAGAGTATTTTTTGATTTCTTTTTTTTTTTGAAGATACTAAAGTTAAAATATGAAGGATCATTTATTGATCTGTGAACACTGACGACAGTTTGAAAGCGGCCTGGTCCCCTGTTTTGCATCACACTTGCTGAAGGTGTAAAGAAATTAGTTGTATTACCATAATTTAATTGAAAAAATAAATTTGGTAAAGTGACATGGTAAGTACCTTTAACAGTCTTTGATTATCCATAACACAGGGAAATACCAGTTAGACATATTTCTTATACTGATTATTAAACATTATTGCCATAATTTCCCTGGTCGTTAATCCCCCAGCTTAAAAAGGATATAACTGATCTCCAAAATGGTCCTGAATGTGGTCCTGCTTCATTCAGGGAAAGAACAAATGGGTTCTACTACTCAAGACAGTTGTTCTTAAAATAGCTTTTTAATGTTATATCGAGCACATATATGGCACATTTCCCATTTACAAAGCCTGAAGAATTAATGACTGAGCTTTTACAGTATATTTGAGAGTACGTTTTCCCAGGAGTACACTTTGCTATGTCTCAGGAACATATGAGGCTTTTGCTCATTTTATTTACCCCTAAAAGTGAATTCTTGGAGTCTCTGCCTTTCAGCTGTTGTGTTTACAGCGCTAAAAATCATTCCTTTTTCTAGCATCCCCTTGTGCAAACAGAAGTATTTCTCAACAGAGAGGCTCACAGCCACAATCCTAAACTGTTGTGTGATTTTATTTTAGCCAACCCTTGCTCAAAACAGAGAGGACTGTGAAACAAGGTCAGGTTACTCAAGGCTCTTGAACACACTCCAGGATAGCCCTAGAGCTGGCAAACCCACAGCCCCTCTGGACAGTCTGAGCTACTGCTTGGCAACTCCCCTGTGTGCTCCTATTATTCAGTCAGTGTTTCCTTTCTGGAGTTGGCATCTTTTGCCCATCATCCTTTTTCTATTTCCATTCTGACAAAAATGTGGCTCCAGCTCCTCTGGATCTTCCATTACCCAGTTGTAGACAGCAATCACTGTACTTGGTCTCTCCAAACTGGAAGCACATTTCTCTCAGCATCTCAGTAACTTCTCATACAGCATGTTCCAGAGTCCTCTTTATCTTTGTAGCCTTCTGTGCAGCTCACTTCAAGTATGCCAGTGCCTTTTTTTTTTTTTTTTTTTTTAGCAGTGGGAAGCCCAGGGTTTGATGCAGTGCTCCTCACATGCTCCCAGTTTCTGAATAGAGGAGAATAATTGCCTCTCTCCACCTGCTGACTGCACTCCTTCACTAATCATATCCCCTGTGCTGGTGCCCTCTCTGCTGGAAGGACAGACACACTGCTCATCGTGCCCACCTTGTTGTCCACCAGGATCCTCAGATTCTTACAAAACAGGGAAGACTGATTATCCAGTAGTGAGAAGCTGAAAACTGGCAGTAAGACAATCTCACTTAGGATAGTCAGAGCCACGGTCAAGAAAACTTCAAAGTATAATACAAAAAAATAAAAATGCATAAAAAATGTTCCTGCATGTGACTAAAAGATGCACCTATATATATGTATAAGTGCATTTTAAATACATATACTCAGTGTAGATAAGCCCAAAATATTCTTGTGAGGTCAAAGCAAAACTGTAATGACTGTATATTTTGAACAAAGCCACATATAATCTATGTTTCTATTGTTTTTCCTATGGAAATACTCTATGTAAACATAATCTGTTTCCAAATCAGTATCCTAACTTTCACCAGAAGATCCTGCTTTAATTCTGTTATCAGCAAGAGTCAACTTATTTTATTGATTAGTAGGGGAAAAAAAAGCAAAATAAATCTTAATATAAACCTACAAAAAAATTTGCCCATATAAACCTACAAAAAAATTTGCCCAATATATGTTGTATGTGATCTAGAAATGTCCTTTTCATTTCCATTCTCATTTAATTTGGGCTTTATTTTTAAGATTTAATCTAAATATTCATGTGTGAGAAGCAATTTCCATAAAAGTACTCTATATAAATCTTTAATTCAAATTGCAAGTTTCTCCATTTTTTCTAATGCAGCAAACAGCCAAACCCTATTACCCTGAACAGTTTGAAATCATAAATATTTATCTGAACTCAGCAGTGATTTGTTATAGAGAGGTTAGACTGTGTCTTCAACACAAATTTATTTCTACTGTTGAAGCTGGAGCTAATGAAGTCCATATTGTCACACTGATGATGTTCTTTCAAAATGCACATTAGAACCCAATGTCTTTTACAGAGTTTGCAACACAACTGCTTTGAAAAATTTTATACTGAGTGTTCATTCTTAGTCTGGAAATTATCATTCATATAGTATTTTCTTCCCTTCTCTATTCCACTGTCAAGCCTGTGACTGAGAATTGTATAAAATTCATGAACTACAGCACTCTTCAGTGAGTTATTAAATCAGTATTATTTTTTTTGCTTGTCTTTTCTTTTTATCATAAAGAATGACAATTAGAGGACTCAGAGGGAACCAAATGCCTTTTCTACTACATTAGTGGTTATTTGCTAATCAGTGAAGACTTGCAGGTAACTCTTAGGTTTAATTGAATAAGGTTTAGAAGAAGCAGTTTCTAGTCTTCTTGTTTAAATTGGGATAGATTCAGTTTCCACAGCTGAGGGACCATGACATAAGAGGTGAGGAAGTGTCTGACTAGGCAAATGTCTTTATCCAGTCTCTTTAGAATTTACCTGTGATAGTCTATACTTAAAGGCCACTACAATAACCTAGACAGAGTATGTAAAAAAAGCAGAGTGCCTATAAGTGTGAAAGGGAAATATCGTACACACACGGTTGGTTTTTTGCAAGGATTTCATTATAGGAAAGTGAGAGAAATTCTATGAACTTTTCTCAGGTGTATAGAATTTAAAGTCTTACTGTAGTGGGTTGTTGTCAAGCACACTAATGAGAACAAAAACCAAACTATTAGTAAACAGTACTAATTACGTTATACTTCTTTCCAGTTCAATTTTATTGTTTCAATTTCTATGGTAAAAAAATTATACTTCAGGCATTTGCTAGTTACCTACCTTTTGGTGCACCTGTCAGTCTCAGAGACCTTCACTAGGTGCACCCACAACTGAACATTTTCTTTTCACATAATTTCCCTGACCAATCATGGTACTAAAATGCAGTGGGAATTGAGTTCAGCTTCCTTTTAATAACTGGCTCAACTAATCAAACATGTTGCAGTAAGTGTTTGTACGTTTATCCCCATACATCATACATATATGTGCCCAGAAAGTCTGCAAGAATCTCCACTGGTTGGCCACATTCCCCATTTTGCTGATTAAGACAGAAGGCATTGTTTCGTATTTTTAGCAGCTGTAACTCTCCCTGCCAAGAGCAAATGATTAATCAGGTCCTTAAAATGACTTAACAGCTGTAAATCAAGTAGTAATTTTAAGAAGCAGAGCTCATGGACAAAATAGCTGTTTCATTTGCCAGGGAGCAGAAAGATATATTTAGTCACCTCAGGATGCTAACACTGACTCCCCATCAGATCTTTTAGAAGGTCAAGTTGATTATTCCTCAGATCTTGTCTGCATGTTGTTACTGAAAAAGTCTCACCACAACATGAATAGATTCCCAGTTGGGTCAAGGTTTCTGAATATCACAGCCACAAGTCTCTTTGAACCTGGACCTTACTTGGGAAAATAGGATGTGTTTCCACACATTTCTGGCTGTGTGTCCTGGACTTCATTTTTCATGTCTCTCTGAGGCTGTTGTCACTGCCTGCTTTTCATGCTGCTCCTTGAATCCTTACTTCTGCCAAATCTATTAGCTAAGGTCAAACAAGCAAATCTGGCTGAAAGTAATCATTTTTGTCCAGAATTATCACTTGTCTGTCTCCTTATCTTGTATGCCAGAACTCAGGATTATTCTGGGAGTTCATTTCTAGCCATCTCAGTGCCAGGTTCAGCAGGTTATTTCAGGGTTGCTTTACAGCAAACCATTTCCAAGGTGTCCATGGTACCAGTGACATGCACTTCCCTGGGTGGGAATGACTGTGCTTACAAATGTGACCAGGGCAGCAATGTAGGGTGTACACTCAGAATGGTGAATGGATGAAGATGGAGAAATCCTAGGTATCTACTGCCCAGCTGTATTTGCCATAACCAAATTACCTGCTACAGCTGACTCTCAAATGAGAGCTTGTATCATATTCTGGTTATTTTGCAACAAACTTTTGTTTAAAAGCCCTCTGTCTCCACCCAAAAGAGCCATGTCTGTATTCTTTAGGGTCAGACTAATCTTACCTCATGTCAATGTGACATTTTTTATTTTATGTGCCCTGCAATACATCCACTGCAAAGCTTTTAGTAATGATTTTGAATCTCCTTCTTTTAACCTCTAGAAGGCTAAGAACCTAGAAAACCTCAAAAACATATTCTTTCAGACCATGTTGATGTCATTTGGACCACAACATTCCCTAATCAAATGCAACATAGCCCATAGCTACACAATGGAAATAGTCTCAGTTGGAATCAACATCTACATCAAAATATAGTGCATCAAAATGCTCACTGTTACAGTGGAGCTTAAGCTGGACAAATATTTGAAAAATTAAGCCTTTTCCAGATCTTCATTTTATAGTTACCTTCACTCCAGCCTTGGAATCTGACTGGAGGTTATAGGGCACTGTCTGAGCTCATAGGGAGGAAGAGGACATCAGCATATAGAATTTGTAGTCAATGCAAAATCCAGGCCATCATTAGAGTCAGATACTGTCTTTACTAGGAGTGCAAAAAGTCAACTTTTTAAAGTCAACTTTTTTGTGTCTATAATTCCACAAGGATTAAAATTGCCTGAAAAAAAACCATGGAATAATTCTGTAGCAAATATGAACCAGCATAACTTGACTGAAGCCTGTGGAGATATTCCAGTTTACAACAGGTTAAGATCTGGCCTCAGCTGGACATTTGCATGCATAAATCGAGTAATTGCATGCACAAACTGATAGTTATTTTGATTTGCATGTGTAAGTGTTCATACTAATTAGCAAGAGCACTATTGAACTAATGCTTGTCATGATTTTTTCATGTGCAAACAGATGCATTTGCAGACACTGAAGACTTTGTTATTAGTAACAATATGAGAAGGAAAGAGGCCTCTTACACACTGAATAACCTCTTTTCTACTTTCTCTGCATTTGCTCATTAAGTCTGTTCATATGAAAATCCCCACTTTATTAAAAAAAAATACTGGATGGACCTTTGGGGACAAGTTAGCCAGAGAAAGAGAAAAAAATCTTACCTTGCATCTGTTTATGACATTTCTGTGTCAGTTTTACATTGGCATTAAATATGGGTCAGTCTTAAAGGATATTAATCACATCAAACTTACTACAGAGTGCATATTTCTGTGGTGAAGCATTGTAAAATAAGCAATGAGTCACACTAGGGGGAGAAAAAGAGGCAGGTTTTAGACAGGAGGGAAAGTAATCCAAGTGAACACAAATTGTATGTGCAAGAAATTAATGTAAAGTGCATGTGTTTGAGTCAAATTCTAATTAAACTCAAAGGATGAAGAGGTAATACTCATCGAGATGTGAAGTTAAGAATTTGCACCACAACTTTCCAAAAGCTTAAGTCTTCTCAGGTCTTGGATTAAGAGGTCAGGCAACAGTGCAGGATGCCAAACTTCAAGGTTCTTCAAAGTTTAAGGGTACCTGGATGCAAGAATTCAGACTAGACCAGTTCCAAAAAGAGCAAGTAATCAGTGAGACGGAAGGAGATGGAATGCATGAATTAATGTGTTTCAACAAACTGTTAAAAGAACCAATTCCAGACAATTCCCAATTTAAAATCAAAAAGAAAAGTAAATCTGCCCATATAGTCCCATTTTTCAAGAATCAAAGCAACTTCTTAAATTCAGCAACGGATAGAAAAGAGAGGACAGGAATTTGCAAAAGGCAAAACGTTTTGATTTGTTATTTTCAAGCTGAAACTTTTTGTTTCAAAACAGTATTTTCAGTTCAAGCTGAGCTTTAACTTTTCAGGTATCACTCAAAGAGAGTTTAGTATTTTAAAAAAGGAAAAGAAAGAACTTTGGGTACCATTAAACAACTTTTATAGGCATCAACGTTTTCAATCACTGAAAAATACACTGATTTTCTGATTTGGACTGATTTTGAACTATATGTAATTTCCTCATTTTGTTGTTCAGCTGCCAGACTAAAAATTGACATTTTTGGTGTCTTTAGTTCTGTATTCCAGTCTGAACTGAAGCCATAAAATGCCATGAAGTTAATACAAAATCCTGGAATAGGCTACTTTTCAAAGGCTGGTGTTAAAATGCAAGCTAGAATGGGAGAAGAGAAATTGTGTAATCTCAAAGTGTCCTAACAAGGGCAGTGTGATTCTGTCCTCCAAACCCATCACATCCAGCTCTGTGTGACCAGCAGTTCTGTGCACACAGACTGTAGATGCATGCAGCCTGGGAGGATGTTTTAAAAAATGGTCACTGCCTGCTTGACAGATTGCAATACACATTTCTGTCAGGGGAGATGAGGCCATGGAGAATGACTTCCATGACATGTTCATGGCCTCTTATTTTTCTCCTCTTCATTCCACAACTCTTTTATAGTTCTTGCTGTGATCTAGAGGATGAGATTGTGAATTAATATTTAACACTCAGTGGCAAACTATTTTTTCTTTAATTACCTGATTATAGCTTACTGGCACAAGACTTGGAGCTGCAATAAAAAACATCTCTATCTTTGGTATTTCTGCCATTGTCTCCTTTATATATGTATAACTGCTGATCTTTTCCACAGCGTCCGTGCTTCCTGTCACAGAAATGCTGTAAGTGCATACATGATGTAAGTTCAATGGACAACCAGGATGAAAAGGGACTTGCAGGTGTTAGGGAAGCCAAGTCAGTATCACTCCTGATCTTCAGAATTTAAAGTCTCTGTGCCTGTGATGTGGCCTTGTTAGGCTTTTTTTTTATACAGCTTTCTTCCTCTTTTTCTGTGCAATACTTGTCACAGTGACATCCTATAAATTAAGCTCTTTGAGCCACCACAGTTATGATGGCACACTATAAGCACAGTAACACAAATGGCCCAATAACTATAATATTTTACATATATATACTTTATACAAACTTGATAATATTGTCAATCAGTTGGGGAGGACATCCACTGTATTTTTGATAAGGAGAATATTAAAGCTCAAAAAATCCACAAGAGGATTACAAGACACAAGTCAAGCACAGTCAGCAGACATAGAGACAACATGTATAACTCTTGGGGAATGCAGAGGCACATTTCCTTCTTTCCCAGTCATATAACCTCAAAGAACAGGACAATTCATAAAGTCCTTGGAGGCAAAAAAGGAGGAGGGAAAAGCTAGCAAAAATATCTCTAGCGTAGATGAGCAGAGAGGTTTCTTAAGGAGGAAATAGCCTTCAATACCAACAGAAAGTGAAAATAAAATAATGCAGAAGAAATACAAAGAGAATGACATCATACGTTGTCATTTTCTAGTCTTTTTGTAGCTGGCTATAATATTTCCTGTGACCATCATCTCTCATATTTAGGTATTTCTTATGTGGAAAAGCTATTACATTTGGCTGATTAGAGGCTAAATGCTGACCTCTTAAAAACAGTTGAAAACAACATTTATTTTTGTAGTTCTGTGACTTCTGATCTGTATCCTGCAAATACTTCTGCTCTTATATATGAAAGAAAGGTATCCTTTCCTTTGGGTACCTGAAGGAGATTGGGACCAAGTCCCTGTTGATTTTGTAGAAGCTGAAAGAGAAGTGTTCAGAGTACCTGACTTGTCACTGAAACTGGCAGGAATACACTGACAGACAGACTTCCAAGGGGGATATTGATGGAGTGATAGATGCCTTGTTTGAAGGATGCTGTTTTTAAAGATTCCAGAAAACTTTTTTCCGCCTTCTTCAAGTGTTGGGTTGCTTTGACGATATGAGGTCTGGACAGAATCAGGGGATTATAGAATTATAGAATCATACAATAGTTTGTGTTGGAAGGGACATTTATTGGTCTTCTCTGAGAAATTTGTTCCAATGTTTTACCACCCTTCAGTGTAAGGAACCTCTTCCTTGTATCTAGTCTTAATCTGCCCTCTTTTAGTGTAAATTCATTAGGCCTTGTCTTACAGCTACAGACCCTACTGAGAAGTTTGTCCTAATCTTTCTCATAAGGCATCTTTAAGTACTGAAGGGTTGCTGGAAGGTCTCCCCAGAGCTCTCTCTTCTCCAGTCTCAACAGCCTCAACTCTCTCAGCCTGTCCTTATAGAAAACATATTCTAGTTTTATCATTTGTTTTGTGGCCCTCCTCTGGATCTTCTCTAATGTGTCCGTGTCTTTCATGTCTGAGGAATCTGGAGTAGGATGCAGTATTTCAGCTGGGGTTTCACAAGCGTGGATCTGTACTTACAGGTGTTCTGTATTAAAAAAATGTATTTTCAGGTTTTCACTAAGCAGTCATTTGCACCTGAATTCATCACATCATATACAGGTTCCCTAGTGAAAGCAATAGAAGAGATTAGGCAATATTATTTTATTAATCTTATCAAGTGTTTCCACTTGTACATACAGTCTGTGTGTGGTGCACCTTACTGTGCACAGGATCTTCCTGCATATGTGAACCACATCTACTAGTGAAGCTGTCTCATGTATGGATCTCCCTGACTCTCCACATGGATATGATGTTAAGTTGTGTCAAGTGATTTATGCTTCTAAATAGTGAGTATTTCAGAAATACTTAGAATAGAGTTGAGACAGGTGAGTCCTGCTAAGGATTCAGTCTTGATTTTCTATACTTCCCCTGTACTGAAGGACTCAGGAGGGTGTATCTAATTATTCATGTGAGACTGACTGTGAAGGGTGTTTTCAGGCAAGCATATAAATTAATAAACATAAATGTGTTTATTAAGAGTGTGCAGATTTACACCTCCCTTCACATCTTGGAAAATATTTCACTGTCACAAAGACAAATTGCCTTCTGAGTAGAAGGAAATAAATTTTAGTTTACATCTGTATTCTTTAAAACACTAGAGACTTTCTCAAAACACTTCAGATCCTATTTCAGCAATAGCCTTTTGGATAAAACTGGAACTTAATTTAGCCACTGTGGTTAAAGAAACAAAAAAAAATTTCTAAAAATATATTGGCAATAAAAGGAGGGCTAAGGAGCAGCTCAATCCTTTGCTGGATGCAGAGGGTAGCATAGCATCCAGGGATAAGGAAAAGGCTGAGGTACTTAACGATTTCTTTGCCTCAGTCTTTAATACCAAAACCAGTTGTTCTCAGGTTACTCAGCTCCCAGAGCTGGAAGTTAGTGATGGGGAACGAAACCCGCATAGTCCAGGAAGAAAGGATTATGCCTGCTATGCCAATTAGACACCCACAATTGTATGGGTCCAGATGGGATGTGAGAGTAATGAGGGAGCTGGCAAAAAGCTTGCCACGCCATTTTCAATAATTTACCAACAGTCCTGGTTAACAGGAGAAGTGCCAGCTGTCTGGAAATTAGCAAATATAGTGTCCTTCTGTAAGAGGAGTCAGAATGATGATCCAGGGAACTACAGGCCTGTCAGCCTGATCTCAGTACCAAGGAAGGTCATGGAAAGTCAAGGAAAATCATCCTGTGTGCCATCACACAGCAAATGCAGGGCAGCCAGGGAATCAGACCCAGTCAGCATTGGCTCACAAAAGGCAGGGCCTGTTGATCAGCTTGATCTCCTTCTATGATGGGGTGACCACTCAGCAGATGAGGGAAAGACTAAGGATGTTGCCTATCTAGACTTTGGTAAAGCATTTGACACACCACATCCCACAGCATTCTCCTGGAGAAACTGGCTTCTCATGGCTTGGATGGGTGTAGTCTTTACCGGGTGAATGGAACTAAACACAGCTAGAGGCCAGCCACTCCTGGAGGTCCCCAGGGCTCAGTGCTGGGGTCAGTCCTGTTTAACACTCGTATTGATGATTTGGCTGAGGGGCCTGAGCTCACCCTCAGTCATTTAGCAGATGATGCCAAGTTAGGAGGGAGAGTTAACCTCCTGGAGGATGGGAAAGCTCTTCAGGGAGATCTTAGATGGGCTGGATTGATGGGCTGAGGACAGCTGCATGACATTCAATAAATTCAGGTAACTCAGATAATAACAACCCCCAGGTGGCACTACAGGCTGGGGGAAGAGTGGCTTGAGAGCTGCTCAACAGGAAGCAACTTCAGGGTGCTGGCTGACAACTTGCTGGACATAAGCCAACAATGTGTCCAATGGTATCCTGGTCTGTATCAGCAATAGTGTGGCCAGCAGGACCAGGGCAGTGATTATCCCCCTGTACTCAGCACTGGTGATGCCACACCCCGAATCCTGAGTTCAGTTTTGGGCCCTTCACTACAAGGAAGACATTGCAGGGCTGGAGAGTGTCCAGAGAAGGGCAGTGGAGCTGGGGAAGGGTCTGGAGCACAAGTCTTCCAAGGAGTGGCTGAAAGCTGGTGGTGTTTAATCTGGAGAATAGGAGACCTTGTTCATCTTGGAAGTGATGGTACAATTGTCTAAATTCACCACAACCATGGTTCCAGTATATTTACACATCCAAAAGCCAAGACATGTCTGAAGTTGCTCTAACACTTCATAGTGTGTCAAGCACACAAAAAAATTGAGGCTGGAGAAAAGAATCTGAATGTTTTTCAGGGAAATATGAAACATGTATTGCTAAGAATTTTACAGCTAAATTGAAACCACTTAAAATAACTTTCTCAGCTTGTCAGTGTTTATTTATACCCTCTTCAGGCATCCCTTCTGTCCCCTTACCACTTTGCATTTTGTAGTAATTAGTAAAATATGTAGAAAGATACTTATTTTAAGTTGAAAAATTAAAAGTCTAGGCATTGTCTACATTTTTATCCAAAGCCTTTCAATGAATGACACATTTTTGGATCCTACCTGATTCTGGTGTCAAACTGCTGGCAGTAAAATGTATTTACTCTTGTTGTGCCTAATCATATATGCTAGTAATATCTGGGAAGATATTGGCAATGTAGGTGAGACATCTGAAGGGCAGATGATCAAAATATTTAAATAGCTCCTCGAGAGGGGGAGTGTGTGAAAAAGAAGTTTGTCATATTAAAAATGGTTAAGTGCTAAACGCAAACATATCATGTTCCAGACAGATATGTGTATTGGCGTAACATGAGCACCCAGAGCCAGGAAAGAGAATTCATCAGTGGACAGAGCACAGCACAATGTAAGAGAGAGGCCATTGGTGTGCAGGAATGTGTTTTTAATAACTGATTATTCAAATGGAAGCTTAAGTCCACTTTTTGTCCTCATTTGTTCTCTGGTGCTGGCAATGTTGTTTTAAAAGGTGAATTAGGCTAAGCAACAATTTTTTTCCTCCTTTTTGCCATCAAAGGATGAGGCAGCCTGTCCCAGCCCCGTGCCAACACCAGTGACCCCCACCCCTGGGGACTCCATCCATCTGACATACTGGGCCAGTATCACGAAGGACCTCTCATCAACACCGTCCAAGTCAGTCCAGTGACAAAAAATATTTTAGTCTGGACTATCCTCTGGAAACAAAAGTTCTGTAAAATGTTGTTTTATATGTCACTTGAGTCTGTTTATACTTTGCCAATGTCTTTTACTATCTTCCACTTAAAAATCCAGCTTTAAAATGTCCTCATAACAACTTAGGTTTTCAGATGGTATAAATCCTTCCTTGTGAGAAGGATCAATATATCATAAAATAGGACTGTCATTCAGAGGGATCTAGATAGGTTGAAGAAATGGACTGACAGAGACCTCACAAGGATGCTATAATTGGGACAAAAATAATGCTCAATTTGGGAGCTGACTGGCTGGGAGTCAGCTTTGCAGAGAAGGACCTGAGAGGTCCTGGTGGACGGTAAATTGGGTGGTATGACCTTCTGGTGATGAAGATTAACCACATGCTGGGTATCATTTAGAATACTGCACCAGCTGAAGAAAATCTATACAGCACTTGTAAGGTGACTCCTGGAGTGCAACGTTCAGTTTTGGGGTGTCAATCAAGAGATTACCATAATCATAGAATCATAAAATTATAGAATGGTTTGGGGTTTAAGGAACCCTAAAGATAATCTAGTTCCAACTGCCCTGCTGTGGGCAGGGATGTCTTCCATTAGACCAGGTAGCTCAGAGCCCCATCCAGCCTGGCCTAGAAAACTGCCAGGAATGGGACATCCATAACTTCCCTGGGCAACCTGTTCCAGTGCCTCACCACTGTCATAGCAAAGAATTTCTTCCTACCATCTAATCTAAACCTGTTCTCTGTTTGGAGCCATTTCCCTATGTCCTATCACTACAGTTCCTAAACAAGAGTCTCTCTCCAGCTTCCCTGAAGGACCCTTCAGACACTGGAATGCTGCTCTGAGATCTCTACACAACCTTCTCATACCCAGTCTGAACAGCCACAACAAGTCCTCTCTTTGTAGGGGAAGTGCTCCTGTCCTCTTATCAACTTCATGGCCCTCCTCTGAACTTGTTCCAAACAGTTCCATGTCCTTCTTATGTTGGGGGCACCAGAACTGTATGCAGTATGTTAGATTAGGTGTGTTCCAGGAAAATGAGAAAATATGCAAAAACAGCATTCCAACGCATACATCTGACCGCTGTAGGGTGGTTCCTAAGTCAGACATTCAAATTGCACTACATATAGAGATCACAAACAGCACAGCATCCTGTGGCTGCTGGGAAGCAGCGTCCAAACAACAGGTTCATTTGGCAGATATTTTGAATGAGCTTCACATAACACAAGGCATATATGTAGAAGGGCTGCAGTGTAATGTTGCTTTCTTCTGTAGTAGGACAGGGGAGTATGTAATACCTCTGATATCTTTAGGCCATGTAAGCCAGCTTCCATATGTATCAGAGGCAAATCTAGGTCTTTGATGAACTTATCTTGCTGCATGTTTGAAAAAGTAGAATAATCCCCTTGCCTCCTACGCTTTTGAAAACAGAAGCAAAACAATGGAGCAAAGACATATTTAAAATTTCTGTTTTCTGAATTCTGTCTGAAGGCACATTTTAGCAATGCAATTTCATGTTTCTTTCTTAAAAATACAGGAGTGTTTTCACCAAAATATAATATTATGTCAAAATGTGTCAGTTTTCATTAAACTACAGGATAAAAAATAAATAAGTGGGACTTTACCCGGAAAATAAGATAATTTCTTGGACTATGGAAGACTCATTCCCCTTCTTTTCTCATTTGAAGGGTTTAGAGAGTAAAAATAAGTTAAGAGTTATTGGTTATTTTTAGTCTTACCTGCTCAGCTATATTTTTGATGGAAGGGCTTTTTGATTTTGTTCTGCATGCAGTCTAAAAATTCAATTTGTTCTGAAACTTTGTCACTAACCCAGAAGAATGTTGTTCTGCTGGTCTACTTAAGAGCTCAGTGTCTCAGAGGCAATGCCTTGATACCTTCCTCCTTCATATGGTGTTAACACAGAAACAGGTGGTCTCTGTTGTTTCAGTTGCTGCCAAGAGGCAAAATCTACAGAGAATTTGTCTGAGAAATAAATACCTGATGCACAGTCATAAACAATGCAGGAGAAGTCCTTTTTTTGTTGGTTTTTTTTTTTTGCATTACTATGAGATAGCCTCTTACTTCTCTACTTCTCTTTCTATCTAATTCCTCAAAGTAATTGTATTACAACTGATAATCCTTCTAAAGTAGTACTCTGTTTCTCTCTCCCATTCCTGAAAACATCTGGTTTTCCCATCAATTCTTTTACTATAGAAAATAACATTAAATAAGGTCTGCTCCAAGATCTGCTATCAGGCAGGACAAAAAGACACAGTTTGCTAGACATGTCATGAACTTTGCTATTAAGCATCTGGCAATGAAAAAATGTTAATTTTCAAGATTTTTTTAATGTAAAAATTTCTTTAGGTCATAGAAATCAGCAACGTAAAGCAGAAACAGCCTAGTGAAAAATGACTGTATGCCACTGTTGTCTTCAATAACCAGAAAATGTGATCTTTCTCACGGCTGGTTATAATCTATAAAAAATTAAGCTCAGCTCAAATATGACTTTACTAAAGTTGGTGTTTTAATTACACTTACACTAATACAGTGCAGTATAGTACACAACCATTATTCATGCTGCAGTTTCATTGGTGACAAGAATATCTGATAACATCACATTATATTAAAACATAGCGGAGTTGCCATGTCCTGGAATGATTTTCAAAGAATCATAGACAATAGGCACTCAGACCACAAATGAATTGTGTGGTATTTAAATACTAGGAGTTTCAAGACCCAGAGGCTGGTGTAGTTATGTTATTGCATCCTATGTGAGTTTTCAAATTGTTTAGTTTGGGAAGGACATCACATATTCCCCTAAAAGTAGACATATATGGTCAATTTTTTTATTTTCCATGCAAACTCTGAACAAATTATTTTCCTGTAAGTGTTAGGAAAACAGCTTCAGATGTAAAATTAAAGAGTGATTATAGTAGAATGAAACTGAAGAACAGCTAATAAGGGTTATTCAGAATAGTTAGTCACCATTACACCCACAGCAGCATTTCAGGGATATTGCAGTAATCTTTTGGTGAATGTTATACTTCAGGGCATCTGAGTATGACGGAGCTACCTAAAAATATATGTCTACAATGGATTCTTAATCCAACACGAGCATTTTAATACAAATGACTACATGAAATTATTAGTTTTCAGAACATAAGTAGCACATAAACATTGTTGATCGCATCTCAAAAGGCACATTTGATGGAAGTTTAGAGCTCTGTGACATTTCTTTTGTGTATCTATCTCACTCAGATATCCTCATTCTAGAAGGCTTGTCCCTTGAAGTTGAAACTGGATATACTATCATCTGTTGACACCTGTGGATAAGGGAAAAGCCCTTCTCTTCTGTTGCACTGTAGAAGACTGCAATTTGCTGTACTGATGATTTTATTGATTTATCTAACTAGTGCCACAGATGTGCAAGTAGAATTACTGTCCAGTCTTGAGGGCTTTACAGGGAGGGTGATTGCTGCTGTTACTTACTACTAACATAGTGAAGTTTAATATTGTAGTCTGTGAAGAAAACAGGTTTTATTTTTCCTTATCCATCTTAAAAATTGCTATCAGTAAGTTGCAGATTAAGAGGAAGAAAGCTGTTATTTCATTCTGCTTCACCATGACTCCATAGATGCTGATTAAGTTATCCCTGTTTGCATCAACATAAGACAGATAAACTGCCACCATGTCAGTGTGGGTCCAGTTTTACTGAGAAATCATTCCAGTTGATATAGGTGGAAATGAAATGCTGCTTTCATGCTCTGTGTCAGGGATGGTGAAGACTTAATAAAAGGAAAAGGGTGGTTCAACTTCAGCAGCTGCCATGGCTTTGGATTTTGGAGACTTCTTTTGCCCTTTTGTATTCACATCCTCGCATCCTGTGAACCCTCCTGTCCTTCTAAGAGTTCCACTTCACCAGGAGATATACCAGGATTGTTCCTGTATTTTCTACTGCTGATATCTAGCATAGAAAATCATGTGATCATGCCAGATTTGCTTGGCAGGCACATAGACAGCTGTTTTTCAACATCTACCCTTCCCTGCTTTCTCCAAGGAAAATCAAAAAGACACCCTGTGATTTTTCCAGGAAA
Organism: Certhia americana; assembly: GCA_018697195.1. Taxonomy (NCBI): domain Eukaryota; kingdom Metazoa; phylum Chordata; class Aves; order Passeriformes; family Certhiidae; genus Certhia; species Certhia americana. The sequence continues at coordinate 30,701,735 of CM031858.1, forward strand.
GCCCTCAAAAAACATTAATCTTGAGGTGTTGTATAAAAATGTACAGAGCTGCTTAGCAATGTAAAGAAAAAGGGTGTAAATGTAAAGAAAGAACAAGATTAATTTGATCCACTATGGGTACTCCAGGTATAAACACTAATTTCTGCCCTTGTCATAGTGGAAGTACAGTCTGGGTACCAACTGGTTATCAAGTTTCTTATGTCACCCCACTGTCACCCCACAGCTGTGTCAGGTTATTACTTTGTCTCCTTGTTCAGATGAGTTCAGCTAATACACTGCAGGGCAAATTCAGGGTCTTGGTGCAAGTTCCATGCTTATTCTGTCTGAAAATAACTTTTCTGAGTTTGTTCTTCCCTTCTTGTTTTTAAATGCTTATATTTGAAAATACTAGTACACTAGTATAGTTTATTGCAATTTTGTGTGTTTAAGGTTGCCAGATGTGTAATTTTTTCTTGAAAAACCCAACTTTGATAATTCTTTACTGCAACTTCATCCCTTTACTGATGTCCTTGAATGAAGAGAAATTACAGACATCCTCATAAAAGAAAACCAAAGCCCAGGATGCTGTTATGAACTGCTGAAACTAACTGCTCAAGAATTTTTTAAAACTACAATAGACCTTGTTGAAGCCTGTTAACAGCCATTTTCATACAAGTAGATATTTCACTGCCTTTTTTCACAGCAGTGTTCTTTTAGAGTTTATCTGGACACATCCACTCTCTGGTAACATTCCAATAGCTCAAATGAGTCATGAGTAGAAATCATATTTTAAAAATTCCAGGTCTTTTTGTTTCCAGGACACATAGGGGGGCATTTCTGAATATTTAGGATTTTTTGTTTGAACTAAGACAGGTATTTAAATCTTAAAAATATGGTTTAACTGATACATGTCAAAAGCCCTTAAAATCGAGTAAAAGACAGGCAGTCATCAGTTTGCTTAGCATCAAGAAGCTCTAGAAGGTGATTTTAGTAGTTAATGCCTTGAGAGCCAGACCTCTGGCTCAAGAATTTCTGATCTTTGTATGAGCAGATGACAGAGATCAAGGTGTTCATTAATGTGGTGTTCATTACTGTTAGGCCCAACTCTAATACTTGAAATCTTTTCTTGGGTGGATAGTCCTGTTCCAGTAAAGATACTTAAGCTCTAAATTTACATAGAGAAGCACTTCATTCTACTTCATTCATAGTTTTGGATGACATGTGGGACATTTGGATGACTATATGTGCATCTTAAACTTTATATTTTACAAGAGAGTCTAAACAAAACAAAATTCCTGTAGCTTTCAGTGAGACAGGTTGTTACCCCGAGAATATATTTAGAAGTAAATGGAATCAAAAAGTAATTTTAGTGAATCTTCTGTCATGGTCTAAAGTTACTGTGTCAGTACATATGTAGTATTAAAAAACCTACAACAATTTATCCAACATACATCAAAGCTGAAAAACAGGAGAATGAGATTACCACTAGTTTCTAATTCTACTTCTGCAGAAAAGGTAGAAAAACTCTCAGTAAATATCTACTCATACTTTAACTTGCACTTCTAACAACTTTACTGCACAGTTTAGACTTAGGTTTTCTTTGAGGCAAAAGATTTGCAGATATTCCTCTAAGAGATTTTTGCTTCACAAAATTTGGGCCAGGGCCACAGAGTCATGCTGCTCAAAGCTGGGCTGAGGTTTGCAAACCAAAACCCAATGAAAGTATGCATGTATCTGCTACTCCCCCAGGAGAAATAGTTAATTTAGCAGTGTTTCTTGAGATGTCTGGGCCTGTCTAAATATGAAAATTTACCAACTTAACTATACCACTGTAATTCCCTATGGGGATGGAAGGAATAAGTGTATCCTTGAAGACAGTTGTAGTCCTGGCAGTAAATTTCTCTGGGTAGACAAACCCTTCAGGTTTTGTCCATAACTTGAAAATTCAGACCTGATATTCATAAGACATAATTGATGAAGTTGCAACACAGAGACAACACAGCTGCTTAACCTTAGGGAAAAAAGCAAGGAGGCTGTTTCTTACTTTTCAATATATCCCAGAGTATAAAATATTGTCATCATCTAATTTGGTGGGTTTTTTTGCCTTCTCAATGCTCTGTAGATCTCCATTTTATTTGAATTAGACATTGACTATTTGAATCAAATTCAACTGATTTGGGTCATAGACTCAGCTTCATGAAACAGCCTGAACTCTTCCCATCCCTGTGGTGAAAGGGTCAATAAAGTAACAGTTTTTGCCAGCAGAAGGTTATCAAGTGTGACAGGCATTGTACTGTGATCCTAAATGTGTGCAACCTGTCCAGTGAAGCAGACCTACAAAAGCACACTTTCCTCAGTCAGTCAGTGACAGATGTTACAGTGAAATGCTTTGCAGACTCATAGAAATAGATCCTCTCCATCTTAACTTGCATGAATTTGCATATCCAGAGCTGCCTTCAGAGGCTTCCAAACCCATTTCTCTTTTTGTCAGACCGTGTAGACACATTATAACTTCTCTTATTTTTCCTCAGATGGTGGAACGAACTCCTGCTTGTGCCCAGAACAGAAGGACCTGCATTGTGACCACTTGCCAACCATCACCAGCATCAAGTACAGTTACTCTTCTAGTTGTTACCAATGAAAAAATAGAAAGAATTCAGCAGCAGTAATGGCAAGACATGAAGCATATTTTAATTTAGCAAATGCACAAACATTGCCATAAAACATCAGTAGCTTGAGGTCTTCTTTAGAAATGAGCTGTCAGAAGAGGAAGGATAAAAAAAAGAGCAGTTAGTATCAAAAGGGCGTTGTCTGACCTGCTGGATTTACAGGCTTTTTTCCATAGAACATAGGTCCTGTTTAGGACCGGGAGTCTTTCAACCTGATCAGTATTCTTGCCTTCAGAGAATAAATACAGACTTCTTACATTGAGCTGAATATGCATGTGGCTGCAGACAATTTTTCACCTTTTCACTCAAGTGCTTACTCCCTCTTTTCCTCCTCCATAAAATATGCAACTGAGCAGACTCCCTTGGAACTAACAGTGACAGATATAATTAATTAGCTGCATAATCTTAAATTGTTGTTCTAGTTTTTATGTTAATTTTTGTAAGAGGAGGTTTAAATCATTAAACTGAACTCTTGGTGCTAGGGACTGTAGTGATGGACCTGATTTAGAGGTACAAATCAAACAAATTAAAATCTGTAAAATAGTTTTTTCTGCTTTCATGCTGCATCTCATCTCAGTTCAAATTTAACTCATTATTTAGTGTTTTAACCATTTTCAGTTCCAATTTAAATTGCTACAGATGGGTTTTAGAGATTTCTTTTTAGAGATTTGTGTTCTATCCCTGGATACCCCAAATGTTTGTGTCCCATGCTCCAATTTCTCCTTGCATAAATCTAACTACTAACTACTAAACTACTACTTCAAACTTAAAAGTACCTTAAGAACAAGGGATAGAGAAATCTTAATAAGGAAAAAATATGATAAAAATTATCTGTTATGATAGCGACATTTTACAGAGAAACTTAAGAATTGTGACAAATTTTTGTTCATCACAATCTCTTTTTTCTTTATCAGGATTTTCTTTGACACATTTGTAGATAAATTGTGAGTTAATTGACAATGTGGTTAGCATACATTGTGATAATATGAAGTGTAAGTGCACAACCTCAGGGCTGTATTGAGCTTGATTAAGGGACAATTGGAAAGGAAAATAATTTTTTACTGATTTTATCAGTCAATTTTCAGAATATAACAACATTGAAGTTTCATGGTTTCTTATGAATTTCCTTCTGCTTATTTCCTAGAAGAAATATCTGTTCACTGGTTTTGATGAAGTATCCTGTAAAGCTAAATGTTCAGAATAAGAAATCTCAACCCATAATAGAAGACTTCTTACTTTCTTAGAGATGCACACAATCCCACAGCTGCCAAGGATACACCAAAATATCAAGAAATGTTAACAAGACGTGTGTCCTTGACGAACTGGACAAATCATCTGAAAAAAAGACTCTGTAAGTGCTTGAGTTTCAATCTCTTGTGATGTTGAATCCTTCAGTGCACCCAGTTCAATAAAGATCATTACTACAGTTATTTGGAAAATGGTAGTATTTTTGGTTTGCATTTATTATGTGACCCATGGAACTATTGAAGTTGCATAGAGGAGGAGATGTGAGTAGTAAAAGCTTTATCATTAATCTGTCATATTATGGTTCAGTCATGCGTTAAGAAATTAGAAATGATTTTCAACAGATCTGTTGAAGTACTAAAGATCCTTAAAAATGGTTATGTGGCTAAATAATCTGTGCATCTTTTTAATGCAGAATAATCTTAGCTGAAATACATAGGTATTGATACCTGGGGCACTTCTAAACATCTTGTGCCAGACATGGCCCACTTCTGAGTTTAGTGTATACTTATCTTCTAAAAACGTTTACTGAACCCTAACTAATTCACACTGCGGTGTACAAAGCCTAGAATAAACACAGCTCAGTCTCACTTAAAGGATTTATTAGACTTGCAGGTGGAATGTCTAAAGCAGACCTTCAACTTCCTCAGATACTAATAGTTATCCAGTGCTGACAATTCCTAACCATCAGCAACCTCTGCTTCACTCTCCTTGTTGAAAGAACTGCTTTGCCTGATATCTAACCTAAATCATCGTTGCTGTTCATCATCGTTTTCTGCTGGATACTTTCCAGCTGGCACAAACCCTTCATGAAATCTTTTGCCCAAAGCCAGCTTGCGTATACTAGCTGAGGCACTTGCAGTGCTGAGCAGAGCAGAAGGATTATTTGCCATGCTTTGTAATCTGTATTCCTGCCTAGTGTATATCAGGAGGGTGTTTTGCAACAGCATGACATTGTTGCAACTGATGACTCCCTGCTGAGTTTAGTTCCTAGAACTTGTTCTTATTGAATATCGCCCTATTTTTTCAGATAACTTATCCAGTTAGTCAAGGTAATTTTGAATTCTAATCCTGTCCTCCGGCATCCAGTCTTTCTCAACTTGACATTTTCTGGAAATTTAATAAGCATACTCTTCTCCCTATCTAGGTCATTAATGAAAATATTGAATATAACACAGCCAGGGCAAACCCTTGCAAAATTGCATTTTTGCATCTGCTTGCATGAGGAATTCAAGGCAGAGCAATCAGTAAAAGTTAGTAGGCAGATGCATCTAACTGTTACAATTATCTCTTTTTCTAAGTCAGCACACTTTGACTTGAACGCAAGCAATTCAGATTCAAGCTGTATGGTTTAAAAATCCAAATATGATTGCATCTGTTCTCATTTGAGCAGTCTGTTTCACAAGGGACCCATTTCAAAGCTCATTATAGCTAATGAATGGCTCCTATAAATTTCAGCAGGCCATGAATCAGGGTTGAAAAAAGGCTAAACATGATCCTTCACTGACACTAAAATAAAGTTTTGCAGAAGTCAGCATTTGATTTTTTGAAAAAATATTTTGATTAATTAAATTAACAAGTCAGCAAAACTGGTCAAAAATTGATTTTTCTCAAATGTTGTATTTTTACCAAATGATCAAGGAATAAATTAAACACATTTCAAATTTATTGTGCAAACATCTAAGATAAATGAATAACCCACTCAAACCTAATTATCAAAAAAATCTCTCAACATGAGCTGATAGTGAGTCTCACTGCAACAGATCTGTGATTCCAGAGTCAGCATCTTCTACCTCTCACACAGGCTTTGAAATGTTAAATACAGATTAGAGTTTCCTACAGCCTTTGGCAGTCAAATAATTTTGCAATTTTGTAGCTGATGAATCTATGTAGAACTTATCTACATAGATTCAGAGATAGTAAACTCATTGTAGAGGACTGCTGTGATTACCCTTAAATTATGTACCAGGGAGTCTCTTAAACTAATTTCTGCCTGGACTACGTTTCATTTCCTTTAAAAAAAAATTGGTTAAAGAGTTAACAGTAGCAAGAATTTTACTGGAGTGTTTTTGATGATTCCAGAAAATGGTTATTTTAATCCCAATGACTAGTTACCATCACAGTAAAAATTTTGCAGCCTGGAGTCTAAACTTGGCTCATTTCAGCTGAGTTCACACACAATGACACTTGAAGGATCACAAGAGCCTTTCCCTTTCCCTTCTATATTTCTGTCTTATATACAATTACTTCAGTAACACCTAATTCTCCTCTTTCGCTAGATAGAAGTGTCCTTACAGAGTTTTTTATCCAGCCCCCAGTTGTGGATCATCACTAAATACTCTTTATATTTCCCTGCATTATCCTTCAATCTGATATCGCCAGAAATTCTTTACCAGGGTCTAGTGCTATCACTAAATTACAAGCTGAGGAAATCACACAAGCTGTTCATCTTGAACAGGGCAGGGTTTTTCAAAATAGCTTCATTTCACATGATGGTGGTGAGACCTTGGAACAGTTTACCCAGACATGTTTCGGATGCCATGTCCATGGAGGCATCTGTTCAAGGCCAGGTTGGAAGCATCTTTGAGCCACCTGGTCTAATGAGAAGTACCCTTGCCAATGGCAGGGAGCTGGAATTAGATGATCTTTAATGCCCCTTGCAACAAACCATTCTGTGGTTCTGTGAATTAACACTAGATGTCTGCAACATTCAAATTCAAGTCCTCTGCCCTTACACACTGGAGGCAGGCATCACCACAGTTTCCCATGACTTATCTCCTACTGTTTGGACTATCTTTACAGATTCTTTCAGCTGCCCTTTTCTTTCCTGCCATGTTCCAGCATGCATTTCTGTACCTAACCTTCCACACTGCCCTCTATGTGTGCACTGCTCCCTGCATTTAATGATGAAGACCTGTTGCTTTCTATTTGTGTGAACTTGCTCAAACCAGAATAGCAGCAAGACAGCAGTCACTGATGTGTGTAGGACAGCTCACCAGACACTCTGGGCAGGAGACTGTCCTACAAAAAGTTACACTGACAAAACAAACAAACTGCAAACCAGACTGTTCTTTCAAGAGGGAAATGAGAGAGAGGATGGAATGGAGGAAAAGGAAGACTATTGAGAGACAAGTTAGAGTCACATTTTCCTACAGATTGTGTTTTTTAAAGATAAGATTATAATATTTCCTCTTTGTATTTTTTTACATCAAAACTTATAATATTTCATCTTACTGTATTTTTTTTTTACTGTAAGAGAGTTATCTTTCTCTGAATTTCAATTACCTTGATTGTCCTCTTCAGGATGCCTTTTGCATCAGGTCTTCTGTTCATCCATCACTTTACTATAGGAAGCGTTCCTCCTCTGTGGGTGCAAACGGAAGGGGTTTGCTGCCTGTTTGCATAATCCTGAATATTTTCCTGTGTGACACAGTTTAATAATTTGGTGGTCTAGATGGAAATGTCTGATTTGTAGTTTCAAATCTGGAAAATCTTAAACTATGTAACAGCTGTGAACCTTCAGCTGGGACAGCCACTTATGTACCCTGCACAAAAATACTGCTGTTCACCTGGGCTCTCCACCCTCTCGTCCTTCTCACTTGTTTTGACTTGTTTCGGGTGCTTTAGGAAACAAATTGTGAATATGCCTATAGGGAAGGCATTTGGGATTTTTTTGCAAATCCTCAAGTAGAGACTTGCTGTGATAGTGTTACTTCCACATGAGCTTTGCCAGAGAGTCTAGCCGATCATCCTATGAAAACACACTATTTATCTTTCAGTACACAGGACAAGTATTGACCTGAGCACACAGCACAAGACCTGCAATGCTCACTGAAGTTTTCATGCTAATGATAAATCTAATTAGCAACTAGTAAAAAGACCTTTTTTGTGTCAAAATTATAGGGAAGAAAAAAATCAATATATTCTTACAGACGTCACTTGTGATTTTTAGCTAGCTGCTTCAGCATCTGTTTTTAAGTTTTACTTTCAGGAAGAAAAATTTGGCACTTTTTTATGGAAAGCACTGTGAAAATGTGCAGACCTTCTTAAAATGATTTTACAAATAAAGCAAAATAAAATAAACCCATCTTCTCATAAAAATGACTGGGTTCATAACCTGGTGAAGACAGAGTTAGCCTAATTTAGATTTATTTTCATTACAACACAGTGTGAAACAATCCATTTCAGTCACAAAACATCATTCCATTATATTTTTTTCGTCTAAACCTGCTGAGATTTGATAGCTGCAACTCAGCCTAGGAAAGGAAGGTTTCCCAAGGCAACAATGTGGAAGTGAAAATTGCTTCTGACAGAATTGTATTACAGGCATATTTGATGGTTATGCAACACTCATGTGTGACTGAGTCTTCTCTCCCTCCCTCAGCATGTCACATATTTGGCTAAGAAGAGACACTTTATGCCTGGAGGCAAAACTGCAGTCCCTGTCATGGTCATTCACCAGCACCCCTTCCTCCTGCTGGTTTAACCAACCCTCTGACTGTTCAGATTCATCCTGAAGGTCCTAACTCCCTGTCTTGGTAGAGTTCCATAGACAGGAGATTTTATATGTCTAGATATATAACTTTCTGATTGAATTCCAGTTGTTCATTTGAACTGCAGTATAACTTATGCACATCTCCACTTCTCTTGTTCACTTCATGCTGCTGCATTACTTCTTCCAGTCTTGGGAGAAGGATCAGAGCTGCTCCTTACACAGTGGGAAGGAGTTTCTTTTCAGCAGTCCTAAATCCATCCTAAATTTACATCTTTCCACAACTGCTCTAGTCCTGTGATACAGAATGTCATCACAATAGAGGTTTTATACCCCCAGTGTCCCACAGGGAGGAATGAAGCTGGTCCTGGTGGCAGTATTTGCAGTATGTGAGGTGCCTTCCCATCAGAAAAAAAGTGAAATCTAAGGTCCTTATGCTCAGGGAAAATCACTGACTTAACTTTATCAAACACAAAGTATTCCAGAATTTTTCCACATTCAAAACCAAATTGTAAGGCAGTATCTCTTAAGAAAAGTAATCTGCAGCTCAGTGACTTTAGTTTGCAAGCATATTTGTACCAGATTCTGAATTGAATGGTCTTTTGTTAATTAATTAGTTTTTAAGTCTGAGTTAAGTGTGCTACAATTCTCTTCTGAATTTTCCTTATTAGAACAATCCATCCCACAGCCTCAGTTACACAGATCAGCTTTACATAATGGGAAAGGTACTTGTCAAATATAAGTGCAACCTCAAGTAAACAGGCAGTCTCTAGTCATACTATAGAATTCTTGTATTAGTCAAAAAATTTAAATATTATTCTGAGTTCATTAAATACTGTTTGCCAATGTCACATGTGGAAATAAATTTGTCTGAAGTTTGAAGTGATTTCTTATGGAAACAATTCCCATATAATCAAACCACGATGCTGCCTCTGTTCTCTTCAGAGGAACTCTTATATCTGTTGGCTGGTTTGAGGTGCAATTAGCTTACTGAAAATGAAGAAAATAAGCAGTTAAGTAGTGGAGTTTATTCCTGTATCCCAATTAAAGAGAAGGCCAACCTCACGCCTTGTTACAAGTTAAAGTGTCTCTCCAGCCTGGCAGTTTTTGTTGCTGCTTTCCTTTCAGAAGCAGCTTTCATCAGCATTTACATCTCTGTTGAGATACAGATCTCTTTCTTCTTTGGCATGAATACAAGAGAAACCACACATCATTTGATCTCTGGAGCAAATGCTGAGTTTTGTCAGTGTGCATTTAGCAGTTAGACAGTGCCTGGGGACAAATGACTGAAATTCTGCTCACTTCTCAGCTTGGGCACCTCTGCTCTGACTGCTTGGAAGTCCTGCCTTGCTGGGGCTCAGGCCAGTGGTGAGTCACAGGAAAGGGAGGGCACTGCTGTGCCCTTCCTCTCATCATTCATTAAAAGCAGTTTCCTGTACCTGTGTGGGGAGCAGAGTACAGAGGGAATCCTCAAAGTGTGTGAACTGGGTCAAGCTCAAAAGGGATGAGCAGGATAAGACACCAAAGTGGCCATAGAGAGCCTGAGAGCAGGTAGGGACATCCATACCTAGGTCTGCAGAGACCTGTACTTGGTGCTTGGTGGGTTTGGCATTTAGCCAAGTGACCATGTTTTATTTCCTGTTCCTGTTCTCTTCACTGGGTTACATCTTGCTTTTTTTTTTTTTTTTTTCCTCCAGGAAGGGAAAAAACATTGCCTACTTTATCTGCTGGCACTGTACTCTCTGGAAATGTAGATTATGCCTCAGAAAACAGAAATAACAACCTAGAGAAACCCATGCCATCAGGAGAAGACCACAGTAAAATCAGCTTTGAAATCCACCCATAACCAAGACCTTCCTTCTGCCATGTGTTTGTGTCCTAAAGCACAATATCATGAAGGCACAGCCTGATGAGTTATTGACTCTTCAGCTGAGTCTTCACCCAAGCAAAGCCTCAGTAAAAACAGCATTTCATGAGAATCAAAATTTGTCCAACACAGACTAAACAGAGATTTTATCAGAGAAGTTATTGCAGTTGAGGTAGAAATGACAGCTGACAAAAAAAAAAAAAAAAAAAAAAAAAGAAGAGAGAAGGATAGCAGGTTTAGTGAGATCGTGATGATTACTACAAACAGGGGAGGTGTGGCTAAGTTATGTGCCAAAAATGTATCTAGTTGATGTAGCTATTCCCTTCTGATCTCTTCTCTGCCTGAAGAAACACAATAAATTATATGAAAGTATTTTTAACTTAACTTTCTTGAATTAAGCCTGACTTCAGAAGTGCATTTTCCTCTTCTATCAAATGGCAAAATCCACACATGTAATTTTAAATTTATTGCAGCAGATGAAAAGTGTGTTTGGCCCACAATCACTAAGAACAATTCACCAACTATTTTACAAAAGGCTGAAATTTTTTCATTCATATTTAGCTGTTGAATCTCTCTCTTGCTCCTGTACATGAAGTGACAATGCGTATATTTTCTTGAGGTTTTGGGTTTCTTTTAAAACTTCTGTTAATTTGAGCATTTTGATAACAAATTATTAAATATAAAAATATTATTAAATAAATGTCTTTCTGCTTCCAAATGGCAAAATCAGCAAAATAGATAAATATTACCAGATGAAAGGACCTGTTAATTAAGACCACTAACTATGGGTGGTTTTTTTCATGGCTTTCTTACTAAGTTTTGATTGAAAAATATTGAAAGTAAGTAGTCTAGCCTGTAAAATATGTATTGTCTTTAGAAGGCAACATGACTTCTATCATCCACAATCATTTTATGTAGTATTACTGACAACAGGAAATTATTGCCTGCTGTACATTTCAGATGAAAAAATACTGTGTCAGGAAGAACAAATCTTTTGTCCTGTGTATATTTCAACTTGAATTTTTTTACATTCCCTCTCTGATATGCCATGAGGCTGAATGCAATGTACCTTGAAATATCTACCTCATGATACACTAGAGGATACAGATGTGGAAACTTAGCATCTTAGAAGTCCATCATCTTTCTTATCTGACTCATACAGTCAGAAAAACTTAATGTCTGCCACAGCAAGTGAAAATTAGCAGGGCCTGACATGAATGCTAGCCAGGTGGTGATTTAATGTCTATAAAACATTATGAAGCCTTACATATCATGTTTTGTAACTGAACTCATGTTTGGGTACTCAGTACCTCTCCAGAACAAAAACAAGATCCACAGCATGACTTTGACATCAATTAAGCTTTTCTCATTTATGAGCAGAAACAGGTCAGACTGAATTTTTGGTTTTCTGTGTCATGAAGGGAGAAGGACTAGGCAGAACTAAAAACAAACATATTGCACTTACATTTTTAAGGACGTCCTTGATGAGAGCAATCTTTTCAGGATCCAAGTCTTTCAGAATTCACAGAGCTATGAAAGCTCTTTTTTAATAACGATATGCTGCTTGCATGTGTTTTCAATTCATTCATTCATTCATTCATTCATTCATTCATTCATTCATTCTTCTAAATATTCTGTGTTTGGCAAAACGAGACGTAAATTTAGTCTGCAGCTGTTCCCACAGGCTGTTGAGTTTAATTGAAAGTAGAAGTGATCCAGTGTCAAAGTGGGCATTAAAACAGAAGTCTGTTGGAAATCTTGGGCTTGGTGCATGAGACTGATAAACTCCCTGGCTTCTGAGCCAGGGCTGGGTTACTGTACGTGTGAGTGACACCAGTGCTCTAGAGGGAAGGAGTCCTCTGCACCCTTCCAGAAAGTGAGACCTCTGTTTGTCCTAACACAGGAGATGGCTAGACAGAGTTAGCAGTGTGCTGTTGCATTCAGCACAATTGAAAACTGTGTTTGGCAAGTGTTTTCTTCGTTTGGCTTTGTCTTTTCGTATGTATATGGATAAGCAAATTAAACCCCATTCTTAGCATGGCAATGGTTGGACTATGCAAAGCACAGCAAACACACACAGCAGATAGTGATGCTGGCTCTTACTGACGTTTCAGGTACCAAGTTATTACCAGGTAGGGATTTCCTCCTTGGGGCAGCCTGTTTGCATTGCCCACCTAAAGTCCACTTAAGACGTAGTACCCTTCACTGTTCAGCAATTCCAGTTTATAGGTCATTTATTTATCTGGAGAAAATAAAAATCACTACTGGCAAATAATTGTGGCTTGCCTCCTTTACCCTGACGAAAGAGAGGTTCACAGGGCTCACTTGGCAACTCTGAGAAGGCAGTTGAGTGAAGTGTGGTGGCAATGTTTTTGCAAGAGGCAAGATTTGCAAGGATAGGCAGCATCCTCACAACAGGTTGATTGCTTTAATGGGGAAGAAAATCTTCATGCCTGTTGCTAGGCATCCATGTCTGATCTTCGAGTATGAGCATGAAAATACCTAAAAACATAAACCACAGACAAACAAACAAAAAAACACACACACAAAAAAACCCAAAACCACAAAAACAAACAAACAAACAAAAAAACTGAAAAGTAGATGAGAGAAGGCGACTAAGGGGTTAAAAATTTCGAGAGCTGTGCAAAGGGTAAAAACCCTGCAGTTCAGAGTGTAAAAACTTCTTCCTGCGAGTAGTTAAAAATCCGACCGCCTGCTCCTTGCAGTCGAAAGCAGGGAAAGGGGTGGCGATAGTACTTCAACACTTTATTTGCAGGCTGAAGGGGTTTCCTTTGCCGGCCGCCATTCCTTTGAGAGGACACCTCTGCCCGCTGTGCCCATTCCGCTGCATTGTCACCGTGTCGTTCCTGGCCCCCGTGCCCCGGGAGCCGCCGCCAGAGCCTCCCTTGGCTCTGCCGGCTGCCCCGTTAGCCATTCCCAAACCGAGTGCCAACAGGGTTGTAAGAATTTAATAACACACTATGTGATAACATTCAGATTTAAAAAAAAAAAAAAATAAAAAAAAATTAAAAAGTTGTTTCTAAAACTAAACCCGGGAGCAGAGTTAATTAACTGTGAAGCAATTTTAATTGTCAGGAACACACTTTCTGCCTTTCACACTCACAAGTAGGTGAAGAGAACACCTGAGCTACCCTGAGAAGCTAAATTTACAAAATATAGGAAAGTACCTTGGAGCGTCTCCTAGGGACAGAGTCTTCTGCAATAAACTCGAGGGACAAAAGGGAAAAAAAAAAAAAAAAAAGCCGTCTCCGAGCTAGCGTTAAACTACATGAATGAGTTTAGCAACTCAGCCAAAAGCCCTTGTCACCCTGTCACCTCCCCGTCCCAAAGAATTTGGGGATGAAAAATCTAATATAAAAATCCCCAATCCTTCCCTAGTGGCTGCTTTCGCATTTCCAGCGTTTCTTCATCCGAGACAAGGACATCGTCCTGCTGCGGCCCCCCCATTTCCAGCCGCCGCCTGAATGCTCGGCAGAGCTTGGGGGGCTGCAGGCACCTTCTCCACCTCACCTATTTCCAGGCCATTCCACGGAGAATCATTCTCCCATAAAGGCGTGGAGCTGCTCATCTGCCCGCTAAAACGAATTCTGGACCATTTGCTCTGCAAAATATAAACCCACCGTGCTAAGGTGTGTCGCGTTGCGGCGCTTCTTCCAGGGGGAGAGAATTGGCTATGACTTGGAGTAAAACACCCGGAGAGTTTGAAGGACACGCCGGCGCCCGGTGCCAGGACGCGTGCGATGCGGGCCGGGCCGGCCAGCCCCGCTCCTCCCCGCCGGCACCGCACGGGACAGCCACAGAGCTCTGCGGGAGTTCCCCTCCCTTGGGAGTTCCCCTCCGGGCCATCCCAGCAGCCCCGCCGGGGTGACTCGGTCCCCTCGGGGTGTCGCTGCCGACGGGGCGCACACGCCGGGTGGCGCTGCGAGCCCGCGGCAGCCCCGGCCGCGCCGCCCCCGCTCTCCGTGTGCGCGGGCGGGTGGTGACCGCGCCGGGGCGGAAAAGGGGAAGGACAGCCACCGGGAGGCAGCTAATCGCTCTGGAAAGAAGCACCGGTGCAGCGATGGGGAGAAAATCCGGGAGAGGTGCAGAGCCTTCTGCTCAGCAGCAGCCGGGATGTGCCAGTGGCCGGCTTTATTGAAGCAGAGCTGGTAAGGCGTGGGAGACAGCTGGAGATGGCATTGAGTGCACAGGCACAGGAATGCACATCTTCCTGTCTCAAGGGGTGAGGACAGGAGTAAAGCAAAGTATATTGCCGACAATAATAATAATAATAATAATAATAATAATAATAATAATAATAATAAATTTTTTAAGTATTCTTTTCCTTGTCCCCGCAAAAGAAATTTGCACGGCTTGACATGGCCCCAGAAGCAAAAGCTGTTCAAAAGAGGACTCCCGCCCAACTAACTCTCTTTCCATAACAAGGGATGAACACACACAAGACGCCTTTCTGCGCCCCCGACCCACAGGGCAGCCCCGAGGCTCCAGCGGGAGCGGGGGCTGCTCCCAGCATCGCCTCCCTGGGGACACCGACTTTGAGAAAGCGTCGGGGCTCCCTGTCTGCTTTTTGCGCTTTGAAGAGCAGTATCGCTCAGCCTGAAAAGCAGAATTCTCCAATTGCCAAAGCCAAGATTACTCCACAGGAGGTTGGTCCATTATTCAGTTCCTCACCGGGCCTTGCAGGAAAAATAAATACGCTTCTTGGAAAATTGTGCACTTTTCAAAAAGTAATACAAGATCCCTGTCTGTTTCGAAATCCACAAGTGTAAAATGGAATTATCTGTATTTAGAGTGCCCCACTAAAGCTACTATGTACTTGCCATTATCCCCTATTTCCCTAATCCTTTTTTTTTAAAAAGTAATTCCAAGTGGCAGTTAGAAAACCATAGAACAGGAAACACAAGCAATTGTCCTAAATAGCGCAGTTTTTCTCAATACACATCTTCCTGATGTGTAACAATTTCTCCATACATTTTAGCGAAAGACAGCCAGTTTGCTTAAAACGATGCCATAACAACAAGTGAAAAATGGATATTCTACTTTTTAAAGCATATATTGCAAAATGTGCTTTCCTCCATGGAATTGTTGAGTAATTTTTAATTTATCTTTATGATTTTTATTAAAAAAAAAAAAGTTTAATGGAGTGAGCTGAGAAAGCAGACACCGATTTATTCTAAAAGGCATAAGGTTATTCTGATACAGAGAAAGAGTTTTGTCCTTTTTTCATAAATCTGGCGAGAGCGTGAGCAACTGCACACGTAATTTGTTCACACCTTTTCCCAGCTCCGTCTTCGCAAAGCTAAACCAGAGGTCGCTTCACGGAATGTAACTGAAATGTGGCAGGTTTTGGCAAGTGCATACTTACTTTCAACCACTTGTACTGAAAGATTTGTTGGACTGCATCAAGTATCCTTACTCGATCACCTTTACAGCTGTGAACGTGTTGACGGCTGGATTAGCCATCACATCCACAAATAAAGCGTTAGAGATTTCAGTTCTTATTTTCTGCTTTCACATTCCTAGACTGGAATCGAGGAGACGTCAACACCTTTTGATTGCTGTTTAGTCAGGCACAAGCCGAGGGTACAGGAAAGGCACTACCAGCAGGCAGAAATGGAGAGGTGTTTTAAATCACTTCAGCTCCACACATCTCCCATCACTGCTCTATTGAAAATTTAAACTGGAAAATGACAATAAAAAGCCGGAATAATGGGTAAAGCAGGACACGAAATTCGATAGACATTGCTACGAGCTTGAAGGGAAACGACTTAAAAGGTCAGAGAGCAAACGGAATGGCCACAATCATCTGAAGGCAGTTGGAAGGTAAGTTGATGGACACCGGTTTGACCTGCAGGTCAGCAAACTAGTTTAACTCTACCTTGATCTGCACAACGCAGAGACAAGTTCCCGGCTCCTATCAAGCAACTCAATGCCCTTATCTGGAAGGGTTTAGTAAAAGTAAATCCACTACAAAAAGGAGCTATTCAGCCTTCAAGTGCTGGATTTTGCTGGTAAAAGAAAGGAAAAATATGTGTGTTCTCACACAGCCTGGATCCAAACTGGGGGCACCCAAACAGCTGCAGCACACACTCCTTCCGAGGCAAAGGATGGATTTTGCTGCTGGCTCTATCCCACTGCCAGACAGTCCCGAGATAGAGCAACCAGTGCCCTAAAGAAACCATCAGGCTTCTGGACAATAACATAGCCCTCTCTTTTCAGGTGAATATCGGAGAAGCAGCATTAGAAGTTACCCTGCTCCATTACTCTTTTTACTAGCTGCTCAAACCATTTCATCAGGACCAAAATTTCCAAGTAATATAAACACTATCTCTCACTCCCACTGGGGAAATCAGGTGCTGCTACATGACCCCACTTACATGCCATTAAGAAACAAAATATCAGATCAAACTGTTGCTCTGTTTCAGTAGCAAACTTTTCAGGCCCTTCCTGGTTGCGTTTGCAATGAAGAATTCAAATGCAGTTAAGAAAAAATCAACCAGAGCAACTCTTGTTTCTAGTGCTTGTTAACAGACCAGTCCAAGTCCTACACCACGCAGAGGACCAAAATCTTGAATGCATCTGGAGTGGACTAGTCTGTGCTTTTTTGCCATGCAGTTTAGTACCTGTTGTTCAAGGTACTACTAACAACCATGTGTTTTACATGTGTGCACAAAAGATCATTCTGCCGTGCAGATTATGTAATCTACAGGCTCTAGCCTTGATTTTTCACAACCCCAACAGTGAGTATCACCTCCCTAGGTAACACTAGAGGCCAGATTTCCAAACAGAAACAACACGACCTCCACACGCTTCCCCCCCCCCCCCCCATTCCGCCCCCCCCCCAAGAAGGTGGTAAAAGAAAGTGTTAGGAGTTTGAGGGGTTTGGTTTGGTTTCCGTTTCGGTTTGGTGTTCTGGGGGGGGGGGGGGGTGGGGCGGGGGGGTGGTGCCAAAACGCTAAGCAAATGCCAAAGGCACAATTGTTTTTTTACTGTTGTCCAGGGAGAGCTTGTGGAAAAGATTTAAAGGACACAGCAAGGGCGGCAGCGCTGGACAGGCTGGCTGACAGCACCCTGCAGCCACTGTAATTGCCCAGATTCCCGGTCCTATGGGGAAAACGCCCCCGAACAAGAAGGGAGTTTTCACACACAACCGCGAAGTTTCCCAGCCCTGAGACCTGTAGAAGTTAGTGTTCGCTACGGCAATTAGCATCGCTCCCAGCCACGACCACCTTACCCCAAAACAAAAGCGGACGACTACTCTGTATTTTGTCTTTTAAAGCAATAATGACCCTCAACATTTCAATATTAAATCTCCTTTCACGATGGATCTGGCGTGACGTGAAAAATAATTTCAAGGAGGAGGTATATGCAAAGCAGCTTCTCAAACATTGTGAGAGGCACTGTATTATTAGTCTGATAAAAATAATTTTTTTTTTTTTTTTAAAAGAGCTAACGTCTTTGATTTAGTTTCCTCTGATAGTGCATTTTGAAAACCGTGAAACAGAACAACGACTTACCCATTTTAATGCCTCAAAGCTGCTCTCAGTATGTGCTAAAATTTACGTTCATTGTATGTTCACTTTTCTCTGACACTCTAGAGAACAACTCATGCCATATGAGTTCAAAGTAAATCATTGACTGTAAGGATGCACTTAAAAAGAAGAAAAAACAACTGGCTGACCTAAGGTAGAATGTTTTTCTGGAGTTTATTAATACCATTTAAAATATTACAGATAAAAATCAATTACATTTCATGCATTTAAAATGCAAATCTAAAATGTTCCAGCGAAGGGCTTTTCATTTCAATGTGAAATATCCAAATTATTTCAACATTACAATGAGACAATTAGTTTGCAGCATTGCAAACTGCTAATGTAGTGTCAGGAGTGTTTATTAACATTTATCAATATTATTTTCAGGAAATACACATAGGCCAACGTTAGTTCAGTTTCACTTGGACAGTTTATTTAATACATGGGTCGTGGCAAACCCACTTTATGAAATATAGGAGAACTCTCACCGTAACTATACCTGAACTGCCAGCAAATGCAAATAAGTACATGCTCCATTAAATTAAATGTCATTCAACATTTATCAAATATTGTTTGCTTAATTACAGTTGTATGCCTAGCTAAATTAATATTCAAGCAAAACCTATATCCTGAAGTGTGATTTGATGCATACTTCAAGAAAGGAGTCCAGAAAAAAAAAAAAATGCAGTGAACCAGGACTGCAACAAGAATGTTTTCTCGTGACAGGAAAAGAAATAAAAATTAAAAAGAAAAAAATTAAAAAGCTCAAGTGTACTTTAATATATTTTCAAATATTTACTGGAAGAAATTTACAAGAAAAATACTATACAAAATCGTCTCCTGGACAACTGCACCTCACACCGATACATTGGTGGAGTTTTATTTAATTGTTAGCTAATCTAGAACGATTCCCCAGTGGTACAAACCTATAGGTTCAGACGCATTTTACAAATATTTAATTTTCCTATTCCCCCCCGGCCTCCCTTTTTTGGCATTTGAAATACATCTTCGCTTGAAACCCACGGTGCTTCTTCACTTGTCTGAAGTTAAAAAAAAATATATACGACTTTCAACCTAATTATTTTCAACGTATTTCGCGATTCCTGCTCAAACGAGAATTATACAAATGTGCTGGCAAACGCAGTGAAATTCGGACTTGAGGAGGTAAACAATTTGTTTAAAATGAAGAAAAAGAAAAAAAAAAAAAAAAAAAAGAAAAAAAGAAAGGGGGGAAGGGAAATAAACACTCTGCCGCTCCGGTCCCGGGGAGCAGACGGGCTCTGAGCAGGTACCGGGATGAGAGTGTCAGCTCGGTTTGGAGCGCTGCTGGCGGCGCTGCCGTCGGAGGCCCCGCCGCGGGGCAGCCCCGGTCCGCCCGCCCGCCCCGCCGGGGCTCCGCGGCTGTACCGGCGCCAGTGGCGCAGGAAGGGAGTACGGGCCGGTTTCCAGCAGCAAAGACAGAGGGGACGTGGGTGTTTTTTCCGCTCTAAAAGCAACACGAGGCGGGGGGGGGGTCTCAAGGCGAAGGGGAAAGGAGGCGGTGGCGGGGCCGCTCCATGGGGGGTCGCGGCTCCCCGCCCTTGCCGAGCCGCTCCCCTGCCCCCGTCGCTGGGGTTGCGCGACCCGGCCGCACAGCCAGCCCCGTGCGGGGCTCCGGGAGGGCAGCGGAGCGGCCGCGGGGCTGAGCGCTGTTCTTGCGGAGCCGTGCCAGCTACTTACGTGTCCGCGTCCCCGCCGCAGGGCTGCGCGCTCGGGGGGCTGCGCGACCAGAAGGGCGGCGGGACTGAGGGGCGCGACGGCCCCGCGCCTCCGCCTGTCACTCCAGGCCGTTGCGGTGGCCGGGCTCGGGGGGCGGCAGCAGCTCCGGGGAGTGGCAGGGCGGACTGCCGGCCGCGCTGTGCTCGCTGTCGGTGTCGCTGCCCTTCTTGCCGCCGCCGCCGGGGCCACCGCCGGGGCCGCCGCCGCCGGGGCCCCCGGCGCCTCCGGGGCCGCTGTGGGTCTTGACGTGCTTGCTGAGGTGGTCGCTGCGCATGAAACGCTTGTTGCAGACGGGGCAGGCGAAGCGCTTCTCGCCCGTGTGGGTCCGCAGGTGCCGCTGCAGCTCGTCGGAGCGGGTGAAGCGCTTGCCGCAGAAGAGCCAGTTGCAGACGAAGGGCCGCTCGCCCGTGTGCCAGCGCAGGTGCGCCTTCAGGTGCGAGGTTTTGCCGTAGACCTTGCCGCAGCCGGGGATGTGGCAGCTGTGCAGCCCCTTGCGGCGCAGGCTGGCCCCCGCCGGCCCCAGCCGCTCGGCCTCCTGGCAATTGGGGCAGTCGCAGGTGGCGCGCCCCGAGTAGCGACGGGCGGAGGAGCGCGGAGAAGCGGCCAGCGGCGCGGCGGGGCCGCCGCCTAGCATGGAGCCCCCGGCGCCGGCCAGCGGCGAGGGAGCCGAGTCCGGGTAGGAGCCGGGCAGCACCGGCTTAAATCCGTCCATGAGATGCTGTCCGGCGGGGCTGAGGAGGTGCGAGGAGGCGCCGCTGCTGAAAGCCGAGTGGCCCAGGCCCGAGTAATCCGAGTTGTAGCCGCCCAGTGGCGAGTGTAGCGAGGTCTGGAGTCCGCCGGCCGCCGGGTGCAGCGAGCCGGGCAGCGCGGCCGCACCGTTGGGGCTCTGCACGTCGATCCAGCCGGCGCCCACGTCCCACCAGCTGGAGGCGCCCGCTGAGCCTACCTCGCCGGCACCGAGCCCCGGGTGCGAGGGCTTGAACCAGGACTCGTAGGGGTGCGCCATGCCCACCCGCGGGTAGATGCCCTGCAGCCCCTCCACCGACGTGTGCACCTTGGAGATGAAGACAGGCTGGTGCGCCGCCGCCTCCTGTCCTGCCGCCCCGCCGCCGCCGCCTCCGCCGCCGCCGCCGCCACCGGCGCTGCCCGGCGCCTGGAAGACGGAGTAGTCGTTGGCGAAGGGCGAGCTGGCGGCCGCCGCGCTGCTGGAAGTGAGGGAAAAGGCGCTGGAGCCCGGCGAGCCGCCGCAGCTGAACGAGTCCGAGACGAGGGCGGCCGCCGCCGCCGCCGCCGCTGCCGCCGCCGCCGAGGAGCCGTTCCGCGCCGCTCCCGCCACGCCGAAGCCCGGGAGGCCGGAGCCCACGGCACCGCAGCTGCCCGCCGAGGCTGAGGAGGAGGAGCGTTTCCAGGGGTGGAAGCCTTTGCCGAAGGAGGACGTGCTGTCCGAAAGGGCGGACGGCGAGGGGCTGGGGCTGCCGATCTTGTTGCAGGTCGCGGCGAGCATGGCCAGCGGCGTGGAGCCTACCCGCGGTTCCTCCTGCGGGCACAGAGGGGAGAGGGCCGTCCCGCCGGCGTCAGGGATGGAGCGGCCCCGCGCCGCCGCCCCGCGCCCCGCGTTCCGCGCCCGGCACCGCTCCGCCGCCCGGCCCCGCTCCGCTCCGCCGCCCGACCCCGGGCGCAAAGTTTCGCGACTCCCGCGGGAGGATCCCTTCGCTGAGGCCGGCACCGCGGTTCTGCCTCCAAACGCCTTCCGGGGCTTTTTTTTCACCATCCAACTCCCCTCCCCCGAAGGAGCTCAGGAAGGGTTAAAAAAGGGGGAGAAAAAAAGAGAGGGGGAAAAAGTTGCGTCTGTTACCGTAGCTTTAGAGATGCCCCCTGCACGGCGGCAGCTACGTTGCAGCCTTACTCCCTTTCCCCGGGACGTGGCCGGTCCCCATCCCTCAGGCCAGTAAGGCTGTTTTCTTAAATATAGAATCGCAGGACCATCGAATTACTACCTTTTTTTTTTTTTTTTTTAAGCGTCCTTCAGATCAGCCTAATTTACGTAGCAACGATAATGAAATACACATATAACTTTAACATATGTAAATATGTATGCATACACGAGTTGAACGTACCTGCTAGACACGGTGGGTTGTGTTATTTTAAAGGGAAATAAAAAAGCCACAATCTGTTGCAATTTTTTTTTTTTAAATTGCACACAAAAAAACCCGATAGTGCTGGGTTTTGGAAATTTTTTTTTGTTTGTTGTTTTTTTTCTTCCAGCAGTCACATGTAAAGAAGAAAAGCCACTTCTTCGGGGGCACAGGAACAGCACAGCCCAGGCGCTGTAGGTTGTTTCTACAAATGCCCTTAAAACCTTTTCTTGCTCACTGAAAAGTGACTCTGCCCCCTTTTCCCCCTCTCACTCTTTCTTTTCTCCTTAATTCATTTGTACTTAAGCTAAAAAAAAAAAAAAAAAAAAAAAAAAAAAAAAAAAAAAAAAAAAAAAAAA